>JAAONU010000007.1:9615919-10248506 GCA_012932295.1 Cyclina sinensis | reverse complement strand
TCTCTGTTTTACCTGTGTATGTTATAAGAATGTTTCAGATATTATAGAAACAGCTGATACTAACCATTGCACATTGTCATCTTGCCTTAACTGACAACCTCAGCAGGGATCATTTCTGTAGTAACACAATTTTAACATCTTCTGCTCAGACTGAAAGGTTAGGGGTTCAAACCTCATTTGTACTATAAGCTGATATTAAACATTTCTTAATTTTGCTATCTTGCCAGTGCCTAAATGAACAACCCCACCCAAGAAGAAACTGATTGAAAGGGATCATTTCTGTAGTAATACAGTGTCAATATGTTAAACTCAAATTGAAAGTTTGGTTACAGTCCAAATCTTATTTAATAGCTCAATTTGAATAAAATTGTCTTTTGTTCTCTTTTCAGCAGTTACATGTACATTACTGTAGGAACTGCAGTGAGAGTTGCTTAGAGAAGTTTAACTAAGAACAATGCAAAAACTTCGCTTTAACTTCACAAGACTGACTGCTAAAATGTTTTCAATTACTACTGTAATCTGACTCTTCTATATCGTCCTCTAAGACTTTTTTTGTCAAAGAGATTATGACTTTTATATACATAGTTTTAAGCCATAAAAATTCTATTTTTAAATTTTTACACAGGAAATACTTAAAAAAAGATCAAAGACAAAGGTATGAAGTCTAAAACTATGTCCTATAATATAGACATAAGCTTTAGCACTACAGTGTATATCAAACAAGGAAATACAAAATTTGCTTGCCTAAATCTTGAAAGATAAAAGGTACCGACTAAATATTACCTGTTAACATTGGAATAAGTGCCGCAGTTGTGGCATCACCAACTATGTTGTAGCCATTCATTATTACAGCTCCAAGTTCTTGTAAATATTTGTATGTCTTTGGTAATTTTCTCTGGTATGACAAATGAGACATTGAGTCAAGTCCAAACATTAACACATTCATTTTCTTCAGTTTCATTCTACTTTTTCTTTTTTGTGCTATTCTTTCGAAAACTTCCGATTGTGCATTCACCTGCACAAAAAGTTGATCGAAGTCAGCTTCCTCCTCAAATTCAAAATAATTACCATCCCAGGCATGATTCCAGTAATCTGCATAAGCATTATCATCGTTGGCATTGCTATCATTCATCGCTGAACCTTGCATGTCTAAATTGTTATATTCGTCATAATCCCTTAAAGTCCGGTATATCTTTTGCACACCAGCTTGCACTTCATCCATGTTTTTCAGTTCATGATCAGTTTTATTTTCATGTAAAGCGATATTTACGTCTGTTGACAAATTTTTCTTTGGATCATCCTCAAACTTTTTGCTATTATTTACAACAAATTTAGCTGGATCGTCATTCTGGCCTTCAATTTTTACATCTTTGTCTCCTTCCTCCTCATCTTTTTTTAAGAAACATTTTATTCGGACAAAGTCATGCATAAGTATTATATCAAATGGTTCTTTATCCTTTGTTAAAGGCTCCGTGAAAGTTGCAAAATCATCCGAAACCCTTTCTATTCCATAATATTTGCATTTCTCTAATTTCCTATCACCTAGCTGTGTTTTATTAAACCTAAACACATTGTTTTCCATATAAAACAATTCTTCCCTTGAGCAGTTCAAGGGGGGTAATTTATAAAATGCGTATTTAACACTGTCATGGTTCAAATCAAAATTAGGTCTTTTACAAATTTGTGCTGAAGATGAAGCATTGGAGTTTGAATATATTGCTGATCCTGATCCCCTAAGAGCTTGTTTCAAATTCAAGTGTTCTGCGATATTGACTACTTTCAAAGTCGTAGTCGAGGTATAATGACAGTTGAAACAAAACCGCCCAATACATGGAAATTTACAATTAATATTATACTCCTCTGCATCATAACTGCTGTATCCACCAATAGCATCTGTGAACATGTACAATAGTACAAGGGAGGTAACAATTAATAGAATATGTCCCTTTCTGCGACGCAGGTACCGATAGGTCATCTGGCAATCATTTGTATCACACATGTATCGACTTTTATATCTTTCTGAAAAACAAAATCATCAATTTTAAAACAAAATATTTTGAAAAAACATCATTTACTGACCAAAAACTATGTAGAAATCTCTGGAATCTGTTAATCTGTTCACAGTCTGGATTGCTCACTATTTCCTCCAATGTGTGCTCTGGATATTTCAAAGTTTAAGATTTTGTGATCTATAAATTGATTTAATGCATTTTAGCTCATTTCTTTACAATATGGTGCAGTTAATAAAATTATTAAAGTGAGCAAGACAGATAGAGTACACACTTAACACTGTCCAAAAAAACTTAAGCTCCAGAGTTAGCTGAACCTTCATTCTTCAAGCATATTTCTCTAGATTAGTACATAATATGAACAAGTTAATTTACAATTTTCTTGACAATTGTAAGAGGAAGGCATATGAAACTATAGATTTATTCAAACAAAGAATGATTTGAACTGTTATTCAAGCTATAATTAGAATATTTCACACAAGCTGTGGCAAAAATATTCTAAATACTGGAAACAGCTTGAACAGTTTTGTGAATATATAGTATATCTTGAAAAATATTGGCTTATGTATGAAATATAGGTCGATTCCGGTAATGCAAAGTCGATTCCGGTAGATTCCGGTAAAAATGGTCGATTCCGGTAAAACGTGGGAGCGGAATATATACTTATAATAAAAATGTAAAATATGTCATACCCTAGGATGTTTTTCACTTTAACACTGTTTTAAAGAACAGAACATATTTCATTCGATGTGTACTAACATTATACATGTAGTACACAGCCATAATACATTAGTTTATATTTAGTATCTTTTAATGTCTGTTTTACACTATGATCAAGATTTCTGCTATAATTCACAAAATATACCTTTTTATATTTTGAAAATACCAGAATATACAAAACTTTACACTTTTTAAAATTCATGTTACAAATTATCACTCTTATCGAAAATTTCCCGATTCAACTGTGAACCCCCGTCTGAAGCCTTTTAAATTTGCAGTTTTGGCTATTTCTTTTATAGGATTTTTTTTTTCATGTACAAAATTAATGCTCTCAACATTTAATCTGGCTCAGGATTGCCTCTACTTCATAAAAAAATTCTGCCATAATCCTAATTTTCTTCACATGTTCTCAGTAATTCACAAAATTATTTAATAGCCTAGCAAATACCAAAGGACAATGAAAATTTCCTTTAAAGCTAAAATTTGGTAATTCATACACTGAGCATGTTTTAATGGTTCAAATAAACAACTAAAAATTGTCTGATTGAAAAAAAAGTTCACGAAATGAGACTGAACACAAAAATAAACTCTGTATTTTCACTTTGCTCAGGACAAGCACATTCAATGAATTAACATCCTCCACCATGTGCAGAACAATGTGCCTGACCAACACAACAACAAGATTAATTTTGATGCAAAGCATCAAAGGCGGCGCACATGGTTTTGAAATAAGATAAATAATAAGTGTATAAATTAACCTAAACAATTGTACACATGTGTAGTACATGTTGTACATTTTGATGATATAATCAAGTTATTTACAGATGGGATGTAAAAAGATTTTAAAGGGGGACATTTGAATTATATCCATGTTTTAATCACTTTTATTGAAGATGTGAAATCATGTGAATTCACTTTTCTTCAACAAATGACCAGATATGAATGACTATATTCTCATAAAAAATCATTTGATCTTTCACTTTTTATGAAAATTGCATATTGTCTCCCTTTAAAATTAAAAATTGGGATAATAATCAAGTGTTCTTCGTCTGCGACACAATTCAGCACTTGAATATTCCAAATGTCTACTTTTGCTTTATTTCAACAATATATACCCTTTTAATGATTTTAGTCTGTTTAAATCCTACTGTTTTGTGTCATTTTCTGTTCTATCCTGGTTTCGCAAACATGATAGACAGGATATAATCCAATTTTTACAAACTCAGATTTTCAATCTATTTCTTGAAGAAATGTTATGTTTTCATTGTTTATATTGTATGTATGAAGAAAATACCATCACACATGCACATGCAGTGGTCATAAGCCTTCAACGTACATTAAATACTATACTTTATATAGATTTGCTGCGATTGACCAACAAACATTTTGGAACCATCGATAGCACATTAAGTAAATTGAAACAAGGATGACATAGCTATCCTTAGAGTACAAGTCCGACCTTTTAATCACTCGGCTTCACCTTTCTTTATATAGCTATAGTTGAAAGAATTAACAAAGATTTGCATTTCAGATTAAGTAGCAACACACTGCTAGATAAATGCAGTGAATACACAAGTACTTGCAGCGCTTTGATTTGTTTTGGGAAAATTAATTAAATCTGTAATTTTTTTGCATCAAAAACTTTTGATTAAAAATACAAACTTACCTGATTTGGATCAATTTATTTTTAAAATTAATAAATACGATTTATGAAGTGACATATTTTAAGTGATGTACAGAATAATTGGATTTTTTTTACATTGATAATGATCCAAGATTCTCCCAAATTGATTACGTCGGCGCATGGTACAAAATGAAACACTTTTCCAATATAGGCGTCGCCGTTCTCGGCGCCGCAAATAATTTCATATTTTTTGTAGATTCACAGTATTTTCTGTCACATTCATTTAGTGAATTTTTCTATCAAAAAGTTAATTTTCCTTATACAAATCAAACCTGTAACAGCAACTTACAGCAGTTTTCAGTCCTTTTTTGAGAAGTGAACTCAAAATAAGTTCTAATCTTTTATTCTTACATTAAAGCTGCTAAGTTCCAGATATTAGCTTAAAAATATTTTCCTCAAAATTAAAGATGATAGATTACTCAAAATATCATTTCTAAAAGTCACTGGTGTTGCTCACAACACAACTCACCTACTTGTTTGTAGTGTCTACAATTCTGTAACGTCTATACCTGTCATTTATATTCAGTCCCGCCTTTTTATAATGCAGCATCATTGTACTCTTTGATGGATGCATGCAGAATGACTCTAGTAGTTACACAGTTTAGATTGATATCAACTGGTTTAGATATAATGTAGTCTTAGCAGGAAATAAAAGTAAACTTAGAACATTTTTTTTGTTGTAGTTTTTTTACGTCCTTACCACTCCTCCATCATTACAAAAAAAAACAAGAAATCGGTAGAACCCATGGATGCTCCCAGAATAAATGCCAATTCCAAAAGGGCTATTGTTTAATATGCATCTTTTTAAAAGTATAAAAAAATAACAAAGGGCAATAACTCCTAAATTATGCAAAATAGAGTTACGGTTCTTGCATGCTGCACTTCTCCTCATAGAAATCTATCTACCAATAAAGTTTCATGTTAATATCTCTTGTACTTTGTGAGATATGCCCCAGACAAAAAATAAGTATGAGAAATTTCAAAAGGCAGTAACTCAAAAATTAATAAAGCAAGAGTTATGGTTCTTGTGCACTGCACTGCTCATCAATGAGATCTATCTTCTTATAAAGTTTCAAGTTGATAACTCTTATACTTTGTGAGATATGCCCCAGACAAAAAATAAGTATGAGAAATTTCAAATGGCAATAACTCAAAAATTAATAAAGCAAGAGTTATTGATTTTGTGCACTGCACTGCTCCTTAATGAGATCTAACTACCTATGAAGTTTGGTTTTGATATCTCTCATAGTTTTTGTGTTATGCTCCGGACAAAATTATGACGGACAGACAGACGAACGAACGGACAAAGCAGCAACTATATGCTCGCCCTTGGGGGAGCATAACAAAATGGTACATGGTTTCACCTTTATTGCAGTGAAAATTATCTTATCTCAAATTTGGAATTGTGTCCTTCAAGCTATCTTCTTACTGTAATGTATGTTCTATCATAATGGTTAAAACTTTTCCATTCCAACCAATTTTTAAACCAGCAAGAGGAAGAAAACATAGTGAGGTGTATAATCTCTATATTGCCATTTATTCACATAATAATCACGAGTTTTCATTAACCCATCGAATATACAGTCAGGTGCGCGGACTTTAATGACGAACACCCGTCCCCGCGATTTTACTGTCTGCGTTGAGGACCAAAATGACCACCGTGTTGAGTGTTCATTCGTATAAAATGCAATTATATATTGTAATTATTTCAGATGAGTTACAAAGTACACGTAATTATTAACAGTTGAAGTTGTTTCTTGTTGTTATAACTCATCTGAAACAATTACAAATTTTTGGAAAATTAAATTATATTGTGACGTTGCTTTTTGGACTCCCCGGACATTATAATACTTCACCAAATTTTACTTTTATTTGTTGACATTTGAGGTTTGGTTGTATGATTGGGGGTATTTGTAGAAAAGAAACACAGCCGATTATGAATAGATTTACACACCTACCTGACATCTTCTGTACTTCTTGAGTTATCAAAACTACCATCTGTTATTTTAACTATTTCTGTTAACATAGCAACCAGAATTTTGACTTGAGAAAAAAACATGGTGCGGAATCATATGACTTTGTTTAGGTTTGATGCATGAATAATGGTAGCCGAAAGTCCTTGGTAAGTTCAGGTTTTTCAAGAATGTCTTTAAGCATGCTGCTTTCCATTTCTGGAAGTATATAGTCTATCATATGCAGACTAAAAGTCCTTGTAAGTTGGTACTATTCATGCGTCACAGAATTGTGTAGTTTTCGAGATAACCCTTTGAATTGTCACCAGCGACAAAACTTTACAGAGGTCCTTTTCATGGACAAGGTTTCTTTCCATGAATCACCTAACTGCCATTTTTTTTAGGGTTTTCAGTGTACCATTTATGCAGCCAGCAACTTTAAGCATCTCTGTGATGTTTTTGGTCTTCTAGCTTTCGATTTCAAACAAAATTTCAGCAAATTTTGGAAACTGCACATAACAATGATAGAAAAGTAATTCATGGAAAGGAACCTGGTTGTCCCTGAAAAAGACCTCTGTAAAATTTTGACGCCTGTAGGGCTTTTTTCCCCTTATATAATCGAGGCTGATAATGGGTGGCTTCCCAATTGAAAAAACCCTCATTTTCCCCCAATTTTATCAGCTAACTTCAAAAAAAAATGTCTTGTGTACATTCTTGAGAATATAACTGATCACTCAACAATAGGATGTTCTAATGAAAGTAAAATGCCTGCACTTAATATACCAAGGGGAGGGGGGATGACCCCAATGTGGTAACAGTGCATACTACCAAATATCTTAGCTCCAGGCCTTGCAGTTTCTGACAAGAAGATTTTTAAAGTTTTTTGCTATATAACTCTATGTAAAACATGTGACCCCTTAGGCGGGGCCAGTTTTGACCCAGGGGCCATGATCTGAACAATCTTGGTAGAGGTCTTCTAGACAATGCCCAACATCAATTATCTAAGCACCATGCCTTGTAGTTTCTTACAAGAATTTTTTTTAAAGTTTTCCCTGTATAACTCTATGTAAATCACGTAAGCCCTGGGCGAGGTCAGTTCTGACCCCAGGATCATAATTTGAACAGTCTTTGTAGAGGTCCACTAGATGATGCCTCATACCAAATATCTAAGCTCCAGGCCTTGCAGTTTCTGACAAGAAGTTTTTGAAAGAACTTACTATGTAACTCTATGTAAAACATGTAACCCCTTGGGCGGAGCCAATTTTGACCCAGGAGCCATGATTTGAACAATCTTGGTAGAGGTCTACTAGACAATGCTCAACACCAAATATCTAAGCTCCATGCCTTGCTGTTTCTGACAAGAAGATTTTTAAAGTTTTCCCTATATAACTCTATGTAAATCAAGTGACCCCCAAGGCAGGGCCACTTCTGACCCCAGGGTCATAATTTGAACAATCTTGGTAGAGGTCCACTAGATGATGCTACATACCAAATATCTAAGCTCCAGGCCTTGTGGATTTTGAGAAGATTTTTAAAGTTTTTCCTTTTTTTGCCATGGCAACCAGAGTTCTGCATGGAATTGAATTCTTTGAACAACTTTGGTAGGGCTTCATGCAAGGAACATTCCTGGCAAGTTTCATTGAATTTGGCCCAGTGGTTTCAGAGAAGATGTCGTTTGAATGGAAATGTTGACGACGCATGACGCCGGACGGAGGGGGATCACAATAGCTGGATAGCTGGAGTTGGAAACCAACGCGAAACAATTGAAATAACGACAGTAAATACGTATTTTGGAAACTGCTGAATATAAATTATGTTTGCTTTTTACCCCTGTTGACTGTCTGGACCACAGACACTTGTTTAGAAGCGAATATAAGGCATTTATGAATGGCCATTCTCCAGTATATAGTATTATATTACAAGATAACCAACTTCGAAATGTAAACAAACAAAACCGAAGCACATTTATCAAGTTGCTGCAGAAACACAAATGCTCTTTCAGAATAATTCTAGCATCATTTCATACCTGTAATATATGCCCTTTCCAATGATATATGTCACTTCCAATAACTCCACTTTGTTACGGAGAAAATCACATTTGTTTCCATCAAAAGTCTGAATTTCACGACCTGTCATCTTGCGAAGCTGTTGTAAGCGAATGGTTCCCAGTATCTTATACGGTATCGATACGTTGCTTTTGAGCCGGGCGCAAATTACCACGTACGCTAGATTCTTTATATTCAAATGTTTTTGGCGCGTGATTTTTAAACCCGGCTCAAAGATTTTGCAACGGTTCCGTTTACAACACTGGGAACCATTCGCTTACAACAGCTTCGCAGGATGACAGGTCGTGAAAACTGACTTTTGATGGAAACAAATGTGATTTTCTCCGTAACAAAGTGGAGTTATTGGAAGTAACATATATCATTGGAAAGGGCATATATTACAGGTATGAAATGATGCTAGAATTATTCTGAAAGAGCATTTGTGTTTCTGCAGCAACTTGATAAATGTGCTTCGGTTTTGTTTGTTTACATTTCGAAGTTGGTTATCTTGTAATATAATACTATATACTGGAGAATGGCCATTCATAAATGCCTTATATTCGCTTCTAAACAAGTGTCTGTGGTCTGGACCAGAAATTTCCATTGTCAATCAGTTTGAACGAAATGACTTGTATAACAGAAGTGGGTGGGGTAAATAGCGCATTGCATTCCTGGTGTTTTTTTATATATAGAAGGTATGAATTTTTTTTTCATGAAACTTTTTTTTTTTTGGAATATCAGTTTTCTGTGATCAGGTGATTACACAAAAAAATCATAAAGAAAATTACCTGTTATTAAATAATCCTGACAGGCGAATGCTATTTAGTTGCCTCTTGTTCTATTGACAAAATGCCCAAAAATCATCGCCTGCCTAGAATAGTCAGTATTGACTTTTAGCAGTAATAAGTTGAAGTTGAAATCGTCGCGTTGCTTTTTTGACGTTTACATTAAATTTATCTCCCTTGATTAGCCGGTGTTCTGTAATAATCATTTACCTGTGCAACTTAGTTAAATCGTGTTTCTACTTTCAGGTGAGCACTATCAGAGAAGTCAGATGATAAATATTTCCTGAACTTAATTATTGAAACTTTCGCTGTATTGACCCCCTTATAAGAATACACGAAGGCTGTCGTTTATTTATTAAAAACGTTTGTCTGGTGATAGGTAACTAATTAGCTGATTCGTGCTCAAACAAACTTGACCCAAGAAGAGTGACACTAGGTGCAAATTTTAGAATGCTGCATTAATATATCAGTTCAAAATGTATGCAAAGAAAAAAATTGAAGATGATTTTTTTTCTGAGGATGAACTATGGTGAATTCTGTAGTGTTAGCCCTAGTCCTTTGTAGAAAGACGTCACATATGCACAGTCAAAATTTTATGTTCATTTTTTCTTTTATTCATTTTATGTTTATTAACAAAAGCACCATCAGATCCACCATCTACCTCAAAATATTTGGACTAATGTTAGCCCTACAAATAAGACACGGTCAGTGTGACAATTTTTTAATAACATTATTATTTATGAAATTTTAAGGTATACATTTGTATATGCAATGAAATAACTGAGGGTGCAAAAAAAAAAATTGATGGCTTGTTCCTATTTCTAGTATATTTTTAGACTTGTAACTGAAATCTCATTATTTGTCAGTATATTTTGGCTGTTGTATACATCCAGGTGTCCTATCTGCTTTAGGATTTTACATCTGCACAGGTACACACCTGCTCTGCATTCTTCCTTTGGGAGCAAGTGCTGGGCAGAACTGTAGATGGCAGAATAAGCCAGAGGTCCAAGGCCAGTGGTTATTCATTTCTGTTTTAGCCTACAAGTATTGCAAGATTTGATACAAGTTGATATATTCAATATACACAGGATAGTTTTGAATCAGGCTGTCTCTTTTACCATGGCAAATCGCTAGGACTTAAAGAGTTAAATGGAAGTTCCACAATGCTACTTATTTAATTTTCAAAACACATTGCATGCAAAGCAAGCCTGTGGAGTTCTACCGCCCAACAAGTTTTAACCCACAGAAAAGAACAATTTTCTCTCCTACACTTTATGTTATGAAAGATTAGTCATTTGTCTTTTGATTCTTCAGGTTTTGTAAACCATTAAATAACAAGACTCAGTGCAAAACTATTTAATAAGAGAGATACATTAGTTTAGTACCAAACTTTCATTGTGCTAGAATCATTGCATAAACATAGAAACAAAAATCCTGTTGAATAAAAAATTAGGTCATTATTTCCCAAGATTGCCTCAGATAAGTTAAACTGGATTTTATTCATATCAAATCATTTTCGATATTTTTCAATCTGTTTTAGCTCATCTGTTTTTTGAAGAAAAAAGTCGAGATGTTGTGAACACTGGGTCATCGTTGTCGCTGATGGTGTGCAAAAACTTTAATGTACTTGATTACTCATAAATCATAAGGCTTACTGTTAAGATATTTGGTGTGTAGCATTGTCTAGTGGACCTAGTGGGAGTCAGTTGATTTTACATATATATTGTAAGAGGAAAAACTTTAAAAAAACTTTCTCGAAACCTCTTGATACAGAGCTTTGTAATTTGATTTGAGGCATCAGCTAGTTGACCTCTACCAAGACTTTTCATATTGTTTCCCTAGGGTCAAAATTAGCCCCCCCCCCCATGGGTCACGTGGTTTGTGCAAAGACTAACATAGGAAAAAACTTCTAGCCTAGAACCTAACTATTTATTGGATGGGTAGGTACTTCCCACTCCTTGCATGGGACCACTCTACCACCCCCAGTTAATTTCTTTAGATTTTCTTTTCATTTCTTTAGCTTTTTGATAACTTGTTGCCTCCATCCCCACCATGGGGATCTCATCCCCCACATCTTTCCCAAAAACTGATTTCATTCAACAGGATGTTTTACATTCATGATGTTTATAGTTTCTTCATGTTTTCTTAACAGTTACCCAGCATATGATAATACCTAGTCAGTTTGAACTTAAAAGTCTGCTAATATGCTTCTGTTTCCAACAAATAAAAGAGATGAGTGTTGGCACCGCTCCATGGTGCTTTAAATTTGTTTGTCAGACCAGTAATATCTGATTTCAGCCTATGGACTTTCTTGGGTCATAAGCCTGAATAGTCAACCCTTCCAAGTTTTTTTTTAATTGTAGAGTTTTAACTTAATAGAGCTGCAAGAAGTTTAAATACAATGTAAAATAAGATAGAAGTAATAATGAAAAATACATTTATCTTATTTTTTTTCATGTTAGTTTTTATCTTGCAAAAATGAAATTTTGTAGTTTGACATTCAAGTTACAGAAAGAGGTGAACTCAAAACTCACAGGGTGAAAAATGCCAGACAGTCAAGGTGTGCCTGTAGATCGTGGTTGGGCATGGGTTATTGCCCTTGGTATGTTTCTTTTAAGGAGAATTGGACTTATTCATTGCTTATAGTGGTTTGAGTTATTTTAAAATTCATGTTTTTTTCTGTAAGCCTTAAGAGTACAGGCATGAACGGTAGTTTTCATTTTATTTGCTTACAAGATATTTAGACTTTGATGAAAGTGCCTGTAGGACTTACTTTTTTATTATAATATAAGTTGCAGAAAAGTTGCAAAAACTGTTGTTGTTTTTTTCATTTGATGTAAAACAAATTAGTTTAGATAAAACTTAGCTTAGTATTAATCTAGTGGAATCTTACAGTTGAAAATAAAGTTTTAGAATGAGGTAATGTCAGAACTCTGTCTGTAAAATGTGAAAATGGATTAAGATTATCATCTACTTTCATACAACATGTTGCTCTGGTTATATTAACAACATTTTACAAAATATTATATCTTCATCACATCTTATATTTTTTTACACTTCAATCTTTTACAGGTTATTTCATTGGAGTATTTTGTATGGTTGGAATTGCTAAGTCATTTGGAATACTTCTGGTAGAGTTTGTTAACTATTTTGACATACCTGTTGCCTTGGCAGCATCAGTTATGGGTGTATCTGGTGGAGTGTACACTTTGACAGGTCAGTTTGCAATTTTATAGTTATTTTTGTTTTAACAGTAATTTTGGCGTTTTTATTACTTTTCTGCCTTTGATTCATAAGATTATAAAGCATGTTTTTTCTTATCAGTTCATGGTCACATCTTAACCCTTAACCTGCTGGAACCGAAAGTGATTAGCCTTTGCCACCAGTATAGAGCCAGGCCAGCCTGCACATCCGTGCAGTCTGACCAGGCTCTATACTGTTGGTAGCTCCATTTTTGTATTTTGATATTGAAATCCCTTAAACTTTGAATGGACTGTTCCAAATTCAAATCTGGGCTAATCCATTAAAAGATTTCAGCATGTTCAGGGTTAAACAAGATTTTGTATCTTTAGTTATAAGCAAAGTTTTTATCCATTCACTATCTCATGTGTTTATTACAAAGACATTCTGTGGAAATGACTTTTTGTCATGTGAACATAACATCTAAAAATCATATGGCCTCAGGTGATTTCCAGTTGTACAATTGTTGTTATATTTTATAGTAAAACTTATTGGGTGAAATGACAGTATGATGGTTTTTGCAAAGATTTTGTTACTGGTATTCAGTCTTGCATTTAAAGATGAACACAAGTCTTCTATGAAATCACTGGTACATAGCTGCATGTATTTTCATGCCACACAATTTGGATTGCGGTTTACACAATTTGAAAAAAAAGCTTTTATAAACTTTGCTAGGCCACAAGCTCAGTGAGTCTAAACATTTACCTTCAAGACCTTAGTTGTAGTGTTTGGGCCTACTGAATTTGATTTTAGCCTTAGGATTTTCTAGAACCAAAAGTCAGAATTGCCTACACCTTTGAAAAACTATTTTGCTGACAGTTAACACGGCAACATATTTTCTATCCAATTCAGCCCCGATATGTGTGGTAGCTGGTCAACATTTTACCCAGAGGAAGGTGGTAATGTTAGGAGGCCTGATAGGAGCTCTGGGCTTGTCTTTGAGTAGTCTGCTTCTCAGTATAGAGTGGGTTATCTTAACTTCTGGAGCACTCTTTGGTAAGTTTAGGCCTATGTATTATTGTTTTGTCATTATATGATTGCACATAATTGTTGAAGCAAGGTGGCATAGCATGTTATATATTACAGGTAGGTTAGTTGATATGCAACAAGTACAATGTTTGGGGTTTTCTTGTGTTTTTCCTAGGCCCCGATGAAGAGTAATCTAATTTATTTCCCTCAAGACTTAGGTGTGTGAGTCTAGAGCAGCCCGATCTACATTTAACAATGAATTGCATATATACTGTAATATTGTGATTAAAGAAACAATGATGGAGGTTACACAAATTGCTCAAGTACTACTATGGCACTTTATTTTATGCCTACCAATGAAATATAGGGAAATATCAGTGAGATAAAAGTGATAATACACTGTTTTGAATCAGTTAATTACCATTTTGATAATACATGTTTGTGCCCGAACTATTGAATATTGAGTATTAATCCGCTTTTATAATTAAAGTATGTATGGCAAAATTCAATAAATATTGATAAACTGGGTAGACAAAAATAAATATTATTTGATGAAAGTGTATTCAGTTTATTTCAGCAGAAGTAAAGTTATCATATGTATTGGAGATTGTCTGCACTTTTTTTTGTGCGGAGTAACCAAAGTACGCATTAACTGATTTGGGGCTCACCATGGGGAATTTATTGAAGGCCCTGATTAAAAATGTCATAAAAAAAACCCATTTTTGACGTGTTGGCATAAAATAAAAAGAAAATTTGTTTGTATTTTAGTGGAAGATGGGAATTTATTTCATCTCGTGAACACCATATGTTGATATTTTCACTCGTGGCTGTGCCACTCGTGAAAATATCACATATGGTGTTCACTCGATGAAATAAATTCTCATCTTCCACAAAAACAAACAAATATCCTCTATATCATAACTTTCCTTCATGTAAGAGAAAAATTTAAGATATCCATGTTTAGTTTATGATTGAAAAGGAAAGCTTCTCTCTGCTTTTTTAACACCATTTGGAGCATGTTCAGTTGTGAGTTATAAAGTGCAATTTCTGTAAAATTCTTGTTCTCATAGAACATTCAGACATCTGGCTATATATGATGAGAAAAGAAGCACAGTGTTTTACTTGTGTTTATATGGTAATGGACCACTTTCTTTTGCCTGTACAGAATTACAACACTCACCAATCATTATTTTTGCCTGCTAAAACTGTTCAGTGTCATGTATTTGACTTTCATAAGCACATTGAAACTAAACTGTAATTCTGCACTTTCTGTGCCAGGGTTTGGTAATGCCTGCTTGTTTGGTAATGGGCTTGTAATAGTAGGCCAGTATTTCAACAAGAGGCGGGGCTTAGCCAATGGCCTCTCCTTGTCAGGAGCCAGTATAGGACAGTTTGCTTTACCTCCACTTCTACAGTACCTGCTGGACACATATTCTCTACAGGTAGGTGTGGTCACAAGCATTTCATTATGAAAATATTTTGCAAACTTTTTTTTAACTGACATACTATTTACCTGTTTGAAAATACATAGATTGAAAAATAAAAGATAGTTAATACACACTGGAAATCATTTACAATGAGTTCTTTCCCTTTATCTGTACAGAGAATTCTACTAGTAAAATAAATATAAACACTAAAGTGACCTTTTTTTATTACAGGGAACACTTATTATCGTTGGAGGGGTTTATTTAAATGTGATAATGTGTGGTGCATTATTCAGGCCGACCTCTTTCTACACAAGTAATTGTTCAAGGTTGAAGGATAAGAAAGAACAACAAAAACTTCTGGACAAGAAAGACACCTGGAAGGCTAAACCGATTGTAAAGCATTCAGATCATCCAGTCGGAGAGTATGAAGTTAAAACATGTAGCAGCGATTTTCCAGACTGTGTTCGTTACCGTGCAACAAGCACTGGTAGTGTAGTTATGGGAAGTGTTGACAGTCTACATTCGTTTGCTTTTGATACAGAGAACCAGTCCAAAAATGATGGAAATCAGTCATCAGATAATAAGTGTATAAAATTTCTGACAGGACTGTTAGATTTCAGTGTTTTGCGTAGTTTTGTGGTGATTTTATTTGTGTTTGTGAGTTTTCTGTTGTTTTTCGGATATTTTAATTTCATTTTGTTTATGCCTCCTACAGCAGGAAATAAAGGTGTGTCTAAATATGATGTAGCATATCTTGTATCTATATCAGGGATATGTGACCTATTTGGACGTGTACTTGTAGGAATTGCTGGTGACTTGCAGTTTGTTGCTCGATATAAACTCATGGGGATAGCAACTTTTCTGTGTGGATTTTCAATATTTGGATTTAACTTGGCACAATCATATACGCTGATGGCTATATGTGTGGGTTGCTATGGATTCCTTGGAGGTTGTTATGTATCAATCAATGCACCAGTATTGATTGATCTGTTTGGACTTAAGTTGATGCCAAAGGTGCTAGGAGTCATACTTTTCATCCAGGGTCTGGGAGCAGCTTTTGGACAGCCCATGTTAGGTAAATCTCTCACATTTAAAAAAAAATGGAAACCCAGTCCTCAGTAGGCACTTTTTTTGTTCAAAGGGGGACTATTTATAGAAATGACAGACTGAATTTGACTTTACAGACTTTGTCTGAAGTAATTTAGTCAGAAAATGAATCACTACAGAACAAAGTTATGATGTGATATGGTGATAACATTCTTGTTTTCCATCCATATCATTTGCTGTGAAATAAAATTACTATAGAAAAAAAAATACAAATATATGAAAATATTAGATTCTTTGTTGATCTAAATAACTGTTTTTACTTTGCTATATCTTAGAATGAAAAGGAATAAACCTTCTGTAGAAGCTTACCTTATTTCAGAGACGTATATTACATGTTATCTATGTCTCTGCTTATTTATAGTTCTAAAAAGTTCTAACGAGAGAATTTGGTTTACATACTTGTAGTATAAATATAACACAGTTAAAGAAAGTTTTTTCTAATAATACAGATCTTAAAAACTTGGTAAGTGTGACTTTAGCTTTAAGCCCCTTTATGTATGTGACTTTTATTTTGGGAGCAATCAGTTAAGCAAGATGAACTATAAATGTAGGGGATCAGTTGTAAGGCAGTTAGAGGTATTAGACCACCGTGTTGGCTTAGATTCTTGTGTGCAGCATTTGTCAAATGTCACTTGTCTTTTTTTGCCTGCAGTATTGACAGAACAGGTCAAGACCATTCTCATGGATACCAGTTTCACTAAGCTGTTCAACTTTTTTCATATTAGAACAGAGTTTGACTTTGCGTATTTTGTAGGTATTCTTTACCTTTACCGGTACTTTATTTTGCTTAAAGATGAATTCCGTAATTCATTTTTTCTTTCAGGTTACATTAGAGATAAACTAGGATCCTATGCAGTTGTAAACTATATATGTTTTGCTTCAATGCTGATGGGATCTGTGTTATTAATGATGTACCCATTTGTGAAGAAAATCCAAGACAAGAGAGACCAGGTCCCGACCTCAGTAACACAGGAAGTGACAGTTGCCATAACAACATGAAAGGTGGCAATGTTTAAATCAGAGGGAATCAAAGTTGTGTAGCCAAAATTCTGAACATGCATAATAGACAGAAAAATACACAAAATGTGATGTAGCATAATTATGGTTAAGAATACAGATTTAAGATATAAACTATATATTTAGGAGAAAAACAAAGCATTTGAAACTCCTTTATTCAATAAAGCTGCTTGTTTTCATAAGTTGGAGAAGTTGCTGTTTTTAATTTTTTATGTTACAGCTTAAAATCAGTAACAGTGATTTCTATTCTCAAAATATTGATGGTCATTTATTAATATGTATATGTTTAAAAAAGTCTGCCAGTATGATAAACAATGTTTCTGCATTTACTAACAGAGAGTTTTTTAATCATCTTATCTGTCAAGTGTTATATTTTTGAACTTGCAGTTTCATCTTCGAGGTATATTTTGTTCATTAAAGAGTGTGATTGCAGCCATTTTTAGATTAATTAGATGTCTGTTACAAAGACTACTACTACAGTTTTAATCACTATGGAAACACGACTTTTGACAGAACCAGTCTTTCAGGGAGAAGCTAGTTACTCATATTGCTGGTGCCTAGATTCCTGTCGATGAAACTAGCCATGTCTAGCATCATATGACTTGTTTGACAATCACACCATGTCATGGATCTCCATGTAAACATTGCTGATCAACTTCTATTATATCGCCTATTTACAGCAATATTGATGCACACATGATGTGATTGGTGAGATATTTAGAACAACATCTTGGTTTATGTACAGATAGAATGCTTTTTGAAGAATAATTATTATGCCCCCACTTCAAAGAAGAGGGGGTATATTGCTTTGCAATTGTCTGTCGGTCGGTCCGTAGACCAAATGGTTTCCGACCAATAACTAAAGAATGCTTAGGCCTAGGAACTTCAAACTTGGTAGGATGATTGTCCATCACCAGTAGATGACCCCTATTGATTTTGGGGTCAAGAGGTCAAAGGTCAAGGTCACATTGACCTTGTAGGTAGAAACGGTTTCCGACCAATAACTAAAGAACGCTTAGGCCTAGAAACTTCAAACTTGGTAGGATGATTGTCCATCACTAGTAGATGACCCCTATTGATTTTGGGGTCAATGGGTCAAAGGTCAAGGTCACATTGGCCTTGTAGGTAGAAACGGTTTCCGACCAATAACTAGAGAACGCTTTGACCTAGGTTCACCAAACTTGGTATGCTGGTTGGTCATCACTAGTAGATGACCCCTATTGATTTTGAGGTCATTAGGTCAAAGGTCAAGATCACAGGGACCTTCATCCTAAAAACGGTTTCCGATCAATAACTAGAGAACGGTTTGACCTAGGTTCACCAAACTCGGTGTGCTGGTTGGTCATCACCAGTAGATGATCCCTATTGACTTTGAGGTCATTTGGTCAAAGGTCAAGATCATAGAGACTTTCATCCTTAAAACGGTTTCCGACCAATTACTAGAGAACGCTTTGACCTAGGTTCACCAAACTTGGTATACTGGTTGGTCATCACCAGTAGATGACCCCTATTGACTTTGAGGTCATTAGGTCAAAGGTCAAGATCACAGAGACTTTCATCTTAAAAACGGTTTCTGATCAATAACTAGAGAACGCTTAGGCCTAGAAACTTCAAACTTGGTAGGATGGTTGTCCATCACCAGTAGATGACCCCTATTGATTTTGGGGTCAAGGGGTCAAAGGTCAAGGTCACATTGACCTTGTAGGTAAAAAAAGGTTTCCAATCAATAACTTATCAAACCATGCACCGTTGACCCTCAAACTTCATATCTACATTTGTCTTGGCCAGTCGATGACCCCTATTGATTTTGGGGTCAAAGGTCAAGGTCACATGTATGTCAAAACAGTTCAGACCAATTACTTGGCTACCAAATGGCATCGGGTTTTGTGGACTGTGAGACTTACATTTTAGATAACATGTATATTTGGTCACTAGGTCAAAAGTCAGTCACAATAATCTGGCCACGTGACTAATTGGCTGCCGACAGGGGGCATACATGTTTTACAAACATATCTTGTTTTATCTTGACTTGATAAGTTTCTCAAACCATATTGTATTTATAATGATTTTGGCATCTCTTATTGTTAATGTAAGTGATTTTTACTTCTAGTCTTCAATTATTAGACTCAGTAACAGAGTTTCATTTTGTGATGAACCAATGAATTGTCTCAAAGTTTTTTGTAACTTGTATTCAGTCTTGCATTTAAAGATGAAAACAAGTGTTCTATAAAAGCACAAATCATAACATCCACTGAATCAAAGCTACCATTAAGGATATTCTGAGACAGTACTTTCAACTACTAAGTTCAGTTATCAGTATTAATATCATATTTAATACTAGTCTCTGTAACGCCTTTGTCAACACAGTACTTTCAACTACTAAGTACAGTTATCAGTATTAATATCATATTTAATACTAGTCTCTGTAACGCCTTTGTCAGCATAGTACTTTCAACTACTAAGTACAGTTATCAGTATTAATATCATATTTAATACTAGTCTCTGTAACGCCTTTGTCAACCATTATAATAACTGGAGCAGTAAATGTTAAACTTAATAGCAGATATGAACTTTCTGGATGTGATAAAATTTAAAAGATTTGTAATGTTATGTAATAATGATCTTGTATCAATATAATAATCAGTTATACTACATCCGTTCTGATTTATAAATGTGTAATCCCCAACACCTTTGTCATTACCATATCAACCATTTATAACACGAATAACTTTTACAGGAGGTCAACAATTTTCACCCAGATTTATTCACCTTTGTATCAGGAGATTTTCTTGTAATGTTTATATTACTTTCTAATAATTATGTCCCTTAAGTCATTTAATTTTAGTATATTTTCGGAGAGGGCTACATAATAAACATCAATACCTGTTCTGGCATTTCAATTGTCATTTATAAGCAGTTCATAAGTTTGTAGTCCGTTTTTAACTAGTATGTCTTCTTCCTGTTGCTCAAAAGTGCCTAAAATGACATCACAAGCACAAAATGTAGAGTTTTCAGGAGGAACATGCCTCGAAACGTAAACCACGTTCTGTCCAGCTCCAAATACAGACTGGTCTATTAGTAAAATAACATCATATTAAATATCTGTACACAGGCATTTATGTAAAGGTCTACATGTATATAATTTACTGATTTTAGACCAGTTCCGTAAAATTGAAAAGTGGACTGGTTCTAATGTCTAATTTTTTTTGTACCAAAACTTAAGTTCTCAGGTGAAATAAAAGTAGGACCATAATGAAATTACTAAACATTATATTTATATTATACATAATCATACATTACAATAATATATGTTATTTTTGCAAAATAGTTTGTGTTTAAATGCTGCTGTCTATTTTGTATTTATTGCCTTTAGTTTAATTAATCAGATCGTTATTGTTGTTGCTTTCATTTGTAATATAAGGAATTGTTGACTTATATGTGAGTGAGATTTTTTCAATTCGTACGGACAAGGAAGTCATTAACATAAAGCTGCAATGCATCTTAGAAAACTCAACCCAGAGCAAGATTCGTACCCCATCCTTAGCACAATGAAGGCCAACACTCTTACCGCTGAGCCAAAGAATCCATTCCCTGACGCAGTTGTCAGAGGTTGTATTTATACAATTATAGGAAGGTATGCTCTAGAACGAACAGAATTTACTCAGACTTTGTTTATTCACCAGGATAGATATATATGCATTTAACTATAGGTTTGTGTAAGTGAAATGCATTAATATGGTGCTTGCTTCTTAAGTAACTTAATTTATGTTTTCTCTTTGCTTTTTATAGGGGTCATCTACTGAAGATGGACAATCATCCTACTAAGTTTTAAATTGGAAAAAAATTATGTCTCATTTTTACGGGTTTTAGTTGGTTGTTTTAGTTCTTATTTTGCATTTGTTCATTTCTTTTAAATCATAAGACTTAGTTTTAAATTCCACTAACTTAAGCTCTCCTACATGTGTATGTGACTATGATGTAAGCATTAAGGGTCTGTGTATTTTTGTTGTGTGATACTGTCTGTGTTAGTGTCATTTGTTTCGTGCATCTATTTTGTACACAAATTTGTGGATTAACTAAGATTTGTTTGCTGTCTACGTGAGCATTGTCTATTGTTTTGTGTAACTTATCAGCTGATACTGTGTCTGTTTGTTTGTTTGTTTGTCCATATATCGGTCCTTGTGTATTTTAACCTTTCCTCTTTTTCTTTCATTTTGGAGTTAGTTTTTCTGTCTCTGTATACCTGTGCTATTTTCATTTGTATAGTTTCAGGTATTTTGAAAGTTATTTTTCTTAAATCAGTTTATAATTGCATGTTTTATTTACATCATGTTTTTTTTTTTTAGTATAAATTAATTTAAGAATAATACTGCTTCAAAGCGGGCATTAGGCCAGAGTGTGTACTATTGGCATACATACAAATAATATTTATGCAATATACAGCAAGGACACGTGGTATAAAGGTCAGATCTGAAGTAGGTATAAAGGTCAGATTTAAAGTATACATAGTCAAAAACCAAAAGAAAGTTGCCAATTATTATGCCCCCTCTTCAAAGAAGTGGGGGTATATTGCTTTGCATTTGTCTGTCTGTCGGTCGGTCTGTCGGTCCGTAGACCAAATGGTTTCCGACCAATAACTAAAGAATGCTTAGGCCTAGGAACTTCAAACTTGGTAGGATGATTGTCAGTCACCAGTATGTGACCCCTATTGATTTTGGGGCCAAGGGGTCAAAGGTCAAGATCACATTGACCTTGTAGGTAGAAACGGTTTCCAACCAATAACTAAAGAACGCTTAGGCCTAGGAACTTCAAACTTAGTAGGATGATTGTCCATCACTAGTAGATGACCCCTATTGATTTTGGGGTCAAAGGTCAAGGTCAAATTGACCTTGTAGGTAGAACCGACCAATAACTAGAGAACGCTTTGACCTAGGTTCACCAAACTTGGTGTGCTGGTTGGTCATCACCAGTAGATGACCCCTATTGATTTTGAGGTCATTAGGTCAAAGGTCAAGATCACAGGGACCTTCATCCTAAAAACGGTTTCCGATCAATAACTTGAGAACGCTTTGACCTAGGTTCACCAAACTTGATATGCTGGTTGGTCATCACCAGTAGATGACCCCTGTTGATTTTGAGGTCATTAGGTCAAAGGTCAAGCTCTCAGGGACCATCATCCTAAAAACGGTTTCTGATCAATAACTAGAGAACGCTTTGACCTAGGTTCACCAAACTTGGTATGCTGTATGGTCATCACCAGTAGATGACCCCTATTGACTTTGAGGTCATTAGGTCAAAGGTCAAGATCACAGAGACTTTCATCTTAAAAACGGTTTCCGATCAATAACTAGAGAACGCTTTGACCTAGGTTCACCAAACTTGGTATGCTGGTTGGTCATCACCAGTAGATGACCCCTGTTGATTTTGAGATCATTAGGTCAAAGGTCAAGCTCACAGAGACTTTCATCTTAAAAACGGTTTCCAATTAATAACTAGAGAACGCTTTGACCTAGGTTCACCAAACTTGGTCTGCTGGTTGGTCATCACCAGTAGATGACACCTGTTGATTTTGAGGTCATTAGGTCAAAGGTCAAGCTCACAGAGACTATGACTTTAAAAACGGTTTCCGATTAATAACTAGAGAACGCTTTGACCTAGGTTCACCAAACTTGGTATGCTGGTTGGTCATCACCAGTAGATGACCCCTGTTGATTTTGAGATCATTAGGTCAAAGGTCAAGCTCACAGAGACTTTGACTCTAAAAACGGTTTCCGATTAATAACTAGAGAATGCTTTAACCTAGGTTCACCAAACTTGGTATGCTGGTTGTCATGACCAGTAAATGACCCCTATTGATTTTGAGGTCATTAGGTCAGAGGTCAAGGCCACAGGGACCTTGATCCTAAAAACGGTTTCTGATCAATAACTAGAGAACACTTTGGCCCAACCACAAGCAATTAGGTGCTGCCGGGGGGCATTTATGTTTTACAAACATTTCTTGTTATGGTATAAATTTAAATTTGATAAGCAATCATTCTTATTTGTTGTGGAGTATAATTCTCACAGTGTTATTTGGCAGTAGTTTTTTGTCAGAGATAAAAATATTGATAAAATGGGCCTAGAATCCTATTTTCAGGTTTTGATTTACTATATTTTGTCCTATATTTTACACATGTATTCAGAAATGCTTATTGTGGTGAAAAAGAGAAATTTTAGGCGTGCAAAATAGTGGCCAATGTTTAGGACCAGAAAAATGAATGTATATATTCAATATGAGGCCTTTTCTAATAAAGCTACATAGTTTGTATAGAAGTGCATAATTACAAAAGTCTGAATCTCTTATGTCTTGTTGTCAGATCTTTACCTGTTTATTTGTTAGTTCTGTTACAGTATCTTGCTTTGAGAAATTACTTACTGTATTATATCCTGTTTCTTAGGTGTCATATGACTGTTCAAATGAAATCCCTGTGATTCTGTGTCACAGACTATGTGTTCCTTACGCAGCTACATGTATCCCTTATGCTGCAAAGTAAAGGTATTTCAATTTGAAAAAAAAATTATACTGCAACTGTGTAAATTGTATAAAGTGTGCTCTGATGTAGTTATGAACTTAAAGCCTACCATTTGCTAAGCACACTCTCTGACCTATCAGCCAGAAGAGCTGGCTTATAATTGTGTACAAGTGCCATATTTTTCTCTGCTTTAGTCATATTTTAGCTTTTTTTTAATTGACCATTAATTTTAAAGTTTCTCAAAAGAGTCACCACCAAAATTTATACATGTATTTTTATTAGCTCTCTCAAACACAGATTGCTTGAGATAAGCTATTGTTTGCTCAGGATAAGCTATTGTTTTTGGCCATTGTTTTTTTACATTTACATTTGAAAAATCTTGTAGAGGTCACATCTTTTTCCCAATCATGAAACTTAGTAATTGGAAGTTGGGTTTGAAGTTCGAAGCTGGATAATGTGGCATCAAAAATTAGGTCACCAGTCCTGTTCACAGGCAATCTCATTAAGCTCTCCATAGGCCATATTTTTTGAGACAATATAATGAAATTTACAAAGAATGTTTGACAAGATGATCTTTCAGACATATTTGAAACAAGGTTACATTGGCTCCAAAAGTAGAGCATAAGCTCCAACCAGTTAGTAACCTTCTGAAAACTCCAGAGGTCACATTTTGCTCTTGCTTTTTGAAATTTGGTAAGAATGTATATTTGGACAGTCTCTAGGATGAGAATAAGCAAGGTCATTTGAGGTCAAAGTCCTGGTTAGGAGCTCATTTCTATCACTGTAAAGGGACGTTTTACCCAATATACTTTAAACTTAGACGGTTTGTTTTTATGATTTTTGTGATGATTTTTTTTCAAACTGGGTCATGTAGGGTTACAAACAAGATCCTCTCTTCCCCACCGCCCCACCCCCCACCAGTTTTCACTAGACGTGGTCAAAATATTATTCTAGATGATCACTTAGTAAGTTTTCTGACTAAAAATGTTTGTGTGTGTGTGACAGGGTGTATTTGATCTTACGTTTTCATCAAGGTTTGTTTTAATTACTCAGTTGAGCATTAGATCCCATTCATTGCTTTCTTGTTTCTTAACTTTTTATTTTTTATTTGTTTTGAGTGATGCATGCAATTGTATAAATTAAAATCCAATCAAGCCATATAGTAATTTGGTTGAAAGTGGATCAGTGTATTATTTTTTAAAGATTTTATTTTGAGAGGAAATAATGTTATATATTGTGGTGAACTAGCACTTCATGTTAACATTCAAGAAATTCTGTTTTAGAGTGGAAATGTAAATGAAATAAAAGTGTATTTGAAAGATCTCTTTTCTTTATAGTTTGTATCAAATCAAACTTTTTTATGTTTGCATTAAGTCAGTTTAGCATTTACTGTGTAAATGAAACTTAGTTTTGTGAAAGCATATGCCTCACAGTTACAGAACTCTGTTGTGCCACATAGAACTCCTGATATATACAGCCAAAACAGGAGCTCTGTGCCCTGTATCCTGACACATTCAGTTCCTTTGGAGTCTTTATTATGCTCAGATGTACTTATCTTAAAAAGGGATCAGTGACCTTGAGCCTGAGAGGAATGATAGTCATTTGGCTGCCACAGGAAACAGCACAACACAAATAACCATTATCAACATTTAGAGTGTTTAGATAAGCATCATGCAGTTATTTTATTATTATCATTGTCATCATTTTTTATTGTCACCACTGTAATCATCGAGGACTGTAGATCATGGTCAATATAGTTGTCTCCAAAATCCTTTTGATTTTAATGATTGTTTAGCATAATAGTTATCTTATCTTTGTTTCCATTGGCATCATCATCAATTTTTCAAATAATTACGAGTAGTAACATATCAAAATGTCATAGGGAAAACATGATCTTTATACTATTGAAAGATATACTAGAAGTTGTACTGTAAAGATACGCGGCATGATGCTCCATATGAGCTTTATGGTTTGGGAGTTCCTTTCAGTTTAAAATCGATCCATAAAGCTCCCTTGGAGCTTTAAGGGTGGTGAGCTCTTTGCAGTTAGAAATTGACGCATAGAGCTGCCTAGAAGCTTTAAGAGTGTGGGAGAGCTAGGGCTCTTTGCGGTTCTAAATTGGCACATAGAGCTCACTTGTAGCTTTAAGGATGGGAGCTCTTTGTGGTAAGAAAAAGACATATAGAGCTCCCTTTATTTTACCTTCCTGTGTTTGATATATGTTTTAATGGAATAGCACTTAATATGATCCTGCTGAAGAAATGTTGAATTATGTTGAAATTGTTATGTAAAAAACCAAATGATCAAACTAGTATAGAATTTCATAACCATTTTCAGTTCCATTTAGATGTATTTAAGTTAGCATAATTTTCAATTTTTGAAATTGTCCAATTACGAGTCAAAATGTCATGGTTAAGTTACAAATGGCATGTCAAGTAAAGTGTTAAATCTGAAATTGTAATAATAGAGAATTTAATAAACCCATCTCGGAAACCATTTGTCAGTTTAGTATTCTTGGATAGACGTTAAAAATTTTTAGGTTTCACACCTTAATTTCAATGTTGTTTATTTAAGTGCAACGTTATTAATATACCATGCAATAAATGTACCACGTAATCAATACATCATGCAATCAATATTATGGAAAGCCACAGTACACCCCCGTCGGTGTTATTATTTTCCCTATATAATACATAGGAAAATATCTTCGTCGTTTTTATCAACATCGACGGTGTTTTTATTCAAAGTTGGCGAAACTATTTAAAACAACTTTGTCAGTACATAAAAACACTGTCAACAAAAAACGACGTAATTATTTTCAGCGTCTCTACAATAATATCTTTTTCGTATGAAAAAGTAGACGACGCTATTATAATATCTTCAATTAACAACTTTGGTCAAAACAACGACGATCTTATTATTTAAGTTCGGTGGCGATTTTATTATCAACTTCGATCATCTACTCGACAACGTAATTATTAACACTTTTGTTCTCAAAATCGGCTTTAAAAACGACGACACTATTTTAGGTTGAATTCGAAGATTTCGCCTAGCTCTACTGGACGACGTTTTTATTAACAACTTCGTCATAAGAATCGGCATTGACGAAACTATTTTACCAGTAGCAGCACGAGTCGATTTAACCGGTGTGCGACTGTTTCTGACACTCTTGCAGACTTTCAGGAATTTTGGTGCCAATAGGGAAAATGTCATTTTTGATGTGTAGGGACCCTCCCGAGTTGATTTAAGCGGTCTGTGACTGTTTCTGACACCGTCTTGCAGAATTTCAGGAACATTAGTGCCAATTGAGAAAATGTCATTTTTGATGTGTAGGGACCCTCCCGAGTCGATTTAAGCTGTCTGCGAGTGTTTCTGACACTCTCGCAGACTTTCAGCAATTTTGGTGCCAATAAAAAACATATCAGTTTTTGATGTCTAGGGACTCTCCCAGACTTTCAGGAATTGTGGTGCCAATCGAGAAAATGTCATTTTTGACGTAAAGATACCCTTCCGAGTCGAAAAATCGGTCTTCGACTGTTTCTGACACTATAGCAGACTTTCAGGAATTATGGTGCCAATCGGGAAAATGTCATTTTTGACGTTAAGGTACCCTACCGGGTCGAAAATATCGGTCTGAGACTGTTTCTGACACTGTCGCAGACTTCAGGAATTATGGTGCCAATCGGGAAAATAATAACACCGACGGGGGTGTACTGTGGCTTTCCATACAATATACCACGCAATCAATGCACTACGTTATCAGTGTACCACGCATTCGATTTACCACAATCAATATACCGAGTACTCAGTGTACCACTAAAATGTACAGAAGATGATCATGTGACCTTTAAGGGAAGTTAACAATGTACATTTACTTTACGAACAAGTCGCGTGTCATTGTAAATACTATTTTTGTTATTTATAAAACGCTTCTCGTCTTTACTATGTATAAAGTAAATAGCAAGCTTTTCAATCTAATGTGCGATATTGAAATGGCCTACGGTGAAAATGTTTTAATTAAAATGAATGAATTGACAGCTTAACAGATGAATGGTTTATTCATTGTTACAGTGTATTCAGTTACTTAAATTGGAGGAGTTTTTCGTATATGGAGAAACCAGTTGACGTCTTGATAAAATTATGAGATCAACAAAATTTCGTGCATGTTCTAAAAAACTAGTTTTAAGACTTAGTGCTTTTGCGTGCATCAGCACGTGAACTGACGTTTTTATGTAAGTAAAATTGCTTTTTACATATTGTCACGTGATATTTCATAGCATGGAATATAGCATATATGCATTTTCTCTCGGCGGTTGTCGACATTACTGATTTCCTTTAACAGAATATATTCTCTCTGTGAAACGCCGACGAAGCCGTTTGCCCCATCTCTTATTTCACTGTTCGTAATCGTTGCGCTGCAAGTTACGGTCACACGTGGGATGCAAAATAATGAATCCGTGTATATGTAAAATAAAACAGCTGAAAAGAAGCTGATTTTTGCAAGATTTTACGTGGTTATAACTTTTTCACGTAAGGGCTTAACGGGACAACATTTTTTGTATGATTTTATGATCACCATCAACATCAATAATAGTAATAATAATTTTATTATTATAATTAGCTATTGTCCACACTTTTTTGTCTTGGTAGAAATATTCGGAGTCGAGTCTGAGACACATCTATTACGAGTCGTGTTATACTTTAAAATGCATAAATTGAACTCAAAAAATCATTTTAGTATAGTTCTAAACATGTTTTAATACAATTTAATTTCAAAACCAAAATCTTTTTGCAAGTAAATGTCAAATCAACAACATTTTTGGTGACCAAACATCTTCACAGAACCATCTACACCATAGTACTTCATTTCAGATGAATAAACATTCAGACGATCTTAGCTAACAATTTCTTCTTTTTATTAAGGTAAGCTGTATTTTCTTTTCATCTAATACCATTTAAAACATTTTTTTAGTCTGTACTTTCAAACTACGAGCCTATTCTTTTCGAACCAATTAATTAATTGTTTTAGCAAATCATTTTATGACCTCGTCCTTCTTTAAAACGAAACGATTGTGCAATGCCAGGGATATGACTTTTAGAACGCATACAATATAGCATGAAGCAACATTTGTCTGTGTTATGAAAATGCCAGTATTTCGACACAAAAGAACCATAGGGCAGCGGGAACATCGTGATAACATAAATGTTAAAGTGTATATTGTGCTATTTTAGCAAGCTAATGAACCGAACTTAACTTTTCGAAATAATAAGCTATCAAATCTACTGAAAAACAAAATCAAAAGACATAGACAAATATGGGTGGGGCAACTCTTTCAGCAAAAATTACAGGAAATTCTGTTGTATTTACATATAGATGTGTACCTACGTCTACTGATTAAAACTTCTAAATTCAATGATAAAATAGATCAACAAGATTGCCGATCCATAGTGCTGTTGGTAAAAACATCCTTCACATAGTTTTACTACATTGCGTACACTCACTGTTAATCAAGAGGTTAGTAAGTCCTGTAAAAAAGAAAAGAAAAAAAAAACACATTTTGGATTAAAGGTCTCTATTACCGGCATTATTGATACGTTAAAGTTAAAGTTCGACTCTTCAAAAAGGCGAATGGAAGAAGAACCTTTTTTTAAAACTCTTCTTTTCTCGTAAACATTTTAAAGCGGTTAATTGAGATATGTTGCTTATTTTATCAAGTATTTGAGACAGTTTACGTCAGCAAAGCTTTTGCATGATATTCCTTATACAATTATTTTTGGTAAGATTTGATATATGAACATTTCTCTCTCTCTATATATGTCAAGAATATATTAATTATGTATTAATACCACAGACATTGAAAGCACTTTAATAATCAGTTTGCATAGTAGTCGTCAAGATGATTATTTATCAAATACTACAATAGTCCCTAATATACTAAGTGGCCTGTTTGATAAACCATAGTATTTCATGGTTTATAACAGATAATGATGCAATACAAAATGAAATTGTGACGACGAAGACTATGTACAACACTATGTAGATAACTTACCATCTAAAGGACACCAGGTGAGTCAGGATATTAAACATTCATACGAAATATCTTCTATAATATATGCAACGCATAAAAAATATTCGTGGTTGCTACGAGATTCGAACTCGGGCATAGGTAAGACTAACCGACATTAAAAACCAACGCTCTACACCACTGGGTCAAAGAATAAACCGGCTTCTACTGTATTTGAATTCATTCGTGGTCAGTTCTTGCTGCCCATAACAGACTTGCAACCGCGGTTGTCAGAGGTTTTATTTATACTTATCATTAGTTCATGAGATCTCACTCGTAAAGTACCCCTCTTCTAAAAGTCATCATCACAAGATGTGTGGTGTGCTTGTATCATTTTCTTTAACAGGAAAAGTGCATTTTTTATTACATTACTCATATATAGATATAATAACTTACAGCAATTCCAGCTCAAATTGAATACTCTTGTAGAATAGAAAATTAATAGTTTTAGAACGATTAATAAAGAAAACATAAAATAAAAAATGAACATTAACAAATTGTATATCTATTTTTAAAGAACTAACTTTACTTTTGTTTTTAATTTTAAAAACAATTGATTTTTTTTTTTCATTTTCAGTTGCCACATGTTTGACATTTACGCCTTTCTTTATGATAAAACGAGAGTTGGGCAAACCTTGCTATCATTAACAAACGGATTAAACCTTAATTGATGAAATAAATGAAAACAAAGGTTCAGTTTCCGACCATCTTCATTTATTGTTTGAACATAAAAATGTAGGCAGTTTTCTACTTAAGTGTCGTATGATCAAATGTCAACGCAGGTGTAACGAAAGTTGTAAAATACGAAACATTTATCGCTCCGCGAATTACTGGTAGTAAAATAATATTTGTTAAAGGAGGCAATTTAAATGATCGGTTTGAACAAAAACAGCTAATACGTTTAAAAAAGTCAACGGAAATATAATAGGAGAAAAAAAGAAACGCAAGTTGAAAGACTTGGATAATTTCAACGATCTCTTTATGCAAGGAACCTGGATTTAAAACAACAATATCTGTGATAACTAGAACAAAAATGTTTAAATTATTAGCGATAAAATGATAAATAAAATCATGAAAAGGTATGATAATCAAGACTAAATGAAAGCTTGCGTTTCTTTTTTACGTTAGAATATTTTTTGTTGGATGATTTTGTGTAATGATCCATGCAAAATAAAACCTATTTTCACGAAATAAATGTACATGAAAGGGGTAATAAAGAAATGAAACTCAAACAACAAAAAGCAGTACAAGTTCGGTTGGTTTGGTTAATGTGATGTTAAACTTAAGACACGTTTTTTCCTGCATTTCTTATATGAACTATAATCAGATTTGATCCGAGGCAATTTTCTAGATAACAAGAAACTAAAGTGATCTTACAGTGCGAAAATTAATGAAGAAAAATATAAATATTTAGAATTCTCTTATGTCTACCGGAATATAACCTTCTAATTTATGAGATATTTATATTATTGCTTATTTTTTCAATATTTTCTTTCATTTACAGTGTATACCGACCGAATAAATCCTCTATTTTAAGTGGTCAATGTCTTTGACACGTACTTGGGTATCAAAGTATTAAAATATCTTTAATTTGGTACTTAACAACCATCATTAACATTTTGTTAACAGGAAACTCGCGGCAGGAAATCGAAGTGGAAAACTGCTTAAAGAGAAAGCTTTAATAGCAACTTTCAAGTGGCTTCCACATTGCAGGTAGAGGTTATTAAAATTTCTGTAGTTTTGAATCAAGAAAGTTTGTGTTAAAATCATGTAATTACGGTCTATAAAGTTTATTTACACCACGGTTATAAGACGGATAGCCATGTGAAATTAAACCGATGTATGAAGGCAGTATTGGATTTTAGAAGCTCTGTCGTGTTATTCGTTAGCAGTTGTTGATGTTCATAGTGAGAAGGAATAACCAAATTATGATTTAAATCTGACTTGTTAAAACCAAACTGGAGCGTGGAGTGATAAACATGAAGTAGAATATAACATTTCACTGGAAGTAAAAAAAAGACATTTAAGATTTAGATTTAACAAACAAGATCTGAAATGATTTGTATTCGGTTTTCAATGTTTCGATGAATAATGCAATTAAGGATTAACTTGAGAGAAGATACGAGATGGCGGCAAATTATATTCGTGATTTATAGATACTGAAAGAAAGTATAAATAGAGCATTGAATGGAACAAAAGCATAGGGGCTGGAAAATGTTTAAGTATAAATCTCCTAACGGCTTGCAGTTTGAATGAATGAATTATAACAAATGCAAATAACAGAACTGATGTAACATCATTGTGTGTCTAAGTGTTGTGACTATGTCTGGAATGTCAGGCATTGGCGTATTCTGGGCGTTCTCGTCCTTCATTTCTTCTGTTATGTCATGTGTTGGATACTTTATGCCTCACTGGATAACTGGACAAATGGTCTTTCAAATCAACGGGAAATCTCAACAAACATTTCCGGTACATTTTGGAATATTTCGGAGATGTAATTATCCAGCGATAAATACCAGAGGTGAGCTAACGATGGTATTAGAGTGTGGACGATACACAACTTTCTCAGACATTCCAAGTCCGTCGTGGCAAATGGCCACCCTTATCATAGGTGCTGCATGTGTGATATGCTTACTAGTTTCATTGACAGCTATGTTTGGTGTTTGCGTGAAGGGCGTGGTCATACCGACGGTAGCACGGTCGGCGGGGATTCTACAGTTGTGTTCAGGTCTGATATATCAATTATTATCTCAATGCTGTATTTACCAGTAATGCTTCATTTAAATATGTTGAACTAAACGAGTAACGAAACCATTGTTTAATAATGTGTATGACCAGGTCATAATGGTATCCTTCATGTTTCCTAGCATATTAATGGGTTTATTTGACATTTTACACAGTTTGCTTCATAAAGAGCACATTACATATTGTTCACGAATGTTTAACAAGAAGTCTTATCATCAACAGTGACATTTCCAGTTTTTATGTCAAGAATTGGCATAGGTTTGTCTATACTTTGTAAAATCCTAAATTATTTAGGCTAGGGACTTCACGTTAACCGACTTAAGCTATTCAGGTTTGATAACAATGTTAATCATATATGCAGCGGAAATTTTGCTTGTTAACTAACTCACGAATTCTTACCATAGTAACTACCTTTTAAACCTGGACACTAAAAAACGGCATATTAGGAGAATTCTTTAAGTACATTAAATGACTGTCAATGAATCGTAGATGTTTTCTTATTCTGAATAATCGTTCAAGGGTCTAGAAAATACGAAATTTACTGTAATATAATAGCCGAAGAGCTTTCTCATCTTGTCTTTAATAAAAACGCAAAAACAATCTTCATTGACCTTTAAACAAATAGTGTTTGTTTCGAAGATCGACACGTTGACATAGATAATGACACATTTAAGAGAAAAACACTCTTGTTTTCGTGTAACTCTAATTTGCAGATCTGTAATCTATCAAAATGTTTCTTTTATCAATACCTTATTTCAGTATCTTGTGGCAGAGAATTTCATTCGCTTGCACTAATACTTGCAGTGTATATATGAATAACACAACAGAACATTAATGAGAAATAGATCCTACTGCTTTTATCAGAAAAGTTTGCATCACTGTCAATAGGCTTTTGTCTATATTGCAGAGGATGTAAGCTACCGGTTTCAAGATATTTGCGTGATTTCTGAACTTGAAACAAAGCTATTTTCCAGTGAAGCAAAGCCATTAATATTAAAACAAAGCCATTTTGTATTGAATAGAAATCGGCCTACCACTTTCTCACAACGGGGAGACTGCCTGATGGAGTTTTACAGTAAAACTTGACCCATTAAAATGAAATCAAAGACTGCATAATTGAGTGTTTGGTTATAGCCTTTTTTGTTTGATCTATGTTTGCATAAAATACTAATGACATGCGACATGCTATTTTGTGACAGCTCATGATCTTTGATTTTTATGATAGATAAAAATGTCAGGTTTGGCAAGGTATAAAAAAATAGCGGGATCCAAGGTTTAAATTCCTTCAAGAACTTTTGAAATATAATTACACATTGTTATAAATGAATTCGATTACACCTGGCGTTTTAACAAGTGAAAACGGGAAATATTTTACCCTGTTTTATTGCGTTATCAGTTGAAATGTGAATACAAACATTTATGAAAAATACTTTTTTATTGACAGGCCTTTTAATGGCAACAGGAATTGGTATCTATCCAAATGGTTGGGATAGCCCAGAGGTTCAACAAGCGTGTGGTGACTCTTCAAAATCCTATCAGTTAGGTAAGACATCATGGCTTTGTTTTTTTTCTTTCAAAAGGGAAGTAAAAGGTAGTTGAATTATGAGAGTTTATTTTGTCTTGTAAATTGGTTGTTTTTCTTTTCAAAAGAAAAGTGTAAATTTTAGTTATATTTGAGAGTCTAGTTTGTTTTGTAAATGGACTGCTTCAATTCGTTAAGATTTACTTTTTGTCATTATTTATCTATGCTTTTGTTACAGTAGCAGATAATTAGTAGATAATCACTTAAAAAAGGGAACGGTAAGACTAACGAATTAAGCTAGCAAGAAGGCAAAACGTGTTTTCATTCATGTTGGGTTATTCAAATAAGGCCAGGAAGAGAATAAGAAAATTAACAACTATAGAAGTATATAGAAAAATTCGTAAGGTCTTTATAACCGATGAACAAGTTTATTTAATCACACAGGAAATCTAAATCCGTAAATAAATACTGGCCATATGAGTATATTTAGTAATGCTAGAGCAATTAGTAGCATGTCGTTTAGTTTTATGATTTCATTTTTAGGTGACTGTTCACTGTCCTGGTGTTTTTACATTACATCAGCTGCAGTAGGAATCACCTTGATGTGTTCAGCACTTGCTTTCCATGCACCAAAACTGAAACAGGTCATAACCGGATATGCACTATGATACGGAGCTGAACGTGATTTATGCATTATTACTGGCGCATTTTATTCAGTGATCTCAATGTTGCAGTGATATTACAAATGCAAACTTATTATTGAATAGGCGTTTTCTTTAAACAAATACTGAATATTATAAAACTGAATTTATATGAATTATAACAACTACAACTTGATTGCTCATGCTGAGAAGAAATTATCTTGTCTCTAAAAAGTTAATGGGAATAGTGCAATATATAGAATTTAAATATTCGAGACTCATTGTCAGACGTTTTTAAGATCAGAATGCCTGAAAAATATACGTACTATTATGTTGTTTTCCACTGCAAAGCAGAACATATTAACACATTGTTCTACAGTCTACAGCGCGTGAAATTTGATGTTGCAAATAATATCCATATCCATCTCTTAGCAAATATTTTATATCTCTTCAGTTGTTTTAATAAATATTATGATGTCTCGTACTGTCCAGATATTATGAAATCTGTCTCCTGTTTTTTGTAAAATCATTGACATCCTTGCACTCGGCCTGTCTTATATTAGACAGCCAAGGTCACCGTGATATTGAAAGTGAAAAAAATATGATTTCTTGAAGAGACTTAATGATTTCGGTGACTAGTAACGCTTTGCTGAGGGTCTCAGATGAGAGTTGCAACAATGCATAATATGTCTTAATGAAAATCGCTTCAAAAAGGAATATTAAACATGCATTGCCCGTTAATTTTTTTTTTTTTTTTGCTTAAAGACGTTAAATAAAAGTCGCTGCGCCGTGTCAGAATGATGAATCACTAAGTATTCCAGCTGTTTGGCAATTTTGTCTTTGAATTATACTTGAACTATTTTTTTACTGATTCTATACTACTTTGTAGAAAACTAAACCATGATTTAAGTATCCTGGTCATGTATATTTGTATCAAAGTCAAATGCTTTGCTATTACGCAGCAAATACTCTGTATAAAATTTCAACGAATGTAATGTCATCATGTACAATATCTGACTGAATACCGCTAATACCACATACCATAGTAACATTATCACGCTCTTAAGTGGTTTCCAATTAAAGTACACTTTATGTTAAATCTATTAATTACTTGTACGTCAAAAGAACGGACATAAAGACATTAGTTATTCTGTATTAGTCTTTCAGTTTAATAGATTTTTTTTGAAACTGTACTTTTATTCTTTCTTTATTTTGTCATTACTGCGTGTAATACGGATTTAATCAGTCAAGATAAGCAAGTATTCTTTCAAATTTAATTACTTAGTTTCCGTTTTTTATATTAATGACTTGTTATATTTTGTAACACTGATTGAGTGCTTCATACTGTTTGTGATAAAAGTTAAAACCAAATAAGAGTATTTGCCTCATTCCAAAAGTGCCATTTTTATCGAATTTGTAATAGTTTGCAATACTGGCAAGTTAAGTCGTCCAAGTCAGGTTTCGGATTTAAAATCTATTTTTGGAGACTGAAAAAGTGCTAACTTAACTGATTTGAACAACATTACATTTAAAGGATAAAAAACGAGTGGGGGTTGTCTGTACGTTATAGACACGAGCGTTTGAGAGAGGCATATCTTATAGACAACCCACGAGCTTTTCTATCCGACTATCTAGACCACGCACAAAATAATCGTGCAGATATAGTCGGTTTTCATGTACTTGCATTCCCTTTTAAATATGCTACAGAAAACTAACGATCAATAGGTATAGAATTTCAGAGCCATATTTCAAGCTCCATTTTAATGTATTTAACTGAACATAATTTCAATTGTCGTTTGAAATTGTCCGTATTACGTGTCAAAATGTCATTATGTCGTTACTTAAGTTATTAACAACATGAAATGAAGTGAAATGTCAAATCTAATAAATGATGCATATTTTTTTGCGTTATGATAGGGAGAGACAGTTGAATAAAACCATCTCAAAAACAATATATCAGTTTAAACATTCTTGGATACGCGTTTTTTACCTTAATTTCTATTGTTTATATTCATGTATCACGTAATCTATGTAGCAAGCAATCAATGCTCCACGCAATCAGCGTACTACGTAATCAAAGTACTACGCAATGTATGCACCACGTAATTAGTGTACATGAAATCAATGTACCACGTAATCAATGTACCACGTAAATTTACAGAAGATGATCTTATGACCTTTAAGGTAATGATAACAATGTACATTTACTGTACGAACAAGTCGCTTGTCATAGTTAACATTTTTTATGTTATTTGTAAAACACTTCTCGTCTTAGCAAGCTTTTCAAAATCTTGTGCGATATTGAAATGGCTTACGGTGAAAACGTTAAAATTAAAATGAATGACGAATATGTCAAGATTTGACAGCTTAACAAATGGTTTATCCATTGTTACAGTGTATTCAATTACTCTAATTGGAGGAGTTTTTCCTATATTGAAAATTGACGTCTGGGAAAACATTCCTCTGGTATCGACAAAATTTGTCCATGTTCCAAAAAGCCAGTTTTAAGACTTGGAGCCATTGCGTGCACCACCTCGTGAGCAGACGTTTTAATGTAAGTAAAATTACCTTTTTACATACTGCCATATGATAACTAATAAGATCCAATGTAGTATAATCACATGTGTTTGCTCTAGACAGTCGTGTTCATTTCTGCTTTCCTTTAACAGAATATTTTGCATTTATTATTTATATTTTCTGTGTGAAATGTGAACGAAAGCATTTGCCTTATCTCTTATTTTCACCACGTGTAATCGTTGCGGAGGAAATCATTGCCGTAAGGTGTATGTGAAATAATGAATACATGTATAATTATGGGCACTAAAACAGCTCAAAAGAAGCTGTTTCTTGCTAGATTTGACGTGTTCATAGCTTCTATTGCATAAGTGTTTAAAGTGACAATAGTTTGTTAATTATAGTAATAATAATAATAATAGTGGTAATGAAAATAATAATAATAACTGTTATTATTATATTTATGCCGAGTCATTGTCCGCGTTAATTTTGTCTGTGAAGGAATATTCGAGTCTAAGACACAAGAAAAACTAGTCAGATTATACATGTACTTCAATAAATAAATAAATAAATTGAACCAAAAAAAAAACAACACATTTTAGTATAGTTTTAAACATATTAATACAGAAACCCACACATTCTTATTTCAAAGCCACTATATATGCATCAATTAACTGTCAAATCAGCAACATTTTACCGAGCAAGGTACGGGGACCAAACATTATCCTTACGGAACCATTCACATCATATTAAGTTGATCAGTCTCATTTCCAAATTAATTAACTTTCACATACATCTTGGTGACACATTTGTTTGTTTGTTGTTGTTGTTGTTGTGCGATTATTCCAGGTAAGCTGTATTTTTTTCAGTTGTTTTCATTTTGTAATGAAATATTTTATTATTTCTTTGATTCTGTGCTTTGCGCGTTATTCTAGAAACAATTCCATAAAGTTTTTAAGAAATCATTATATGGCCGAGTGCTTCTTTAAAACAATATGCCTATACAACACCAGAGATAGGATTTAAAACTGAATACAGTATAACATGAAGCAACATCTGGTGGCCTATGAAGTTTGTATATTGAAAATGCCATGTGTTTCAACACAGAAGAACAATGTTGAGCATATATGTTTCTATAAAAGGTTGATATAATTTCAGACTAGTCGGGGAAGATCGTGATAGTATAAATTACTGTTAAAGTGTATAATTTGGTATTTAAGGGAGCTATTGGCTCGAACTTAACTTTTCGAAAACAACCAGTTATATCTTAGAAAATGCTATCAAATCTACTGAAAAAGAATCATGTTGTAAAGTCATGAAAACATATGAGCCGTGCAACTCATTCAACAAAAATTACAGGAACATTAGTTGACACGTTCTGTCGTATTTACATAGATAGATGTGTAACTAAGACTAAAATGAATGTATCAGTTCATCTAAAATCAGTGACAAATTACATCAACAAGATTGCCGATCAATAGTGCTGTATGACCAAAAAAAAAAAAGGGGGGGGGGGGGGGGGCCAAAGTTGCTCGCAATATCAATAATAGGATACTACGTCAACGCGCACGCACCTGTTTTATGCTCTTTCGCGGATCAACAACCCGTCGCTTGAAAGGTAAAATGATCTTTTTCAATAAGAAATCTGTAGAATTACAAAAATCATGTTGTACACCGAAGATTGGCTGGTGTGCTTTGTATTTGCGTAAAGAATTTTTATAATGAAAAATTCTAGTTTAGGCCTGAAAACGGGTGAAAGTTTTTTTTCTGAATGCATGCTGGAAAAAACTTTAACCCGTTTTCAGGCCCGAAATACAACTTTATATTATAAAAATAAATAATTGGTAAAATAAACGAAAAAAAAAAGGTTCAGATTCCGCCCATCTTCAGTTATTGTTTGAACATAAAAAATAAGCAGTTTTCTCCTAAAAGATAATATGATCAAAACGTCAACGCAGGTGTAACGAAAGTTGTAAAATACGAAACATTGATTGCTCCGTGAATCACTTACAGTAAAATAATATTTGTCATAACAGGCAATTTAAATCGAAACAGCTACGACGCGTTTAAGTTCACAAAAAAGAAAGAAAAAAGAAAGAAAAAAAGAAACACAAGTTGAAATAACCATAATGTAAGACTTGAATATATGCAATGTTCTTTATGCAATGAACCTGGATTTTACTTCAACAATATCTTTGATAACTAGAATAGAAGCGTTTATATTATTAGCTTTAAAATGATAAACAAAATTTCAGGATAATGTGATGATAATCCAGACAAAAAGAAAAAAAAAGTGTTTCTTTTTTACGCTAGTATACCTGTTTGTTGGATGATTTGTGTAATGATCCATACAAAACAAAACGTATTTTCACGAAACAATTGTACAAAAAAAAAGAAGAATAAAAAGAAGTGAAACTCAAACAAACAAGAAATAACAGGAGTACAAGTTCAAAATAGGTTGGTTTTGTTAATCTGTTAATGTGATGTTAAACGTAGGGCAAAATTGTTCTTGCATTTCTTTACAATATCATATTTAAATGGAACCAGTATTATCGAGTTTGAACCGAGGCGATATTGTTGATAACAAGACTCTATATTAATCTTAATTACAGTAACAAAATTAATGAAGAAAAAAATATCATAAATATTTAGATTTTTATTATGTCTACCGGAATATAACCTACTCTTTTATGAGATATTATTTGTATTATTGCTTATTCATTAATATTGTTTTTGTTTAAATAGCATAAAATTCATCCTATAGATAAATCTTCTATTTTAAGCAGTCAATGTTTATGGCACGTACTCGTGTATCAATGTATTAAAATATCTTTAATTTGGTACTTAACAACAGTTATTAACATTTTGTTAACAGGAAACACGAAGCAGGAAATTGAAGTGGAAATCTCTTATAGAGAAAGCATTAATATCAACTTTCAAGTGGTTTCCACATTGCAAGGAGAGGTTAATAAAATTTCTGTAGCTTAGAATCAAGAAAGTTTGTGGTAAAATCATAGAAGTACGGTCTATAAAATTCATCTACATCGAGAATTAAACAAACGGTTATAAGATGGATAACTATGTCAAATTAAACAGATGTATGAAGGCAGTATTGGATTTTAGAAGCTCTGCAGTGTCATTCGTTAGCAGCGTTCGAGTAGTTGATGTTTTATAGTGAGAGGGAATAACATAATTAAAAAAGCAAGGTCTAAAACGATTTGTATTCGGTTTTTAATGTTTCAATAAATAATGTAATTAAGGATTAACTTGATAGAAGATAAGATATTGCAGAAAATTGTATTCAAATGTTTTATAGATATTTAAAATATGTTATAATTGCATTGAAATGACACTGATATGGAACAGAAGCATAATGACTGGAAATATATTTAAGTATAAATTTCATAACTGCTTGTAAATTAGATAAATCATAACAAAGTGGTTTACATATTCGTGTGTCTTGTGGCAATGTCTGGAATGTCAGGTATAGGTGTTTTCTGGGCATTTTTATCCTTTATTTCTTCTGTTATGTCATGTGTGGGATTCTTTATGCCACACTGGATAACTGGACAAATGGTCTTTCAAATCAACGGAAAATCTCAACAAACCTTTCCGGTACATTTTGGAATATTTCGAAGATGTAATTATCCAGCGATAAATACCAGAGGTGAGCTAACGATGGTATTAGAGTGTGGACGATACACAACTTTCTCAGACATTCCGAGTCCATCGTGGCAAATGGCCACCCTTATCATAGGTGCTGCATGTGTAATATGCTTACTAGTTTCAATGACTGCTATGTTTGGTGTTTGCGTGAAGGGCGTGGTCATACCGACGGTAGCACGGTCGGCGGGGATTCTACAGTTGTGTTCAGGTCTGATATATCAATTATTATCTCAATGCTGTATTTACCAGTAATGCTTCATTTAAATATGTTGAACTAAAAAAGTAACGAAACCATTGTTATGATAATGTGTATGACCAGGTCATAAAGGTATTCTTCATGTTTCCTAGCAACTTAATGGGTTTATCTGACATTTTACACAGTTTTCTTCATACAGAACACATTAATTATTGTTCGCGAATGTTTAACAAGAATCATCAACAGTGACATTTCCAGTTTTTATGTCGTGAACTGGCATAGGTTTGTCTATATTTCTTAAAATCATAAATCATTTAGGCTAGGAATTTCACGTTAACCGACTTACGCTGTTTATGTTTGATAACAATATAAAACACGAATGCAACTAGTATTACTCAGTGGAAATTAAGAACTCATGAATTCTTACCGTAATAAATCTCTTCTGTCGAATTTTAAAGCTGGTCACTACAAAAAGGCAAATTACGAGAATTCTTTAAATACTTCAAATGGTTGTCAAGAACTCTTCGATGTTTTCTTATTTTGAATATTTAAATTGTTCAGTGGTCTATAATATCCAAATACAAAATATACTGTTATATAACAGCTGAAGAGCTTTCTTATCTTTGTCTTAAATGAAAACGAAAAAAAACATTATTGACCTTTAAACAAATTGTGTCTATTTTATAAATGTACACGTTGACATAGATAATGACACAATTAAGAGAAAAACACTCTTTTTTCGCATAAATTTGAATTTGCAGATTTGTAATTTATCAAATGTTTTCTTTTATTAATACATACACCTTATTTCAGTACCTTGAGGCAGGAAATTTTATACAATTGCAACAAATAGTTGCAGTGTATATATATGAATAACCCAAGTTACAAACAGAGCATTAATGAGAAATTGATCCTACTGCTTTTATCATATAAGCTTGCATCACTGTCAATAGGCTTTTGTCTATATTGCAGAGGATATAAGCTACCGGTTTCAAGATATTTGCGTGTTTTCTGATCTTGAAACAAAACTATTTTCTATCAAAGCCATTAATATTAAAACAAAGCCATTTTGTATTGAAAAGAAACGGCCTACCACTTTCTCACAATGGGGAGACTGCCTGATGCAGTTTTACAGTAAAACGTGACCCATTAAAATGAAATCAAAGACTGCGTATTTGAGTGTTTAGATATAGCCTTTTTTGTTCGATCTGTGTATAGATATAATACTAATGACATTCGACATGCCATTCTTTAACAGGTCAAGATCTATGATTTTTTATAATAGATAAAAGGGTCAGTTTTAGCAAGGTATGAAACAATAACCGGATCTAAAATATTCCTACAAGAGCTCTTGAAATATAATTAAACATTGTAATAAATGAATTTGATTAATCCTAGCGTTTTAACAAAAGAAAATAGAAAATGTTTTACCTTGTTTTATTGCGTGATCAGTTGAAATGTGAATATAAACATTTATGAAATACAAATTTTTATTGACAGGCCTTTTAATGGCAACAGGAATTGGTATCTATCCAAATGGTTGGGATAGCCCAGAGGTTCAGCAAGCGTGTGGTTTCTCTTCAAAATCCTATCAGTTAGGTAAGACATCGTGGTTTTGTTTTTTCTTCACAAAAGATAAGTAAAATATAGTTAAAATACGAGAATTTATTTTTTTATTTTGTCTAGTAAATTGGTTGTTTCCTGTCCAAAAATGGTTAAATATGAGAATTTAGTTTGATATATAAATTGATAATATAAACTGCTTCAAATCTTAAGAATCACCTTTAGTCTTTATATATCTAGGCTTTAGATTCAGTTGCAAGTCGATAATCATTTTTTAAAGGAACGAATCAAGCTAGGAAGAAGGCAAATACTGTTTCATTCATGTTGGGTAATTAAAATAAGGCAAGAAAGAGAACAAGAAAATTACTAACTAACGAAGTAAGTAGAAACATTCATATGATCTTTGTAATTGATGAAAAATTCAATAATCCCACAGGAAATCAGAATACCTCAAAGCAGTGCACGTACGAGTATGTTTGCTAATGGTAAGCAGTAAATTTCATATCCTTCAGTTTTATTAATTTTTCAGGTGACTGTTCACTGTCCTGGTGTTTTTACATTACATCAGCTGCAGTTGGAATCACCCTGATGTGTTCAGCACTTGCTTTCCATGCACCAAAACTGAAACAGGTCATAACCGGATATGCGCTATAATACGGAACTGAACGTGACACATATGAATTATTGCTGGTGCATTTTATTCAGTGATCTCAATGTTGCAGTGCTGTTACAATTGCAAACTTTTATTGATATTTTGCTTTAAACAGGTGTTTTTTTTAAAAAAAACAAATACTGTAAAACTGATTATTGTGTGATCGACGGATTCATAAAAACTGCAACTTGATTGCTCATACTGAGAAGAAATGATCTTATTTCCAAAAAAGTTAGGTGGAGTAGTGCAATATATATAATGTAGAAATTCGCCACTCATTGCCAGACGTTTACAAATTCAAATTGCCTGAAAAATATACGTACTATTATGTAGTTTTCCACTGCAAAGCAGAACTTATTAACACACCGTTCTACAGTCTACAGCGCGTGAAATTTGATGTTGCAAACAATATCCACATCTTTCTCTTGGCAAATATTTTATGTCTGTTAAGTTGTTTTAATGAATATTATGATTTCTCGTACTGTCTTGATCTTATGAAATCTGTCTCCTATCTTTCTGTTAAAATCACTGACATTCTTCGAACTGGGCCGCCTTATACTATAAAGCCAAGGTCACGTTTGTTCAAAGAGCTATATCCTATTATTCAGGGCATTCCATTTTCTTCAAAATTAATATGAATGTGAATAAAATAATATTGAACGAGACATTGCCATATGTCAAGGTTCTTATTCAACGTGTAAACTAAATGCAATTATTTGATTGTTTATATAGAAACTTGTTGTTGATTTTTTATGGATAGTAACAGGCAATATGCCGTAAGGAAAACAAAAACAAAAACATAAACTTCTTTACATTATCATTTTTTTCCATTTTATAGAGATTTAACCATCAAACTACATATATCTTAATTACATATGAAAAAAGAAGCCAGCTTTTCATTCTGTTGTGCTGTATTGAAATAGTCTACGGTGAAATCGATCCAAATTAAATTGAATGAAAAGGATGAAAAGATTTTACAACTGAAAGATGACGATGGTTAAGTCGTAGTTTATGTTTTTTTGTTTGCTGGGAGTTTTATAAAGACCTGCTGGAATGTCTTTATAAAGTTTATGTAGATGTATTTATTTCGTGCGTTTACCATGTTTACGAGTGAATTTCCATAATATAAGTTAACATTGGGCCAATATAATATGCTCAACATGCATACTCCAGCAACGTCTTAGATGCAGTGATATGAATGATATGGACTTGCCACTTACATAAAATTGAAGTTCAATGCTTTCATTAAATTTTCTTGATTCATTTTTTTCTGCCATGACATTTTCGTGTTTTTTTTCTCTATAACAGTGATGCGCTATGACTTCTCTTTTGTTCTTTATTTACTTGTATACATTTTACATGGAAAAATCTGTTAGCGACGTCTAGATTATCTTCGCACCTTACGATTCCTGTTACTTGCTTCGCTTTGCCTAGCGGTTGCAACAGTGCATTAAAATGTCTTATTGAAAATTGCTTAAAAGATTTGTCTGAAGTAGATTAATTCTGCATTTCCCTGTTAATGTTTGTGTTTAAGGCGTAAAATGCAAATTGCTGCACTTTGTCAGAACCACTCAACTTTTTGAGCTACTTTGCAATTTTGTCTTTAAAGCGTTACTTAACGTATTAGTTTATCCCTCTCTTCAAGGCTGCTTTATAAGAACTAACAGCAATGTACTAGTCTATAGATATTTAATTCTTATTGAAAAAAATCTACAGTTGAATTATAACTAAAATATTTTTTATCATTCTATACTGCTTTTTAAAAAACTTTAGCATGATTTAAGTATCATTCGTAAAATAGCCACATATATTTGTATCCAATCCAAATATTTTGTTGCAGCAAATACTCTGCATAGAATTTCACCAATTTTAATGGCATCATGTGCAGTATCCTTACCGAATAACACAACCATATTAACATGATCACGCGCTTAAGTGGTGTCCAATTAAAATACAATTTTTGTTAAATCTATTAATTACATGTACGTTAAAAGTACGGACATAGAGACATTAGTTATAATGTATTATTCTTTCAGTTTTAATATTTTGTTTTTGAAACTGTATATATATTTTTTTCTTTATTTTATCATTGTTAAGTGTGTTACAGGATTTAATATGTCAAGGTAGGCAGATTTCAAATTTAGTTACTAAGTTCCTGTTTTTTTTTGTTTTTGTTGTTTTTTTTTTTTTTTTTTTTTTTGTTGTTGTTTTTTTATCGAGTTTGCAATAGTTTGCAATACTTTTAGGCATCGTTAAGTCGTCCAAGTCAGACTTCGGATTTAAAATCTATTTTGGGAGATCGAGAGATCCCCAACGTTACTGCCTACGTGTAAAGACTGAATTATTTGACTACGCATATATGTTTACTCTCTTCGTTTGAAATAGAAACTTGCATACTACGAGCCTCGTTGTACTTTTGTTCATAAGGCACCTCAATTGATTCATACCTTGCATGCAGCTGACAGAATGAATGTATTGTATTAGGCAGTTTGATATTACATGTACTTGACACATTAATTATGTCTTTAATATACATATATACACATGTTAAATAACAATAGCAACTTGCAAACAATCATGCTCTATAGCAATGACTGATCGAAGCATGCGAACATTTATGTTCACAATATACCACTCTACGTATGTTTTGATTTAGAGCTACCGTATTGTTAACATAGTATTGAATACTTTTATTGTTAATATAATGTCTAATTATTTAAATTATATAAGCATCTTCTCCTAAAAAAGCACGTGTTAACATAAACAGAATAATGAAGTGCAATATTTGTTATCTTTTATGCCTCTGTTTATTGAGTCTGTATATTAAACATTTATATACAGAGATATATACATCTGTGTAGTGCCTCTGTTTATTGAGTCTGTATATTAAACATTTATATAGAGAGATACATCTGTGTTGTTCAGGACGAATATAGCTGCTCAGTGATCAATGATAAAATACATTACGGTAATTACCAATCAATAACGTTATAAATAATGCATCATTGGTTTATATTGAGACTCACTTTTGATCCAGCAGCAGTTAATCATGTTTTTAGGTGCATAAAAGTAAAACTTATTTCATCTCTCCATTAACTGAGGGCAAAACTAAAAAAAAATGAATTTTAATATTAGGCTGGTGCATATTATTTCTTATGGGGAAAATAAGTTAATTTTTTTCTCTAGCGAAATCAAGCGAGCATGTTTATGATTTAGAGAAACCAATATTAAGATGAAAACTTCATATTTACCTTAAAGGCATATCAGCAGCTTGGTTTACTAATTATGAACACAAATACAGCAACTATGAAACAGTTACTTGCTGTATTGTTTTAATTATTTCGTCATTTAATTTCATTAATGATTAATTTCGAGGTATATCAGATAAATGCTTGTAAATATTTACAGGTATAAGTAGTACCGAAGAGCTTAGAGCATGCTGATAACAAGGTACAACTTTATTGAATAATGATTTATGACACACTGTTATATAGTGCTATAAAGTTGTCTAACTTAACTATAATGATTAAAAGTTTATCCAACTTGATGAAAAGATATACAGTCTGACTAAAGTTCACGATCTTAAATTATTTAGGATATATTTCGATCAGATTGAAGAATTATGTAACAAAAGTAATTGAGGTCACCAGAAGACACAATCACTTTAAGCGTCGACTTATTTACTCTTTACTTATTTATTGTTTAATTACTGATAACTACAACAGGATAGGAGTTTAATTTCAGAAATCAAACATACCTTAGCACTTACACGGAAAGTAGATTTGCAAAAGGTGGCAAACTTTCTTTCTGTCTCATGATTGCTTTTCTCCTTTTCCTGAAATTACATAAAATGACGACGATATGACCCTAGACAAAAGCAATAAACTTTGGTTGGATGTGCAGACCAAGCCGATAAATGTAATGACCTTGTGAAGCATATTAAGACTTTATGAGTACACTTGAAAGAGCACTTACATGTTTAAGAGTGATTGTGTTAAGCTTTGTATGTAGAGTGTCAAGTACATTTTATATGTCAACCATAAATTACGTTTATGGAGTAGGTGAAATTTAGCCACTTAAAATAGTAATAGTCTTAAAATTAATGTTGTTCTCAGCTTAAATATCAACACTTTTTAAATATATAAGCATGTATTAGTGACAATGTAAAAGTTGAAATAATGTTGTGCACATTTTTAGTTGAAGAGTGTTTTTTCTGATCACCTGTGTGTATTCTATGTAGACGTCTTTTTCAATGGTAGGAATCGGAGAAAGTTTTCAGACAAGGAACGAACATCAAGTGATTGCTCCTCGTATGGGCTATATCTGATCATCTAGAAAAGTGATACAACATTTTCAGCTCCCTGTTTATCTATATATTTCATTTCTTTTTTGAATTACAATTGCTTAATTTATAACAGTTTCCTGTGGATAAAAAAATGTCGGTTTCTTTTATGATGAAGAATGTCAACCATTTCTCGCTTGATTAAATTGTGAAATGATATTGGGTAGAAAAGGTCAATGAAATCGACGATTTTCTTTTTCAAGCAAATAAGAGAAACACCTTTACTTATTATTGGATGGTTTACTCTTAAGTTGAGGTAAATGATGCATGTGAAAAAATCTATTCTGAACATTGTAACAAAACACATTTTTATACATTTATAAAATCTTTGCTAAAAAATCTTAAATGCTACTGTATATAATTTAAGGTGTACTTAATATTAAATGTGTAAAAATGTTGAACTCGTAGTCTGGCGAAGACCAACACACTTGAGAAAGGAATTATTAATAAGTCATGCTATTAAACGTATATTTATATGTAGAAAGAGAGTTAAAGTATTTAAATCGTTACAACAAATGTTTTTAAATGTAGAAATATACAGCATTTATTAACAGATTACGCTAAATAACTCGAAGACATACACCTCATGCATTAACTGTCAAAACAGTTAACTCTAGTGCACGTTTTTTGCACTGGAACATAAAAAAATACGATAAAAGTACGCGTGGTAGTTAAAAAAAGTATTTTCTGTAAATGTTTCAATCAATGTTCTAAAAATAATTTACCTTTTACGTTATATAAGTTCATTTATTTAAGTATAATTAATTAATATTTCTACGTAGTAAACGAGGACGGGTAGTAATTGAATAAAACAAATTCTGTAAAAGTTTCATTTAATGTACTTAATTAAATGTTCCTCATTAAATATTTGGGAAAGTGCAGCAGCAGAATCGAATATGAAACTATTGTTATAAAACGTGTGAAGTATAATCAATTTTTACACATCTGATTTTAATCAGAAATGTGAGTTTAACAACAAAGCAAGAAATAAATTGAACTCGTAAATCATTCAAAGTGAATAAGCTAGATGTTTCAGCAACAGACGGATTAAAGAAGATTTAAAATAAACAAAAACATTATTCTGATAAACCTGCAGCTATTCAGATAAATAGCAAGTAAATGTTGGGAAAGCTAGTTACAGGTTGTGTACTAGTGAAGAATTCAAAGCATTTATGGCTGTTTCAAATAACGGTGTGATTAGTACATTGTATAATATTTGCTTTTTATCCATAACATATAATGTTATCTTGCAACACATAAGACTCATTAATTGTGAAGGGTACAAAATGTACACTCAAGCGTGTTTAATTAGACCACAACTGAATGTTAATAACTATTTGATAAAGATGGTTTGAGATAGCAAAACTAAAACAACACAAAACTTTGGACAACTCAATTTTACTTACACTTGACAAAAATATACAAGCTTTACAGATTAAGGTGTCCTGTTTCTTTAACTTTGTATAATTAAAAGATATATAAGAAACGTGAGTGAGAAAAAGATGATTGAATAAAAGGTGTTAAATATATGAACAGTATTGTATTTACACTATGCAATTATAACGGATATTTCCGTCATTTTAAACAGATGTTACTTAACCTATGACCAAATTCTGTGATTATAACATATTTGAATGATCTCATGATTTAGAAAGAAAACAAAAAACTTTTCCTTGTCGGAAACATAATGCAACAACAACTACAGAACACCTACACCTACATATACTTGACAAAAATTACATACGATTTTGATCTTAATTTAGAGAAGATGAATTGAAAACCGTATTGTATTCTGGTTTATTTCAATGTCTTGAAAAGAGAATTTAACTAGTAAATAGATTAAGTGTTTCTTATCGTTAAAACATGTTGAAACAATTGCGTTATACGGAACATATTTAATATTTTATTATAGCATTTCTCCCTTTGTTAAGTGTTGTAAAACACTTTTAGTGAAAAGTTTTTATAAGCCAATCGATCAGTCTTACTTTTTGTTTTGAAAAGCATTATGATCTCTTTTTGGAGAATAAATTTCAAGTGCTGTTGCATCTTTTGGATTATTAAGAAAATACCAGGAATATCTCGTTTTACAATCATAACTTTTGAAACTGAAGGAGAATATCAGATTTAAATGACCTAGATACGTTTCTTAATGTAGGGATATATATCGTACAATAAGGTATTCATAAATTATCATTTTCGGTCACCAGTGAAAATTTAAGAATGATAAAAATTAGTATAGATAATCAACAGATTGAGTTTCCATTTAAAGAAATCTGTTACTGTCCATCGAAGCATTCTATAAATGAATGGCAAGTAACAGTAACACGTCTGCCATGTCGATTTCACCCTAATTTTGCAAGTGATAATCAGTAGAAATAAAAGTCCCTTTCGGGCAATGACTGTTTTACAAGCGACTGACGTCTTTGTCTTCTTAACACATTTCTACTTGTTTTCATGAAAATGAATTCGCTACAGACAATGGCTGCAGATTGCGCCCAACATTATTTCCATATGAAAGCCAAAAGCGTAGTTAATTACAATATGTTTTAAGACTAATTTTGGATTAGAAAATTGTAAACACTGCAAGAACTTTTTCTACGGGCAGATGAACTACAGTATTTTGGATATTGGAAACTCTATGGTGATTGAAGCTGCAAGACACTGAAGATTCTGGAAGTGGTAGTATTCCACTGGTAGAGTGAGAAAGCGACTGGATGTTTAGTGATTAAATCAAAGTTTGCTTGTATTCTGTCTGTGTTAAGTCTTCGGGTTCTGATAACAAAAGAAGGAGGCATATAACCTTGCCAGACGTTTGAAATACAATCATTGGATGTAAATAAATGTTTAATAAGCGAGATAACTAAAGATATCGTAATACGTTTAGCAACATATAATGCAACATTAATGAGTCCAAATAATGAAAGAAACAATGTAAGTAAGTAAGTAAGTAAGTAAATTGTTTATTATTGTGACATGTGTATATACAAAATACCAGTATTCAGAATTTAAAGAATCATACAGATAACACCCGGCCCTATGGGCCTATAAGTCACCAGTTACTTAAAAATATAATGAATCGAATAGACGATGCATGTTAACATAGAACAGAACTATAATGTTAATATTGACATTAACTGTTTTACAATGTTTGTAGCTTTAACAATGTATATAAGCAAATGTCTGCGGTAGGTGAGATTATTTTGAAAAAGAATGTTTAGATCAAATTGTGTAGATTCTAGCTAGCTGTGGAATACTTCTGTTATATTAATATCGAAATGACTCAACCATTCTTTGACAGGGTTTATTAAGATATATTTTGTTTCTGAAGAGTATGTGAACAACATCTACTTGATAGGATATTTTTTCTCACTTTAAAGCGTTAATTTCTTAATGTTTACATACCGTGTTTTTGTGCTTTTTTAAAAAAAATGAAAAAGAAGATGCTGGTTTTCTTAAGAATATCCTGCTTTTATAAATGTACTAGTTATTTGTTTGACTATGTTACTGCATTATACTTTAGAACACAATTGCTCGATGACTGACATATATAATATTTGACTGAATACAATGAGAGGCAATATTTTTTATCATAAACTGCGATACATTTATTGCTTTACAGTGCAATAAACGCTGATATCGACAAAATGTTAAACATCCAGTTTATTATAAATGTTACACATTGTTGTCGTTTTAGTGATCACGAACGTTAAAATTTACAATTTCTGTCATGAAACCATAACGACATAATAATAACAATAATGATAATAATTTTGATATTAATAGTAATATCTTTATTTTATGAGGGCAACACATTTAGAAAAGTGAAAGGAAATGAATCACACAACACGAAGACACTGAAGTGAATGAATAGAATTCGACAGATACATATATATTAAGTTTTGCTATTGAGTCATCAGAAAAATAATTATATTTGGATTTATCTGTGAAAATAGATTTCTCTGACCAAACTGTAACAGGTATCCTGTTTTAAACGTCCATATTGTAATAACGAAAAAATCTCTTTTGTAATATGTATACACATAGTCTTGTGTTAACAATACCATCTTTAGTTGTGGATCTAAGTTAATAATCACAATTTTAAGAAAACGTATTGACATATTTGAAGTATTCTGCAGAATTGCTGTGCGATACTTACGCCTGTTTTCAAATCAAAACCAAGTGAGTTAGGAAATAATTCATTGAGTTTTGTCTATTTCGTTCTCTACTTCATACACATATCAACTTAGAACCTTTGATTTATGATTGTCAAAATTTTTAAATGTCAATTTACAAATCAGGTATTTCATTCTTAGTTTTCAGGCTGGTTCCTATTAACATACATTTTGACTATCGGACCTACCATGTTATTTTGAAAACGCGAAATCAGTAACAAAGAAATTAATTTTACGTTATTTTCTACCTGACAAGTTAAAAAGTTTGTACTTAATGGTTATTCTTAAAGTAAAATAAGTAGGACAAAATACTGACACAAATGAGTAATGACCTTATTTGATAAATTAAATGAAAAATGATTTAATTAATGGTTTCGGACATCACTCACTTAAAAATTCACTGATGTATTTCATACATGGGTTAAACTTAAGAATAGAAGAGGCGGCTTGTTCGTTAACTTTGACAAACTAGAAAGTTGTTACACGTGAAACATTTCTCGCTCGATTTAATATATGCAGTAAAATGATACTAGGTATTGAAGTTCCTTATCAACGATAGATTAAAACAGAAAAATGCATTGTATTTTATCAATATTTGTTAATGGATGTAAGGCAAGATTATGCAGAACAAGAATATATTCTTGTATCACAGGTACCAGTATGGTGTGCCGTAAGAGAGTTATTTCTGTGAAAGTTAAATCTTACTAAACATAATTCATAGTGAAAAATATACAAAATATCGGTTATCGTATCATCAGAAGGTTAAAAGTTATAGTTTAAGGCTGATTTAAATAATTATTTGGACACGTGTAAGAGGAATACATAGCATATCTATATCAAAGTTTACCAAACTTCTTTATTAATTTGTATCATTGTCCGAAAAGCACATACTGTTTATTTTTATTTATTGTTTGATGTCTGTGATATATAAGTAACAAGTATATTCTTTGTGGTAACAACTCATCTTTTGTTAACAGGGAATTAAGAAACAGAAAACAAGAGCAACAAATAAAAAACAGATACAAGACAAGGAATGTCAACATACTCAGGTAAACTACAGTTTATTGAATATTGGAAACATTGCGGTCACTTAAGTAGCGAGAGAAGCACACTCCAACATAGCGTTTAAGAATGAGTGAGGAAACACTTGAAGTTCAGTGAACAGTTAGTGTAAGATTTATTGATAAAGCTGAGAGATGTCGGCAAACAGACACCGCTCTCAAAGATTTCCTGTAACGAAAGAAGACATAGCTGTAAAGTACGGTAAATAACGTGAACATGAAATAACGTGGCGAGGAAAACTTAAGTTGAGGATGGATTCAGAAGAAACTACGTTGTGAATACTTTTTTCTAAACGGATATTACGAAACATTAAAAAGAAATAGCCTTTAAACAAGATACAATATATCGCTGATATTTATAATACAAATATGACAACGTATTAATAGAGAAAGAGATGTTGATGATTTTGTTTTTTAACTGTAACGAATAAAAATAATCAGCACTTGCTATCGATCAAGTATTACTTTGGGATGTATTGTTAAAAATTGAGAAAAACTGCATATAGTTCTAACAATGTCAGGGTTATCGGGCCTGGGTGTGTTCTGGGCATTTTCATCCTTCATTTCGTCTGTACTTTCATGTGTTGGCTTCTTTATGCCTTACTGGATAACCGGACAAATGATCATTCAAACTAATGGAAAATCTGGACATACGTATCCAGTGTATTTCGGAATATTTCGACGGTGTAACTATCCGGCGATAAATGCTGAAGGCGAACTCACAGCCGTCTTGGAGTGTGGACGATACAAAGCATTCTCAGACATTCCAAGTGCATCGTGGCAAATAGCAACCCTTGTGATTGGTGTAGCATGTATAATATGTTTACTAGTTTCATTGACCGCTATGTTTGGCGTCTGTGTGAAGGGTGTGGTCATACCAACGGTTGCACGGTCGGCGGGTATTCTACAGATATGTTCAGGTATCATTTTAAATCAAGTTTTTATTATCAACAAAAATACTATTAAATGTCTGTCACTTGTATTTTACCAATAATATAATACAATCCGTATCTGTGATTTGCAAGCTTGGATTGAATTTCATTCATAAGGTATGGTATTTCATTATTTCGTATCCAGAAATAGCTGCCATGTGTTGATTTTATTTCATTTGACTTTTCTCAAAGCAACACTGCATTGCAGTTTAGAGAAAAAATACCATTATTTTAATAACAATAATGCCTTTATTCTCAGCAAGTTCAAATCTGGGTCTACTTTTTTCAATATATGTTCAATGTTTAATAGCCATTTTTTTCCGAAAACAACTGAATAATCACTTAGTGGGAAATTTAAGTAGACTTTGTCTATGCATAATGTTTTTTTTCAAAGGCCAAACTTGTAATTTAGGACAGGAATTATCGAAGAAGTTACTAAGGTGTGATGAATGTTGCTATTTCGTACAATCTATAAGGATAAGAATACATCTTGATCATGCATAATAACATAAATATTACAGAAGCATGTAATTGGTCGTTACTGTCTAGATAGAAACCAATGAGTTATTTTAGGTTATCTTAGCAAAATTACACGGAAAATACCAGATAAATGAAGAAAGAAGATATTTAGTTAATATAAATGCTTTTGCCAAATCAGATACGTTTCATCACCATTAAGATAAGCAACACAAACGCGTGATTATAGTTTTCTTCACTCCGAGATTACTTTGTGTTTTTTCACAGCTGTTCTGCTTAGAAAAGTCGTTTGCTGGTTTTGTAAAAATTGTTTAAAATAAAAATGTTAATGAAACAGAGGAAAGGGAAACACACAGCATGGTTGGAAACATTTTTTCTTCATCACATTTAATTTGTTTGTTTACAATGAATAAAAAATAACTAATGACATAGTTATGCCTTGAAATTTTAAACTTCAGCCTATAGGCATAGACTAAACTTAACTAAACCTTCTTTGAAAACATGAAATAGAACTATTAAGTGGTTCTGTTTAAATCAATACCATCTCAAGCAGAAATGAAAATCAATCCAGAAGAGATACCGCACGTGCACTTTTTATATTTACAGGGTTACTTATGGCTACTGGTGTGGGTGTTTATCCACATGGTTGGGATAGTCCTGAATTTCAGCAATGTTGTGGAAACATTTCGAAATCGTATCACCTAGGTAATTTGTTGATTCTTTTTAAAATCTAAAATTGTTTTAAGTTATATATATCTATGTACTTTCTTATGATTAAGAAATAAAATAACACAAAAAGAAAAACAGCTAAAATTACGAAATTATGGAAAAAAATCGAAAGATCAAAGTCATCAACAAAAAAGTATCAAAATATACATTTAACCATTCTGAGGTTCGTAGAAATACAGTTATAATAAAATCTGCAAAAAAGGAGAAAAAATATTGTCGAGACATATATTACAGCATTCGAGGTTTGGTCTAATATACAGGAATAAAATAAAAAAAGAAATATTCTTGATGCAGTTTTGCTTTCACTTTGAAAGTCTGTGAAAGTAACATCTATGGTATGGATATTTTACTACGACTTTCTGGAATTATTACCTTGACTTCAGGTGACTGTTCTCTGTCGTGGTGTTTCTACATTACCTCATCTGCAATTGCAATCACCCTGATGTGTTCAGTGCTGGCTTTCTGTGCGCCAAAACATAAACAGGTGATCACAGGATATGCGTTATAGTATTTTACCGACATTGGACCAGAGTCCATATGATAAACGATTCATTTAAATGATCCCAATTTTCCAGTAGTGATAGTGTCGGATATACGATGCACATACGTAAGATAACATTTGGTGATGTGTTATGAGAGAGACGCGTGCCCTATCAATAATAAGCTGCTTAGTATCGCTCGTAGTAAAGAAGATATCTGTACTAACAGATTCGAAGAAGCAGACAAAAGATGGTGCAATGTTTTTATATATATATGGTGAGACTACGTTTTTGCAGCTAAAATGCGTTTAGATACAAACTTTAGATTCATATAAATTGTGCTAAACGTGTTAATTTCACTCAATAAATGCAGTAAACGTTATATTTTAAAACTTGGTCTTGATGTAAAATAACTTCTGATGACACAAAATAACAGTATCACATGACATGATGCAGTTTTACAGTTTATTTCTTGGCAATGGTCCAAAATTGTAAATGTTGACATCACTTCCCATCAAAAGACATAATATATGTTATTTATGTACAAAAGCAACCGGTTTAATGTTATTTGTTTTACAAATTACAGCTTTGTTATAGTAAATTAAATGAGTTTCATATTTATACATGGAAGCCAAAATAAAGAGTTGTAACAGTTTTAAAAATTTAAAGCTTTTTACATTTATATATTTATCATAACAAATTCCATTGAAATTATTTTGAACTTTAAAATCACCATTTATTCACTGACATTTTCCAGGCTGTGACATTTCTGTCGTAAATTATCCCTCATAGTCAACTGGTAAAAGTATTTATTTCCGGTCTTTTCATCTAAGGTTGATCTGCAAAATACGTAACTTTTGTTGACCTCTTTCCGTTGGTTATAGAACAAGCTCCTAGGTCTAAAGAAATTTTTTTTAAAAAACTGATAAAAATGATATTTGTTTTGAATGTAGTCTGACCCAGTAGACATAACAAAGTACAACAAAATGAAATAGTCTACCTTTTCAGGTGCAGTAATTGAACGCATAACCCTTTTAGCACACAATCCAAAATTGCTTTCATGCTATGTTTTGTAGGAAATCCTTGCATTTTTTTGTCTTTTTTAATGTTAACAGAGAAATTATCAGTTCATATAGATTTTCAACACTATTCATCTTCACATTCATTTTATCGTAATACTGTCAACCTTCAAATGAATTAAACTTGTAACGTGTCAAAATGTCACTATAATTAAATTAACCATATTGTAAATAGAATGTCAAATCTACTCAATAGTTCATAGTATATATCTTTTCCAAAGCTGAAGTTAATTATATGTTTTGCCTATTTTTCCCTTATACGTACGCCCACTCTTCCAAAGAAACGGTCCGTGAGGTTAACATGCCCTTCTAAACAACCGTGCATATATCTTAAAACATTTCATTAAGCAAATGTTCACCTTTACACTGTTATACCAAACCTAGAAATATTTTTTTATCTATCTATCTATCTATCTATCTATCTATCTATCTATCATTTACATGCTATGAAATATCTGTAATTTGAAATATAAGCACCTTTGTTTTGTTCAGAAAATGTGTTATATCTAATGTACCTAATACTATAAAGTTAACTTATTTTTTAACGTTTTTTTTCTAGTAAAACTTTTTCATTTCCCAGGAGAGGTTTAGAATTAAACAAGGAGAAGATAACTACAGGGAATGGGAGACAATTATTCAGATAATGTTTGTCAAATTTTAGCGAGCTTACTGCAATTCTGAAAGACTATACTTCTCAAAAAAGTTTTTACAGGTATATGTAAGGGTAGGTAGAATAACGGTTATCATCTTGTAATAAATAGCCTTCCTGCAATTTTCAGAAACCCGTTGTACTTTTTAATATTGGCTGAAAACAAGGTGTTTGAAAATAAGTCGACCACCCTCTGACCTGAAAATGAATGTGACTCATCAAACAATAATGCCAACCTCAACTTATTTGACCATCACAATAATACTGCAACAGAAAAGAAATTTAATACACTTGCTATTAGTAAAGGAAAGCATGGCATGAGAAAAAACTGCCTCATCATGTCAAGCATCTTTTGATTTAACTTGAATATCTGCTGAAGTGGTTTTTGGTAGAACTGGTATGAAATAGTCGAATGTAAAAGGAACATTTAAATTGTTACAATCCGAGGTGAAATTATTTATATAAATTAATTTCATGCAAGGTTTTGACAACATAAAAAATGAATGTTTTATATAATGTTACAGCGCATCTATTGATTTATTTTCGTTGTTTCGTTTGCTCGGATATTAGGGAAGACGTGACCGCACGCTCATTCATGTTTTAATTAATTATAGAAGTTCATGTCAGACAGAATCCACATGTATTTTTTTTTCGCTTTGTAGATTCTTTGATGTGCGCAAAAGGTTTAAAATGCTTGAAAAACGGATTGCGTGCATTTATACTACTTAAGACGTTTTCATATTCATCCAAATAAAAAAGACACTAAAAAAAAGTTTCATGTCATGGAGATAGAAAGTATACTGAAAAACTTGTTATAACTAAAGTCGAGAGGAAAATGCATAGGTTGCTGTTATCTTATACTGGGAAATGAACATTAATTTTGTAGTTTATTAACAGCGACTGGGAATTAAATAATCAATTCAAAATGTGCTTGAATACTTACGATTTCAAACAGTCGCTCTTTAATCAGGCACAATGAAATATACTATCTGCGTATGAGACTTCCCGGCGGATAAAAAGGTTATCAATGAATATGAATAAATGTTTGATAAATATATTGATTACAGATATCATAAAAATGTGTTATGAGATCAGAGTCAGACAAAAAAATATAATACACACATTTAGCTTACTGACACGTTACCAGTTATAATATTACATTAGAACAAAGGTATTGAGAATGTACATGTTTTAAAATGTTATGTCGCACCCTAAATAGCACAGCTTAATTCACTGTCTACACGCAATGCTTGTATAAGGCCTGGCTTGTAAACTGACGTATTATACGTGTGAAAATTATGAGTCTCGAATACCAACACACTGTTGGTACGATAAACATGTCTTAAGTATCCAGATACGGACAATAACTGTTACTTCATTGAACCAGATTATATACGGAGATATGTGTTTTATCAATGTAATCTGTTAGTTTAAACAATATTTATTCATAGATAGAAACATTTATATTAATTGTACACGTCGATCGATGTACATATGTAACGTTTAAAACATGTTGATATGAAATCGAATCCAAATTCTTTCGAAAAATTAATCTTAATTCATTTATCTTAGGTCAGTACAAGCTGGCAGTGATTTAAAAAAAAATTGACGTCTTTTAGTTTAGCGTTAATGCCATCCTTTAAGGGAAACTGTTGATGGAACCAGTCTTGGCCCAATCTGCCCTCTATACGGTCTATGTATATATACACTTTGATGTACGTATATCGTATAAAACGGATGCACCAGCTCATCTACAATCAATGATAAAATACATTACGCTGATTGCCGATCAATAGTGTTGTTGTTTAAGCATTCATGGTGAAGTTTTACATAGCTTACATTCACTGTTTATCCATTATTGTGATGTGTCCAGGTGTGGATAATAGAAATACGCAGTGGTAGGCTAAAATAGAAAATTTAGTTCGGAGTAAAGGTGGAATTGTAATAATTACAGGTTGGTTGCATTAATAGTTAAGTTCTGGAATTTATTTCGTATTTTAATGAAAGTGACGTGAACACACTCCAGTTTCTAAGGAAAACAAGTGATTTACCTTTTTTCGTATGGATGAGTTAAATTTTAAAGAAGCTAATGTATTCCTTATCTATGAATTATACTTGCTCTTGTTTTTCATGTATTCTTATTTTGGTATTTTTCTATGTATTTAATGGAATATATATATACCTTAGAGATTTATAGTATTCTAATGCTTACAAGTTTATGTTGAGGTCATCGACATAATAACTCAAAATACACAGCTACAATAGTATCTATGATATACTAAGTGTCCAGCTATATTTATCATAGTTATTAGTTTATTACAGATAAACATAGAATACAAATGAAAGTGTGGTAACCGAGAATATGTACATGTTTAAGCTATAATTTGTAATATATCTTAACGACGTCGGACAAGGTTTAAACATCACAAAGGGTGAATTTCAATCATTCACCGTAACAAGATAAATAAACAGAACTTTGTTGGATCTGCTGAATGGTAAAATAAATGCAAGAACTTATTGCCATTCTAGAAAGGACAGCGTTATTAGAGTAGAAAGTGAACTGTTTCATTGTAGAATAGCTTAAAGAGAGAAAGAATGCCTCAAATAAAAAACGCTACACATTCAAATAGTTTGACATACTTTAAAAATCAGATTTAACCTTTTTTGCCTTTTTTTTTAATTTTAAAAGCAAATGGATAAAAAGTATAGGGTATTTTTTTACTTAGATTTGACATGTTACGTTTTTATAGTGAAATGTAAATAGGTCAAAAACCTTGACATCAGTGACAAACGAGTTAGACCTTAATTGATAGAGTACATGAAAACGTATTGGTTAAGACTCCGCCCCTCTTGAATTGATAAAACATAAAAAGCTGACAGTTTATCCATTAACTATCATACGAATTAAAATTTACGTATACGTTACAATATATATTAAATACAAAGCTTTTCTCGCGTAGTAAAACACGTTGGTTACGGAAGCGAAAAGTTTGAATCGAACAGCTAGAGTATAAAAATTACCAAATTACTTGCTTGTTGGGTGATTTTAATGTACTAGCACGGTGCAATGAGCCATGCAAGGTAAAAAAATCTTTTTCAAAATTAACACAAGTTCAAGAGGTTAAAGAGGATAAATTTTAACGATAAATTTTGACTGAAGTGACAAACCTTTTCAGTAAACTACTGGATATAATCTGAGTAAGGATACCGAAGATTTCGGAATAGATTTCGGAATTATAGTCTCTGATATTACTGTCGATTTTAAAGATAGCAGAAGATTTAAGTGGCTTTACAGGGGAAATAAACATAACGAATAATATGATAAAATACACAGATCATTAGGATGTTTATCCGGACATAACGTATGAATTTAAGAAATGTTTGTATAGTAGTTTACTATTGTATCTTTCATTTCTTTCATTTCGAGCATGAGTAAAGTTAAGTATTTCTAATAACCGGATTAAACTTCCTTTTGAGTGGTCAAAGTTTATGTTATTTTAATGTAGTTCAGAATTAAAACATTTTAGAATGGTTCTTACAGCGACCATTAATATTCTGTTAACAGGAAGCTAGCTGAAGGAAATCGAAGTCGACAATTGCTCAAGGAAAACAGATATATGACAGTATTCAAGTGGATTTCACTTGACAGTGAGAGAGAGCTCAGTAACGTTTCTGTAACTTAGGATTAAGAGAACGTGATAAAATCATATAAGTACGAATTATATATTTCAGCAACTAGAGATACATGAAGTGAAACCTTGTCAAGCTGGGCAGATTAATGAGGAATATTGGATCCTGGAAATTCTGTAGTGGAATTTATAAGAAGGGCTCGTGCTGTTTAGATGAAAAATAAATTTGAATTGTGAAAACACAATTATGGTGATGTGATATTAAAGCATGCTAGAATTATGGCTGTTTCACAGATCACAACGTTATAATGAGATTTCTATGGAAATGAAGAGAAATATCTTAAATACATATGTGCAAACAGGTTTGGAAACAACTTGTATGAAAATTTGTCAGTGTTTTGATAAAAACTGCGATTAAGGAATAATAAAAATGGAACAGACTAAGATAGATGTGTCTATAATAAATATTGAAAATATGTAAGAAGTGGACTCATTTATCAGTGATATAGAATAGATGTATAAGATCTGAAAATATGTTTCAAATTTCAAATTTTTACAACTTGAATTATAATAAAAACAAACAACAGAAGCGATAAACAGGATAGATGTAACATCATCTTGTGACCAAGTATTGTGACTATGTCTGGATTATCAGGTCTAGGTGTATTCTGGGCGTTTTCATCCTTTATTTCTTCTGTTATGTCATGTGTTGGTTTCTTTATGCCACACTGGATAACTGGACATATGGTCGTTCAAATCAATGGAAAATCTCAACGAATTCCAGTACATTTCGGGATGTTTCGGCGGTGTAATTATCCAGCGATAAATGCAAGAGGTGAGCTCACAATGGTATTGGAGTGTGGACGATACACAACTTTCTCAGACATTCCAAGTACGTCGTGGCAAATGGCCACCCTTGTGATCGGTGTTGCATGCGGAATATGTTTACTAGTTTCATTTACAGCTATGTTTGGTGTCTGCGTGAAGGGCGTGGTAATACCGATCGTGGCACGATCGGCTGGGATTCTACAAATGTGTTCAGGTTTGTTTGTATTGATCATTTTCCTTATTGCTAGTACACAATGTAGTTTTATATATAAATATTGTTTAATATTTTTAGTGTGATTATCAAAATATCCTGACAGGAAAACGGTACGTCATTTTACTATTTTGAATTAACCAGTTCATATAAATACAATTTCAGTGTTTGCTTTGTTACTTATTTGACATTTTACACATTTGATGTCATGAGAGTAAACATACCATATATTTTTCTCTAACATTGACATTATTTTGTAAGAGCAGACACTGTCTTAGATATTTAGATGGTTCGTACTTGCAACGTAGAATATATTATTCTGTTAAATCTTTATATATCAATTTAGTGGCTACAGAGAGTTTTATACACTTACAGAAAATAGTTGCAATGCTTATCTGAATAACACAAATAACAGAGTATTTATGAACATTGCATCAGCTAAATCTTACTGCTTAATCAAATATACTGCATCACTGTTAATATAAAGGTTTTTATGTATGTAATGCTGATGTAATCAATTGTATGTTTTCTTAATTGAATACGAGTAGTTTGTCGTACTCTTACAATAGGGTAACTGTCTTAAAACATGAGAGATTAAAACGACACCAATGACTGGAAAACTAAGTATTGGTCATAGTTGCTGCTTCGATCTATGTAGCTGACATAATATCAGTTAGACTCAACATATGTAGTTCATGACATAAGACTTTGATAAGAAACTGGGAAAGGACAGGTTTAAGAAAATCTGAAACAAGAGCCGAATTTTATTATCAAATAACATGTTTGAAATACGATTTGAAGTGCAATAACATATTCATGATTGTAGCGGCCAGAACACATAAATAAGAAAAGTTTTCGCTGTTTTAATGGATAAATAATAAAGATATAAATGTGAACATTTACTTAAAACAACATTTATTTGCAGGCCTATTAATGGCTACTGGAGTGGGTATTTACCCGAATGGTTGGGATAGTCCAGAGGTTCAGCAATCGTGTGGACACTCTTCAAAATCCTATCAGTTAGGTATGGCAATGAGTTTATTTATTTATTTTTTTGGCTTAAAAACATGTAGTTGATATATTGGATAACCATCTTTCGTAGATTATCGATTACACGTTAAAATCTAATTTCCGTGTTAGTATTATGCTACAATATTAATAACACATTGATGTTACACGTTTTTGTCTGAATTTGGAGCTAGCTGAATTTCACAGTACGACTAGCAGTAAACAAACCCTGGTTGATTTATGTTAGTTTATTTGAGTCAGAAAGAAAATAACAAAAGCGATTAACTAACCGCCTTTAAAACTTATGAACAATGCAAACTAACCCTCGTCGAAACAATAGTCATACGAGTGTATTATGTAATAATAAGTCATTACCAACATACATGTTTTGCTTGTATTCAGGTGACTGTTCACTGTCCTGGTGTTTCTACATTACCTCAGTTGCAGTAGGAATCACCCTGATGTGTTCAGCACTTGCTTTCCATGCGCCGAAACAGAAACAGGTCATAACCGGATACGCTTTGTAACACGGAACCTGGAGTGACTGTGTCATTGGTGCATTTCCTTCAGTGATCTCAAAATTACAGTGATATTACCACTGCAGATGTAGCCCTTTAATGTTTTTTCTTTAAAAAGACAAACGCTGAAGAGTCTAAGATGAAAAGGGCAATGATCGGTTAAATTTTAAACATAAGAAATGCAATTTAATTGCTTGCTGCTACGAAAACGGTCTTTTCTCTGGTTGAAAAAAACTTAACCGGAATAGTGCATTTTTTTGAATTTGATATTCGTCATACGTTTACAAGAACAAAATACCTGAAAAGTTTACATGTGATTCAGTCTTATTCTTTTGCTAGCAGCATATAACAATTTCTTCTCTTCGGTTTCCAGTGCGTGAAGTGTCATGTTGCAAACAATATCAGAAAGTACCCTCGTTTTTTTATGTCTGTTTAATTGTTATCATAGATATACGTATTCCTCATACTGTCTCAATATCATAGAATCACTTTCCTACATTTTTGTTTTAATCATCAGAAAACTTGTACCTGAGGCTGATGTCACGGTCAAAATTATAGACGTATGCTCAAGCCTGATCATGCTAAAAATCTTGTCCATCTTCCAATTTGGACAGATCCATTAATTTTTTATGGGGATGTGCACGGATTTGCAGGCCGATCATGATCTTCACTGGTCGCACAGACAGAGTCCATTCCTCCTGCAGGGAAAGAGTTAATTAAAAGAATTGCCTTGGCTCAATAACCTTGCAATAAATAGGGAGCAAGGTCTTTATCAGTGGAGGATGGTAAAACAAAAATGGTGTCACCGACGTGAATGTCACATTGACGGCAAATACTCGCATGTAAACTTCACACTGACATTGCTAAAGTAAGTTATACACGTGAACAGTAAAATGAGCATTTCGTATTCTGCTCAAGTTATAGACTTTTAACCTTTCGAGGACATTTAAGTAAGTTATAAGAGTATTCGTTTATCCTTTGATAATAAAACCCGTCGTCTAAATTAAGTATAAAATATAAGAAAAAAAAAACAAGATCCCAAATTCATTTCGCGATGTTGAAATGGCCTGCTGTGAACTCGTTCAAAATTGAAATGAATGAAGTAGACACAAGAATGATGAATGGTTTACACATTGTTACAAGTGTATTCGATAGTAGTTTATTTTTATTGTTGCTTGTTTGTAGAAGAATGGACACGTTAATATATAGTATCCTTAAAAAAGAAGCTAATTTTGGACTGATATAAAGTGTATAAATTAGAAATTTCTTTAGTGCATTGATTTGTTCAATCTTACCATCCGTGTGAGCAAAATGCCTCCTATACAGATTATTGATACTTTCAATACAGCACTGGACAGATGATAAAGTGTTTTTCTTAACTATCAATTATCAGCCTCATAAAATACTGTACATCTAACTCAATAGAATAAAGACCGACCCAATAACAGGGCCTATATCAATTACACTGTCAGTTATATCTGTTATATTAAGGTTTTCTATATAACAACCGTCCTCTAATGCTTTTAAAATATGTTGTAGTGGGTACTGCAACCTATTCCAGATACACCCCTTCTTTTTTCTATGTGCTTTAACATGCTCAGTCTAAAACCGCGGTAAAAGGAACCTCGGTTGTCCATCTCATCCGAAAACAATGAGAAGAGTAAGTGGAGGGCGTGGGAGTCGAACTCGCGACCCCTGGATTATCTGTTCAGGGCATTACCACTTGACTACTAATCCGCCAAACTGATGCTGTTATTGGCCATCAAATGAAACAATCGGATTGGCTTAAAGGACAGGGCCGAAATATATGGCGTAAAAGCTGGTGAAGTAATCTGATTAACAAAGTTTAAATTCAAACAAATCATACTTTTGGTAATTCAGCAGCTCTATGATACAAATGTTATTAACCCTTACCCTGCTGGTGGTAACTGACTCTACGAACGGTGCAGACCAAGATCACCATGCTCATCCGTGTAGTCTGATTATGGTCTACATTATTAGCCATTCAATAAGCACATCCATTAACAATTACTGAAATTGAAAGTCCAATACGTCCAAATTGAAAGATTGACAAGTCCAGTTTAGATAATTAGCATGGTAAGGGTCGAATTAGTGATAATTTGTTTTCGAACAATCGTATTATGACAAACGGTTGAGTTCTAATTTTCGGCCTTGGTACCAGTACGACTGTCCTCACACAACAGACTTAATTTAACACAGGAGAGTCTCGCGAGAAGCGCAGATGTTATATCATGTCATGCCATACCCTTTTTGAATAACACAGTGCAACGGCAGAAACCTGAGAAGCCGATTGTCTTACAGGTTGTTGAGCAGAAAATGCCTCTGAAATGTCAGTTAAGTATATAATATGGATTTCTGAGCTCTTTAATCTTTTTAGAAAATTAGCTATCATTTTACTATCAGTTTAACATATTTTTAGTACAGATGCCAACGTATGCTAGAATCAAAGCCAATGAAGAAAGAATTAAGCGATTATTTGGTACACAAGAATTAAGCGATTATTTGGTACACAAGAATTAAGCGATTATTTGGTACACAAGAATTAAGCGATTATTTGGTACACTGAATACTGGAAAACACTGTGATTATCAGAAAATTGAGAAACAAGCACACACCAAAGTTTACAGGTTAATAACGAGCGATATAACTATTTGCGTTTAATTGCTGTGGACAAATAAGTGTAGCAATTATTGATAAAACCAAAACATGCTATAATACAGGCTTTTTCTTCCATCACTTGTTTTTTATATTGCCACGAAACACGCAAGACACCATGAATAGTGGTGAGAAAATGGCGTGGATTGAACTAAATGTTTTGTCCTTAAGACTTTAAGAACACCATGATTAAGGACGATTTAATAGGACAATACATTTACAATAGGTGCCTCTTCCAACTTTTACAAACTATTTCAGAAGGCCATAGCATATATGTTTTTGCAAGCTTGGGTTTCATTTTCACTCGAGTTGCGTTTAATGTTCAGACATAACTATCTTGAAATATTTAATATTTAGGCATAACTATGTTGTTTATTCTGGTGGTCTTTTTGTTTTTTCTTTCTTTAAATAAATAAACCCAACTTGTTTTTCTATTTGTAGTTTGGACAAAGACCGGGTGGGACACACTGTAGCATGTTCAGCTTGTTATGTTCAGCTTTTTATGTTCAGAATAACTGGTTGATTCGCAGTTTATTCCAAGTTGATAATTTATCACAGTTACTTTTTTAGCAGAAAATATTTTTGGCGATCTTTTACTCTTAATAAAAATCGAAATACACACACACACACAGACACACACACACACGCACGCAAAACAACAACAAAAAACAAAAACAACAACAAAACAAGGACGAAATTTGTTTTTGACTTCTTTTTTTTACAGAAAATGGCCAAGTAACATCTAATATGCAATACTCAAAATATTTCTCACATTTTATTGAGGCTTTGTTTGGATTTTTTAATATGAAATGATAAACATTCTTTCAATCAACAAATAATGTATATGCCAGCATTAATGATACAAACATTTTGAAAATTTTCTTATTATTACTTTTTAGAAAAGGGTGTCATAAATTTCCAGCTTCCATCTGCATTTATAAAAAAGGCAATAAGAGCACTGTAGCTTTTAAATGGGCCGCTGATGTTTACAGTTATTGTAATGATCATTGATACTGACTACATTTATTCTGATTCATTATGCATTCCTGACAAAAGCTTAACGTAATATATTGGACAATGTTTCACTTTGTAAATTCTCTTTTAATTTATCAGATTTGTTGCTAGGACGAAAAAATAAATAAAAAAAAATAGCTGGATTAGTGACACATGTATAATAAAAGAAATTTACTAAACACATTACAATCTGTTGCAGACAAGATGCCGTAACTGCTTCCTTATTTACTCCTGAGTTAATTTTAGGGGTTTTTTTTGCATGTCGTCAGAGGAAATCTTAGATAAATGAATAAAGAAGATATCTAAGAGAAATAAACGCTTTTGCAAAATCAGATATGTTTCATCACCATCAAGATAAGCAGTACGAACGGATAATTAAAGCTTATTTCGCTCCAGGATTTGAAGGTTAATGTTTTCACGCAGCTGTGTGTATCTCACACCCAGAAACAAAAATCTCACACATTGAGACAGAACGCTTTCACTGGGAAAAAAATCATGTGATACAACAGCGCTTAAGAAACAAAATTAGAAATAAAGCACGCCATAGTTGAAGACGCTTCTCTCTTTATTTATTTATTTTTTCAAATTTTTCTTACAGTCAAAACTCAAAACATTAATTCTTGTGTTTAAGGTATAAGATTCCTATTACCCTACCTCCGCTCTGAAGAGTACTCAGTTCCATTAATTTGTGTAGGATTGAGACATTTTCACTGAAAGGCATGGGTTCAAACCCCACTCAAGCCAAATTTTTTCTTTAGTTTTTGGCAGTTTAACATTGTTTTGGTTTAACAACAATAACTTTTATAGATTTCAAATTCAATTTCTTTCGTTTTAAATATATTTCAATTGCAACAAAGCTTTTCAACATGGTAAATCGATGAAAATTTGGGTATCTGTGATTTCAGTTATAAATTTCTCTAAAACTAGACGGTAAAAGTATTTGATATTTTGCCAATTTGTTAAGAAATGTACATGAATAAAAACAATTATAGCTAATTTGAAGCCCCAACGATTAATGTTGAAGTTTACGTTGATAACATTCTCTCATAAGGGAGTGGGTGGGGTAAATTTGTGCCATTTTTATAATCATATTTCATTTCTTTTCACTTTTGGCTTTTCATTTTATTTGTTTTTGTCAGCATTCAGTAGGTCTTCGTAATATGAATGATGAGATACCAAGTAACAGTTATTTTTATATTCAGTCAAACATTATGTTTCTCTATACCTTATAAACCCATTAAGTCTGGTGAGGTTTGAAGTAAATATTAGTCATTTCTTGAAACCCCACGGTAAAAGTGTCTTATATTTTCTATATTTTGTCCTAGAATAGTATATTTCTTAAAAAAGGTCAGTTTATTGAGGACTGACACAATGTTTATTAGTACTGGGTTTATAAGGTATTGTTGTATTTTTAGGGTAGTAAGTACCTGTAAGATAATTTTGTATAATCATTCTTAGTATTCATAGTAGAAATTCTTATAGTGGAAACATTTAGGGGTCAGTTGAACTTAGTTCACCTTTGGTTAACCTCTGCAGTGAATCTGCTAGAAGAACAAAGGAGTAGCATGTAGCACCATAAATCATGACTAGTAGGCTACACTTGTAGCATTGTAGCATTCTCTGTAGGCTAACATTTGATGTATTATGCTACACTCCTTACTGGGAAGGAGATGACAGACTAATGATGCTACACCCCTTATTTGGAGGGAAGGGTATATATACTGAAGCAAACAGGCATTCAGGGCTTTTTCTATCAGAATTTTCCTTGTTAACAGGTCTTTTTACTAGTATTTCATAGAAATATTACCATAGAGATGGATTTTACTTAGAGTGTAGTCAACTTTGAGCTATGTGTGAGAGAAATACATCTTTGGATTTATTACTGTAATTATATATATATATATACCTAGCATAGAATTAAATTAGTAAAATGGACATATTGCTTTGTGGCTCATTTTGGCAAGTTGAACTTTCCATATGTGAATTGTAATAAACTGACACTAAATATTGGTGACACAACACTGATGGCCATGCTATTGCAAAAATCACAACCAACCTCCTCTCCCGAGAATTGTTAGAATTTTGGTGGCAGCGATACCCATATGTACAAAAGTACATTTTTACAACACTGGTGGCAGCGTCGGGATTATGATCTTTTACAAGTTTCTGGAGATTTGAAATTTATTGGACTTTGCCTTTGGAAATAAAAAAATGGGACCAAAGAAACAAACAGATAAGGATTCTGTTATAATTGAGCAGGAAGATAGTGGTGAACATTTATTGTCAGAAATTGGGATTTTAAAACAAAAACTTAAAACTGCAGAACAAGAAAAACTGACATTAGAAACTAGACTTTGCAAAAATCAAGAAGAAAATGTGCTTGAAAGAGATGAACTTGTGCGAAATTATCAACAAAGAATTAACAATATAGAAAAAGACAGTCAGATCAGGCAATTAGAAAGTGAAAGAGATACTTTACACAATTCTTCGTCAAACAGGCAGGGCAGTCATCAAACAAGCAGTGATCAGTCCAACAATGGGACTCGAAACAAATTTGTGGTTCTTTTACCAAAACAACTTATTTTTGATGGCAGAAGTTCGTGGGAAAGTTTCATTCATCAATTTGAAGCTATGGTTGCAGCATGCCAGTGGGATGACAGTGAAAAGTTATTCCGTCTCAAAAATAGTCTTAGGGGTGAAGCTTCAGAGTTTGTGTTTAATCAGCTGAGCACAGATATCTTAGAAAATTTCAACAAGGTCAGGTCAGCATTGGCAACTCGTTTTCAAGAGAAAAGATCAACTGCTTCATATCTGGCTGAACTGGAAAACCGCAAGTACACAAGTGGTAAAGAAAAGTTAGCTGAATATGTTGCTAGTATCAAACGACTAGTAATTAAAGGTTATCCAACTGCAGATAATGCTACTCGGGAAACCATCGGACTTCGTCATTTCTTGAAAGGACTTCCAGATTCACAGGCAGCTTTATTCATCGGGATGCAAAACCCACAAACAATAGATCAAGCACGAGAATTTCTTGATAATTACACCAGTATCAGAGATGATGTAAGATGTCCAAGAGTAAGAAGTGTTGACAATAGGAAGGATAGTTATGTTACCGAGGCTCGTTTACAGGATTTTGGAAGGGACTTGAAGTCAAATATTGGAAAGAAAATTGATCAATTGGCAAATCAGCTACATGTGAAGAATAATATCAAGACCAAAAGAACATCTCACAACAAGAAGAATATAGAGTGTTACAAGTGTCATCGTAATGGTCATTATGCTTCTGAGTGTAAGTCAGAAGTTAGATGCGGAGATCAGTCGGAAAACTAGGTAAGACCAAGGCTAACGGCCCAGCATTGGTCTCAGAAATAAATAATGAATTTAGAACTATCAGATGTAGAACTGCATCTAGTGATGGAATGTCTATTATATTTCCTGTTAAACTTTGTGAAACTTTGAATGTAAACTTTGTAGTAGATACTGGTGCATGTACTTCCATTATTTCTACAGCTGTGTACAATAAAATTCCAGCTGAGCGGCGTCCTTTACTTGAACAGGTTGATTCCTCTGTGCGTCTTCAAGTGGCAGATGATGGATTATTAGCTATAGATGGACAATGTGAAATGACATTTAAGTCTTCAGGACAGTCATTTAAATACACTTTATTTGTGGCACCAATTCATGATGACGGGCTTATTGGTATGGATTTTTTGTATGACAATAATTTTCAGCTAAGTGCACAAGGTGGATTACGATTAAATGGAAAAAAGTGTAAAACTTTTGTGGAGAAAGTTCCTCTCAGGGCAGTTCGAATAACAACAAGATCAAAGACTCGCATTCCAGCTAACTCTGAGTGTATTATACCTGGTCAGGCAATAAATTTTAGAGCCGTTAGTTCACAATTTGGAATTATATGCCCATCAGCTTGTAAACAGCCAGCTAATCATGTTACATTAGGGAGTGCACTCATATCCCCAGGGACTATTAAAGATAATGAGATTCCAGTTAGGCTTATCAACACATCAGACAGGGCTGTGAAATTAGCAAGTGGGGTCACTTTGGGTTATTTACAAGAAATAAACAGTTCTGATTTATTGAAGGAGAATGTGAGTTTAGATAAGGAAAATGTATTGAAAAACATTAAAAGCAAAAATAAACCCGATATTTCTACTTGGGGTGAGGATTTGCGTCAATTATATGAAAGATCTTCAAAAACATTAAATGACTCACAAAAAGAAAAGTTACAATGTCTTTTAGAAAAATATAAAGGAACTTTTTCTACATCTTCTACAGATTTAGGTAGAACTTCAATAGTTAAACATTATATTGAGACGCCAGAAAATATTAGGCCAGTGAAAATCCCGCCACGTCGCATGCCTCGTTCATTTGAAGGCCAAGAGCAGAAAATTATTGAGGACCAGTTAAAAATGGGAATTATAGAAGAATGCAGCAGTCCTTGGAGTGCACCCTTGTGTTTTGTAAAGAAACGTGATGGGGGAGTAAGGGCTTGTGTAGACTATCGTCGTTTGAATGATGTCACGAAAAAGAATGCTTACCCTCTTCCAAGAATAGATCAGTGTTTAGAGAGTGTGGGAGGAAATAGTTGGTTTTCCTCAATGGACTTGTTAAGTGGTTTTTATCAAATTGAACTTAATGAGAGTGACAGGGAAAAGACCGCGTTTAGTACTTCTCGCAGTGGACTTTATCATTATACTACTATGCCACAAGGATTGCATGGATCTCCTGCTACGTTTCAAAAGTGTATGGACTTAATATTCAAGGGGCTTCAGTGGAATACCTTAGTAATTTACATGGATGATATATGCTCATTTGCTTCAACATTTGATGAGGCTATTCAAAGGCTTGATAAAGTTTTACAGCGACTGCAGACGGCAAATCTGAAGCTGAAACCTAGTAAATGTCAACTTTTGCAGAAAAAGATAGACATCCTAGGACATACAATAGATTCTTCTGGGATTCGTCCAACAGATGAAAAAGTGAAGGCAGTTCAAACATGGCCTAGACCAAGAAATCTAAGTGAATTAAGATCTTTTCTTGGATTCTGTTCATACTATCGACGGTTCATAAAAGGGTTTAGTCAACGTGCCGCACCACTTAATCGCTTAATGGGGGCCGGTCAAGCTTTTATATGGGGCGAAGAACAAGAAAATGCATTTGTTGATTTAAGAACTGTTTTAACTGGAGAAGAGGTAATGGCTTACCCACAAGATGAAGGATTGTTTATAGTAGACACAGATTCTAGCAATTTTGCTATTGGTGGATGCTTAAGCCAGGTTCAGTGGTGCAGTAAGTCAAAGGACTATGTGGAGAAACCAGTTATATTTGCTAGCAAATCCCTGGATAAAAGTCAACGTCGTTACTGCGCTACAAGAAAAGAGTTGTTGGCTGTAGTAACATTTATTACCCAGTTTAGACATTACCTTCTTGGAAAAGAGTTCCTCCTGCGGACAGATTGTTCAAGTCTGAGGTGGATTATGTCATTTAAATCACCAACTGATCAAATGGCTAGATGGTTAGAGGTGCTGTCACAGTACAGTTTTCGAATTGAACATCGCAGTGGCAGAAAACACATTAATGTTGACAGCTTATCTCGCATACCTTGTGACCCAGAGGAATGTCAGTGCTATGACAGGAAGTCAATTCTTGAGGACTTGCCTTGTAAGGGTTGTGTAACATGCTTAAAGAAGCATAGACAGTGGTCAGATTTTTACAAGTTCGATGATGTTGTTCCCTTATTCGACAAGCAAAGTGCTGTAGCCTGTCAAAGGGTAGAGAAAACATCGTGTTCCGGAATCTCCAGAGTAAAGCTTCAAGACAGTGGGTTTTGGAGTTGGATTTTCCTCCTATTTCAGTTTCAAGTTGTGAAGCTGTTGAACTGTGTTGGTTCTATGTGCAGTGGATTAATCAGAATTGGGAAATACTGCCGCTCACGGATTACCCGCTTGCGCTTCCATGATGATTCTGAAGTCTACAGTTGTACAAAACAAAACAGTTCATGTGTTGGTGGTGATAACAGTAGGGTGCTGGATGGAGACGTGAATTCTATGTTAGGTCGGGGGGTTGCATTATCCGACAATGCAGCTCGAGTATCTTCTTTAGGTAGTCTCACTAAGTTCGGTTCTGTTAATTACGCACCAGAGAAGATGGCCAAGTTACAACAGCAAGATCCTGAGATTGGTGTTGTGGTTAAGTAGCTAAAATCTAACAGTCAGAGACCCTCAAGAGAAGTAGTTGCTGGTCATTCACCATCAGTAAGAAATTACTGGTTAAACTGGGACTTACTGAAATTAATTGATGGAGTTCTGTTCTGGACATTTGTGAGCAATAACGGAGATGAAAATCCCGTACTGGTTGTTCCAAATGTTTTGCAGAAAGAGATATTAGTATCTGCACATCGTTCAGTAACTGGTGTTCATTTGGGATTTAACGTGATGTATTCGAAATTAAGGAATAAATTTCATTGGTACAGAATGAAAGAAAATGTTGTGTCGTATGCAAAACAGTGCAAGTATTGTGCTTTCTGGAAAAAACCACCTTAGATTGTTTTAAGTTTTGAATCAAGTATGTGTAATTGTTTTAGTTGGATTTAAGGTGTCATACTTTGCTGGATATATTTCAGTTCATTCATTTGGATTTAAAATTATGTTGTTTCAGTTGGATTTAAACTTCATTTGGATTTAAAATCATAGTGAGGGTCAAATGGTAATAATAAACCCATTTAGCCTTATGTGTTCATTCAGATGGATTTTTAAAAGTAGTGTTTCATTTCAGAGAAGCTAAAAACAAAATGTGCCATTTTTCTGAAGTCAATTTATTGTGTTCATAACATGTGTTTAAGTACTTATTTCTTGGCACACAGGACATTTTTGGTAGAGACGACTACCATCATTATTCATTTGTATTTGTGCTTCTTTCCATTTTAAATTAATTAATTAATTTGAAGGCACCAGGACTTATAAGTAATGGTAGAGATGACTACCATAAAATCAAATTGAATGTTTGTGCCTATTTCAATCATAAATTATGTTAAAGGCACCAGGACTTAGTGTGTAAGTTACGAACATTGTGTGAAAGTGTGTTTACTTTATATAGGACTTACTTAGAACACCTTAGGTACTGTGAATATACTCAATCAGGAGAATAGAACTGTTGTTTCAATATTATGTGTAGTTTCCGTATAATCTATTTGTTGTTTCATATTCACTATTATACTCTTTACAGAATAAGTTTATTCTGATATGTTTCTTTATTAGTATAAAGCATTTCTTTATGCTCCTGCATTAATGAGTATAATTGTTTGCTTCACATTATGTTCAATTTCTAAATAATTGTGAGAATGTGAGCTCTGTGACTACACTATTTTTTGAATTATAGTTTTTGGGATGTAAGTTCTTAATGGGGACCATTAAGGCTAAGGAGAGGGGAGTGTTGTATTTTTAGGGTAGTAAGTACCTGTAAGATAATTTTGTATAATCATTCTTAGTATTCATAGTAGAAATTCTTATAGTGGAAACATTTAGGGGTCAGTTGAACTTAGTTCACCTTTGGTTAACCTCTGCAGTGAATCTGCTAGAAGAACAAAGGAGTAGCATGTAGCACCATAAATCATGACTAGTAGGCTACACTTGTAGCATTGTAGCATTCTCTGTAGGCTAACATTTGATGTATTATGCTACACTCCTTATTGGGAAGGAGATGACAGACTAATGATGCTACACCCCTTATTTGGAGGGAAGGGTATATATACTGAAGCAAACAGGCATTCAGGGCTTTTTCTATCAGACTTTTCCTTGTTAACAGGTCTTTTTACTAGTATTTCATAGAAATATTACCATAGAGATGGATTTTACTTAGAGTGTAGTCAACTTTGAGCTATGTGTGAGAGAAATACATCTTTGGATTTATTACTGTAATTATATATATATATATATACCTAGCATAGAATTAAATTAGTAAAATGGACATATTGCTTTGTGGCTCATTTTGGCAAGTTGAACTTTCCATATGTGAATTGTAATAAACTGACACTAAATATTGGTGACACAACACTGATGGCCATGCTATTGCAAAAATCACAACCAACCTCCTCTCCCGAGAATTGTTAGAATTTTGGTGGCAGCGATACCCATATGTACAAAAGTACATTTTTACAACAGTATAGAGGCATATAGATTCCTAAAATGACGCCGCGGCAAAATAAAAAAAAACGATGCATTTGAATGAATGAATATTGACTATTAACATATGAACACGATGTCACTGGCAGACAAGACGGTAAAAGAGAGGTGTCTGAAGTACTGGAGAATCGTATAACTCATATCAGACATTCAAACCAAACAAACAAAAGTGACATGATAGAACGCTTGTGAAAACATGATTATTGTGTGTTAAGATCTGGAAATTAGAATCTTTCTGTCGCAATCATTTAAGAAAAAATTAATACCTATTTTACTTAAACGAAAACCAGAGATTTAAAAAAGATTTTAAGTCGTGATGAAAACTTATGGTACTGTCAAAAGCAAAACAAAATAAACCAACTACAAAAACAATAAAATCAATTCAGTCTGGACAAAGGCTTTATAGTATTTTGCTTCTGGTTGGACTGTTTGTACAACTTCCAGCTTTTAAATCGCAGATTATCTTAGTGTTATATAAGTTATCTTGAAAAAAAGAATCATAGAGCATCGAAATTTAAATATTCATATATATAGATGATAAGAATTCCTTTCAAATAATTTTGACTGTAACATATACCATCATTTCACTGATCTTTTCCAGGCGTGACGTACCACTTGAGGTCAAGAGGTATAAATGTTTGTTCCCGTGATGTGAGATAACGTTAGTCCACAGAATGCTAATTGTGTACGATAATACTCTAGTGCCTGCCCTTCGATCTTAGATCTTGCTTTTATATCTATAGGAAGAAACCAGAAATAAAACAGGTGAACTGATAAGCTGTATTTCGTTTTATAGAAAATCGTTGGTATGTTATTTTCGGTGATCATTTTTAGTTTGTAAGCAATAAAATTCTTAACACAATTTTTAATAGATTTTACATTATTCATCTTATCTATTTATTTAATCGAAAAAAAACAAAAACAACATGAACCGCGTCAAGTTAAAATGGGGTTTAACGTAACTTTTTTGACATTTTTGGATTTTTATATAATGTAATCGTACAGAACATAATCTTTTTAAAAATGTATATGTTTATTTACTTTAAGGAAGGAAATGTTAGGGAAAAAATACATGCCCTCTGAACATATGTATTCACATAACGTCATGATGACGTCGCCGACAGTGTTCACGTTAAACGTTACACAATTTCTCATAACAATTAATTGTAATTATCCATATTCAATTCAAATCTATATTCTACGAATCAAACGTGAAAGATTAGATATCAATAAATTATTAATATATGTGGGGAAGATTAACAAAATATATCCTGATACTGTTTTCTCACAAGTGGTCGAACTTGCCTACATAAATACTGGTGACGTTCTGGGCTAACACCTCCAGGAATTAGCTCAGCAGGGAGACTTGTTGCATCCATTTTCAGAAGATTTGTCTTACAAATCACAACTCTACCTTCCTGGTCATCCGTTGCAGAAACTTTCATGTAGACAATGCCCGGTTCGTCTGCACTGAAGCGGAAACTTTGATATTTCCGCAATGTTGGGGACTTTTTTGAATTTATCAGCCAGAAATAATATCCATTGTTTCCATTTCCAGTTACCAGTTCCAAACATAACAGCTTCAGTTTCATTGCTGTAGGATGACCTGTTTACCACATCGCCAACATGTTCAACGGTATCCACATCTGACCTTCTGTACAGCTATTTCATGCGTCCAAATTCAGCGTCAATGAGACACCTATTCAAATAAAGTGAACTACTTTAATTAATAATCGAACCGAACCCTTTTTCCTTTTGTTTTCATTCAAGAAGTATTTATCATTCCAAAGGGAAATAATTACCTAAAACTCGGCAATTGTTCACCTCAAATTGAAAAAAATATCTGAATTTCTTGATTAAAGGAGACAGAAAATAAGAATAATAACCCAATGCTGACCACCTTCTTGTTTCTATGGTGATTTACACGCAATTATATCTACATGTACTCTAAATGTTTAATTTCCAAGCATATCATTTCAGTACGAAAACGTTCAAGCATCTTTACCGTGTGTGGCCAGATAATTGCATTTTGTAAGTAATGGACCTATGCCTGTTGGTCATAGTTCTACAGCTGAAGTACACTACTACATAACGTTTCTTGTTTTGCCTTGACTTGAAAAAAAACCTGATAAAAATGTCTCAATAAGTAATACAATAAAACGCATGACTATAAATATTTTCAAGATTGATTTTGCTTCTATTGCAGTCGTTGGTTGTTACTGATGTTAACTATATTTCACAAGTCTAAAGTCATACAATAAAACATACAACTTAATTCAATTTAAAGACATTAACTATTATAATCTCCTTACGTTAGTCACGTCTCCTGTATACCTTTTTATGACAGGTAAACAATATACAACGTCACTAGCTTCTTGGAAAGGCCACGAGGCGGTGACATTCCAGCAAGGCCACCCTTGCATCCCTTTTGGGTATGTTTGGTGAACCAATGCAAGGTCTAAACACCTTTATGCCGGAGGAGCTTTCTTATCTTATCATGGTTTGTTCTGCTATTGTTAGTGCATTTCCTGTCTGAGCGTCTAAGCGTCAGCAGGTCACCGCTTTGTGGACCGTCAGGCGCATACCCGATGCCACGGAGACAGGCTATTAACAGCTTCTTGATGAACGTCTAGTTGCCTTGCCACAAATTCTAGCGACTCTTTTTGCAAAAGAAACCTATTTACTTTTTCACGTTGATCTTGACGTAGACTTGACTTTTAAACACGACAGTTTCTGAGAATTCTTACGGAAAGTATATCTTGATATTTTACTAAGTATAGGAAAGCCTCATTTACTTCATCCTTATTATTGGGACATTTATAATACTAAAGATAACATTTTTTTTCATTCTTGATCGTCTTCTTATAAACAGTCTTCAATATATTTGGTTGGAAACGAATGCCTTTATCAGGTTTGATTGGAGAATTAGTCAATGACCTTGCGACCTCAAAATTAATAGAAGTCATCAACCGATAATCCTAGCTTTAGTACTAACGGAATGGACCACAGGATAATTAGGTTGAAATTGATACTCTTGCAACTGTAAACATCATGGTAACAATCAGTTTCATCTCTAAGGATGTATAAATTAACTTTACTCAATACTATTATTAACAATGTAACAGCACGGCATCACCACAACTCAGACGACGATACGAACCGAATGAGCACCATACATCACAGTGTGATTGACACTATGAATGAAAACCAGTGAGACTAGTTGTCTGTAAAGACAACAACATGTGCATATAAAAGGTCAACGTCCATATCAGAAGTGCACTTGTTCTCTTAAAGCATGATGTGCATTTTCAAGTACTGACGAGTAAGTCTTACATTATTAAACAAGGAAACACGTTCTACTTGAAGCTTTGTAATTGATAATTTGAGTCTGCAGGAAAAGTTTACAGCTTCTTCTCCCTTAAATGAATGAATTGCATGTATGGTTTTGACAATTTAAAAAGATGAATGATTAATACATTGTTACAAGGAACAAGTTCGCAAGAAGATTATTCAGAACGTTTTTGATTGGCTTAAAATTTATTTGTGTTACGTACAGAGAGATTTGACAGACGTCATCGCATGTTCATCATATCTATTATAACAGAAAATCACGAATTTTTATAGATTCTTTCACGTTCGTTACCCATTTCCTCCTATTTCTAATTTCGACAATAATTCGACCAAATTAATTGTGCTCAGAGCTACGTTCTATTTTCAGTACACATCCGAACCGGTGTAATAAGTTAAGATATTTCTAAAAAGGCACTTTTATATTTCCCAGGACACAGCATCATAAAATTTCGTAACACGTAACACTGCGACTGCTGTAGCTTTATTAGGAAGTATCTGAGTCATGTGGTAAAAACGTTTATTTCCATATCTTGAAATAATTTGGTTTACCAAATAGGTTTAATGGAACTCCTCGTTTTTCCCGTCAATTAAATCTGTCTTCCGGCACTAGCCACAAATTATGCTTAGGATTATAAAAAACAAAAATACAAACTTTTTCGACATGTTTTAGCCTTAATGTAGTTGATGCTACGACGAATTTAAGGTCCAAATTGTGTGGAGAAACATAAATGAATATATTTGCAATTTAAGTATTCATCACAAGACAGTTTTTGTTTTTACACTAGTATGTGATTTTTGCATCAGTTGACACTCATGGACAGACATTTTGACGTTAACACGTTAACTGTTAGCTAAGAATGATTCGATACTATGATGACCTGCTGAGGTCGGGCTGTTTATGCGATTTGTACTTGATGCCCACTGTCCTATAACAAATCAGAATCTACATTGATGCACTAAATCTCTAGATTTCATTTCAACGTAGATGGAGAGCGCTGTAACTTAAGAGGATTCTGGCGGTAAACTTTATCTATATTGAAACATGTATAAGAAGAAGGACTGTGAGAATTTGGCTGACAAAATGATAGACAAGTATAACTCCCATCATTAATGTGCTTGCGCAAGGCAATAATGCTTTTGAAACTAGAAGACATATTGATTCGGTCACAAAAAACAATATTGCAACGGCTAGTATTAATGACATTGCAAGAAACAATACGTCACAAGTAATTAATATGATCTATTATACTATGATGTTGTCACTGCTGAACAAACTAACACCAAAATATACTTTAACGTACGCCAGGCACTGCTAATATTCGTATGACTGGTACGGAAGTGAAATTACTTTCAGTGAGAAAATAAATATCTATCCGAGAGAAGTTCACATTTTTCAAAGTAAATAAGTTAATGTATTTACTGACCGCTTAAATTAACGATTGCACAAAGGATTCACCGCAACCTCACCTTTTACAAAAATTAATGCCTGACATATGTATGATGGGGAAGTTTACTGAAAAAAGAAACATCAAAGTAATGTTATTTTTTAGACTAAGCAACTCTACAATTATGTCTTATTGTGTTTGCCACACCTCATCTAGAATTACTAAATATAAAACTATGCTTGGGTTTGGTATGTGAAGGCCGTATGGGAAGACAAATATAGTAGGGGTATTAGAGAAAAAAAACCCTGACTTTATCCAATTTTGTGTAGAAAATATGTCATTTTGTGTAAACATAAACAGATGTACATAAGTTCATAAGTCTAACATGTTCTTACATTGTTTCTGTCAATGATGCATTTTTGAGCTTTCCAGAAGGACTATATCTGTCCGAGAAAAGCATATTTCTACCGTAATAGTATCTCTGAATAAGTATCTCTGTCAGTATATGGTTAGGAGCAGCATTTTAATGTGCTAAATATAAATATTAAATTTTGGTGTTCGCTTTAAATGAGTGCTTCAATCTCGCACTAAGTGACCCAGACACATCGATATCATTTAAAAAAAAGGAAAAAGGGAAGAAAAAAAAACGAATTGCCACTGCAGTTTTGAACAATTCTATTGTATGTCACTAAAGCATCTGTATACGGGAATATCAAGTTAAGATTTCGTTTAGGACAAAACCGCTTTATATTTGCGAAAATTGACAATTGGCAAATAAATACACCCACAGAAAACTCCCGAAAACCTTGGGTATTTGATTCTTACGATTATTCTTACATTATAATCGAATGTAACTCTTTAATGATCTGCTAGATCACGGGTGTCACCCAGAAAACTACCTTCTTTTATGTATTTTTGCTTATAAACGTACCCCAGAATAAATTCACCAAGACCTAATCATGTATTTTAAATTATTGTCTGTATAAGAAATTCTAGGAATTTTGTTCAGCTGAATCAAAATGTAAAATTGTTTGTAACAATATGAAATATTTTCTCTGCACTTAGAATGTTTGAAAGAAAAAAATATGAAATATATTCTTTAATGTCAAAACGTTATTTAGAGTGCTATTATTAATATTTTTCATTAAATGGTTATTAGAACTTTCCCACATACAGGTCTCAGAATGTTCTTGCTTAAAGGAATGGGCACTGCATATTGTTCGTTCCAGTTATTTTTTTGTATTTTTCGGTTCTAATGATTAATGAACCACCATTTTTATGTAAAGTATAAGAGATTACATAAGAAACAATTGTCGAAAGTTATAAAGTGGTTCTTGGAAAATCTTAAGAAAATGTGTCTATGCTTTTCTATGTAAGCTTTTGAATGTTCTAAACATGACATGAAGAACCTTAGAACGTTCTAAGGTTACCTTTAGTCATCGAACGAGTTTGAAAATTGACTGTAAGATCTTTGAACGTTAGAACGTGCTAAATAGTGTCAGCAAAAAGTACACTGGATTTAGAATGTTCTAAAAGGAGATATAATGATGTAATGCGTCAGCTGTCTTTATATGTTAATGAAATAATTGGTGGTTTGTTTCTATCCTTTTCAGAATATTTTAACAGAACAATGTTATGTAATGATATTTTCATGATTGTCTTATCATATATTGTGTCATTTGATTAAATATAATAACATTTGCAATAGATGGGTATTTTCTTTTGTTTGAACCTGTGAAAAAAAAAAACTCAATTGATTAACATATTTTCCAGAAGGAATATGATTATAATCATTTTTTTAATGGATCGTTTTAATATTTTTCTTTTATGGTATAAGTTTTTATTGTTGCCATAAAAACGTTGTTAATTCTAAGCTTAAGTAGGTTTGTCCTGGAAATGTATTTTATATTTTGACAGACTGCACATATCTGGCAGAAATATCACAGACGACTGCAAATGTTACAGTGAAAAAAACACGATGATTATCTATCAATCTCTTTTCAAACTTCTGCTGGGAGACTGCATTAATTCTGCTTTGCAGCAGCGCATTTTATTTCCCAAGAGGAGAAATTGTAGAAAAGATCTGACAGTTCAGCAGAAAAATATTGAAAAAAATATACCGAAACAATTGTCTACCAATTTGATTAGATAGAGGGGTTTTAGTTCTTTATCTAGAAAAGTATACAGACAAGTAACAAGTACCATTACGTAGACGATTTGTAATCGATATATACTTTCTAATTAGTCTTTGTAAACATAATAAATTGTTTTAATTGATGGAAGGTTAGGAATTGTATACAAGCAGTCTTAAAACGTTACATCTTGCCAGAAAAGACAGACATTGCTTTAAATACCGTTCGGTACTATCATTTCAGAGAATGACTTTTTGATTTTATATATTACCTCATACAAAACAAAATAAGTAAGTGCAAAAGGATATTCGAAACAGAGATTTTGTTTCATGTTGGCCAACGTTTTTTTCTGAGCATATGACTAGGCTAACGTGAGAGGACGAAAACAGTTTCGGTTTCGATGTCGTCTGCATTTTTACATGTCGTTCAAACTAAATGACATACTCGTCGAACACTATATTTCGTCAAAGCAAAAACTAACATGCATACTTTGTTTCCTTAACCATTTCAATATTATTATTCAAATTTCTATATAAAAGGCAAGTAATTCAGCCAGTCCGATGAAACTATTTAATGAACTCGGATAGAGGAAGTTATCAAACACACGTACATGCGTAGATTTATTAAATTGCAAAGAGGTATTGCTGCAGTTAACAGGCAACATAAACCAATAAGAAACTAATGTGAATCAAACAAAATGTAATTTAAAAGAAGAGATGTTGGAAAATTACTTCTGCTGATTTTGACTAGGGTTATACGAAACATGGTAGGGACATTGGGCAATACTAGCAAATGCTGTCAATAGTTTTTCAGGACAGTGAGTCAAAGGTTAGTGTCACAGTAACGGCTGTATAAGGTCCTTGTTTTTGTTTGTTTAGTGTGCCCATGTTCTGAGTGTTGTATTAGTATTGAGATTTTCTAAACAGATTTTCAAAAAGTTGAAGTTTCCCTTTTTCCTGCCTGGGTTATTTTTAAATGCAAACTACAAACTCGATAGATACATTAAGATTACAAGAAACAATATTAATCCGGTTCATTAACTTCAGTATGAATGTGCATTCTGTCTATGAATATGAGCTATCACTTTTTATCCTGTTTTAAGAACGTTTCTATTTATAGTAAATCAATGAATGTACAAAACTTTGGTTTTCCATAACACGTATACATCACAATGTTATAGAGAAAACTAGAGAAACTACATTAAACTTATATCTCATAACATGAACATGGAAAACAACATTATAGATGTTTTAGATAAACTAGGCTATTCAAAACTGTTGGCACAGAAAAGAGCGAAATTATATGACAATGCTGGAAAAGGGGCGACTATTTTTGAAAGAAACAACTTTGGAGGGGATTTTAATATTTTGATTGGAGGAAGCCGGGGTGATGGCACCGGCGTGTATCTTAACTGTGACGTAGACAAGATTTTCGTTCAAAATGGTGTCAGTTGTGTTGAAAAGATTATCGATACGGTTAACGACACAACAGGTTATCACACTGTGTTTGAACTAGAAACCGACAATGTACCAAAGGGATACGCTCGTCTTCGCTTGTCATCAACTGTGGACACGGATGAAAACGAACTACAGTTTAATATAAAAAAATCTCTTGAGACGAGGAATGGACAAATCTATCTTCGAAATGACCACACCTTGTGTACGGCAATAGGTCCGACATTTCGCCAAGAAACAAACGGCTGGCTTCGAAAAAATATTAACTACTCCACTCTTAGAACAGGGCCGTCGGAGCCTTACAGAATCAGGATACCTTTGATGTCAGCTAATATTGAGTTAGATGAAGTATTAGCCTTTCGATGTTCTTTTCCAACGATAATTAATCAGTTTTGTGATAGGGTCAGTCACTGCATTTGGCCATCGGGTGCTCTGCTTGAAACAATTAAATCGCAGGATATCTATGTAGTTCCTGTAGGGGTGAAAGGTCACAAAGACGAGGCGTTGCAATGGCGGATTTGTCTTAATGAAGCTGAGCTTACACTTGTGCAGTCTTTTAATGATTCACAAATCAAGGTCTATGCAGTCATGAAAATGATTGCTAAACATTACCTAAGACCTATATGTGACAACATTACCACTTACATCATCAAAAACGGTTTGTTCTGGTTAATTGAAAAAATGCCGCATTACAGCTGGGAAAGGGAACATATTTTTGACAGAACTGAAGACGCCCTTGTATACATGAGGACGTCAGTAATAAACGAAGTGCTTCCAAACTACATGCTTCCATCAAGAAATATGTTTGAAAATAAATTAACCTTACAGCAGAAAGAAGACCTGATCAAGACAATCGATTCTTTACTTTCAGACAAAGCAGTTGCTGTAGCTAACTGTACGGAGATAAATGACTTGGTAAATCTTGATAGTGACAGTCGAAACCAAGAGTTGAAAAGTCGACAGGCAAGAGAGGAAACAATCTTAGCGATCTTTTCTTTTCCTCCGCATTCTGTTGCGAATATCTTAGAGAAGCTTTTCCAAGCGCAGTCAGAAAGCGATTTTATCTCTATTTTTTCGGATGACATATTTTCTTATGTAAGAGACAATGATCCTTCTGGGTATTTTCGTCATTTACGTGTAATGGGAAATGAAGAGTTTTATAAAACCTGTAATTTCCCTGGTTGCGTTCTCCTGTAAATATATGGCATGTTTGATCAAACAAGTGCAAAATTTTCAACGATGAAACAATTAAGTTAGCTAAAAACTGACAATTTCTGGCTCATTTCACGCTTGAAATTTATCATATATCATATCAGGACAAAAATGTGTTTGTTTCGAAAGATAGTTTTTGTATGTGCATATCGATACTTTCAAGCTATCCTTTAATTCAGTTTAACATCGGTCACGCTTCGTAATCACTTACTTTACGATAGTTGAATACAAGCTTGAACAGATTATTCACGTGGACATTCATCTTACATATATGGAAAAAATTTGTAACAATTGCCAACATTTCATAAATTTCTTGCATTTTTTGCTGCTTTTGTGAGGTTGAAAATGATATATTGTGCTATTCGAAGAAGCGTGGTATACAATTTGCTTGACAATTTAGTGAATATACAAATATAACATCATTAATTCACAGTTATGTACATGTATTTATTCATTGATCTTAGAGCAGCTGTTGCATGCGTTACATGATCATGTATATTGTAATATTATACATGTTAGGCGTATAGTCCTTGGATCGTTTCAATATTAATTGTTTGATTAAATGAATTTTTGGTGAAATTATTCGATGAAAAAGCTTGCAGTTTTTGAATATTAATCGGAATGTTTGTCCCTTTTTTCATTGTTCGTTTTCTATGACACCATTTCTTTGCGAAATTTTTTTGCATTGTAATTTAACCCTTAACCTGCTGGAACCGAAAGTGATTAGCCTTTGCCACCAGTGTAGAGCCAGGCCAGCCTGCACATACGTGCAGTCTGACCAGGCTCTATACTGTTGGTAGCTCAATTTTTGTACTTTGATATTGAAATCCCTTAAACTTTGAATGGACTGTTCCAAATTCAAAGCTGGGCAAATTCATTACAAAAATTCAGCAGGTTCAGGGTTAAACGACGGGAGAAGCAGAGAACCACGCGGCGGTACTATTGTGTTTGTTTGACAATACAAACAGCTGCAACAAATCATTTTGTTTCTGACAAAGTGAACAGTGTGTGTTTGTTATCTTGATGGCCGTGAAAGCTGTCTGATGTAACAACATGTTATATATAAATTTCATATCTTTTTTATTATTTATTCAACTGCAATCCAGCTTCTTTCTCTGAATTTAACAATATATGTACATGTATATTACGCATATATTAATAAATTGCCCAGCACCTATATTCTGCATAGATCTTCACTTGTTTATAGTGATATAACCATAGTTCTCCTAAATGAATTCTCGAGTTAAAACAAAATTGTAACAAATTGTCATTTACGCTTTAGTGGTAAATAATTGTCTTAGTTTAATACATACTTCTATTTCATTACTTCTAGTCATCGCAAATCATCATATATATATATATATATATATATATATATATATATATATATATATATATATATATATTATATTATATTATATTATATTATATTATATTAAAATATATATTATAAAATTATATAAATTGTAAAAATCTGTTTAGTATTTTATACAATCGAAACCCGATTTTCATACTTTTTGTCATAAATAGGTTAACCTAAAAAATGACCGAAAATAACCGTGTGACGATAAACCTGACTGATGACCGAGATTTCATGTCAACCATGACCCTACTTGCATTCATATCAATTGCTTACAGTTGTTTACACTACGGAAGGGGAAATACGCTGCAGTCATCTAGCTGATTGTGTGATTTGATAGGTTTTTTTCCTTGCTTATCAGACATGATTTTCTAATGTTTACACCGGTGCTAGAAAAACTCATCTTACACGCCCCCACCCCCGTGTAAGTCTTGACAAGTCGCGTGCTTTGAAATGACGTCATTCCGACACATTTTATGAATGAATGACGTGTGCCAAATAAAAATATTAAGTTTTCGTAAATTCCATCAGAAATACACAAATGTACATTTAATATCCAAGAAAAAGAATCAGACACTGGCTGTCGTTACAGACGAGAATATCTGGCCTCGTTACCGCTGTAAACAGTTACACTCGAGATATTCTGGTCTGTAGCGGCAGCCAGTGTAAGATTCTTATATTCTTCTTCTTTTTTTTAATATCATGAAGCGATCCTCTTTGTATAGTGTGTGGAATGACAAATATTTTATGATCAACAACCTTGGATTGTGACGTGTCTTGAGTAAAACACACACAAATCTTATACTGAATTCGTCTTAAAATGTTACCTTTTTCTAAACTAGTAATATTTTTACGGCCGGTTTTGGATAATACAAATTTTATTCTTTTTTATCACACAAATTATTAAACCGTATCTTAAACACCCAGGTAAACAGTCGTTATTCATATCGTAATTTTAAGCTGTTTCAAACATTGTTTTTTTTGTGTGCTCAGGTTCGTATGGTAAAATCATGGTTCCGCCGCGTGCAAAGCAATAAATGAAAACGCCACTTTTTTACATGTTTTGATCTTACCCATCACTATATTATAGCTTGATTCAACCCGAGTGATGTGCTCTCGTGTTATAAAATATTAACATTTCCTACAATTTTATTCCGCCAGCTCGCTTTCCAATATCCGTTATCTGCATTCTACCAGAACGTCATAGCAGGAAATTTCATCTTCTTTCCAATTTCTCTCCATTTCTTTGTTAACGGCAAAATCGCTTCTCTTTCATTGAAATGAAATATCTCTTCCACTTGAAACTGGATTATTACAAGAGAACTAAATTTGTAACGTTAGCTCGCTCTACTTGAATGCTGCTAATAAGGTGTTTTTTTCAAGGATTGGTTTACTTCAGTTTCTGTAATGAACTTCCTGTGGAAAAAAGTCAATGATTGCTATTAATTACGAAGACTGAAATGTTTGTATTTGATAGATGCAAGCTGTTGTGGAGTGAAAAAGTCCAGTATAAAAAAATTAAGAACTGAAAAACATAACTTCTTGGTAAACTTTTTACATAACTTTTTAATATTCTTACGTTCTGTCCATATAGTTTAAGTGATCAAAATTATAATTGATACAGCTTGGAACTTAGTTCAACCTTATAATGATTGTTTCAAATACTTAACAGTGAATAATTATGAAAAGGACAAAGTGTACTTGAAAATTACCGTTGACTTGTTTTGTCATTTTACACCTTAAACCCGAAATTTTCTTTTAATTTACCGTATAAGATTTGTAAGTCAATTAAGACCAAACTCTGATTGAAACATACTTTTTTCGAATAAGTCATTACGTGTGTGGCCATATCGTTTCACATTCCTATCAAAAGAAATAAAAGTAGATCCCACTATCTTTTATACAAGAACTATTAAATTACCAAATACTAAGTGTCTGCACAGCCCACAATCAATTAACGACAAAAGATAAAACCTCGTTTTTCAGACCGCTCGATTAAGTTACTTGTACAGTTTTCTTTTCTGAAAGTATTTCCATTTATTCACACACGATATTGTTTAATTCTGTTGTTTATTTAAATATTTCTTAATTCATTTTATTATTTAAAATACAGCTATCTTCTTTGTTTTCCAAAATTAGGATACATATTCTGCTAGTACAAAATAATCTTTTTTAATCTTTTTAAATAAAATTGAAATGATTATTTAGGAAAACTATTCATTTACACGAACATGACATGAATAATCAGATGGCAAACATTGCAGTCAATAAAATCAGTTAACATATATTTTACATGTAACACTGATCACAAGGGCTATAGTTCGCCGCAGCTAGCTCAAATTGCCCTATCGTACACTTTAACAACATTGTAAACATTTTATCCGAATATCCAGTGTGTGTGTGTGCGCGTGTGTGTGTGTGTGTGTGTGTGAGAGAGAGAGAGAGAGGCGTGGGGGAAGGAGAAGACATACGTGAAGAAATAGAGGACCAACATGCCCAGAATTCATCCAGTTGTGGTGATAGATATATATTTTTACGTTTGTCATTGATTCCTATTTTTCTTTAAAAGGTGGCTTGAAGTTTTTAAACAGTTATCAGTTCAATTATACAACAACAACAACAACAACATTTATTCAGCATAAAGCAATATCTAACATCGCCTCTAGCCTACAACATATTAGCATTTGTAGTGGTTACACATGAAATGCAAACAATACCAGTTTTAAGAGGGGAAAAAAGGGGAAAAAATACAAACAAACAAATCAGTATAATAAGAGAGAAACCAGTGAGTGTAATAATGAAAGTCTTTTATTTATTAAAAAAACAGAAAAGAAAAGAAAACGGGAACATTTTAAGTTTATTAATCAAGTTCTTTTCGAAGTTTATTTGCAAAATATATGTATTTCGAGAGATTTGATATTTCCTTTTTATTTTTTGACATCATCAGGTTATCAAATTTATTCAGGGATGGCCATGTGTAATACATATGTCTAAGGTACTTTTTTCGGATGTTTGTGTATAATGGGCAAGTTAATAGAAAGTGATACTCGTTTTCTATCATATTTAGATTACAAAATTTACATATTCTTTCGTTTCTCATTACATTATTATATCTTCCTCGTTCAATTTCTAGGTTATGTGATGATAGACGAAACCTACTTAAAGCAATTTTGTATTTTTTATCAATCGTATAATTATCAAGGTATGGTTCAAGTTCAAACGAATGTTTAAATCTACTATATGTTAAAAGTCTTTGTGAGTTATTAATACCACTGTACCAAGTTTGAGTATACTGATCAAAAATTCTTTGTTTAATCGCTTGAAATATAAAGTCCTGATTTCCTTGATTTCGCCAAATATCTGACATGCCTAAATTATCTAAAATTGATTTAATTTGAAATGCCCAATTAGAACCGTTATTTGTAATATTTATGTCTAGATCCTTTAGTAACATGTTGTATATTTGTTTAACAGCAGAATTTTCATTAAGTTTTTGTATTCTTATCCAGTACCTTATCATATTCACTTTTCTAATTACTTTCATTGGAAATCTTCCCAGTTCGCCATACAGCCCAACTAAATTTGTGGAGTTATTTACTACAAGTATTTTTCTACAAAATTTGGTATGAATCAGCTCAATATCTTTACCTTCATTTTCACCCCAAATTTCTGAACAATAATTTAATATAGATGATACCATTGTATCAAATAATTTACATTTTTCAGAAACCTTAAATTCAAATTGATTGAAAATAGAAAATAAGTGATATAAAGCTTTAGATGCACGTTCTGCAATACATTTTTGCGTCCTGTACCAATTACCGTTTTTGAAAAAGTAGACACCCAAATATTTAAAGGATGAGACAATCTCTAGTTTTTCACCATAGAGGAAAAAATCATGATTTGTGGGTCGTCCCTTCTCAAATATCATGACTTTAGTTTTACTCGTGTTTATGTTTAAATAAAATGCATTGCAGTAGTTTTCTATATCATCTAATAAATGCTGTAAAGATTCGGGTGTAGTAGTAAATAATACTTGGTCATCAGCGTATAATATTAAGAAAAACTTTAGTTCGTTGACTGAAAATATACCGTCAATATCTGTGTTAATATTTTCCATAATGTCATTCACGAACATCATGAACATAAGAGAAGAACTCGGGTCTCCCTGTTTTACCCCTTGATGTGATTCAATGAGACTGGGATAGACATTTCCATTATATTTCACTGCAGAGCGAACAATTGAATACATAGATTTTATAGCATTGACCATTTTTGTACTTACGTTTTGATTGATTAGTTTTTGCCATAGAAGCGACCGGTTAATTTTATCGAAACACTTTTCGTAATCAATAAATATAGCATATAGTTTTTTCCCACTATGTAATACTTTTGATATGATAGAATGTAAAATAAATATACAGTCTACTGTGCTTTTTCCCTTTTGAAAACCAAATTGACAATTCGACAGTTTTTCATATTTTTCACTCCACGCGGTTAATCTATTTAAGAGTATTTGAGAATAAATTTTTGATAATATGTTATTTAATGTAATACCACGATAATTCTTTGCTTCTCTCTGATCACCACCTTTAAATATAGGTACAATATAACCTAACCCCCAGGATTCAGGATATTCAGCCGTGTCAAATATTTTATTAAAAAGAGTAACTAGATGTGATGAAATAATATCGTATGATGCTTTAATAATTTCTGCCGAAATTTCATCTGGGCCAGGTGATTTAAAACTATTCTGTTTAAAAACATCATTTTTTATTTCCGATTCAGATATTGGTAAATTTAATTCTGCATCTTCGATATTTCCTATGTTCCGATCTTGTTCATTGACATTTTGGATTGTATTTTCGCCAAAAAGATTATTGAAGTGGTCGTGCAATTCTTCAATACTAATTTCCTCACTTAAATTAGTTGACTTATTATAGCAGTTTTTAATAGATTTCCAAAATTTACGCGGTTCTTTTGAGGCTATGCTTTCTAATCTGTGCCCTTCTTGTATTTTATGGCGATTTTTTTGTTTTTCGTTTTATTTTGTTATATCTATTACGTAATTTTGTAAAATTTATTCTATTTTCTTCAGTTTTGTTTTTTGAAAATGCATTTCTTGCTGTTTTAAAAGTTTTTTTTTGCATTATAACAATTTTCATCAAACCAGTTTGGGTTTTTACAATTTTGTGATTTATTTTTATTGTAATAAGAATATTTACCAAACGTCATTATTGCATTTGTGTGTAATAAATCTGTTAAACATTTAACTTGTGTTTCAATCGATAGATTACAGTTATCACACGTTTGTAATTTACAAATGTTATTTAAAACTGATGATCGAAATAAATCGATTTTATTTTCATCCCACACTATTTTCTGTTTATTACTCAAATTTGAGTTATTTTTCCTTTCTTTATCCTTATGAATTGTATGTTTTTTTAACGTAAAGGTAAAATATAAAGCTGCATGATCAGAAAAAACTGTCCATTCCTTAATAATAAAATTTGAAACAATGTTAATTGCATTTTTATCTACAATAAAATAGTCCGTCACGCTTAAACCACGGGGTGAGCTAAATGTATAATTGCCTAATCCGCGGTCATTGTGCATTCGACCGTTGGCTATAATATGATTAGTTGATTTACATAGTGAGGTTAGTCTCCGCCCATTAGAATTAATAACGTGATCACTATTGGTGCGGTCATGGATAATACATTGTTCATTAAAAAATATACTGTCGTCATCATCAAAATATTTATCATACTCTAAAGTATCAGATAAGTGCCCTGTCCTAGAATTTAAGTCTCCAGTAATAAAGGTTTTTCCTAAATTATTATATTTTTCTATTCCCTTTTCTATTTCATCAAAAAAATCAAAATCTTTATCATATAAAACTTTTGAACCAAGTGGTGGAATATAAACATTACATATGTAAACATCTTCTTTAATCTCAAGCAAATCTTTGTTAATTTTTAGCCAAATAATACCATACTTGTGAGTTTCAACAATTGAGATTCTTGAACTATATTTTGTTTTGAAATAAACGGATAGTCCTCCGCTATAGCGTCCTTTCTTAGTACCACTAGATTTATTTCCATATAAGTGAAAACTTTTGTAACCGTTCATTTCTAAATTAAACAAGTGTTTTTTACTTATCCAAGTCTCACAAAATAACAGAATATCATAACTGCTTACATAGTCTAAAAATTCCTCGTCATATAATTTTCTTGACAAACCGTTTACATTCCACGCAAGAATGTGTAGTTCCTCTTGCTTTTCCTAACTGGTAATCTCATGGAATGGTCCCTCGGCACGATCACTGATTAAAAGTTTAGCTCCAGCCCATTTAACGAATTTACCATTCTTCTTTTCGCGATCCATAACTGAATACAGTTCTTTTCGTTTGGCGAGTACAGCTTTAGTTTGTTGAACACTGACACCTTTCCGTTTTAACTTTAATTCCGTTAATTTGTCACTTGCAGTTTTACGTACTAACTCTCTGTCTTTCCATTCTAAAAACTTTACAACAACAGGTCGTATTCCTTTGCTTTTGTTTGAACCAATCCGATGGGCTCTTTCGATTTTTATTTCCTTTCCGTCTATGCCCAGGTCGTGTTTAATGAAATTTTGAATTAACATTTCGCAGTTTTCGTCGGCCGTTTCATCAAAACCGTGAAACAACAAATTGTCCCTTAAACTACGAGCTTCCAAGTCGTTGATTTTACTGTTGAGTTGAATGTTGTCCGTTTCTACAGATTTAACATGTTCCTCAAATGATTTGCACACATCTCCAAGTTTCTTAATTTCAGATTTCGAATTAGCTATTTTTTTCTTTGTTTCCTCAAATTCGTTGCTAAGGAAAGCAGCAGCAGATTCTGTTTCAGTAACACGGACGTCAATTGTTGTATATTTATTTTCAAGTTCGTCGACTTTTAGGGAAATTCTATTTACTGTTTTTTCAATTCCGTCAATTTTTGCTACGGACTTTTTAATCATTTTTATGTCCGTATTAATTATTTTTATGTTCTCCATGAGTTCCATAGCCCACGCTGGTGGTGTAGGAGGAAACTGTTGCTGCATAGGCTGTAACGGAGCATAAGTTGGAGATGGCGAAAATTGTCCTCCGTACTGCGGGTTTGCAAATGAGGCAACATTTGTAGCAACATTTTGCCCCGTATAATTTTCATTTTGCATATTTTGCATATTTTGTATATTACTGGTATCAAATGTAAAATATTCAGGAGAAGAAGTATGCAAACGTTTATTTTGATTACTCACTTCAGGTAAACATGACTGTCCGACGCTATAACCTGTTTGTCCACTTTGAACGTGATGATTACTATTCAATGAAATGTCCGTGCCCGTGTCCGTGTAAATTGGCGAGATAACCTTTCGTTTACCACGTTTATTTTTCTTTACGGAGTCTTTTTGTGATGAATTTTTCTTCGCAGGCATGTAGGAAAAGTTATTATAGAACTACACTCGCGATTTTTATGAAAAAATAATCCATCTTTTTGCGAAATTTCCAGTTTTTACTCCAAAATCCGGAGAGCTCAAATTTCATGTCTTACCACTACATCACGTGATACATGATGTCAGTGATGCGCACTTTTGTGCCTAATTTTGTGATATTCTATGCTTTTAGCACTAAAACACATACCTGAGATAATAACATGAAGAAAGACATTAATTTTAAAGGCTTTACAGAGCGTGTCAGGAAGAGTGAACATATACAAAGCCCCAGGGAATAAATCGGCCCTATAAACAAGATTATTGTATTCTTCCAGCCAAAGTATCGAATTATAAAGTAGTTTCTATGTGAAAATAGACAATTTGTTGTCTCCGGACTGATGGCTATTGCAATTAAGACAATATGGAGACGTTAGGTGATAATGGATATTGAGGTTGGTGTCTTAGAGAAATTTGTTTGGCATGTATCCTGTAAGAGCCATTTATTAGAATTGTGAACGTGTGGATAATAGTTTCATTTCACGAAATATTATAAGTTTAACATGTTTATGAAAAAACTGAAGATTTTAAACAGTACATTTAAAGAAACAATTTACTGTAAACATGTCTGTGCCTTCTGAAAACTGTATATTGCATCAATATATCTTGAGAACAATTATATGATGTTGTCTGTACTAGTACTCCAGGGAATGTCTGCCGGAAAATTACCATCCATCTCGATTTCCTTAATACCATCTGGAATATATCATTAGCAATTGAAAAACCGTGTCTGTATTGCAGTAAAAGCGCAGCGCTGTTTGAAACAAGTTTATTCAAAGTAATCTTTAAATGTATTCGGTATAGAGTAAGAAAAAATACTTTAGATTTAACATCTTCCTACAAAAGTCTTTACTATGATTAGTTTGCGACTCAATAAATTGTGTAAACACATATTCCACTTAATGCATTATACGATAGCTGTCTTAGTTTTCAGTTTTCTAAAAGAATTACGTCATGCTAATCGCAGTAGTGGAATTTTGCAACAGTATGCCTTAATGACAATAGTATTAGATAATACCGTTCCTCAAAAGAAACAATGATTTAGAATAGTTATTGTTATCAAACTTACTCTGTCAAACAAGTCGATAATGGATCGTTAATCATCTTTTAAAATTTTAATAATTGCACTGCCCGATGCCATTTCACGCAGATCAAAGATGGGAACATTCTTTTTAAACCAATAAGAAATAATAAAGTAGAAATCTTTAGACATTTAAATACCGCTAACAGTAAGACCTTTCTGTGTTGGTGATATTTTCCTCCTAAAATATCTCTAATTAATAATAAGAAGAATGTTCACAAAAGTATGAGATGTGTACAGGCACATCGCTGTTTGGTTTTACTGTAGTGTAATATCTGTTCCAATGTCATAAAGCATATCCGGCCAATAACTGCTTCTTTTTCGGCGCATGGAAAGCCAAAGCTGAACACATCAGTGTGATTCCTGCTGCAGCCGAGGTTATATAGAAACACCAAGACAATGTACAGTCACCTGTAATATACATGAATAGACTTAAGAAAGACGGCTGACCCAAGGGTTACAATTTTATATGCACTTTGTCTTTTTACTGTTCGTATGTTCTAAGACTGTCTTGTGATATTCCGCTGGTTTGTACTTTACAACACATGATTGCATACTCACTGTAACTTCTACTAAAATAGATTTGTTGGCTCATTTAAGAAAATAGGAAAAACAGGGTTCGTTTTGATAATGATCTATTGATGTTCTTCTCTATTCTAATAATAAATGTTGAGATATAGTTCAGAACAAACACAGGAATAATCAAGGAAACATTAAGTAGTTAACTGGCCCCTTTATGTCCGAAAGGTAAAATCTAACAATTGTTGTATAGCAGTACATGTAGCAAAAAACACAATCATATTTGACTGCACTGCAGCTCAATATAAAAATAAAGTATTTTCATTATTATTTTTTGCAATAATCATTTATTTTAAATTAGTAATACTCGTTTTATATTCAATAGTTTACCTAAGTGATACGATTTTGAAGTATTTCCACATGCTTGCTGAACCTCTAAACTATCCCAGCCATTTGGATATATACCTACTCCTGTTGCAAGTAGTAGCCCTGGTAAACATATAAACAAGATTTAGAAAATCGTACCGTCACATAGGCTTGATTAAACAATATAAAATTAAGTACGTAATTTATACAACGTTTTATTGATATACGTTTATCTTAATTCACACGAATAGATAAAACACCAGAGTTTCAGTTGTTATGCATTTTGCAATTTGAAAACAACAACAACAACAAAAAACAAAAAAACAGAAAATGAAACATCTATTCAAAATCAGCTCTGATTTAAAATATTTCTTTCTGCAATAATTGTTTGTTATCAATAGTTACACATATCTTTATTAGCAAATTTTGATATTTGAGAGAATCAGCACTCTTTAAATATTAGAAATTAGAAACTTTATTTTATCGATCAATGCTGTTCATCTCATTAAAATGATTAAATACATCATTAAGCCGTCTGTTCGTACACAAAGCTCTTTGCCCATTATTTAACAATAACGCTATTGACTTTGCTTTTGTTTCGTTTCTATGGCGACATTTTAACATTGTTTTCTGTATTCTAAGCACGCGACAGACTTGTCATATTTCAAAGATACGGTCTTGCTAGCGCGGCTTCATGAAAACATTAACTCAAAGACTTCAGCGAACAAAGAAACTTTCAAGTCATGATATTTTAATTCAGACTTTGTTTCGTCATGTAAAAATTGTGGTTTTCTTTTGTATTTCAGTCTTTGTTCAAACTTCTAATCAAATTCCTAACAGGCCTAACCATTTAGCGTGGCATTCGTACCTAGACCCTGTCGATTTCTTTCAGTGTAATTTTGTAAAACAGAAATATAGGGAGCAAGTGTACTTTTTATCCTAAGACCAAGAACGGTATCAGCTAAACCCTGAATTAACTTACAATTATATTGTAAAGCTTTGATTTTTCACCTAATCTTGTTATTATAAATTTGAATGACTCTATAAGGAACACTGTAGTCATTCATTTTATGAAGATAAAAGCTTTATTAAGAAACAATATTATAGATAACAAAAAATTCTTAGAAATATTGCCTTTTTTTATAATGTTCACCATGCTAACATAGATATAAAATGATTATATATAAAATCTTTCAGTGCCCTTAGCTCACTACATCATATTCTTTTATATTATTTTGTACTTAAACGTTTGAGTTGGATTACGTTAACTTTAGAAAATAAAGATATGACCTGAACACAATTGTAGAATCCCAGCCGATCGTGCCACCGTTGGTATTACCACGCCCTTCACACAAACACCAAACATGGCTGTAAATGAAACTAGTAAACATATTCCACATGCAACACCGATCACAAGAGTGGCCATTTGCCAAGACGGGCTTGGAATGTCCGTGAAAGTTGTATACCGTCCACACTCTAATACAATCGTTAGCTCACCTCTGGCATTTATCGCTGGATAATTACACCGCCGAAATATTCCAAAATTTACTGAATATGTTTGTCCCGGTTTTCCGTTAATTTGAAACAACATTTGTCCGGTTATCCAATATGGCATAAAGAAACCAACACACGTTATCACAGATGAAACAAAGGATGAAAACGCCCAGAATACACCTAGACCTGATAATCCAGACATTATCTCACAAAGAAGTGCTTGTAGAACCCTTTTGAAATTACATGTACATGTATTTTACATTTATATATAATTCGCACCCAAGAGTACTCACGTGGCTTGCATTTTTAATCAAATACATGTTTTTTAACAAGTCTCACATGTATTTTGATGTTATTTAGTCAATAATGTACTATCTCTAAACACATTTTATTTATTCCGAAATAACTTGATTTGTTAAACGTAACTTACATCCAGAAAAAAAACTTCGTTACACCAGTGCTCAAATCCCGTTTAAATGAACCCGTATTTGCAGACAGAAATATATAAACATCTGTTTTTGTTGCCAGAGAAAAGTCAAGAAAATGATGTGATGAATTAAACACCCAGTGTTCCAGTATGTCTTGATTTTATCACTCATCACTACAGTTGTTCTAAAACAGTTTCAGTTCATATCAAATATTTCCCTTCTCGCTATTTGTCATGAACATTTCCTGCTAGATATTTTCGACACAGCTGGATTTCCAATATCCACCATATTGAACTGCAACTGAACTGAATTTCACAGACTTTTTGTATCAAATATGTTGTATTTGTTGGAAACTTTAATTGCTAAGTTAGATATTAAATTGATAAACATATAAAAATAAACAAATTAGCAATACTATAATGCATTCACTCGGTATAAAACAGCACAGAGGTAGGGTTGTCTGGTGTGTTTTTACTGTTGATGCTAGATTAAAATACGTTAATGTCAAGGACTTCGTTTGCATTTTGTAATTCTGCTAATCTATCGTAAATACGTGCAGTAGAAGAAAAAATAGTGTATGTCTCAGTAAACCATTTCAGCACACACAAAAAATCTTTATTGTTATCTAATGTAATCATGAAATATCTAACCTATTTCTGTAACAGTAAAATTCCGCTTAGAAGACTAGTTACAAATGGTCATAATAACCAATGGATCTTGATAGCGGATCATTATTTTTTTCTAAATTTAAAATTTTGGTTCTTTTAAACTGCTGAGACCCTTAGACCCTGACTGGAGACTTATTATTGCACTAATAAACACTAATGATTTGCTACATTTTGTGCCCTTACCATTTCTTTATTACTACCTGGTAGAGTTCAAAGACACCTACAGAAAGTATATGAAGCCACAGTACCATATTACATGCTTAGTTCTTTACTTACAGGAACATCAGCAGTTTTGCTTTCTAATTAATGTAAGCAAAGAAATATACCACGGGGTGTAATAGGCTTCAGTAGCGAAATATCCCTATTCTGCAGCCTGAGAATCTACAACTCACAAGTTCTAAAACTTGGTAAAAATATTTGTTTCAGACAGAATAAATTCAATGTCTGTAAGACTTTGTATTTATTGTCCGACTGGAAATCTCTAGCGAGCGCAGTGATGCATTACATAGCAAGCGTCCCAGTATGCCTTGATTTAATAATTCAGTACATCAGTTGTTTTCAAACAATTTCAGTCAGTGTAAAGTGTTTTTCGTCTATTACATATAAATATTTTTTTTTCTATTTGTTCTTTCTATTTGTTATTCTTTAAATGTAACTAGCAAAGATCATTAAAATGCTTTAAGGTGTGGAATAGGAAATAACTGACCAGTGTGTCTTAAAAAGATATTTGTCAATCTGTGAGACCGGAAGAAGTATGCATTATATGAACAAAATTTCAAATATTCTGTGTTTTATACCATTAAAACTCATGTTGCATTATATGTATAACTATCGCGGACTACTTACTTTATATTTGTTTTGAAATAAAATGACAAGATAAAAACAGAATTGAGAACCATTGTTGCTCTTTATAAAGAAAATCAGTTCATAAAAGAGGTAGGACAGGAAATGTTTCAGTCAAAACGTTCTACCGCAGAGGCACAGCGTATAGTTTTAGCTGTCATTCGTGGGAAGACAATACTTTCTGTGTAACGAAAGAACGAATAATTAAACGTTTGTTGTTTTTAACTTTCAAAAGAGGATGGGATTGTCACAATCTAAGTATTTATTATTATTTAAGCAAGACTGGCAAACTATATTGTTCTTCGAAGCATATTACAAGGAGAATCAATGCCTACAGTCTAATTGCGTTTTGTAATTTAAATATTTACTGGAGGAGGCTATATTATTCTGGAAATTGGAAACTGGTTAAGCGCAATTTCTGCTAAACGTTCCCGAAATGTATTAGTTTTCCTTGTTCGTTACCTAGGTCTTAATTCCTTCATTATTCCGGACCTGAGGAGTCAAAGCTCTAGAAATTATTTCAAATACTTTTGTTGCAGTGCAGCAAAAAGCTATGTTACAAAATGACAGGTTGTTAGAATAAAATTCAACAAACAAAACTACGAGCATCAAAGTAAAGTCAGTATTAATCCTTAAATAAATGTTCAAATCCCATTGTCATGTATTCAGTAATTATCTTTGAATAAATGTATAAATCCCATTGTCATGTATTCAGTAATTATCTCTAAATTAATGTTCAAATCCCAGTGTCATGTATACAGTAATTATCTCTAAATTAATGTTCATATCCCAGTGTCGTGAATTCAGTAATTATCTCTAAATCGATGTTTATATCCCAGTGTCGTGAATTCAGTAATTATCTCTACATTAATGTTCAAATCCCAGTGTCATGTATTCAGTAATTTTCTTTACATTTATGTTCAAATCCCAGTGTCATGTATTCAGTAATTATCTCTAAATTAATGTTCAAATCCCAGTGTCATGTATACAGTAATTATCTCTTAATTAATGTTCAAATCCCAGTGTCATGTATACAGTAATTATCTCTAAATTAATGTTCATATCCCAGTGTCGTGAATTCAGTAAATATCTCTAAATTGATGTTTATATCCCAGTGTCATGTATTCAGTAATTATAACTACATTAATGTTCATATCCCAGTGTCATGTATTCAGTAATTATCTCTGCATTAATGTTCATATCCCAGTGTCATGTATTCAGTAATTATCTCTACATTAATGTTCATATCCCAGTGTCATGTATTCAGTAATTATCTCTACATTAATGTTCATATCCCAGTGTCATGTATTCAGTAATTATCTCTAAATTGATGTTTATATCCCAGTGTCGTGAATTCAGTAATTTTCTCTACATTAATGTTCATATCCCAGTGTCGTGAATTCAGTAATTATCTCTGCATTAATGTTCATATCCCAGTGTCATGTATTCGGTAATTATAACTACATTAATGTTCATATCCCAGTGTCATGTATTCAGTAATTATCTCTACATTAATGTTCATATCCCAGTGTCATGTATTCAGTAATTATCTCTACATTAATGTTCATATCCCAGTGTCATGTATTCAGTAATTATCTCTACATTAATGTTCATATCCCAGTGTCATGTATTCAGTAATTATCTCTACATTAATGTTCATATCCCAGTGTCGTGAATTCAGTAATTTTCTCTACATTAATGTTCAAATCCCAGTGTCATGTATTCAGTAATTTTCTTTACATTTATGTTAAAATCCCAGTGTCATGTATTCAGTAATTATCTCTAAATTAATGTTCAAATCCCAGTGTCATGTATACAGTAATTATCTCTAAATTAATGTTCAAATCCCAGTGTCATGTATACAGTAATTATCTCTAAATTAATGTTCATATCCCAGTGTCGTGAATTCAGTAATTATCTCTAAATTGATGTTTATATCCCAGTGTCATGTATTCAGTAATTATAACTACATTAATGTTCATATCCCAGTGTCATGTATTCAGTAATTATCTCTGCATTAATGTTCATATCCCAGTGTCATGTATTCAGTAATTATCTCTACATTAATGTTCATATCCCAGTGTCATGTATTCAGTAATTATCTCTACATTAATGTTCATATCCCAGTGTCATGTTTTCAGTAATTATCTCTAAATTGATGTTTATATCCCAGTGTCGTGAATTCAGTAATTTTCTCTACATTAATGTTCATATCCCAGTGTCGTGAATTCAGTAATTATCTCTGCATTAATGTTCATATCTCAGTGTCATGTATTCAGTAATTATAACTACATTAATGTTCATATCCCAGTGTCATGTATTCAGTAATTATCTCTACATTAATGTTCATATCCCAGTGTCATGTATTCAGTAATTATCTCTACATTAATGTTCATATCCCAGTGTCATGTATTCAGTAATTATCTCTACATTAATGTTCATATCCCAGTGTCATGTATTCAGTAATTATCTCTACATTAATGTTCATATCCCAGTGTCATGTATTCAGTAATTATCTCTACATTAATGTTCATATCCCAGTGTCGTGAATTCAGTAATTTTCTCTACATTAATGTTCAAATCCAAGTGTCATGTATTCAGTTATTATCTCTACATTAATGTTCATATCCCAGTGTCGTGAATTCAGTAATTTTCTCTACATTTATGTTCAAATCCCAGTGTCATGTATTCAGTTATTATCTCTACATTAATGTTCATATCCCAGTGTCATGTATGCAGTAATTATCTTTACATTAATGTTCATATCCCATTGTCATGTATACAGTAATTATCTCTAAATTAATGTTCATATCCCAGTGTCGTGTATTCAGTAATTATCTCTACATTAATGTTCATATCCCAGTGTCATGTATTCAGTTATTATCTCTAAATAAATGTTCAACTCCAAGTGTCATGTATTCAGTTATGATCCATAGAAAAATGTTCAAATCCCAGTGTCATGCATTCAGTTATATTCCTTAAATCAATGTTCAGTTCATAGAGTCATGTATTCAGTTATTATCTTTAAATTAATGTTCAAATCCCAGTGTCATGTAATCAGTTATTATCCTTGGAAAAATGTTCAAATCCCAGTGCCATGTATTCAGTTATTTTCTTTAAATAAATGTTCAAATCCCAGTGTCATATAATCAGTCTTAATCCTTAGAAAAATGTTCAAAACCCATTGCCATGTATTCAGTGATTATCTTTAAATAAATGTTTAAATCCTAGTGTCATGTATTCAGTTATTATCTCTAAAATAATGTTCAAATTTCGGTGTCATGTATTCAGTTATAATCCTTAGAAAAATGTTCAAATCCGAGTCCCATGTATTCAGTGATTATCTCTAAATTAATGTTCATATCCCAGTGTCATGTATTCAGATTTTATCTGTACATTAATGTTCATATCCCAGTGTCGTGAATTCAGTAATTTTCTCTACATTAATGTTCATATCCCAGTGTCGTGAATTCAGTAATTTTCTCTACATTAATGTTCAAATCCAAGTGTCGTGAATTCAGTAATTATCTCTACATTAATGTTCATATCCGAGTGTCATGTATTCAGTTATTTTCTATACATTAATGTTCATATCCCAGTGTCATGTATTCAGTAATTATCTCTACATTAATGTTCATATCCCAGTGTCATGTATTCAGTTATTATCTATACATGAATGTTCATATCTCAGTGTCATGTATTCAGTAATTATCTTTAAATTAGTGTTCATATCTCAATGTCATGTATTCAGTAATTATCTCAAAATAAATGTTCAAATCCAAGTGTCATGTATTCAGTTATGATCTAAAGAAAAAAGTTCAAATCCCAGTGTCATGCATTCAGTTATAATCCTTAAATCAATGTTCAATTCCCAGAGTCATGTATTCAGTTAATATCTTTAAATAAATGTTCAAATTCCAGTGTCATGTAATCAGTTATTATCCTTGGAAAAATGTTCAAATCCCAGTGCCTTGTATTCAGTTATTTTCTTTAAATAAATGTTCAAATCCAATTGTCATATAATCAGTCTTAATCCTTAGAAAAATGTTCAAAACCCAGTTCCATGTATTCAGTGATTATCTTTAAATAAATGTTCAAATCCCAGTGTCATGTATTCAGTTATAATCCCTAAAATAATGTTCAAATTTCAGCGTCATGTATTCAGTTATAATCCTTAGAAAAATATTCAAATCCGAGTGCCATGTATTAAGTGATTATTTTAAATAAATGTTCCTATCCCAGTGTAATGTATTTAGTAATTATCTCTAAATTAATGTTCATATCCAAGTGTCGTGAATTCAGTAATTATCTCTAAATTGATGTTTATATCCCAGTGTCGTGAATTCAGTAATTTTCTCTACATTAATGTTCATATCCCAGTGTCGTGAATTCAGTAATTATCTCTGCATTAATGTTCATATCCCAGTGTCATGTATTCAGTAATTATAACTACATTAATGTTCATATCCCAGTGTCATGTATTCAGTAATTATCTCTACATTAATGTTCATATCCCAGTGTCATGTATTCAGTAATTATCTCTACATTAATGTTCATATCCCAGTGTCATGTATTCAGTAATTATCTCTACATTAATGTTCATATCCCAGTGTCATGTATTCAGTAATTATCTCTACATTAATGTTCATATCCCAGTGTCATGTATTCAGTAATTATCTCTACATTAATGTTCATATCCCAGTGTCGTGAATTCAGTAATTTTCTCTACATTAATGTTCAAATCCAAGTGTCATGTATTCAGTTATTATCTCTACATTAATGTTCATATCCCAGCGTCGTGAATTCAGTAATTTTCTCTACATTTATGTTCAAATCCCAGTGTCATGTATTCAGTTATTATCTCTACATTAATATTCATATCCCAGTGTCCTGTATTTAGTAATTATCTTTACATTAATATTCATATCCCATTGTCATGTATACAGTAATTATCTCTAAATTAATGTTCATATCCCAGTGTCGTGTATTCAGTAATTATCTCTACATTAATGTTCATATCCCAGTGTCATGTATTCAGTTATTATCTCTAAATAAATGTTCAACTCCAAGTGTCATGTATTCAGTTATGATCCATAGAAAAATGTTCAAATCCCAGTGTCATGCATTCAGTTATATTCCTTAAATCAATGTTCAGTTCCCAGAGTCATGTATTCAGTTATTATCTTTAAATTAATGTTCAAATCCCAGTGTCATGTAATCAGTTATTATCCTTGGAAAAATGTTCAAATCCCAGTGCCATGTATTCAGTTATTTTCTTTAAATAAATGTTCAAATCCCAGTGTCATATAATCAGTCTTAATCCTTAGAAAAATGTTCAAAACCCAGTGCCATGTATTCAGTGATTATCTTTAAATAAATGTTTAAATCCCAGTGTCATGTATTCAGTTTTTATCTCTAAAATAATGTTCAAATTTCGGTGTCATGTATTCAGTTATAATCCTTAGAAAAATGTTCAAATCCGAGTCCCATGTATTCAGTGATTATCTCTAAATTAATGTTCATATCCCAGTGTCATGTATTCAGATATTATCTCTACATTAATGTTCATATCCCAGTGTCGTGAATTCAGTAATTTTCTCTACATTAATGTTCATATCCCAGTGTCGTGAATTCAGTAATTTTCTCTACATTAATGTTCAAATCCAAGTGTCGTGAATTCAGTAATTATCTCTACATTAATGTTCATATCCGAGTGTCATGTATTCAGTTATTTTCTATACATTAATGTTCATATCCCAGTGTCATGTATTCAGTAATTATCTCTACATTAATGTTCATATCCCAGTGTCATGTATTCAGTTATTATCTATACATGAATGTTCATATCTCAGTGTCATGTATTCAGTAATTATCTTTAAATTAGTGTTCATATCTCAGTGTCATGTATTCAGTAATTATCTCAAAATAAATGTTCAAATCCAAGTGTCATGTATTCAGTTATGATCTAAAGAAAAAAGTTCAAATCCCAGTGTCATGCATTCAGTTATAATCCTTAAATCAATGTTCAATTCCCAGAGTCATGTATTCAGTTATTATCTTTAAATAAATGTTCAAATCCCAGTGTCATGTAATCAGTTATTATCCTTGGAAAAATGTTCAAATCCCAGTGCCTTGTATTCAGTTATTTTCTTTAAATAAATGTTCAAATCCAATTGTCATATAATCAGTCTTAATCCTTAGAAAAATGTTCAAAACCCAGTGCCATGTATTCAGTGATTATCTTTAAATAAATGTTCAAATCCCAGTGTCATGTATTCAGTTATAATCCCTAAAATAATGTTCAAATTTCAGTGTCATGTATTCAGTTATAATCCTTAGAAAAATATTCAGATCCGAGTGCCATGTATTCAGTGATTATTTTAAATAAATGTTCCTATCCCAGTGTAATGTATTCAGTAATTATCTCTAAATTAATGTTCAAATCCCAGAGTCATGTATAAAGTAATTATTTTTAAATTGATATTCAGGTCTCAGTGTCATTTATTCAGTAATAAACTTTAAAAAAATGTTCAAATACAAGTACCATGTATTCAGTAATTATCTATAAATAATTGTTCAAATCCAAGTGTCATGTATTCAGTAATTATATTTAAATAAATGTTCAAATCCCAGTATCATGTATTCAGTAATTATTTCTAAATAAATATTCAAAACTCAGTGTCATGTTTTCAGTAAAAATCCTTAAATAAATGTTAAAATCCCAGTGTAATGTATTCAGTAATTATCTTAAAAATTATGGTCAAATCCTAGTGTCATGAATTCAGTGATTCTGTCTAAAATAATGTTCAAATCCCAGTGTCATGTATTCAGTTATTATTTTTAAATAGATGTTCAAATCCCAGTGTCATGTATTCAGTTATTATCTTTAAATTAATGTTCATATCCTAGTGTCATGTATTCAGTTATAAACCTTAAATGAATGTTCAAATCAAAGTGTCATGAATTCAGTGATTCTGTCTGAATTAATATTCAAATCTCAGTGTCATATATTCACTTATTATCTTTAAATTGATGTTCAAATCCCAGTGTCATGTATTCAAGTATAATCCTTAAATAAATGTTCAAATCCCAGTGTCATGAATTCAGTGATTTTGTGTAAAATAATGTTCAAATCCCAGTGTCATGTATTCAGTTATTATTTTTAAATAGATATTCAAATCCCAGTGTCATGTATTAAGTTATAATCCTTAGAAAAATGTTCAAATCCCAGTGCCATGTTTTCAGTAATTATCTTTAAATAAATGTTCAAATACCAGTGTCATATATTCAGTTATGATCCTTAGAAAAATGTTCAAATCCTAGTGTCATGTATTCAGTAATTATCTCTGAATTAATATTCAAATCCCAGTGTCATATATTCAGTTATAGTCCTTAAATAAATGTTCAAATCCCTGTGTCATGAATTCAGTGATTCTCTGAAAATTTATGTTCAAATCCCAGTGTCCTGTATTAAGTTATAATCCTTAGAAAAAAGTTCAAATCCCAGTGTCATGTATTCAGTAATTATCTTTAGATAAAGTTTCAAATCCCAGTGTAATGTATTCAGTAATTATCTCTAAATTAATGTTCAAATCCAAGTGTCGTTTATTCAGTTATAATCCTTAGATAAATGTTCAAGTTGCAGTGTCATGTATTCAGTAATAATCTTTAAATTTATGTTCAAATCCCAATGTCATGTATTCAGTTATTTTCTCTAAATTAATGTTCAAATCCCACTGTCATGTGTTCAGTAGTTATCTCTAAATAAATTGTCAAATCCCAGTGTCATGAATTCAGTAAGTATCTCTAAATAAATGTTCAAATCCCAGTGTCATGTATTCAGTTATTTTCTCTAAATTAATGTTCAAATCCCAGTGTCATGCATTCAGTTATAATCCTTAAATAAATGTACAATTCCCAGTGTCATATATTCAGTTATTATCTTTAAGTTAATTTTCAAATTCCAGTGTCATGTATTAAGTAATTATCATTAAATCATTGTTCAAATGCCAGTGTCATGTATTCAGTAATTATCTTTTTGTCGTTCTCTTGTTCAAAACGAATGGTTTTTGGATCAAATGTAATGAAAAATGCTGTTATTTTATGTGAAGAAAGGTTTTTGTAATATGTAGCTGAATCAGCTAAGTAAAAGCTTACGTTTATCCGTGACACTGACAACTGATTTTTTACGTTAGGAACGAGTTTGAAATTTTAAAAAATGAAATCAACAAAGGAATAAGCAATGACTCTTTAGGTGAAATCAGCTCTTCATTCATTTTTTTGTCTAGAACGGGGATTTGTACTCTTACGTTAAACATAAAATGCATGAAGATGATGGAAATAATATCTAAAACAAGTTTTATCAATGAATAATAATAATAATAATAATAATAATAATAATAAAATAATTCCCGATACTCTGTAAATAGACAGCATATGATATATAATATTAATACGTCATAGAAGGTTTTATTAAACTATTAGATAAATATGAGAAAAATGAAAAGAAATGAAATTATATCCAAACACACACCTATTACTATGGCGGCTAAATTTTGCCATTTTGTTCTGTCGTGTCGGCAGGATGATGAAGCAAAAACAAGACAGAACGACAAATGTAGCATTTGGCGCGCTCATTTATCGTTCTTTCGTGATGGCGTGTTGTTCAACACGACACGACAACACAAAAATTGCATTTATCGTTCTTGTTACCATTGAATGTCGTTATTACGCCCCCAAATTGTCGATCTGGCGGGGTTAAATCCAATAAACGCAACAGCACGACAAAACAACAAGTTTACTCTGTCGTTCTGGCGCCTTCCGGCACGCATGCGAAACTATATATACTGTTGATTTAAATTCCTACTTTTTACGGAAATACAAATAATATCATTAAGGTTTTAATCACAAACTTGTTTACATGCATATCCAAAAACTACCATATGACTGATCAAGAATGCATATGTGTAAAACAGTTGCGCATGCGTGCCGGAAGGAGTAAATTTGTCTTTCTGTCATATGGGCGTGTTTTCTGCATTTTACCCAGCCAGAACGACAATTTGGAGGCGCCAACGAGACATTCAAGGGTCGCCGAAACGACAAATGCAAGTGTGATGTCTAAAGGTATACCCATATTATACTGGCGTCCTAAAAAGGTTGTTCTTTTGCGTTTGCGGGACAACAACACGACAAAACGACGAATGAGCACGCCAAAACGTCAAATATTACATTTGTCGGACTGTAATGTTGTTGTGATGTCGCTCTGCCAACTCGCTAACACGACAGAATGAAATGACAGAAAGCAGCCATCATAGATCACAATATACATCGGGGATTTGTAACTGGATGGTTTCAGATGGAAAGCAATACCGCGTCATCTATACCTTTTCCTTATTTGCTCTGACCAAAATGTAATCCGGCTTATGATGCACTTTTTTCCAAATTAAATTTCTGTGTTCTTTTAGTGTCTCTTTATTTTTTCCTGAGCTGAAAAAGCTCCCACTGTCCAGTTATTCCCTACAGTAATTTATACCACAAGCGTGAAAAGGATTATTTTAGATTTCCATAAATTTCAGAAACTTGAGTTGTAGTTCATTCTGGCATTTAGTAACAAAAGGGACATGACCACTGTTATTGCCTGCATTGACAGATAATTCATGTTTTAATAAGTGCATAGCTGAAAACGTCTGCTGATGTCAGACCTAAAACATTTGGTTGAATTATATCGATACTTGCAGATTTACGACGTCATAATGCAGTCAATCAAAGCCTGAAAAATGAATTTTATAGCCTGTCGATGAATTATGAATAAGTGATGAAATATTTTAAGTAACAGCACTCCAGAATTTATTATCATCGACAGACATTTATCGCAATACGGATGTGAGAACCAACTTTTTAATTGCACAGAGCAAATAATGATAAAATTCTTTGATGTTACGTCAAGCGCTATAGGTATAAATAGATAAAAACCTAGTTTGTGTGAAATAAATTTTTAATGAAAAAATAACGAAGATACGGTAGATAAGGTACCGGAAGTTTTGAAACTATGCAAGTACAGCATTAAAAAGTGAGTCAGCAAGGCTCAATATTGTTTTCAAATATTGTTTACTTTTAAATAAATGAAGTAGATATGTACGGTAGAGGATACATACTTCTATCGTTGGAATAGACTGACAAATTTTGTAGATAAATAAATACGACAGAATGATTAAAACAAAGAAAATAAAAGTTACTTTTTTTTAATGAAAAGTGTTAAGAACTATTACTCAAAGCAGTCTGGTTTTCAAGTTTACCAGAATATTATAACAATCTGGTTTTCAAGTTTACCAGAATATTATAGCAGTCTGGTTTTCAGGTTTACCAGAATATTATAGCAGTCTGGTTTTCAAGTTTACCAGAATATTATAGCAATCTGGTTTTCAAATATACCAGAAAATTATAACAGTCTGGTTTTTAAGTTTACCAGAATATTATAGCAATCTGGTTTTCAAATATACCAGAAAATTATAACAGTCTGGTTTTCAGGTTTACCAGAATATTATAGCAGTCTGGCTTTCAAGTTTACCAGAATATTATAACGGTCTGGTTTTCAAGTTTACCTGAATATTATAGCAATCTGGTTTTCAAATATACCAGAAAATTATAACAGTCTGGTTTTCAAGTTTACCAGAATATTATAACAGTCTGGTTTTCAAGTTTACCAGAATATTATAACAGTCTGGTTTTCAAGTTTACCAGACTATTATAACAGTCTGGTTTTCAAATTTATAAGAATATTATTACAGTCTGGTTTTCAAGTTTACCAGAATATTATAACAGTCTGTTTTTCAAATTTACGAGGATATTAGCATCACGGGTAGCGTTTTACAAATAAAGAGTAATTTAAAACTGTAACTGATAGCCTAGGAACAGGTGTTTTGTTGGTTTAATATGATCAAATGTATCCATGTACATCGTGTGGTATAAAGTCGGATGTTAAAGACTTTTTATATGATTTCATAGTAATTGCTGTTACAAATTTTGACTCTAAAATAAAAGATTTCGATATATTATTAAACAATATACATAAAAAATAAAAGCTCACATTACTTGAATTGCTACAATTCCTTCATCGAGAGTCTGCTCTATACATAATGGATATCACAAAATAAAAAGAAAAAACATAAATGAACTTGCAGAGGCAATTTATCTGATGAAAACACTTTGATTGATTCTCGACAACTGTTTACTTGCCGGTCAATTAGAATTTTTTTTTAGGCATCTGGTTTTATCTTTAAGTTAATTATCCGGATGCTAATTGTGCGTTCTTTTTGCAGAAACTTTTTATCATGTAAGAATTTTAACACACTTAACATATACTTTTGTATTTCCCTCAGCAGAAATGTAAGACAATACAAGTTTTTCCCCTTTATTACGCAGAATTTATTTTAGAGATAAGTCACTAAGTGAAATGCTGATATGCTTGGAACAAGTACTCCTAAATTTAAATCTGATGAGATTTCTTTCTTGTCTTTCCCTTTAAGTCAATTCATAGATGTCAATGTGAAATAATTGATAATAGGGAAGTAAAATACTTATATTTTTTTGGAATGTAATTTCTTTGTCATTCACTTATTGAAGATTTTTAAAGCTCATACGGCTTGAGTGAACTGCTAAATGTGTTTGTCAGATATTTTACCAGTAAATTATTGATATCTTTTTGTATTATAACCTTCTTCTCTGAAATTAAGATTTGAAAACAATCTTTGTCATTTCATGTTAATTGTTTTAATTGTAACAACCTTGTTGTAAGAAAGAGCATAAATTGTAAAAAGTACATTTCAAATTCTCTTTTTTTTTCATTTTTCGTCTCATCTTAGAATTTCGATTTCGCTGAGCGTTTAGAAAAACAGCACTAAAGTTCCGTTCAATAGACAATCCAAATACAGACAGACGGTAAGGAATATATAAGAACTCTTTTGTTAAAGGCAGTCAAGTACCTACAACGAAATATATTGTCCAATTTTCTAATCGTAATGATCAACGATCGTCTACAACACGATTGCATCACGATGAAAATAAATTAGTTAAAATGACGTTGGACATAAACTTGAAAGTCAATATGAGATATAATGTGCAAGTTATTCAGCACAATAAACAAGACCAATTACATCGTTTCAGTAGCGATACTCGAAATATTTATTTGTTATTGCGTGTTCTATGGTGACCTTGTTTCTCTCGTAATCAAATACATCCTTTTGTTGTTAGGTGTTCATGAAAATCGGAATTCGTTTACAAATGTGTGACTTGAAAAATAATCACCTATGAAGGAAGCAGGAAGCGAAATTCCTTGAACGGTTTCATGTGCAAACGTTTCTTAACACTATTATAACTCATGGGACATAATATGTATCTATACCGCTTGCTATTAATTTAGATTTAGTCAAAAAAGCAGCATGAACATGACTAGACAAAAAAATCCGAACTGACCTGGGTTTTAGGAAAATTTATGAAACATAGGCTGAAAGAGTTTCAAAGCAAACTTTCTGGCGCCATGCCAAGTTGCAGTCTCAGTTGCCGTCAGTTAAAAAGACAATAGTTTTGTGTCCGCATAAGTTTATTACTTCACAGTTCCGAAAAGAAAATATTCCCTATAGTTTAAGCTGAAATGGCAAATTATGTTGTACTGTATATATATGTTATGTACATAGAGAAAAAATCAATTCCGACAGTCTAATTGTTTCATGTCATTTAAATGCATGATCAAAAAGGCATTGTGATGGATATTGGAATTTGAGTCACATAAATAGAGTTACCACACAGTCTGCAATTTTCCGAAAAGTCATCATTTTCCTAGTCTTCATTTTAGCCTATATGTATTCATTCGTGACCGATTGGAGACTTCCAGCTCTCGAACTTCCAAATACCTGTTACAGATATTTGCTGCAATGCTGAAAAGAACGTATGACAGCAGAATGGGTTATAGGGAATAAGGTTGTTTTTAACATGGGGAGCTCTAAGTCGTCAGTAGTCCTTCTTTAATTAATCATCACATGAATTTTTACGGAAGTTACGGTCATACTTAGAGACAACACCCCTTTGGCCAAGGCCTTCCTGCTGACCTATGTTGGTTTGACCTTGACTTCTGTATGACCTTCACCTTGAAGATCCAATTGTCCAAAAGTTTTAACAATGGCCATAACTTCCTTATTAGTAAGTGCATATACTTCAGACATAGACACAAAACCGCTTTGGACAAGGCATTCCCACTGACCTATATTTATTTGACATTGACCCCTGAATGACTGGTCCTCAGCTCAAAGGTAAAGGCACGACTTTGGGGGCATTGTCATCTTACAGTGACAGTTCTTGTTGTATAATACCATGAAATAGATAACGAAGTCTTTGCCATATATCTTAACAGATACATGAAATAAATATCACTTGCTTAAAACAGTTTTTATCTCTGCCTCAATGCAGAAAATCTTAAGGCTTATAAATAGCAATGCAAACACTTTAAAACTGACGGGACAAATGACGTATGCTCTTTTTGTCCAGAGAGAAGACACTACCCATGGCGCAGATCTCGAAATTACATTTTTTACCTTTTACGCGAATAAGATCTTCATAAAATACTTTTAGTTTGATTTTCCGTTCAAAGGGACACATTTTAAAGAAAAAAAAGAAGATAAGAAAAAAAAAACAAAGAAAAAACAAACAAACAGTCTGGATAAATACTAAAGAAATGATGAGATATTTATTTATTTATTTATTGCGATACGGGTAACACCACATTGTTTTATTGCACAGATAACGATAAAATTGTTTGGTGTTATATGTCAAGCTCTGTAGGCATAACATGGTAACATGATCTGTTTTGAGCCAAATAAATTTTCAAAGGGAAAAAATGATAATTAACTACAGCAAAAAATTGAGTCAGCGCGGCAAACTTTTCTATTAGATTTCAGAGTTTTAACCATTAAAAAAAAGAATAAAATAATAAAAAATACCAATTAAAAGCGTTTACGTAACTGTTCCCCCGGATCCCCTATGTATACAACTAGCCTAGAAACATGTTCTGATAGGGACTTTGTTTGAACTTTATTATTCGAATTAGCTGGTTTATTTTATAGATAACTGAACGTGACAGAATGATTAAGAACAAAGACGTTTTACGTTTCACTGTTTTATGTTAAGTTAAACACAGAAACAAGGGGAGGCAATCTGGCTCACGTATACGAGGGTATTAGCATCATGTGGTGTATTTTCTTGAATTAACCCAATAATCAAACTTTCAATGGTAGCTCTTCAACAGGTGATTTGGTCATTAAACGGGTTATTTGATACAAATATCAAAGGAATGTTTTAATACCGTGTCGGGCATTTTACATATTGAGACGAAGTAATTCCATGCTGTTACATATTTTTCATTCTAAATGATCTCGATCAATTATTTCACTTGGAAAGAAGATGTTATATCTGACATCGTAATAATTAATAATGGTTAATTCTATTAAATAATTAATATCGCTAAAAACATATAAAAGAACTTGATAACCCAATTCATCCGATAAGAAAAATTAAAATTGTTCATCGGCATTCTAAGTTATTTAACCAGTCATTAAATGTCTGTTCTGTTTTGTCGAAACTTTTAATCACGTTAGCATTTTATCATGTTTAAGTACTGTTGAATTTCCTCACTGTATCTCGAAAGATTGTAAGTTTTTTCTTTGTGCGTTAGCTCACCCCTACTAAACGGTGGCTCTTTTACATTTTGGTGATCTGTTTAAATGAGAGCCCTCGACACTTCCGTTGTAGAGCCCTCGACCAAAACAAGCCTGAAAAAAGGTAAACACATTTTATAAAAATATCCGTTTTTAATGAGCATGCTTGTTTTTCAAAAATCGAAGAATGTCATGCCACGTAGAACATTTTTCTCATCATTTTAGATGCAGTTTCGATAAGAAATACCACATAATGACTTTGCTAGAACTTGTAGAACCAAATATCAACTCGTGTTTTTTTCTTTTACGAGGAGACACATCTTGAGTGATTTCTTTACCGTGAAGTAGATGTTGGCCCACTTAATCGTCATGTAACATTGTTCCAATATTCCCTTTGGCTCAACACTAAAAATATTTCACAGAGCTCGGTTAAAAACAAAGTACTCACATTTTTAAATGTGATCGAGTCATCGACAATGTGATGGCGCCATCGGCAGTGTGAAAGAGCCCTCGGAAATGTGATGGAGCCAACACCAGCATTCATTAAATGTTAATATTTTGGAATTATACCAATTAAAATTCATGTATAGATTAAATTGCCTGAGTTGATACTTACTTTCTTGAAATGTTTGGAATAATTGTTCAATCAGATTCGTTCATATGAACTAGTTCTTCATTACTCTATAATCTTTAGAGGTAAACTAAGAACAGTGTAGCGATTAGCACGAAAAAGAAAATTTCGTCAAATCAATGCAACATGACTCAGAAGTTATTGTCAAAGCAATGAACATGAATAAAAGAAACATGAGGAAAGAATTTTCGAGGCACCACATCGGCGAAAACCAATAAAAGAAAATGCATCCAAGGTTCAAGTTCTAAAAGCAAATCAAATACTCGATATTAAAGACAATATTTTCGGCACTAAACATTTTACACCTAGAAAAACATCAAAAAGAACATTGAACTGTTCACTTGAAAGCTATCCAATCAGTGATGAAGAAGTTATTTGTAATCATTAGACGAGATTTTTTACAGATAGCGATGTAGCAGATATTGGAGAACATATCTCAATTATTTCGGAATATGAAGTAGAAGACATTAAAAACAATATACCCAATAATGGTGGAATTGAAGACAAAACAGTATCCGATGTTTTCAATATAGTTTAACCAATTTTGAAAAAAAAGAAATCAGATCGTCGCTTTTTGTGCTTTTTAACGTACAATATTAACACTTATTGAATTATGGTGTTGGCTCCATCACATTTTCGAGGGCTCTTTCACACTGCCGATGGCGCCATCACATTGTCGATGACTCGATCACATTTTAAAAAATGTGAGTATTTTGTTTTTAACTGAGCTCTGTGAAATATTTTTGGTGTTAAGCGAAAGAGGAGGTTGAAACAATGTTAGATGACGATTAAGTGGGCCAACATCTCCTTCACGGTAAAGAAATCACTCAAGATGTGTTTCCTCGTAAAAGAAAAAACACGAGTTGATATTAGGTACAAGTTCTAGCAACGTCATTATGTGGTATTTCTTATCGAAACTGCATCTAAAATGATGAGAAAATGTTCTACGTGGCATGACATTCTTCGATTTTTGAAAAACAAGCATGCTCATTAAAAACGGAAATTTTTATAAAATGTGTTTACCTTTTTCAGGCTTGTTTTGGTCGAGGGCTCTATAACTGAAGTGTCGAGGGCTCTCATTTAAACAGATCACCAAAATGTGAAAGAGCCACCGTTTAGTAGGGGTGTAGCTTGGCTTTGGCACGCAGATTTATGATTGGTTTTTAAGATAAAATTTCTAAGTTTTTTTTTTTAAAAACTATTTTATTATTCACACTGCGTGGGTGTAGAACGATGAAGTCCAGAAACTGGAAGCTTTTTGAAGCGAAAAGTGAAAGAACCATGGGTCAAAGAACCAAATAACGTTATAAACAAGGCCACACTCCTCAAAGGCACACAGGCGAAAACATGTACCCTTCCAATAGGTAAAATAATTTATGTACAGGGTGTCCCAGAATATATGTCCACTTAACAAATGCTTTCCACAGAAGAGACAACCTTATAAATTAAATCTCATTTGATAGGGTACATTAACAAGTTTTAATACATCAAACAATTATCATGATTATCATTTTACAGCTTCTGTTGTACATGTTCTGAGTGGCCGCTGTAAAAAAATCCTACACCCTCAAGTAAGGATTGAACCCAGATGTCCTGGGTGACAGTCAAACACTTTAACCATGTCGCTAAAGAACTAGCCGCGAGGCTGTTGGAAGTGGGCCGGTTAAGTGGCCTAATGTCACCAAATCATTACACTCCTCCCCTCTTTAACCTTTTAGAGCTTGACATTAACTGTACAGTTTCCTACAGAGTATAGCCCTATCTCAACCCCTAACTGAAATTTGCCTGCACTCCCAACCGGTGGCCTGAACCGAATTATTCCCGTCGCCAATGTAGAAAAGTCATATACTCTCCAGTGAGGATTGAACCCAGGTCTCCTGGGCGAGAGTCAAACACTTTAACCATATCGCTAAAGAGCTAGCCCAACAGCGAGGCTTTGGGAAGTGGTCTAATGAAACCCAATCATTACACTACCATTATTTTGACTGAAAAGATGAATGTTACGTATGACGTTTGCACATGTGTCCCTTGAAATTTTTCTGATTTTTCTACGAATGGCGGCTTTTAGTTCTGTTATGGATGTTGGTTTGGTGTAGTAAACATTGTCTTTCAAGTAACACCATAGGTGAAAGTCCAAGGGACTAAGGTCTGAGGAATAAGAGACAATATGTTGTCAGTTTTCAACAAACTCAAGTGGTCACCAATTGTTTGCTTTAATTTCAAGATATCCTTTGATATCCTTTGCAGTGTATGTGTGTCCGTGGGTGCGTGTGTGTTGGGGGAGGGCACTAGCGGATCCAGGGGGGGGGGCGCACCCGGCGCACGCCCCCCCTAAAATTCCCGGAGCTTACATGTTCTTTGGTATGGAAACAATAAAATATACTATATTTTCTTATTTTTTCTTCGCTCGCTTCGCTCGCGTATCTTTATACAACATTGCCTTTTGAGATGTACTCGTACACAACACAGAGTGCACGCGATTTAAACGTTCCCGCCTTCCCTTACTGTAATAATTCGGCACTATATAACATGATCATGTTGATGCGCCGTAAAACCCATACAAACAAACACATCATTCAGTCAATTAATTTCCTTTGGGTACATTTATACGACAACAAATATGGCTGCGCCGTCAAGTCCCAAACGCCCCAAGAAACAGAAGAGTTTGCACAGTTTCTTTAGCAACAAAGAAAAAGAAAGAAGGTAAGCAATTTTAAATTGGTTGATCTAGGCAAATATGACTTGTTCACTGTTCCACCATTATACAAATTATATAAGCCACTTAGTCGTCCTAATAGAAACCTCGTTATTAGATATTAGAACTATAGGTAACGTATGCCCCTGGATCTGCTAGTGCAACCTTTAGAGTGATTAAAAGTTACGCCCCCCCTAACCCAAAATCCTGGATCCGCCCCTGGAGGGGGTTATACAGACTCAGATCGTGTACATTCGTGGTCATACAAGTTCATAACTGTAAATTTAAACTGAATCAGGGACCACAAGTTTAATGACTTCTCTCATACACTTTTAAAGATTAAAATATGGCACAACTACATATTTTCAAAGAACTAAGGCGGCGATGTAAACTGACTCCGTGGTTCAGCTACATATTAAACCCAACTGAAACGCACATACACTTTGATTTTTTTTTTCATATTCAACCCTGTATCAATTAAATAGTATACAACTTGTGCTTTAATTATGTTGTTTTACTGAGATTAATGCTGATTTAACTGGCCAAAGTCTCTGAAAAAAGCTGTGATATGCACTGTACTTTAATATTTTGGACATGAGTACGCATTCGATGAACATTGTTCATTTTTACACAATAAAAAATTCGCTGAAAAAAGTTGTGATGTGACGTTATCACGCATGATAGCCGAAAATATGAGGCTAAATGCTGACCTAAAACTCTATGAAACAATAAATAAAGATATCAGACCAATGATAACATATTTGAAATAAAAGAAATAACAAGTTAAAAGCATGTAAATATCAATAACTCTGGAAATAGGGCCAATTTCGACCTACGCAGTCATTTAGCTGTTTTCACTAAAAAGGGCTATACGACCACTAAAAATGGATAACCGTGTATTAAACTACTCCTGCTCTTATACTTTTGGAGTTTCACTCGACACAAGCTTCAACCTTTTATTTTTCAATAAATAAAGGGCAATAAATATGCTAGTACTGAATATTACATAAGTGCGCTAATTCCCCTTTCTGGTGACCTTTAAAGTTAGCCTACTTGCGACACTGTACTGATGCAAGTAAGGACGGACGTAGTAACTTGCAAATCTAAATGCTCTTCTCTTCACAAATACACACAAATTAGCGGAATAAAGAAGTTGAATTACTAGTGTAAAGTATAGACAACACTCATTCACTCATTCAAATTTCTTAACATTCAGCTGGAACAAGTCTTAAGTATTTAAATTCCACTCCTTAGTTACAGATATTTATATATAACAATGTAGTATTTCTTACGTTAAAGCAACAAAGGTGAAGGGGTCGATGGGTAGAGCGCCGAAGTCCCTGGTTCGAATCCAAAAAAGTGATGAGATTATGCAGTTACTTTCTACGTTTAACACTTTCAGCACAAGAACTTGTTTGAATCCAGTAAGCGGTCACCGAGTCGGACTAATAGAAGCTATTAATTTGCCAATCGATATTAATGAACAAGTTCAGACTTAACTGAAGTTTACGCATTAATTGTGTAGAATGTTGAGATTTATATTGTCAGTGCGCTTACCCTTTATGTTCATGTCATGAGTCAGCGTTTGATATCATTTTATGAGTAGCCCAATGTGTTTTTCAATACATGTTTAAAATGATTTAGACCCATATCGTAAGCTTCATGTTCTTCATACTTCTAAACTGTCAGCATTATAAATCTTAATGGTAAATCCCCTCGCAGTGATCACCTCTTCATTCTTCAGAAAAGATCTCTGCCGACACGCGTTAACCTCAGCTGGATTTCAGCTCTAAATACTTGTATTGGTAGTCTATGAACTTTTTTTTAAACAAATATTTTTTTCTCTTTTTGGAATTGCAATCTCCTCGCAGTGATCTCCCCTTCATCGTCTGCCTTAGCTGGATTTCAGTTATATATATACATGCAGTAGTAGTCTATGAACGTTTTTTTAGAAAATATTATTATTTTTCTCTTTTTTGTTTACTTACAAATGGAATTGCATTGATTTAACATGCCTGGATGTAATGAAATTAAAAAAGGAACTTGAAAAAGTTTAATATTTGGACCATCACCACGTGACATGCCTACCGCTGTGTGGAGTTTTGGGGTAATACCCTGTGTTTTCCATTCTATAAATGCAAAATCTATAAATAGTTCTTCGTCAGAAAATAGATATATTTTTTATTATTTTTTTTACATTAATGTGATAAGTTACTGGACATTAAGATATGCGTTCCCGGTGGACCAAAGTGATTCAACACTTTACGTACATGTGTAGATATATGGGGTATTGACTAGATCTGTTTAGGAAAAGTTTTTACAATTAAAGGTAAGGTCATACATATCAATCCAAACCTTTTCAACAGTAAAAGTATTCTGAAAGGTGTTAGCAATATTAAATGTGAACATCTTTAATTATACTACCAAAGTGAAGGCAATATAAAAACTAGTTCGGCCTTAGAGTAAGATAAAAAAAAATCTTTTCATAAAATAAGGTCAAACACCTGGATCATCACAATAAAAATAGCATCTTGGAATCCCATATATTCTGGTTAAAACAACTAAATGTATTTGTTGTTGTTGTTTTTTTCTGATTTTCATTGTAGAACCAAGCCCCGGTCTCAATTCATTAGGTTCTGAAGGTGTTACCGTAAGAAGCAATCTTCAGAAACAATCTCATCCACATTTATCATAGTACGATAGATCAACTTTTCCAATTTACCTTAGCTTTGGTAAGTCTCACTAACAACTAATAGAAACTATAAAAGCGGCTCAACACTTAAAGCGACTGACTCATAGAATTTAGCCGAATTGTTTTTCTTTAAAATTTAAGAGAAGTTAATATACTATAGAAAAACATAACAATATGCTTCTATACACCATGAAAGCTGAAAAAGAAGTTTTGACTTAACCAGGATTCGAACCCATGACCTTTCGGTCGGTAAAATATAGTGAGACGATTTACACCACTGAACCATAAAAACTAGTTACCAAGTTTCGTCAAAATCAATGTCATAACTAAAGTATCTACCCCGTGACTAAGACGGTGTTTTTGTTGTGCATTGCCGTTGACACTTTTTTTCAAATTTTTAATCACTTTTATTATCTAGCAGTATGAAAGACAGATCAACATTTCTGCTTCTACATAATATGTGTATATAAATATTATTTTCTTTACTTAATTAAGGTTTCAAGTAGTTGTACATAGAGTAAAAGCTAGATCAGCATGCGCTGTGTTGCAATAGGGACGGAACGTCGGAATCCTTTTGTGAAGTTTCCAAATGCAAAAGTTGTTCATGCAATATGCACATTTTACTGAAAAAAGTGTTCAAATGCTGTTTACAGAATTGTACTATAACGCGTTGGCTTTTTTATTCAGGAATATGTATGGAGAGAAATAAATGCTGCTACAAAGGAAATCAAAACCCCGCCGGAAACCGCTTCAAACAATTTCATTTCTCATAGTTAAGGCAAAAACACTGGAGAGACTTTCAAAGCAATGACTTCTAAGGACATACGCTTTATACCTCGAGAAACAGAAAAGGGAGACAAAAATTTACCAAACATGAATGATGTAGCACAACAAAGTACAACTGAGTGCCATTTAAATTCCAAGGCCGATTCTGAGAACATGACACTTGACAAACAGACTCAAGATTCCAAGACAAATAGAGCTTATACTATAGGCAATGGCAAAAAGCCAAAAATAAACAAAAATGCTGTTCCTAGAAAATCAAAATCAGCACTAAATCTTACCAAAATGAAAAAAGAACGGATGTCTCATTCAGAGTCATATTCTGGAAATAGTTTATTAAATGCCAGCAGCCAAACTGTTTTTCATGAAAATACATGTGAAAGTGAAAACAGAGCCTCTCATCTGACAAATGCATCATATGTAAGTGAAAGCAAAGATCAATGTCACTTGGTCAAGAATTGTAACTGTATGACAGAAGTTTTTGCAAACCCACAGAATATTAAAGAAGGTGCTGTTCATACACAACATTTTTCTCAAGACAGGAAACAGGACGAACTTCGCCAGGCTGATGAGCAAGAAAACCTAGTAAGGCAACAGTTACTGCAACAAAATCAAAACTCATCAGACCATTTACAGCGAGAGCAGTTACCTTATTGTCAACACAACGAGTCTTCTTCATCACAATACCAGTCGCCGAAACAACACGCAACACAACAACAACAGCGGCAAGAGGAACAAACGAATTTACAAGATCAGCAATTACAACAACAGCAGCAGATAGAACAACAGCAGCAGATACAAAAATATCAGCAGCAGGTACCAAAACAACGACAGCGAGAACCTCAGCTAAATCTACGGCAAGACTTCAACAACAAAAGTGAATGGTCATTTTCGAAATTCCAGTCACTGTCACCTACATCTCCGATTAAATGTTCCTATTCACAATGGCTCGAACAGAACTGGCAAAAATCGCGTGAGACATTTTTGGCCAAAGGTCCAGTCATGATAGAACTCTCGGAACTAAATGACATAGAAACAAACTGTTCGATAGATGCATATCCAGGAGATATGGAAGCGTCAGGTATCCATGAGACACATCAAGGCAGATCATATGTAGAGGAAGCCACCACGCATACTCAACAGTCACAGTCTCTTGCTTCCCTGTCGGATGCTGCTGACATACATCAACTGTTGGATACGGATGCTGAACAAGGTAAAGTGCATTGCATGTCTTAGGATTTATTTTTTGTTGCATTGCAAAATAGTTTTTTCATATAGCATTTTTGTTTTCGTTTTCTGAGTTCAACATGTTAAATATCTCAGTATTATGTATCAGTTGCATAAGCTTAAACAGGGTATTTTTAAGTCAAATGAAAAAGCATACAATGTAGTCATATGCAATAGTCTAGTTAAAGAGTAAGAAAAACTTACAGAGGTTAAGCATCTGACTTTGGTCTTATGTCACAAACTTCTTAAAGTATACATCAATCAAGCCATATCAGTAAGTGGTAAAAGGTTTCAATCTGATGCTGTTAGAATTACCAAACCAGGGCTACAAGAGAAAAAGAATATATATTAATGGATTCATTCCTTTTTTCAAAGATCGAATTGCATCTTAGACATTATCAAGCTTGTCTAGCCATCATTTCTGGGATACACTGATACTGGACTCAGTCCTTATTACTTTGTAGACTCAGACAAATTTTCATAGCCGGTAGTCCGGTTAGAACCAAGTCTTATGAGTGTGCGGGTTATTTGTTATTAGGCAGTGCCATGGGACTGTTGTCAAATGATGCTATATTTTGACAGGTAACAATAGGAAGGACTTTGTACTTTTGTTCTCGGATGGTGACCAGGAGGAAGCTCAGAAATACGCTGACCACCTGAAACAGGAACTCAGCGCACGCGGCATTAAGGATCTATCAGTCGACTTGTTCAGTGACATTGATAGTGGGAAGACAGCATTGAAAAGTTCAGAAACACTACACGACAGATATAACTATATTCTTATACTGGCCAATGCAAATTTGGCAAACGATAAATTTGCACGATTTCTTCATGAGAACATTCTCACAAATGGACTGCGTGAAGCCAATGGTAAGGAGGACAGAGTCATTCCAGTCTGGACATGTTCTGATTGTAAATCTCTGATAACAGAGTTAATCTGCATTAAAGGATTTGAGTACTACAAATTTGTCTCTGATCCGACTTCACCAACTGCCCAGGCTTACATGCAGTGCGTGCTATATGCAGTTCAACGTGGACGAAGCTATAGCTAAATAAGTACTTACTGTCATAGAATTTTAGTTCTAAACGTTTGAATAACCATTCTTTTTGTTAGAAATATCACCGATTTGATTCTAATGGATTATACTAATTTTTTTCCAATTTATGAAAACATACAGTGTCAAAACATACAAAACCATAGATCGGATTGACAAGTAAACAATTTCTTTATAACATGAGTAACAAATTGGAAACCAAAGAAGAGTAGCAAAAAGTAAGTGTTCAGCGATTAATGATACAATAATTCCAGGTGATAAAAGATATAGAGCGGGATACTGGTCAAAAGTTCAGTTATTCATAGCAATCATATATTATTATTCATTGCAACCATGAATAGTGCATATAATTCACGAACGTTTGAATTGATTTAATACAACTTTCTTTGGGTGAATTTTTCTTATCTAGTATTGCCAGCCCTACTGGAACAGGATGTTGCAGCCAACAATGCACTAAACACTTAACGCTTGATTGCAATTCGATTAATACTAATTCAAGACGGTTTAAATCTTGAATACAGTCATGTTTTACAGATCTGTCTGCACTATAACAAAATGCTGCATGCTATTCCCCAGTATAACCACAACAAAAACATTATCAGAAACCCTTCTTTGAATCAAGATCACCACTTGCATTATTTAGTCTTTATTTTGTTGTGTGACCTTGTTGCGGCGATCATTAAATACATCTTTTGAGGGCAAGATCAGTTTAACTTTGTGTGTTTTTAGTTTTCAAATAACATGATGACAGTGAGGAAGTAGAAGAAATGAAGAACCTGTTAGGAGTAAAACTGGCTTGTGATCTAGAAATGGGCGATATTTAAATATTCAAGGAAAAGTACGGGAAACTTATGAACTTATGCAACAGTCATCACTAGCCACTTGCTTGGATGGACCTATTAATTGGGGAAAAAAGTCGCACGTGCCTTGATGCGAAGCACCAGTAATGACTATACTTAACGCATTGAAGTGACATCAGAGTTTGCAAAGAGAGGTCGTCCAAAGTTTGATATTCCTATTTCAGTCCTAATATTCTTGATAAAAACTGATTTACAGTAAAACTAGCTTTTAATGACGAGTGAGATTTGCAATACAAAATACGATTAATGGACTTTGGTATAAAGATTTGCAGAACTTACAGCAACACTGATTAGGAGCAGTTGTAAAGCGTGGTCATTGATATTCCAAATGCAGAATACAGGACCATCATTAGAATTTCATTTGCAAAGGGTATGTAGCATATGAATTTAAGGAATTATTTCACAGTATTGACCATTTTTCTGTCGTTCAGTATAATCATAACTGAAAAATATCAGCTATGAGTTAAAAAAAAACCCAGATAGTTCTGGGTCTGTAATACTTCTATGATGGTGCAAAAAAGTAACATTGTTATTTATATTATTTGATTGGTACAAACCTATTTTGTGTTTCACTAAGCTATTGTTAAACTTTTCTGCTTGTAATAAAGAAGTTTGCCAAAATAAGTGTTAGTAATTACAATAAATTAATCGTGATTTTGCCTCTGTGAAATACGTCCTTCAATAATTAATTAAAGCTATGAACTTGTTGAAACATTTAAAGTAAACTGTTGATTTAAAGATATTGTTCTTACTGGTTTTTCTGTGTGGGATCAATTCATGTTTTTGCAGACATAGCCCAAAAAAGGCAGCAGCCGTGAATAACCATTAATTCCACGATAAATTTCATCTACAAAATACAATTCCATTTATACAGTTTTATTAAGAAATATTCAGGTTATTTTGAAGCCAATATTTCCATTCCATTTTCATGTTTCAACATTGATGTTCCAGTTCTCGTTATTCCAGACAACGACTTCAATGTAACGTGTCCTGTAATTGTGGGAACCAATGTTCTTCGCCGTTGCAGAGAATTTGTATTGGATACTGTGGATTCGGATATTGAGATCCCAACGGAATGGAAAACCGCATTTGATATTTTAAAACCTAAGACTTACTTTGTCAAAGCTTGTGATAAAAAGACCGTCAATATTGGTCCATATGAAACTGTTACAGTAAATGGAATAGTGAAAAACTTTGACAACAATATTTCTTCAGTAGTAACTGAGACACCACAGTACACAACCGGATTTACAGTTTGTCCAAGGATTGTCAAACTAAATCAGAGATCAACAGTTAAAGTTCCTGTCAGGATTTGTAATATGACAGCAAAAACTTTGTCATTTAAACCAAAAGCTACACTTTGTGAAATCTCTGAAGCCAAAGTAGTGGATGATGTTACTTCATTTATTCCAACAGATACTGCTTCATCTGAAACATCTGAACTTGATAACATAGGAATATCTGTGGATACATCTTCACTGAGTCCAGAACAGGTCCTCAGATTTTATCAAGTCCTTGGGAAATGAAAACACATTTTTTGCACAAGTACCAAGGATATTGGTAAAACAGATCTTCTGAAACATAAAATAGTTCTTGAAGATTCTATCCCATTTAAGGAGCCGTACAGGAGAATCCCTCCAGCCTTATATGAGGAAGTTAAGCAGCATATCAAGGAAATGTTAGATGCCAATGTTATACGGGAATCTGATTCTCCATATTCATCTAATGTAGTCTTGGTTCGTAAACCAAATGGATCTCTTAGATTTTGCATCGACTGGAGAAAACTAAACAATAAAACAAGAAAAGATGCATACATGTTACCAAGATTTGATGACACCATTGATGTTTTATCTAATGCCAAGTTCTTTTCAAAGATTGACTTGCACAGTGCCCACTGGCAAGTAGAGATAGAGGAGTCAGACAAAGAGAAAACTGCATTCAGCGTAGGACCTCTAGGTTTCTATGAGTGGAACAGGATGGGATTTGGTTTCACCAACGCACCTGCTACGTTTCAACGTATGATTGAGAAATGTATGGGCGATATGCATCTGTCCGAATGCTTAATATTTTTGGATGATATCTTAATCTTTTCGGCAACTTTTGAGGAACACCTCCAGCGTCTTGAAGCTGTATTTCAACGTTTGGAACAACACAATCTAAAATTAAAGCCGTCAAAATGTGAATTCTTTAAAAAGTCTGTCACCTATCTTGGACATGTTATTTCGGATTCCGGTATAGAAACAGATCCTGGTAAACTTTCAGCTGTAGCTGATTGGCCTGCCCCTACTGATGTAGAAACCTTGCGAAAGTTCCTAGGCTTCACAGGCTATTATAGGAAATTTGTAAAAGGTTATGCTCAAATTGTTCAACCGCTGACCTTTTTACTTCAAGATCATGGGCAAGGACCAAAAAGATCCAGGAAGTCCAAAAAGAAACATAAAATTGCTGCTGAATGGACCTGGGGTGAAGCCCAGCAACATGCATTTAAACTTATTAAGGAAAAGTTGACTTCACCACCTGTACTTGGATATGCAGACTACACATTGCCATTCATTCTGCATACTGATGCCAGCGCCTTAGGTCTTGGAGCCGTTCTTCTTCAGGAACAAGACGGAAAGGAGCGAGTCATCGCTTATATAAGCCTTACCTTAAGACCAAGTGAACGGAACTATCCAGCCCACAAATTAGAGTTCCTGGCTCTAAAATGGGCAGTTACAGATAAGTTCCACGACTATTTATACGGAAACAAATTCGAAGTTAAAACGGACAACAACCCACTCACATATGTGACTACCACTGCCAAACTTGATGCTACTCAGCACAGATGGCTAAACAGTTGTCCAACTACAACTTTATTATGACATATCGCAGTGGAAAATCTAACGCCGATGCTGACGGTCTGTCTAGGCGCTCTATTTTCCAGGATGAGCTAAAGGCCATATATCAGGCAGCCATTGTTTCTGCACCCCTTGCAAGTTGTATTTCAGATGTTGCTGCTCCTCATGTGGCCAGTGAGGAGAAGTTAATATCAGAAAATGTCTCCAAAATTGATTGGAGTACTGAACAACAAAAGGATTTCACCATTTCACGTGTAATCGACCTAGTGGAAAGCGTCTCCAAAAAGGGAGGAAAGATGGCATTCCAGAATGAAGTTCCACCTGTACAGAAATTGTTGCGGGAATTCGATCGCTTGTCTGTTGACAACGGAATTCTGTACCGGACAGCTTCCCACGATGGTCAAACTGTAAAACAACTGGTGATCCCCGATTCCCACAAGAGAATCGCCATGCGCGGTGTACATAATGACGCAGGTCACCAAGGAAAGGAGAAATCCCTTTGGCTTGCGAAACAAAGGTTTTATTGGACAGGTCTGGAAAAGGATCTCCAACAGTGGATTGACAACTGCGAGCGATGCATTCGTCGAAAAACACCAGCAAATAGACCATTTGCAGATCTGGTTCCAATTATTACTACAAGGCCAATGCAGTTAGTCTGTATGGATTTCTTGAAACTGGAACCCAGCAAGGGTGGTATTGAAAATGTCCTTGTAATAACTGACCATTTTACAAGGTATGCACAGGCAATTCCCGTTCGCAATCAGTCAGCGCAGACAACTGCCAAAGCGCTTTACGAGGGATATTTTCGCTACTATGGATTTCCAGAGCAGCTACACAGTGATCAGGGTCGGAATTTTGTTAGTAAGACCATTAAGGAGCTGTGTAAGCTTGCTGGCATCAAGAAGTCAAGAACGACTCCCTATCACCCTATGGGAAATGGACAAGCTGAAAGATTCAATCAGACTCTTTTGAAAATGTTGGGAACCCTGGATAACAATAAAAAGTCTGATTGGAAATCATACATAGCACCACTTGTTCAAGCGTACAACGCCACAAAGAATGATGCCACTGGATATTCTCCGCACTACCTCATGTTTGGATGGCACCCTCGGCTGTCAGTTGATGCATATTTGGGTACAGACCCCACGAAAGAGAATGCCGGCAACCAGTCTTCGTATGTATCTAAACTGCAGAATAGGCTCCAGTTTGCCTACAGGACTGCAGCCGAGGAAGCCAGCAAGGTAGCTGCCAAGAATAAACTGAATTATAACCGCAGGGTCAAGGACACCAAACTTGAAGTTGGAGACAAAGCCCTCATCCGCAAAGTTGGTATCCAAGGAACCCATAAAATAGCTGATCGCTGGGACAACGATGTATATGTCATCACCAATATTCCTAATCCTGACATTCCAGTCTACAGAGCCCAGTTGGAAGGTGGCAAAGGACCAGTGAAGACTCTACACCGTAACATGTTGCTGCCCTTCAATTGTCTAACTGTGGAGGAATCTATTGGATCTTCCAGCCAAGGTACTCGTCAGAAGACCTCAAGAAGAACTGGAAAATTGAACAGGTCATCCCTCACAGACAACAATAGTGTCAGAAGTGACGACATGGAATCGGATAGTAGTCAAAGTTCTAGTGGTTTCAGATATATTCCACCACCATTCCGTCCACCAAACTATCCGAACCCAGCTCCCAGATCAGTAACTCAAACCACGTTGGATGAAACGACCATCCGGAGTGCCACCCATGGAGTACCGGAGACTCTACAGACTCAGGAAACCACCTCCACTGGGCTTGAGCAAAATGTAACAGAAGAGGTTCCTTCCTCTACTTTATTTTCTATGGATGTGCCGGATTCAACTAATCTAACCGAGGACCATGCCTCAACTGGGGATACTGGAATTACTTCCACTGAACCGGAGCCTGAGAGAGAACCAACCGTTGAACCTCGTCCGGTCCGTCGAAGGAAGCCCCCAGACAGATATGGATCATGGGTCACCCCAATTATTGAAATTCCACCTCAAGAAGACATAGGCTTTAATGACACAGGACAAGAAGTTTTTGTGTAAATGTGATATTTTTTTAAATAATAAGACCACACCCAATTTGCACTGTTTATGCATAAATAATATTGTTTTCATTTTCTGTTTGTAGTAATAACAGATTTCTTTATATGAAAACCTTATTTCATGCTACTTTCTTTGAAAATCTGTGTCAGTTCATTTTGCTCTAATTCATATTGTTGTATTTCAGAAATCACAACAGGTTAGCAGCAACCCGGCTTTAATGATTTTATTGTTTTAATTCTATTGCAGCTTCCATATAGTGGGAAATCTGTAATTATGCTTGTTTGTATCTTTTGCAAGGTATCTGTGCTTCCCATGTTGTGCATTCATTATTTTATTTGCATGGTACCTTTAGTTTATTTCAGTTATATATTGTTTATTTTACATTGAATACCATTAGATCTGCTTAATTCAGTCATGTACCTTTAATGCTAATAAGATTGAGTATGTCCCTTTAATTACATTCATGTAAGACTTATCAGTACACCTTTAAATCTATTTTCAGCATTTATCTATAGCATTTCATAAATTAAGTTACAGTTGTATAACAGTAAGAATAATAGAAGTGTATAACTAGGTCAATAGGTTAGATCTTAGTTTTTGCCAGATAAGAATTGAAATTGTATTTTACTAATAGAAATCATTTCACATCAATTTCAGAATTTCTCCATGATGTTCAAGCTTATATTATTTTGATTAAATTAGAATTTTGTATTTCAGACTTCCACTCTTCATACTTCGCAGTTAAATATATTTTCAGAATAAATTCAAATAGTTATCAAGACAGTAATGGTAGCAGATATTGGTATTTGGCCATATTTTTACTTTGATTTTAACAATAAATGTTTTTTTTTCTGTGTTTTAAATATGTGTTCAATGTTTTCTTTCAGATCTACCAGCGAGACGTAATAATTGTTTTGCAAGGAAAATATTTTTATTTTATTTTGTTTACTACAGCGGATTCTAAAAATGTCTGGAGCCATTTCTCTAAAGAGGGGGAATGTGTAGCCCAGTGTATTTATTTTACTTGTAATTACGTTGTAGTCTTGCAGATTGGTAGATCTGGCCTTGTGTCTCTAGACTGGTTTAATAACTTCAGCTTAGGGTATATACATCATTGTTTACTGTCTGTGTGATATGTGTTCACCAAACTATTGTATATTTCATGCGCAGTTCAAGTATTGTTCTATTGTTCGTATATCGTATGAGTGATTGGAGTGAGAACTTTTCAGTGAATACTCAGTCCTATTCACGTGCATATCACCTCTGCACTACTAATTTCCCGCCATCGCACCTTTGTATCCGCGCAGAACTACTAGGGACCTCAGTGTGAGAGGATGGTCTCGCGACCATCTCTCTTTTCTACATTAAGTTGTTCCTATTACTTTGGTACCTTTACATTAATTTATTAATTAATGAAACCACTGACGATTCTGGTAAGATTCATTGTTGTAATCACTTATTTAGAATCGTGTATTGTGATATTCTTAACTTCTGTGCGTATCCGATCTTTTGAAATGTTGTATTGTCTAGAATGTTGTATTCTTCGTCTTATGAATGTATTTTGTATTGTTTCAGGCTCTTTATACTGTCTTCGTCCGTCCGTATGTTAATAAATGGTATATCAAACTCCATCACCGTCGTAGTTATACTACACCCCGGTTACATTAAGATAAACACCAACAATCGTTAAGAGAGTGTTCTGGCCACAGAGAGAGTACGGCCTGACAAACAAAGAGAGGATATTTTGGTAGCAGAATTCATGGTTCAGCAATGATAATAACCAATGGTAATGATGTGGCTGGTAGACCTAGCTGAACACTTTTGCATGTTTCAAATGATTTGATTGTTTTTTCCGTTACTTTTGTATTTAAATAGATTGCTTAACCCTTTACCACATGGTTAAGTGTTAAATCGCATATGCGACCAGTGCAGATCCAGATCAGCCTGCACATCCGTGCAGTCTGATCAGGATCTCCATTGTTCGCTTTTATATCCATAAAAGTATTTCAGACTGAAAAGCGAACAGAGGAGATCCTGATCAGACTGCACGGATGTGCAGGCTGATCTGGATCTGCACTGGTCGCATATGCGTTAAAACACGTATCTATGGAGTAAAGGGTTAAGAAAACATCCAGAAGTTTGACTTATTCGTTGTACACTGTCGCTTAGAACTTCTGTTCATAGACAACAGTTTGAGTTTCAAATCAGTTTGAAAGGTGTGGAATTGCGATTTTTTTCAAATAAAGATCTTCCCAAGATTTAAACTAATATGGTTAAAGTGTTTGTATATGAATTTTGCAATATGTCCATCCGTAAGATATTTTGTGTTGCATCTATGCTATTTAGAAACAAATATGCCAATTTGAGGGGAAAACGTGCAAAGCGTTCTATAATTATGTTGTATGTCACTGAAGCACAACATGCATGCCTTTAAAAAGCAAACCTTCAGATCAAAAGCTGTATTTACATAACTGATCACACACAATGTCAATCAAATGCCAAGAAAAAGCATCCAAAACGTGCATGTTTGGAGTAACAATATCAAGAACTTCCATTGCTGAAAGCCTTCGCTTGCATGGACTTCTATCTAGTAAACAATATAATGGCAAAAAGTTTTTTTCGACTGTTCAAAGGATAGTCAATGTAACATCCTATGTTAAAGTTTTGCATGTAAGTAATTAGCATGGACTCATGGCTCTGAAACCTCTTAACTGTTTTTAAGAGCATCAGCCAAGCTCAGATGACAAAGTCTTATAACCCAGATCCTGCATATCGATATATTTTTGTCCCCTTTTGTACTTAGAAAATCACGTTTACGTTTTGCCTGTAAGTAAATATTTAAATTATCGCTTTGTCTAGTAAACCTCTACCAAAATTGGACCTGCCTAATAGGCAAAATATTTTGAAAATCTTTTTGTTTGTTTTTGAAGCATCATGATGGAAATTTTACACTAATTACATTCCAGGTGACTTAAACTTTGACCTTAGCCGACATTGACCTTGGCCTCCTTTTTTGCAGCAACATTTTGGAACTTTGAGCAATACTTATAATTTTGCATTTAGATCGATCTTAATAACACTGGTCCAGAATGTTTTCTTCTATTGTAAATAGGTCATGTTTACCCAATGTTACTTATTAGAGACTGGACCACATAAACTTACCATCAAATAGAGCAAAATGAAAAACATTGCGGTTACTTGAGTTCTTATCAACGAACAGTAATGGTTCTTTTTTTGTTTCAGACCGAACTTCAAGAGTTTGGCGTTGAATATGGTGAAGTCGTTCCTGATGAAGAGAGTTTGCCAGACGCTGTCTATGTTCCAAAAAATGAATTCATTTCATGTACTGAAATATTGATAAAATAAAAGGAATTGGCCATAAATCTGACAGAGATGGAATTAATATTTACCAGGAAGTGGTATCAATAAGTCATCAACATGGAAGATGAATTTTGATTGTTACATTTGATGCAGCATTTTTAAAGTTTGGAAAGGCAATACATAAATAATTGTGACATCTCTATACACATGCTTTTGTTCATTGCTTACATCACAGAATAATTTTCTGGTATAAGTACTTAAAAAAACTTGCTTTATGACCTGTCCGTGGATTTTAGAAGGGCACTGTTCGGTAGGTTATTAAAGGGGTATTGACCAAGACAGGAAGTAGATAGGTTTTGACAGAACATCTCCGCACCGCCAAAATTGCAATTTTATCCCCTTTAAGTATACTTTTAAACTCTAACTTTGGAAATCGAAGCTGATCTCAACTTAAATTACCTTGAAATCTCCTTAGAGTGTTGTATGCATAAAGCATACAATCAGCATGAATATCCCTGTGTATGTCAGTCAACATCATTTGTCAGCTGAATGGAAGTCATCAATCTTTTTTTAAACAACTGTATGCATGTTCAAACGGGTATAAACGGACATTCTTTTAAGTGGTACTTTTCTTGCTGCCCCTCCTCCCACACCCCTTTTGTTTTATGCTGTTTTTTCATAGCCACACAAAAAGCCATGTAACAAAAAACAGAATGAATAGCAGTAAATATAATTTATTGTTACTTACTGTCCTTTTAGTAACCTAAGTACAAATATGTTGGTTTTCAGCTACTCAAGGAGTTGAGTATGACCCACAACAAGCAACACTTACGGTCTTCAGATAAGAAGTTTAACAGAAGTCTCACTACCAGTACCAATGATACACTAGAATAACTAGCACTATTGCTGAACGCGATTCATCTCTCAGTGCTTTGAATAAAAGCAAGAAAGGGTGAAAAAGGAGTATTATAGACTCTGTGTAACAGAGTCATTTAACAGGTTCAAACACAAAATGTTGATGCCAAAAGGTATCATTTAGTTTTATATGCAGTCAAATCAAGGATGATCTGTGAATGATTAGCAACTGTGTTTGAATCATGAGCTAAAGACTATCTGCTTAGAAAAAAGCATTCTTTTATGTCCCAAAAGTGGTCTTTCTTGCTGGCTGAACTGTACTAAAAATGAAAGAAAAACATAATTTTTGTTAGATCTATTCAGGTATAAACCGCTTCATTTGGGTAATTTTTCAAGTAAAAAAGGCACAAGTTTGCCAAAAAGGTCAAATGTTTGTATTTGTGACTCTCAAAAAAGAGATATGTAAACATTGACTACTGCTGCAAAACTGGTTAGTGACATTGATTTTGTTTTGCAAAAAATCTAAACGTAGGACATACATTTTTTTAGCATTTTTGAAGTTTTCAATAATTGTACTGCAGATAAATATTAACACTAAATACATTGGTGGAAATTTGAGTGTTGTGCATCTTCATAATGATTGGATATATTCATTTTTTTTTTCATTAGGAGCCCAATGAATGCTAACTGTCATTTTGTTAAATGTATGTTATAATCATTGAATAATGCAGAGTAACAGGTTTGTTGCTTGTATAGAATGTTCCGAAATAATTAGAATTGTGTTCACGGCCACTGAGACCTTAAAAAGTGTTCATGTTTTGGGTCCCCTGCCCCCTTATTTATGGTGTGAGATATTTGAGAAACATATACAGGTTAGCTGGATCCGTAAGACTCTAGGAATCGTGAAAAGGCACATGATCCGGTGTTTATGAGAATATATTACAAATGTATTATTGAGAGTCGTTTTAGCAATATCAATTGTCATAGCTATTAATCAGAATACAGTAGATAACGTATTTCCTGTGGCATATAGATATTTATAAATAGTTTTGTGCAAGAGAGTTTAAAAAATAAAAGCAGTACTTTCAAAAAAATTACCAGATAAATGTTTCTTTTTTTATTATATTTTTTTCCAATGAATTCTGGGCATCAAGTTTTGCCAATGTCTGTCTGGCTTTAGATAAAACTATTATTTAATTTTACTATAAAACGGCATGTTCGCAGTACAAATGTCAAGAATTGTTATTACTTTAAACACCGTCTTTGCACCGTCTAATATTAGTCGTATTTTCGTAAATGCCCATCAAGGATTTGGCATTTTTACAGAATAGTGCTGTTTATGAAATTGTGTAATAAATATATCTACATCTCTACATGTACACAATACTCCAAACAATCAATTTAGACTATGACTTGGAGACGGAATATTAATATCATAATAACATGCTTAATCGAGTTTGGAAATGCTGAAACTTGTGTTTATCTACGCTATCTGTTTGACTCGTGGTAATCGGAATATATTTTGTTATGATTGAGTTTTTAGGTGAATTATCTACATTATTTGTTTGTTCTGAACCGAATTAAAAGGGGACTTATATGTTTCGAAGCATTTCTATATAACGTTTAGAGATAGTATTTTCATAAACCTTGGATGAAAGGTGACAATCACAGGTTCAGGAAACATATCAAGATATTTAGAAATGAATGTATACGTTTATCTTGATTGCAGTGGTCACACCTTGTTTGTTTGAGAGATTTTTACGATTTTTATGCTTCCGAAGGGAGGCATATAGTTTTTGAACTGGCCGTCCGTCCGTAGTCAGTCAGTCCGTCCGAAAACTTTAACTTTGATAATAACTTTCTAATTAGTAAGTGGATTTACTTCATACTTGGACACAACACCCCTTTGGAAAAACCCTTTCCACTGACCTATATTTATTTGACCTTGACCCCTAAATGACCTTTACCTTGAAGATCCAAATGTCCAAAAACTTTAACATTGGCAACGTAATATGCGTAAACTTATTTTTGCCAGCTAACCCAAAGATTATGCTGAAATACAGGTTTCAAGACCTATAAGTTAGTCTGACCTAAAACCGTTATGATATGGAAGAACTTGCTGTCGTAATTTGCTTCTATCAACCTTAGAATAAGTTCACATTTCATATTACAAGGAAATTGTTAGCTACATATTTCATCAGAAATTCTACAAGAATAATCTCCCTTTACCAAAATGCTGTTTAATAGCCCCGGTTTATTGAACACATTATAGCTAGCAGCCTTGTGAATTCTGCCCTTAACCGTATAAACATCTGTAGTTTTAGTCATTTAAACTAGAACAATAACTGCTTCCAAGAGTTATGACCAGTTCCCGAGACAGAAGGAACGTTGAAATATCCATGCATTATTCTACCCCGCAGAAATTAGCCACTTTTCCTGATCGGGTGTGAAACGTTTACCCCTTAACCACGGCGCTGCCTTCACATCGTTGTTAACAATTCTAAGTACTGTTGCTTCAACTATAATCTAAAGTACAGAGGAGGGAGATGTATGGGGCGCATTTGTGGAGATTTATTTGCAACAGAATCTGCAATGACTTCAACATATACCTCAAAACACATTTTAATATTTTACTCCACAAACAGAAATATGAAATTGAAGAAACATGCAAAAACATTTCCATAACAAGTGAAGTAGACAAAAAATAACACAGTAGCCAACACTTTGCTAAACTAGTTGACCACTCAGATATCAGATAAATGAAAAGTAAACAACTAAATTGAAGTCATTTAAGTCACATCATTTTCTTACTTCTAAATTCGCATTTCCAATATAAAAGTTACGAATAAACTTTTAAAGGAATCTATTATAAAGGCTGCAAAACATTTGTAAAGAAAACAAAGTGCTCAAAAAAGATTTCTCACTGTGAACTACTCGTAAAGAAGCTTATCGTTATGAAAGTTCTGTATTCAAGTTAAGAGATACAGGAATAAACAGTAGTTAGTACTATACGAGACAACTATAAAAAAGTGCAGAATTAAATTCAAACCAACATTATTAAACAATATTATTTTCACAGTTTCTTCTTTGAAGTTTGTGTTTTCTTTGTGAATATCGACAGTATGTTCCTAAAATGGAGACAGAATTTAAATATGAACCTTTAATACTGTAACACCTTTTTTTCTAATTTTAAAATCTCCATCTTTTTAGGTAGAAAAATCCTGTTATAGCAAACTCAAAAACAACAGCAAATATATAATACACTGCAAAAAGAACTAACAAGGTAGACAAACACTCTAAATTAATACATTACATTTCTATGACATCACCGATTGGTACATTGACTTTTTCTGTTAAACAACATATTTAATACATTTTGAGTGTAACTCAATCGTCAGTGTCTATATATAAGCATTATAATGATGAACAGGCAGCCTCAAAATTTTTACCATAATTTAATAATGTTAAATACCACCAATATTTTGCAATACTACTGCAATACTTATTCACAATTCTACAATGTTTATATACACAAAAGCACATGTAACTGTTTTGCAAAACTTCGACTACTAGATTATGTTCAATAAAAGCACATTGATAAATTGATAAACTCACACACTAACCATATTCTCTTTTTTCATATTTTTGTGGGTCAAATTCGTATTATTTCAAAGATGCATTCAATAAGTTTTCACATTCTTGAACTGAACAACCCTCTTACAAGACCGAGTGGGTTACTTCATTGTAAAGACAAAACTAGCTTCCCATCCCACCCCGTAAGACATACACACGTGAAGCTATATGTCAATATTCGACTTACACTAAAATTAACCAATAACATGTTGCATGTATATTTTACTGGCTCGTTCTCAATAAAAAAAAAAAATAATGTAAGGATGAACATAAAAAAGATAAGTTCATAAATTACTCTTCATGGCATTTTGGCAAATAGAACGGGTGTTTTTTTTATATAAACTGCTAAACAAACAACATTTATACAACAACTCTATATATACGTCATTCCAAGATACATTGACACAAGTTAATTCTTAGTTCAATGTAATTTACAGATACATAGACGCTAGTAAATGCTTAGTTCAATGACATTTCATAGATATATTGACACTAGTTAATGCTTAGTTCAATGTCATTTACAGATAGAATGACGCTAATTAATGCTTAGTTCAATGACATTCACAGATACATAGACACTAGTTAATGCTAGTTCAATGTCATTCACATATAGGTCACTTTTAACGATATGGATTGACTTAATTTTAGGGCATGCCTTTGTGATAAGTATTTATATATGAACACGTATCCAATCAAATTTTACTACATCTAAATAGCCAACACATATAACAAAATATCAATTTTACAAACACAAAACGCTAACAATTAAATGCAACTAATTATGTGCTTGTACGTACTGATATCATATAAATTTATTTCAGAATGGCCTATTGTTTTTTATTTGAAATACATACAGAATGTACAAACGCTGTGTATTTGTATAAACATTTCTTACTGTAATGTGCAAACGTTTGAGGATTTCAAATTGAAATGTACGAACTCTGTATATTCTATATATACATTGCATGCAGAGGTTTGAAGACTAAATATTGAATAAGATTTTCTAACGAATGTTTCTTTTCCGGATATTTGAATGCTCGTAAAAATGTGTCTACTTTTTTCATATATATGTGAGCGTGTTTTTGCTTAGTTCTGTATTTTGAATTATCTACTAATATAAACAGCATAAGCTGGTTTTCATTTCTTTACTGCCAAATATTTATGATGTATTTTAAAAGTAAAAATATGTAAAATATAAAATATGTTCTGTGTTAATTATCTAGGCAAAACATAAATCAATAAATATTTTTGTCATTCTTTGACTCTTATTTGTAAGCATCGAATTTTAATAAACAGGTAGCAAGCAATTGTTTCAATATAAATATTGTAAACTACAAATTATTATATAGAACAAAAGAACGACTATAAAGCGTAAACAAACGTTTTTTTTTTCTACCAACTAAACAATGAATCACTACATATATGTCATTTAGTTTAAAGATACCATAAATGACTTGGTAATTGTTATAACTGATAACTGTCTATTCTCACCCCTCTCTGTTTCGTAATGATGTATTCATCTGGTTCTGCAACAGGTAGTATTTTTTAAAACTATCTTCTTAATCTGTAACCGTGTCTTGTATAACCAAATTCTGTACTTTTAAATAGTCAGTTTTTCTTGCATTAAAATTTTGCTATCATTCCTGCACTCTTTAAATAGAAATCTTAGTATACAGTTACTATGAAACAATTACGTTCATAGTAAAACTAGCGTTAGTTAATATTCCTTGTTAGTACTGTACATCAAATGGATTATTGATTCCAAGATTTGCCTCATCAGACCAGGCTGCAAATTGTGCTCCATCCATTTCTCTCGCTAGCTGGTTCCCTGTTCGCAGCTGATGATTTGTTCCCCCAATTTCACTTTTGCAATCTGGACATCGACTTACCTGGTTAGCTCCACCGCAATCACCGATAGCATATATATGGCCTGTAAGATATTCTTAATTTGTAGACATTATGTTATATATTATTAAATAGCGCTAACTGGTATTTTTATTTGTAAATGAAATGCAATTTTTGAAACAAATTGTAATGGTATAAGATTTCTAAATTACACATAAGAAGAAAAAAATGTAATTACGTATGGTTTTATAATTACCTTTCGGACATTTGAACCAGTGACCAGCCGGAAGAGCCATTGTTTGCACTATCATCAGTCTTTCTTCCTCAGAAACACCCAAATCACTCAGTGGGACTTCTTTCTTTAAATCTGATAGACATGCTTCGACGGTGACTTTAATTTTTTCTTCGTATTTTCCAGGTCCTTTAATAATTTGTTCAGCTTCCGCTATTTTTGCTTTCAGATTATAACTCAGACTTTTGCCAATATCTCTTGCACGTCGTTGATATAGAAGAAGTTTCAAATGAGCCTTTGACCGGTTTATTTCAAACTCAGCATCAGATATTTCCTGCCTTGTCATGATAGATCTCTCTTGAAGAACCCAGTCATTGAAATGCTCTAGAAATTTAAGTGATTCCTTAAGGTCGGTTTGAAATGCTACACCAAGAATATGTTTCTTCCAATCTTCTTCTAGTTTTAAAATTTGTCTACACAAAGACAACTGGTTCAGCAATGCGGTAAGCGCATGCTCAGATTTCGGTTCCGTCATCGTGTTTAGCCTTTGTTTGAATTGTAGCTTTACAGATGAGTTTTGTGTTTCCTCGACAGATTCACGTATGTCTTTTTCTAATTCTTTTATTCTTCCTTTGTTTACAAGAACCGTTTTCTTCACAGCTTCAATGTCTTGAAGTGTCTTGTTGATGATTCTTCTGTACCGATTACTTTTGCGGATTGGTGTCTTGCATTTTGGACATTCTTTTAATTTGATTTCTCTTTCTTCGTCATCTTGATCCATGTAATAATCCATTGCATCAGATTCAATAATACATCTGGCTCTACAGTCTTCAAGCAGGACGAATTTAGCATACGGCTGATCTTCATTACCAAATAGAAGTTCTGTTACCTTCTCTTTGTCACATACTCTACAATCCGTCGGGCATGGCTCTCCACAAAGTCCGATGCACTGATGCCCACATGGAAGTCTCTTCCTACACGGCTGATCGCATCTTGGTCTGTCACAAGGTTCACTGCAAAGTTGCCCACAATGGAAGTGTTCACAACGCCATGTGCACAACTCCTTACAGGGTACACATAACTCTCCGCAACGCCTGTTACATTTGCTATGTATACATCTATTTTCGCACTTTAGTGTGCATGGCGGGCATTGGTTGCATTTGTCAGTGCATTCGTGACCACAGACAAGTATCCGTATGCAGTCGTTTTCACAGGGCATATGCAAACGACCCTGGAAACATCTTCCACATGTGCCAGGACATCGATGTTCGCAGACAAGTAATTCACTACATGGATGTGGACAAAGAGCGTCATCTTTCTGGTAGCAAGGAATGTTCCCGGTATGTCCACATGGCCATTTCTTCTCAGCTGGTATTTTACAACATTTGGTGTGTGCCATACCACATTTTGACTGACATCTATGTCCACATGACAGTTTCTCTCTACATGTCTCTTGGCATATAAACTCATTTGGATCTTGAGAACAGGGGACTTGTTGGGTATGTTTACATCTTGGTATTAATTTTTCAACCTTCTCCAAACAGCTTCCGCAGTCCTGGTTGCATTTCTTTTTGCATCGGTGCCCTATTTTACAGATGACTTTTTCACATCTTTTCTTGCAAATGTATTCTTTGTGCTCCTGATCAACAACGTGACAAAAGTTTTCACATTTGTGACCACAGTCTAAGCGGTAGGCACATACTTTGTCGCAACCACCTTCTGGTGCTTTCTCAAAATCAATTGGCATTTTTGCAACTATTCCATCATCATCAGGATGATTCTGACAGTACAGTACTAGCCCTTCACCTAACCGTCCTTTCTTTTTCATGTCTCCTACAATTTTACCCCATAATTGCGATTTTTCCTTCAAAAGTTCAAAGTTCCCGATAGCGTAAAATCCCTTCTTTGCTCTGGACATCGCAACACACACCCTATTCTCTATTTTCAAGAACCCGATATTTCCTTCTTCATTGCTTCTAACAAGAGATAACAGGATTATATCATTTTCCTCACCTTGGTAGTTGTCAACAACTGTAACTCTTACTCCATCAAATTTTTCTTTGGGCATCATCCCCCGTAGACAGAAAAGTTGTCCTGAGTACAGTGTAAGAACTGTGATTTGCTCTCTTTTGTATCCTTGCAAAAGAAGATATTTGCACAGTGATATGAGATATTCTGCTTCATGTTTGTTTGAATGACTTCGAAGGTCCTCATCATGTGATTCTTCATTGGCGTGGTCAATAAAAAAAATATTTTGAGCAATGCCCTTAACATTATCATATTGTTTGACATCAGCATGATCTTTAAGGTTTTCGTAGATGTGGTGCATAAGTTCTGCAATCTCAGGTCGCATTCTGTGCTGAAGTTCTAAACAGTCGCATTTGATTCCATTTGTTATCATCCTTTCAAATAAGGAAACATCTAAGCTGTAATCTTTAGCTAACTTGTACACAGTTGGATTTGGCTTCAGCTGCTTGTGATCTCCAATGAGAATCAAATGTTCACAGCCTCTGCTCAGTGTTGTCACTATATGAGCTTCCAAGACTTCTGCAGCTTCCTCAACTACAATGATCCTTGGTTCTATCTCCTGAAGAATTGCTTGATATCTTGCAGCTCCCGTTGTAGTCATACCAATTATTGTCGAGTGTCTCATAATTTCTTTATCTTCTTGCATCAAAGCTTCTCGATACCGTCTTGCAGCTGCTTCGAATTCTTCTTCTTTTTCTGCAATCTGTGTCCTGAGAAATACACAGTACTTATGAATCCACAACCTATAAAGTCTCCATTTGTCATTCAGTGTCATTCTCCACATATCCGTGATGCCCTGAGCTTCTTCTTCGGTCATTTTGTCTGGTAATGCTAAGTTTCTCAGTAACTTTTGCTTTAGTTTCTTTCTTTGCTTTTTTGTTGTTTGCCATTCTCCTTCTCGAACATTTTGTGGTTTCTCTCCCATCTTGTCTACATTTAGTGCTACAGCCTTTTGTTGCTCATTTATAGCTAGCCGAACTTTGATTTCGTTCAATTCCTTTCTTGACACTTCAAAATCTGAATTTATTATCATGTCTACGAGATCATCGATTTCATCTTCGTCTTCCTCAGCACCTGCATCTATCTGTCTTTGTGCTTGTATAGCATCGATTTCATCTTCTACGTCTACAAGATCTTCCTCTTGATCATCCTCATCCGGCATAACTTGTACACCAATGAATGGAGCTTGATTTCCTTCCATTTCAACTATAGGAGCAAGGTTTCCGAGCTCCAACCATTCAACTATTACAGAATGATTTTTGCTAACAAACTGCCTAGCTTCTGGATACACCTGCAGCATCATATCAAATTGCTGAATTAGTAGCAAATAATGTTCTTGGCCCATGAAAGGTTGGAGAAAGTCTTCACGAAGTATACACGTTCTTGCGATTTGAATTTTAGCGCTTACTTTATTGATCTCAGACATCACAGAATCCATTTCGTTCTTTGCCTCTCTTCGTCCCTGGAAAACAGCTACAGGTATTTTCTGAGCATGTCGAAATCTTTGTCTGAATTTGTAAAGATTGTAGTCCTTCAGAATGTCACTGTTGCTCCTGCCCCCAACTCGTAAAACATCGCCTTTATAGAATTTTACAATACCTTCAAGAAACTGGTCTAATGCATGATTTGTATAACAGACAATCAACATCGGTCGATGATCTCTCAGTCCTGTTTCTGGGTGTTTGCACCACACTTCCTTGTTGTGAAGAAGAGCTTTTACAATTTTCAATCCGATGTACGTCTTTCCTGTACCTGGTGGTCCTTGTGTTATCACAAATTCTTTGGTTAATGCAGTATGTATGGCCTTGTATTGTGAGTCATCCAAGTGCAGCAGGTCCGCTGGTGGCCATGTTAAACGTTCCAGTACAGTCACGCCTCTTGCAGGCTCTGAGTGATCGCTGAATTTGTAATTGACATTTGCTTCTTCAATCTCCCCAATATTCTCACCTAGTCGCCTGTCATCAGTCAAAATGGTGTGTTCATCGACTAATGGACGGAGATCGTAACTTGTATCTGGGTTCCTTCTAAGATACGCTGGTGCCCTGACTTGGCTTTCACACTGGATAACATATCTTTCAAACGGCAGATCGCCTGGTCGTATGCGTTGTAACCCTGTAAGAACATGACGATAGGACTCAAAGTATGCTGTCGTCTCGGCCATTGTAAACGTCTCTCCAAACAAGTTACGGACGGTTTGGTGATCATGCTCAAAATGCACAATCACAAGACCTTTAACCAACTGCTTTGGGTCTCTGTTCATAACAGTTGCAAAGTAAAAGGTTGCAAAATTGTCAGCAGACAGACATAATAACGACCCGTATATGAGTCTCTTTGTTGAATTCCATCGGACTTTACCAAGCCTGCTTACATCAAACTGCAGTACATGACATAGTCCGTTTTCTCCGCAGTCAGGGGAAATCAATCTTACATTATTGTAAATGCGGACATCTTGCAATTTAGTCTTCTTTCTCCTGTCTTGTACGACTTGAATATAGTCATTAATACCGTCTCGAAGTGGCGCAACAAAATCTTCTCTCAAAAGGCGAAACTGGACGTCAAGATAATGTTCAAGGTCATTGTAACGACCCACAACTTTATTTCCTCTTAAGTAACGATCATCGGTTTCCTGAAACAATTTTTAATTAAAAATAAACAAGAATTTAAACCATTAAAGATGTTAAATACCCCCAGATACCTCCTTCGTAATTCATTTTCATCTCAGATTTGACAAAGGATAGTTTTGGAAACCAGTAAGTAAGCAGATGCTGGCCTGATTCGTACGAAAACTTAAGGCTCAGGCCCTTGTCTTTTAGAGAAGATTAATTACAAAGTTTTCCCTATAAAAGCCTATGTAAAATCAACTGACCCCCGGGGTGGGGCCAAATTTGACCTCAGGGGCATAATTTGAACAATCTTGGTAGAGGTCTTCTAGACAATGCTACACACCAAATCGTAAGGCTCAGGGCCTTGTGGTTTCAGACAAGAAGATTTTCAAAGATTTTCCTTTTAGTTGCCATAGCAACCAGAGTTCTTGATGGAATTGAATTCTTTGAACAACTTTGGTAGAGCTTCATGCAAGGAATATCCCAGGCATGTTTCGTCAATGTTGGCTTAACGGTTTAGGAGGAGATGTCGTTCAAGTCAAATTGTTGACGACGCACGCCGACGGACGCCGGACAATCAACGATCCTAAAAGCTCACCCTGAGCAGTGCTCAGGTGAGCTAAAAACGGACAAAATTGAATAAATCAATGCATATACATAAGAACTCTAGGGATCATAATGCACTGAAATATATATGATTGAAATGCAGATGACTGTCATACAAAACTTAGTGTTCATAAGCCTAATTACGTTCTAAGAAAAGGAACAGAAAACTTTGTATAGACAGACGCTGGGGCTAATCGACGAGCTTTAAATAAAAGTACCTGCATGTCAGCGGTCTGTGGAAAGATCTCGATCTCCCGAAAGTCGTCTGGGGGCTCTTCAGTGTCTTCTTGTCTCTGTCGGGTTTGATCGTCAAAGTTTCGCCGTCTAAACAAAAGACAAAATATTTACAACTGTTTCATTTCATGTTTGAGTTAGAAGCGGAATTTATATGTCACAGTTTTGTTGTATACAATCCATCATCTATACAAAATGTCATGACGCTAAATGCTTAATCACTTTTTATATAGTATAGCCTCAAAATAGTATCTCTAGGTTTAAATATGCTGTGAAGATCTACTCAATTCCTCATTATAAAGACAAGCCATTTTAATATTCAGAATAAAAGTTTTTTTTTTACACGATTAATAAAATAAAACATCTTAATGAAATATGTATAAACATCATTGAACTTAGTCACAGAGCTAAGGTATACAGCTGTAAATGTAAAAACAATCACAAAGGTCATAAGGAAAATAATATGTATCCTGCAGATCACAAAGGTCATAAAGAAAATAATATGTTTCCTGCAGATCTACCTAGAATCACGCTTAAGAAGTTTATCTTTGTATTCCGTGAAGTCCCGGAAAAGACGCAATATCTCTGCATCGATGACGTCATAAGGATTCTCACTTAGTTTGTCAATTACCATTTCCAAGACAGCATGAATACCTGAAAGAAAAAAGAAAATAAATTTACAGCTCTTGAATTTTGAAATCGACCATAATAGATGGAAATATTCAAGTAAATCTACGTATAGTAAATCTATCTAATTTATTAAATATGATTTGTTCTCTAACCGAAAAAGAAACGTTACCCGAAAGGTCATTTAATAAAGGAAAATTCCAAATATTTTCTTAAAACGGCAATACATTTATGTTTTAAAAACAGTCTTCCATGTCGAAAGAGGTAGCGTATATTGCTTTAAAGAAGATCATAGGGAAATATTTGTCTTGAAAATAATTAGTATCTTGTGCGGTAACCGTTGGTGTCACGCACAACAACACAATGGCGTAAAACTTAACGTATCAGTGTCCGTAATTGTTGTTGTGATATGGTAGTTCATTCTTCGTGTAACAGATGTGTAAGTTCTTTGCTTGTCTGGATTTCGGCGTCGCATAGCAACCAGACGGCAATCATTTAATACACTAGCCTTGTAAACGAACGTTGTCTTGTTAGAATAATGTTATGGTAGGATGGGCGGCAAAGAATGGTACATCAACTAGTTTCAAGATTTCGTCACGAAGTCCCCGTTCTTTCGAGTTAACAGCCTATTTCTCGCAATTTGGGCACTTATTTTTTTGTTTGCACGTGCGGACGATACGGCGGCTGTCGTCGTTGTTGACAAGAAGCGGTTACTTTCATGTGATGTCCTGATAAATTTTTTTTTCGCGAATGAGTAATAACCCGTGGTATGTTAGATCTACAACTTTCTTTAAAATGCTTCAAAGATTTCATTTCTTGTACTTTCATTCAGTACTTTAAATTTTTCTTATTATCGATAATCCGTTTATGTATTATCATTTTATATGTCTAGCATTTTTTCAAACGGATTTTTTAAATATGAAATTTGGTATCGTTTTTTTTTTTAGTTCATATTAGCAATGATTTCCGGTACAAACGCAAGTAGATGACTACTTCAATAATAAAAAACTTGCTGAGTGCTATTTTATACAGAATATGACAAAGTTCATATACTTTCCTTGATAATTACTCACCCAGAAAGTCCGTAACTGCAGTCGGATTTTTAACAGAAAGCTCCTCCATGATTCTGATCATATCTTTGATTGGCTGCTTGAAGGCCTGCTGCACGTGGACGCTTCTTTCTGCCTGCATGTCTATAAAATACGTCATAGACCTGTCAAAGAACTGTGACTCTTTTATAATGATCAGAATTCTGTTCAAATCTTGTGACAAGGAGTTGCATTTTAAAGCTTTGGCCAACACACTCAACATTAACCTGAGCATTTCCGGTCTCTGAGAACACTGTACAAGTCCGTCCCTAAATCCTGTGTTTGTATTAGAAAGAGTCATCACTATATCTGATGCCTCACGTGTTAAAAGATTCTCCAGAAGTTTTGGGCTAATGACCAGTCTCCTGCCTTGACCCCCTCCCGCTCGACCGTCCCTATCATTACGCCCACCCCTCTGACCTCGACCTCCTCTGCCACGTTGACCCCTGTTGCCCAGACCAAATGCATTTGGATCACCTATGACATCACGACGTTCGTCTCTTCTGATGTCATCTACAGCATGTCTTCTTCGCTCATCTCCACCAATGAAAAATTGACCTTGTCCTTCATCGTCCCAGTCGTCATTTTCAGGAACCAGTGGCCTTCCAGCTCGCATACCTCTCGGTCGGCGGCTTAAAAAACGACAAAAACAAGGCTCGTTAGTGACAAACACTGAATGCTGCGACCTTGCAGCTTATAAGTAGAAACTAATTAATTTTGCCCTGTGACTGTTTGCTAGTCACCAATCGCATGACTAATAGCTTTACAATATTTTTTTTACATCCAGTAAAATATATACAGCTAAATACTTTCGATCGCTGTTTTTCCGAAGAATTAATGCCAGTGTTGTCGTTGATGTCATGATAATATTCAGTAGAACCAGGAGCAGGCAGTTATTGTTAAAATCGTTTAATGACATTAGACTATTGTAATAAAACTAAGGCTACCGAGTCAAAAACTCATTGTGAGTCTTATTGTATGGTTAACTCAGTATTTGAACTACTCAACAGATCAAAGTCGTGGACGAAAAAGTAAAAACGCACTGTTGAATATTTACGTATAGTGTCGCAGTTCATAAACAGAAAAGTTCGCAAAAAAAATGTTACACGACAAATTTGAGTCACTTATTAGTGGCAACTTTTGCATTCTTGTGGGGATTGTTTTTCCTTTTACAATTATATGTAGTACTGTGCTGTTAAGTTATCTTATCGTAGTGAATGATGCAACAATGAAAAAAGAGTAAAAAATTAAGTGTCCCTAAACTAACTTAACTTTTGATTTTCTTTTTTTCCCGTTTCTGTTCCGAAACAAAGAGGTTGCATTGCAGACATAATGTGTTACTGGTGCTTGAGACATTTATGTCGTAAAATAAACAAGATTCCCATTAGATATATAGCTGTATAGTATGCATATAATTATGTTCTTCTGAGACTTATTCATGAAATTTTGATTTTACTGTTTTCTTTCCACACCTGCGTATAAAATGTTATAAGGTAAATGAATCTTACCCATCAGCGCCCCTCCCTTCTGCCATGTTTACCAATATACTCTGGATAATGAATTTAGTATGGTATCGTCTGAAAAAGAAAGAAGTTTAGAAAATGAACAAAAATATATTCGTGTTGTCGCCCGCTTGGTTTAACCTTAAGTTTCGTTGCATCGTTCGGTCGTGCGGGCCAATACGAAACTTTGAAACTTTAACCATATGTCGCGCACGCTAATATGAAAGAAAGATATGTCCTTAATCAGCCACCATTGTACCTACTTTTCATAATCACAAGGACGCTGTACATGTTTATTCAATCCGGAAACAAATTATTAACACTGTTCACGTATTTGAAGTGAACGTGAAGGAGTGTTTGAAATATTTGACAAACAAGTTTCTAAATTAAAGCAACTCGCCACGAATCTAATATAGAATATATATCGAAAACAAATGTTACAAACTTATTCTATTAGTTAAAATAGACCGTTCCATTATTGATAAATTGACCGCCGCCATTAAAGGACTGCTAAACCTCGCTATGATACTTAAGTTCCGTATAAATCTGTTACAGTATAACTTTAGCACATTCCAAGCGGACATACTGCCTTATATCGCGTGCAGAATAAACATCATTTTATTGTATTATTTATAAGCAACCTAAAATAGGACTGTCTCTATTACTTCAAGTGTAAAGTACATGAAAGTGGATCATCAATATATCTGAAACAGTGTAGCAAAACCACGTGACTGTGACGTCACTAAAGGCATCAAAATCAAGACAAAACTGTCAAATTTGGCTCCCCTTGAAAATAGAAAATTACCCGTAACTATTTCATTTCTTTATTGATTTTAATGGGACATGTATCAGTCTAAGGAGAAAATTGTAAGCTTTCGATGAATTTAAGAACTCAAACAGCAGCAGAGACGTTTTCTCAAGCACTGCGTGAAACCTTGCATTCAAACAATTTCCAACTTTTCACGCAGTGCTTAAAAAAAACCGCTCAGCTGCTGAGAGATCCTATATTCAGTGGAAAACTTATATTTTTCTCCTTAGACTGACACTTGTCCCATAGATATCGATGAAGAAATGTAATACTTACGGGTAATATTCTTTTTTCAAGCAGAGCCAATGTTTAATGTTTTGTCTTGGTTTTGATGCCTTTAGTGACCTCAAAGTCATGTGGTATTGCTACATTGTGAGACACAACCTTACTTTTGTGACACGCCAAGACAGAATTAATGATTTTAACTGCGAAAAGCAAAAAGAAAGAGAGAAAAATAAGGGCAAAACTTGGCCACCATACAGCCGTTTTCCGAAAATATTCATGATCACTGTTCCGATAAAATATTTTTTTCCGAAAATCTTCAGTGTCATGCATATCAGGTTTCAGTCCTTACAGACTTTGGTATATTTACACCTTTGTATTTTATTCAATAGTGATAATATTGTATTGTATTTTATTCAATAGTGATAATATCTTAATTTCTTTACAACTATTTGGAATTTATTCACCTTTCTCAGTCACTTTTAAAACATGCAATAATCATGTCTTTAGTGGACGTACACACGAAAAAAATATCTATTATATTTGCTTAGTTTTAAGAGGAGTTGTAAGTAATCGTCAACAGTATGTACAAATGTATTAGAAGCGTGACTGTCGTGAGAGAGCGAGCGAGCATGCGTGAGCGAGCGAGCTAGCGTACATGCTTGTGTGAGTGAGGAAGCCAGCGAGCGAATAAATAAACAGACTAATAATCCTTCTCTGACAATCCGTTTATCTCTTAAGGTATTAGAATATAGGGTTAACGCACATTTTTTCGTGTTATAACATCTGCCGAATCCCGAGGGATGGTTGGTGCCCTACGGGCTCGGGCACCAACATATCCCGAGGGATTCTGCAGATGTTATAACACAAAAACGTGCTTTAACGCTATTCTAGCATAAAATGATTTAGATAAGACATGTTTGCGTAAAAATAGATAAATAAATGAATAATAGTACAGTTGTTATGGATACGTGTTTTAAATATGCGTTTCAGGGTTTCACGGGTTTTCAACTTGTCGAGCGGCCATGTTGAAACTTAAAAAGTGTCGATTAAAAAATATTTGGAAGGATTTCATGTGGATTTACAATTGAACAAGGACAGCCATTAATTTTATCAATAATCATCAGGGGTCAAATTTAACTTTTTTGTCTACTGGCAAATATTTGCTAGTGACCATTTTTTCTACTAGCAAAATCAATTTTCTACTAGCTAGGCAATATTTACAAAATGTGAAAAGTTGCGGACAAACAGTTGTATCACTGACTGTATGACAAATAAATGTAGGTGTGAAACCACCAAACAGATTCCTTCTTTATTCTATATAAAATTCATAAAGTTCACAGAGCTGTAAAACATAGCAAAACCTTTTTTAAATAGCTTTAACTTACATATTCTTGTAGATCTATATCTGTACTCATGAAAAATAGCAAGAAAAGTGGGGGTTGTGTTTCAAAGAAGAAAGATATTTCTGCTCATGTTGAACTTACCCATAAAATTAACAAAAAAGCTGAGCTAATTTTCAGATTGGGGTATGTGAAACAATTTCACATTGTGAATTCTATTCTGAATGCATATGAGCATAAAATTGCTACCACACTATCAGAAATAGTCAAACAAAATGATTCCAGCAAAAAAAAAAACACAGATTAGGGCCAAAATGTTAAAAATAGCCAAGAAAACTGAGAACTATTTCTAGACGCCATTATTAGACTGAATTGGTGGTTTCATACCTGTAAACAAATAGTCTTAGTCATCTACGCGCTTTAATATCGGATGAACGTATACCGGATTAATTTAACAAGCGTCTACAAGTAGAGCGATCACGTGACCGGTGCTAGGGACATTTTTTCACGCACCGGCAAACGTGGATTTTCGGATAAGTCAGAATTTGGGATGTCTGCCGATTTTCCGGCGCACTCGCAAATTATTTCGAGTGCTAAAATTTTGCACTCGCATTTTCTCATTTTCGCTCGCATTTTGCGAGTTTGCGACCGCTAAATTTGAACCCTGAATCATGAATGTTTCGTCTACGTTCCGACCTGCGAAGTTACATAAACTGCCGATTTGGGGCAAAAAGACGGATCAGCGTCCATTATTTACAAAGGGCCTGTAACGCGCATAACTGAAAACGGGTTATAACAGCGCGTGAGCGCGAGAACTTCCTTGTTAGCACACCTTTTGCTCTCGTTAAAACATAGGCAAAACGGGCAAAAACAACCGATTTTATGCTAGAATACTAATAAACATTCTGTCAGCCCTCATTAAATTGACTTTTTTTAAGAAATATACTATCCTAGGACAAAATATAGACAATATAATACACTTTTACTCTGAGGGTTTCAAGAACTGACTAATATTCACTTCAAACCACACCCGACTTACTGGGTTTATAAGGTGTAGTGAATCACAATGTTTTTTCTAAAAGTGAATATAAAAATAACTGTTACTTGGTATGTAATCATCCATATTATGAAGACCTACTGACTGCTGTCTAAAAACAAATAAAATGAAAAGCCAGAAGTGAAAAAAAAAACGAAATATGATTATAAACATTGCACAAATTTACCCCACCCACTTCATTATGAGGGAATGTTATCAACGTAAACTTCAACATAAATCTTCGGGGCTTCAAATTAGGTATATTTTTTTATTCATGTGCATTTCTTAACAAATTTGCAAATCAAATAATTTTACCGTCTAGTTTTGGAGAAATTTATAACTGCAATCACAGATACCCAAATTTTCATCGATTCACCATGTTGAAAAGCTTTGTTACAATTGAAATATATTTAAAATGAAAGAAATTGAATTTGAATTCTATAAAATTTGTTGTTGTAAATCCAAAGCAATGTAAAACTTCCAAAAACTAAAGAAAAGAATTGGCTTGAGTAGGGTTTGAACCCATGACTTTCAGTGAAAATGTCTCAATCCTACACAAATTAATGGAACTGAATAGGTAGGGTTATTAGGAACTTAATACCTTAAAAATTGATTCAGCTAACCAAAGAAATGTTCAAACAACAGAAATGATCCAGGCTAAATCCGTTGTCGATCTACGTAGAAGAAAATGCTTATACATAAAACTAGACCATCTCTTTAAGAAGAAAGTGAACTTCCAGTTTAGACAAATTATATTTCTTATTAAAATTAAAAAGAAAAAAGAAAGAAAAATATCACCTTTTCGCAAAGATATTCCACCATTGCTACTAAATTACTAATGGCGGAATCTCGCCTTTCTGAAAACGGAATGTACTTTCGCTATCATTGTGTTTTACAAAGCGTTCTATTTTTATAGATATCTTGATCATTTTCGGAAAATGGCAGTTGGAAATTAGCCATATTGTTGGGTTATGCTCCTGTACAATCTCCTCGCAGTCATCTCCCCTTCATTCTCTGCCTTAGCCGGATTTCAGCTATACATACATGTAGTAGGAGTCTGTGAACTTTTTTAAAGAGATATTTTTTGCTCTTTTTTGTTAAGTTACAATCGGAATTGCATCGATTTAAAATGCCTGGATGTAATCAAATTAAAAAGAAAGCAACCGATAAAAAAGTTTAACATTTTATTTATTTACTTTCGACCATCTTCACGTGACATGCCTGTCGGCAGTGATATGAAAAGGAAGTAACCGCTGTGTGGAGTTTGCACCCAGTATAGTGGCGAGTTTTCAAAATGTGACAGAGCGTCAAATTTCAATTTTTTTGAAAAACACTGTTGGCAGATATTTGTTTGTGTATTAGGTAAATGACGTGTTAAAATTCAAGAGAGAAGCTGATTGTAATTTACATATAATTTTGCATAATTTTGAATAAAGACAGCAATAAAATTGAAATTTTATTTAATGCACGTAAAAAAAGAGAAAAAGAAAAAACACTTACAATTCAGACTTTAGCGTTTCTGCAACTGTTTTTGCCGTTGAAGTATGTTTGACATTTCTAAAATCATTTGATAAAAACTTTAGATTTGATATTTTAAAGATGAAGCCTCATTTAGATAAGCGTTAAGATCGTCAACAATTTGAACCAGCCAGTACTGGTGTCATATGAGGAAAATGGTCGTGACCTCGGTAGAGCTCGAACCCACGATCCCCTGGTTAAGAAGCAGACACCTTACCCACTATGCCACCACTCCCCATAGTTACTGGATTACCAGTGCAACGCGTCACCACTGGACCACTGCTCCTGCATAATGCTAGCTTAAATAGACAACATTTTGAAATGTTACAACACAAATGCTAAATACAGTGGTTTCATTTCAAATGTGTAAGTAAATATAATGCACACTGGAAATGTAAGTCTGGTAAAATATTAAAATATCATTCTGTTCTGGTTTAAATATGTTCGCTTTTAGCTCAATTTATGATACTTTATTCATTTCTAAAATAGATGTTCGTAGTTGAGTTCTCAAAGATTATATTTTATAGTGTATTCATTATATACTTTGCTTTTTACAAACTAACAGTTGTTACTAACATGGGCAGAAACATTAAAGAAAGAAGACATCTATCAATAGTGCAAGAAATATTGCATCACTTGTAAAATTCGATTGTTTGACATAACCCACTGGATGCTTTTTTAAGCAGCCAATTTTGTTAACTTTTTATAGTCTGGATTACCTGCCCCTAACTGCTTAAACGGAGGTACCGATCGGGAACAAGGCGAGTGTTTTTTGGTCAGGTTGACAAATTTAAAAGTTATACATATGTCAAATTAAAATCGTTGCATTTATTACGATAGGGCAGAACACATATATTTCTCTCCCATATGAGCACGTCGTCAAAATGAGGTAGATTTTAAAGATTCCAGGAAGGAGCTGTTAGATGTTATTTTTAATGTGTTGAGCACGGATAAATCTGTGAGATTTGAAAAATCTTATGACGCACAAACATATTAACAAAAAATGATCACTACTGATTTTTACTTTTTACTTCAATTTCCGTTTGCTATTTGAAATCGGTGACTTAAGTATACATAAACAATAGCTTATCTCCCAAAATCACTAAAAAACAGTATGTACACGAAAAGCCACTAAATGCGGCGTTAACTGTGGTTGTTATTGTACCGTCTATAATTCACCAATCTGACTGAAGTACACAATCTTATTAAAGGTAGATCAGAAATTCTGTCTTTTCGATAATCTGGATTTCCAGTATTGTTATTTATATCCCAGACAATGAGACTGCATCTTACGACGCGTCTTTATTGTTTACCTGTACACACTGCGTGTTAATGTTGACTGTAAACTTTTATAGCATGTTTAAATCATCTTGAATATTATGAAGATATTTTGTGTTTCTTAGGATAAATGAATTCTTCTTTGATTCATATAAGTTTATTAAACTTTTGGTTTGTATAATTCTAAATGAATATCAATTACAGTATTTAGCATGGTGACGAAAATATTCAATGTAATTCAACATAATAGATGAAGTACTACGGGGTTTTAGAAAAATAAGTGAATAGTCAATACCTAAATTTGAAAATCAACAAGATGCATGATGGTCAGTATTGAGTAGAGTGTTCAGTGATTATGTAAAAACGTTTTTTTTTTCCAGTGAAGATTGACTATAATTTTTGACACGGCCAGAAAATTTTTTTTTTATCATATTCACCTTAATGGGACTAGCTCCAGTAGACCTCTTTTGTACAGAGATGAATGCTTTCGGATAAAAAATTGCATTTCATACATGCATCCATTACTTTAAAGCATAAACCCAGCACTAGGCGGCAGGTTTTACAGTACTTTCAGTGCTTTGATCTTATAAAGAAGTGATGTCTTATCATTTGTTTTATTTCTTATGTAAACATATTTTTTGTTGTAAAATAAGCTGAACGGCCTACGACTGCAAAATATAAGTAAAATCTTAATACTTACAGTAACATAAACAGTAAACTGATAACAATTAACAAATAGATAAGGTACAACATTAAAAAATAAAAGCGTTATCTTTTTTCGCGCAATCTTTGAACGTTCGTATTAACCTATGCAAATAATAGATCATGTAAATACCTTTTGATGAGCTTTGCAATATATTTAATACATGCACTGATACACTGTATAAAATGTTTTTAATTAGCGCTTCCTCTTAAAGTTGAAAATAATTGTTGATTTAAAGGAGAACGGGTCTTTGAAAATGTTTCCTTAAGGAATATAGCATACAGGTTAATGGGCATTTGTAATAAATGGCTATTCACCAGAAACTGGTACAACAACTCTCTATAGAAAGACTAATATTAGTGCTACGATAATTATATCAACACACATCTTACCATCGTGTAACTATTCTTTCAATACCAATCACATTTAAATGCTTTTGAGAAAAAATGGAATTCTCCGATTTTTATGGCATGCCTTTTTAAACCTATATTACACTGATAACCTTTTGTAGATTTAGAAACTGGCCCAGTGTTATACTGGAGTACCTTTAAAAAACGTTTGTGCGGACTGCTTCCCCCCTTGAAAGAATAATTTAGGCTTCAACGTATTTTTGGATACTCGAAGAAAAGTTCAACAAGGAGACAACATTTGCCTGGAAAACAAATTATTGGAAATTTCATCCTATATAGTCAGAACGTTTCTCTCCGTATTCAGGTTCCGTCCTATATATAGTCGGAACGTTTCTCTCCGTATTCAGGTTCCGTCCTATATAGTCAGAACGTTTCTCCGTATTCAGGTTCCGTCCTATATAGTCAGAACGTTTCTCTCCGTATTCAGGTTCCGTCCTATATAGTCAGAACGTTTCTCTCCGTATTCAGGTTAACACTGAACTTGTTTGTACTGTTTCAATGTCTAAGGGTCACAGGCTTAAGCTCCGCTACCAAGCAGGCGAAAAGTTAAGTTCTTGCTTAAAATAAATGACTTGACGACCTTTTCGCATAAATGACATATCGTAGAGCGGTACAGACAATGAACAGATTCAAACTGATAAAGAGACAGAACATAATCGAGACAAAACCATTATCAGCTATCTCGAGACCTAGTAGTTCAAGTTGACGTTCTCGTGAAGAACTGACTTCCGTTGTTTGTAATGTCTGTCTTGAAGTGTTGACCCGTGCGTTTTGGTATATTCAATGTTACATTAAACCCCCAAGATGAATATTCCTGAACTATATCAACAGACAAGTAGCCATGACATTTTTCTATTTATATTACAAGATAACTAATTGAGCAGTGTTTTATTCTCATCAACGTGTAATACAGAAAATAACATTTATGCTAACAATGTTTCGAAGAATAATACATTATTTAACATAAATATTTAACACAGTTATTTAAATACACTGTCATCGAAAAAAAGGGTACGACACTTTAACATAAATATTTAACACAGTTATTTTGAACAGACCGTAATCGAAATAAGGGGTACGACACTTTAACATAAATATTTAACACAGTTATTTTGAACAGACTGTAATCGAAAAAAGGGGTACGGCGCTTTAACATAAATATTTAACACAGTTATTTTGAACAAAATGTAATCGAGAAAAGGGGTACTTCTTCCAAAAAAAGAATAAATAAAGTTAACAATATAAGTTTACAACTTAAATAACCAAAACAAAAATTAAATTAAGTTACATAATCATTTATTTATGTCAGCTACTTATATTTCAAGACAGGAAAGTCAGCATCCCTGACATCGCTCTTTCCACGGCTTAAAATCAAATTAAAATAACCTTAAATATTAGTTGAAATTTCTACAGCAATATTTTAACACATCCTACCTTGATCTCTCCTTACATTTACCAAAAATGTGCACATTTCAACAGAAACAATAAAAAAAATCTTACCAAATCGTGAACAGTTACAAACACGTCTATCGCTATAATAAATAATCGTAGTATTCTGTTAAAAGGCACCGGAAGTCAAAAGCAAGGTACAACAAACAGAAAGTGTCAATAGTCTTACAAAATTCAAAACGCAACATAATATATATTAACAATACAAAAAACTAGCATTAAAAATCATAGTTATTTTTGAAAAAAAAACTGTACTCAGAACAACATTTATTTCCAAACAATAGCTTTTTAAGTATATTGTAAGGAAACTGGAAGCATAAAAAGTTGTTTTTTTTTAAATAAAAAAAACTAAAAAACCATGCTTGTTTTAATTAAAAAGTTTTGCCTACTTACATCTCAAGTACATAACGTCAAAAAAGCATTTAACAAGTATTCAAGCTATCATACATTTCGATTCACATCTACAATACAGTTACAATTCAATGTTAATCGACTCAATTTCTTGTTTGCCTGCTGAGGATTACTCAACAATCACATAAATATCTAAATCACACTATTTATCAATAACAGAAAAGTGTGCAAATAATAATCATGGTATAATCATGGTTTTCTCAAACAGTTAAATAAATGAGATATTTCTGTATGTCCATAAATGAATTATTTAAACAATTTTACAAACGAAACAGTAAAACAAACACACTGACTTTAATAAATTAAATTAATTTTCTATACAGAAAGATGTTTGTAGATTGCTTTTTCATGTCATCCTTTCAAACGACACTTTAGAAAAAGCCAACACAAAAACGTCTTGTAACAAAAGGCCATACACGACTAGGCTTTGCGTCATTTAGAACCGAATATTGAAACCGTAATTTCCCAGGTTTGCTTGTTCTGACCAAGCAGGGTGTTGAGCACCGTCCATCTCTCCGTAAAACTGATTATCTCCCCTGAGTTGATGATGCGCGCCACCTATGGTACTGCCACAATCTGGACATTTTCCTTCAGTAGTGGCCCCGCCACAGTCAGCAATCGCATACACGTGTCCTGTAGGTAAAAAGTAAGTGTATTGTTTATCGCCACGTTTATCGCCACAGAAACATAAAGCAAATCTTAACGCATTATTGCCTGGCTACAAATTAAGACATAGGCAATCAGTGTACCACCATATCAGATGCCGCAATATGTGGCGTCTAATATGGGTCTACACTGCTTGCAAAAGGCCTTTCTTCCTTAAACAGAATAAAATTGAAAATTTATACCAGAAACCATTTTATTTGAAAATGGACTCGTCCAACTAACAAGGATAGCATAGTCCATTGGGCATAAATGGGTTCAACATACAATGTTGTTTAAAAACACTGCCCCTGCAGCTGAAGACTTCCATCGATTTAAGAAAGATACAAAATTGTTATAGTTATACAATACTTGATGGCAGCTCGTGCAAACACGGAATTAAAATGATAAACGTTCTCGGTGTTGTTACTCCAAACCTGCGTGATTTTAGTGATTTTTATTGGCATTTGTTTGACATGGTGTGTATTCAATTATCTTAATTCAGTCATAGGACAGTCAAAGATCAACACATTTACCGTTATAAAAAGGGGGGAAAAAGAAATTATGACCTACAATATGACCTTCATTTTAACACCTAACCTTAATTATGTTTCAATATGCACGTGTTACTTCTAAAATGACTTCTGTTCAGCCTTTTTAAACAGCATAGCTGTATTAAGATTGATTTTGTCCTACATTTGAAATAAATGAAATGGTCAGATACAGTATCTTCAGTCGAAGAAGGAAGTTTACAACTGGTTAAAAGTAGAATTGTTATGAAATTTTAGGACAGCTTTCGTAATTGTTAGTTTAAAAGCCTCTAAAAATAATGTAATAATGATAACATTAATACAGTCATTTATTAAATATCAAAACGTTTTAACCTTGAAAAGTAGTACTAAATGGAATAAATTTAGACTAAACATTACTAAAATTTAACTTAATTTTACTGAAAATGATATGGACACTTTTAGCATTAAATTCAACATGCCAAAACTGTTATGGACATAGGACATTCGATTACTACATGCGCTGAATGTTTGCCAAAGTTTGAAAACTACAAGTGTACATTAAGTGTAGGGCATTAATTTTGTTATGTATTTACGCCAATCATCTCTTGTTAAAGATATTTCTTGTTATACAGCTCTTTAACAAAGTCAAATTGTTTACAGAGAAATTTGTGGTTGGTTAAATCTGTAATGTCAAAAGATGTAGAAAATGCTATTCAGATAGTAATATATTTCATGAAAAAATGCGAAATGCAACACACCCTTCTTAAATAGTCATGACATGTCATTCTCTAATCAACATCTAATATTTCTATTAATTTTCAAAATATTTTCCGAACAAACAGGCAAAAAGGTAAGGTTTCGATAGCTACATATTACTGTGGATTTTGTGCAATTTACAAAAACTTACAAACCTTTCGGACATCTAAACCAATGTCCCTGTGGTAGAGCCATTGCTTTCACAATCATCACACGTTCGTCATCTGTTATACCAAGGGAACTCAACGGAAAAGCATCCTTGAGCTGAGCCAAGCATTGTTCAACTGTTATCCTTATCCGCTCTTCGTACTTTGTTCCCCCTGTAAGAAGCTTTTCTGCTTCTGTTATTCTTGCTTTTAGTTGATAATCAATGCTTTTTCCAAGTTGTCGTGCTTTCTGCAGGTGCAGTAGAAGTTTTAAGTGTGCTTTTGATCTAGAGAGTTCCAGTTCAGCATCATTGGTTTCCTGCGGGGTCATAATTGATCTTTCTACAAGAATCCACTCACGAAACTTCTCAATAAAGTCTAAAGCTTTAGCTTTATCCCTAGATAATGTAACACCTTTAAGTTCGTCCATCCAGTTTTGTTCGACCTTTGATAAATGTTTAAGAAGAGTCAGCTGGTTAAGCATAGCAGCCAAAGCATTTTCTGACCTTGGTTCCGGCATAGCGTTCAATCGTCTTTTCATTGAAAGTCGAACTACCGGTTTTGCTATCTTGTCAGTTTCATCTTTTATTTCCTTCGTTAGCTTTTCTATTCTGTCTTTGTTTACAAGAACACTCCTCTTAACAGCCTCAATATCTTGTAGTGTCTTGTTGATTATTTTTCGGTACCGGTTGCTCTTCCGAATTGGTGTTTTACATTTGGGACATTCCTTCAGCTTTATTTCTTCCCGATCTTCGCCCATGTCCATATACTGATCCATCGCATCTGATTCAATGATGCACCTTGCTCTGCAGTCTTCTAGCAAAACAAACTTGGCCTCTGGTTCGTCTTCACTTCCAAACAGAATCTGAGTTACTTTTTCGTTATCACAAATACGACAGTCGGTTGGACATGGTTCTCCACAGAGACCAATGCACTGATGACCGCAAAGCAATTCTTTCCGGCATGGCTGATCACACCTAGGTCTGTCACATGGCTCACTGCAAAGTTTTCCACAGGTATAATGTTCGCACTGCCAAGAACATGGCTCAGCACAAGGAACGCATAATTCTCCGCATCTCTTGTTACACTTACTATGTTTGCAACGGTTCTCACAATCACGTCTACAAGGAGGGCACTGATTGCAAGTATCGGTACATTCATGTCCACATACAAGAATCCGTATACAATCATTTTTGCAAGGCAAATGTAGACGTCCTCGAAAACAACTGCCACATGTTCCTTGACACCGATGCTCGCAGTCAAGTATAGCATCGCAAGGCTCACTGCATAGAGCATCATCCTTCTGATGACATTTTATTTGTCCTCTGTGACCGCAAGGCCATGTTTTCTGAACGATTTCGTCACAGTACTTTGTATGGGCCATTCCACATTTTGATCGGCATTGGTGACCACAGGAAAGGATGTCTTTACATGCCTCTTTGCACTCAAACTCCTTTGGATCCAATGAACAAGGGACCCGCTGAGTATGGCCACATCTTGGTATCTTCTTGGCTACCTTTTCTACGCACGATCCACAATCAACGTTACAAGGTTTCCTACATCGGTGTCTATTTTCACAGACAACCTTTCCACAAGTCTTTCGACATGTATATTCTTTATGGTCCTGATCAACCACGTGACAAAACATTTCACACACGTGACCACATTCAAGTCGGAAATTACATTTCTTGCTACAGCCTCCCTCTGGGGCTTTCAAAAAATCAACGGGTATCCTCGCAATTATACTATCATCGTCTGGATGATTTTGGCAAAACAACACAAGTCCATCCCCAAGCCTTCGTTTTGCTTTCATGTCAATAACAATCTCATTCCAGAGTTTTGACTTGTTTCTCAAAACTTCGAAATTTCCAATCACATAAAACCCTTTTTTCGCTCTTGACAGTGCCACACATACCCTATTTTCTATTTTTAGAAATCCGATATTCCCGTCTTCATTGCTTCTCACCAAGGATAAGAGAATAATGTCGTTTTCCTCTCCTTGGTAGTTATCTACCACCGTTACTCTTACACCGTCAAACTCATCCTTAGGCATCATTGCTCTAAGACAAAACAACTGACCTGAGTACAAGGTCAAAACAGTAATTTGTTGCCTTTTGTAACCTTGCAACAAAAGATATCTACACAGTGCTACGATGTATTCTGCCTCATATGTATTTGAATGACTTCTAAGATCCTCTTCATACGTTTCTCCGTTCCTATGATCAATGAAAAAGATGTTTTGTGAGATTCCTTTTATTTTTTCATACTGCTTAACATCGTTGTGATCTCTCAGGTTCTCGTAGATATGGTGCATAAGTTCTGCAATCTCTGGTCGCATTCTGTGCTGAAGTTCCAAACAATCGCATTTAATCCCGTTGGCTATCATCCTTTCAAAGAGAGACACGTCTAAGTTGTAATCTGTTGCCAAACTGTACACTGTGGGGTTTGGTTTCAGTTGCTTGTGATCCCCTATAAGAATCAAGTGCTCACAGCCTCTGCTCAATGTTGTAACTATATGAGCTTCTAAGACTTCAGCTGCCTCCTCAACCACTATAATCCTTGGTCCTATCTCCTGTAGTATTGCTTGATACCTCGCGGCTCCTGTTGTTGTCATGCCAATGATAGTTGACTGTTTCATAATTTCTTTATCTTCCTGCATTAAAGCCTCTTTGTACCTTCTTGCGGCTGCTTCAAATTCATCCTCTTTTTCACTTATGAGGGTCATCAAGTAGTCGCAATATTTCTGTACCCATAATCTGTAAAGTCTCCATTTGTCATTTAGAGTCATTCTCCACATGTCTGTTATGTGTCTCGCTTCCTCGTCTGTCATCATATCAGCTAATGCAAGATTCCTCTGCACTTTCTTTTTCATTTTTCTTCTTTCTTTTCTTGATGTCTGCCATTCACCTTCTTGTACGTTTTTCGGCTTGTTATCCATGTTTTCTACACTTAGCGCCACAGCCTTTTGCTGTTCATTTACAGCTAGGGTAATTTTTATTTTCTCCACTTCCTTTCTCGTCAATTCATGGTCTGCATTTACTATATCATCAAAGAAATCATCTATGTCAATATCGTCATTTCCTCCTTCATCTAGCTGTCTTTGTGCCTGAATAGCATCTATTTCATCTTCTACATCAATAAGGTCATCTTCTTGCTCATCCTGGTTAGGGACAGCTTGTGCTTCTTCAGCTACTTCTTGATTTGCTTCCATTTCGACGACATTAGCAAGGTTTCCTAGTTCAAGCCACTCGACTATGACTGAATAGTTTTTGCCTACTGATTCTTTCGCATCTGGATAATTTTCCAACATTATTTCAAACTGCTGTGTCAACAAAAAATAGTGTTTTTGATCCATAAATGGCAGCAAAAAGTCTTCACGAAGGATACATGTCGTAGCAATTTGGATTTTTGCACTGACTTTATTTATCTCGGACATGACGGAATCCATTTCATTCTTAGCCTCTCTTCTTCCTTGAAAAATAGCTAAAGGAACTTTCTTTGCATGCCGAAATCTTTGCCTGAAATTATAAAGATTGTATGCCTTCAGTACTTCGCTGTGACTTCTGCCACCAACTCTTAGAATGTCACCTTTGTAAAACTTTACAATGCCTTCAAGAAATTGATCAAGGGCATGATTTGTGTAGCAAACAATTAACATCGGTCGAAGGTCTCTCGCCCCAGTTTCTGGATGTTTTGACCACACTTCTTTATTGTGAAGAAGAGCTTTTACAATCTTCAGGCCTATATATGTTTTACCAGTACCTGGTGGTCCTTGAGTTATTACGAATTCTTTTGTAAGAGCAGTATGAATGGCTCTATACTGAGAAGCATCAAGGTGCAGCAGGTCTGCTGGTGGCCATGTTGTGCGTTCAAGAGCAGACACACCTTTGGCAGGTTTCGAGTGGTCACTAAATCTGTAATTCAAATCGACTACTTCGACTTCCCCGAGATTCTCACCCAGTCGCCTGTCGTCTTTCAAGATAATGTTATCATCAACAAGTGGACGGAGATCATATTTTGTATCAGGTTTCCTTCTGAGATATGCAGGAGCTTGCACGCGACTTTCACACTGGATGATGTATCGCTCAAACGGCAGGTCGTCCTGTCTTGTATGTTGCAAACCAGTCAGAACGTGACGGTACGACTCAAAGTAGGCCGTTGTCTCTGCCATTGTAAACACCTGGCCAAACAAATTCCTTACGGTTTGGTGGTCGTGTTCAAATCGAACAGTTACGAGACCTTTGATTAGATTTTTTGGTTCTCTGTTCATAACCGTTGCAAAGAAAAATGTTGTAAAATTGTCAGGAGACAAACAAACCAATGATCCATAAATAAGTCTCTTTGTAGAATGCCACCTAACTTTTCCTAGGCTGCTTACGTCGAACTGTAAAACGTGACACAGACCATTTTCTCCACAGTCAGGGGCAATGAGTCTAACATTGTTATATATCCGAACATCTTGAATTTTACGTTTCTTCTTTCCCTTTTCTTGTATCGCTTGAACATATTCGGTGATGCCTTCCCGAAGTGGGGCAACGAAATCTTCACGCAATAGTCGGAACTGAACGTCAAGGTAATGCTCAAGATCGTTGTATCTGCCTTTCACCTTATTTGCTCTCAAATATCGATCATCAGTGGACTGAAACAGAGTGAACATTTAAAGCAGAAATGCTTACATTAGGTATGATATTCATGTTCACAGACTCCCAGCAGTTTCAGAAAAGAGAGAACATGAATATACATTATATTGTATAATTCAGAAAAAGACTGATCGAGAATATGCCCAAATCTTTGACCCGTTTAATGCTAGATGATCGAGAATATGCACAAATCTTTGACCCGTTTAATGCTAGATGATCGAGAATATGCCCAAATCTTTGACCCGTTTAATGCTAGATGTTCTACATCAAAACAAATACATTCAGCAAACACGGCACTTTACTTTATCACTGTTTTAACAAACATTAAGTCTTGAAAAGCGTTTTAAACATTCTTAGATCCATATACAGACGTTAATATGTACATGTATACACGTATTTTCAGGAGTAAATGTGTGCTGATTTTATATAACTTAAGATTTACACATAATTAACTGAATGGTGTTAATTTTTAGAATTACGTTGCGTTATAGCAAAAGTAAATTGCTACAACCCTCTTCTCTAATGAGAATGCATATGAAAAAAAGTTACTTACCTGCATGTCAGCTGTCTGAGGGAAGATTTCAATCTCTCTGAAGTCATTGGGAGGTTCGTCAACATCATTGTGCATCGGTTTATTTTCATCATCTTTGCCGCGTCTGAAACAAAAACAAACATTATCAGGCTTTGAATACTTAATATCATGTCATGGAATCGTGGGTATTGAGAAACGTTCTTTTGCCACGGATTTCGTCATATAGAGATACAGATCTCATTTCTTCTGCCTTTGACAAGGAAAGAGAGTAGTTTTATGTTTCAATATAATGTTAACAGTTATTTTTTTCTGGATAAAATATAATTTACTCTTGCTTGCAGTAACGTTTACAAGAAGTACCTATTACTTTTCTATTTAATTTTTTTTTATCAATTGCAAGTATATAACAAGACCTGTCCGCGGACAGCACGCTCCACTTTTCTCAGTGCTGGATAACAAATTATAAGTCAAGTCAAACAAGAGGCCCAAGTGATAAAAATTTGAGTGGGGGAGGGTAAGTATCTAGTCATGTTTTTTTTTATGGGGGGGGAGACTATGGCAGGTGGGGGATGGGGAATCAAGTACCTATGTATTAAAAAAACGGGCGAGGAGGGAGGAAGGATCCCATGCTGGGGGTGGGATGTACCTACCCATCCCATGTAAATAAACAGTTTAGTTCAAGGCAAGAGGGTGGGTGTGGTGGGTCTGAAGGGGTGTGGGGAGATCAAGTACCTAAATACCTACATGTTAAAAAAATATAAAAAAAATTGTTCGTGTGTGTGTAGGGGAGGAGGTAACGTGAAGGGGGGGTCCCCATTCAGGCTGGGAGGAGTCCAGTACCTATGTATTAAAAAAAATAATGGAATTTTTTTAATATATTGAAAAAGAAAATTATGGGTGGTCAACGGGGGGGCAACGGGGTCCCCATGTAGTAGGGGAAGGAGGAGGGGGAAGTACTTACCCATTCCATGTGAGTAAATAGTTTATTTCTAGGCTTAAGAAGTGTTTTTGCTATACATTAGTATAAGCAAAATCAAGTAACCCCTGGGATGGGGCTAATTCTGACCCCAGGGACATGGGTACCAACAATCTTTGTAGGGGTCTTGCTGCTGATCAAGTATTGCAAGTTTGAATCGAATATCTTTGTCACTTTTTGAGAAATGGACATTAACAAAAAGGTTAACCAAGAAATTGTAAGTTTAAAAAGGGGCATAACTTTGCAAAAATAAATTCGAGGGATATCTGCCCTTGAGAAATGGTGTCGCATTTTGAATGTGAACAGGTATTCTTAATTTGAAGTAAATAGCTTTGATAGTTTTTGAGAAATGGACCTTAACAAAAAGGTTAACCAACGCCGACGCCGACAATAGGGTCATGACAATAGCTCCACTTTTTTTCTTCGAAAAAAGATCTAACATGCTAAGTTAAACGTCATTTGCCGGTCAACTGGGTATGGGATGACACGCCATAAACTCGACTAAGCAACCGCGCTAAGCTACATAAACGTGTAAAAATCCTGCACAAAATGACAGTATTTCAGAACTGGCAACATACTTAACTCTAATCAAAATATCTACAGATAAGCACCACTTATTACCTGACCCCGCGTTTAATCAGTTTGTCCCTGTGCTCCGTAAATTCCCGAAAACTTCTGAGGAGGTCATTGTCAATAACGTCAATAGTGTTCTCTCTCAGTTCGTCAATAACCATTTTTAATACCGCGTGTATACCTGTAAGAACGTGTCTTCACTCTGTTAGTACTAAGATAGTTTAGATTAACATACTGCTTAAAGTAGACAGAATGTATTATCATGAAAATGACAAAAAACAACAAAAACTAGTATACATGTTTTAAATTCATAATTACAAGGATAAGAAGGGAAAAGGTCGCTTAAGTAAAAAGCGATCAAAAGAATTCAAGTTTAATGTCTTAAACATTGTTTCCAGATAAGTAACAAATCGATTAATCTTGACCAGTCAGGCTATTGTCAAGTCTTACCTATGAACTGTGTAACAGACGTTGGGTATTTCACTGCAAGCTCCGCCATGATTGTGATCATGTCTTTGATTGGCTGTTGAAAAGTCTGCTGCACTCGAACGCGTACTTCGGTTTGCATTTCTAGGAAATAGTTCATAGATGTATCAAAGAACTGTGACTCTTTCATAATAACATACACTTTAAGAAGCTGTTCTGGTGAAGAATTACATTTGAAAGCTTTGGCTATAACGTTAAGAATCAGGCGTAGCATGTCGTGTTTTGCGGTACACTGCATTAGTGCTTCTTTAAACCCTACAGTTGGATTTGATAGGGTCAAAACAATTTCTGATGGCTGCTTTTTCTGAAGATCTTGTAAGAATTTAAAACCAAGAGGGCGTGGCTTGTCTCTCCTACCTCCTTCCCCTCGTCCTCTGCCGACTCCAGCTTGGTCGTTAAGACCTCCTTGTCTTTCCGCCATGTTGTCTGGACCACCTCTACCTCGACCTTCTCTATCACCGTCTCCCAATCTGCCGCCTCTGTTATCACGGCCACCTCTACGCCTATTATCTCTGCCGTCACGATCTTCTCTCCGCCTCAAATTTCTGTCGTCACGATCATCTCTCTGCCTCATATCTCTGTCGTCATGATCATCTCTCCTCCGCAAGTCTCTGTCGTCATGATCATCTCTCTGCCGAATATTTCTATCATCACGATCATCTCTCTGCCTATTATCTATGTCGTCACGAGCATTTCTCCGCCCAATATCTCTGTCGTCACGATCTTCTCTCCGCCTTAAATTTCTGTCGTCACGATCATCTCTCCGCCTCCAGTCCCTGTCGTCACGATCATCTCTCTGCCTCATATCTCTGTCGTCATGATCATCTCTCCTTCGCCAGTCTCTGTCGTCATGATCATCTCTCTGCCCAATATTTCTGTCGTCACGATCATCTCTCTGCCTCCAATCTCTGTCGTCACGAGCATTTCGCCGCCCACGTCCGAACCTCCCACCTCTTTCGTTTATATCATCTCTCAACCTCCCCTCTCTATCGCCACGCCCACCTCCTCTCCGGATCTCCGGTCGACGACTGAAGTATATAAAACATGGTTTATGTACTAAAAAGTCACAAGATGGAGCTATTTCTTCAAACAATGGCCATGATGGCCCTAGATCGCTCACCTGAATATTTTGGCTGTAGGTTTGCAGTTAAGCAGTATTGCATGTTTTAATTGAAAATATGTAAGTAATGTAAATATGAATATGTAAATATGTAAAATATCAGTCAATAAATAAAGGCTCTATGACAAAAAGTAAAAATATCTATCATAAGCTATGGTGACCTTGACCTTGACCCAGTGACCTAAAACCCTTCCCATGCGTAGAGGTACATGCAAGGATCCTATATACCGAATATCAAAGATATTGGTTTTTAAATGAAAGCTGTATGAGGTACAGTATTAAAACCTATTTTTAGCCTCGGTGACCTTTAACCTAATCTAATTATTCGAAAAGCTTGATAAAGCTTGCTTCATGCCAAATTTTAATATTCTAGGCTTTGTGGTTTCAGACATGAAGATTTTTTAAAGATTTTCTACTATACTGCTATTTAAAACTTGTGACCCCTCGGCAGGGCCAAAAGTGACCCCAGGAAATTGTTTCTAACATGCTTGAGAGACGTCCTCCAGACATTGCTACAAACCAAATCGTAAGGCTCAGGGCCTTGTAGTTTCATACAAGAAGATTTTTCAAAGTTTACCCTATATGAACTTATGTAAAAATCAGTTGACCCCCGGTGGGGCCAAATTTGACCCCGGAGGTATAATTTCAGCTGACTTGGTTGAGGTTTACTAGACCTTGCTACACACCAAATCTTAAGGATGTCTTGCGGTTTCAGACAAGAAAATTTTCAAAGTTTCACTATATAAGCTTAGGTAAATTTCTTTGACCCCCGGGGCAGGGCCAAATTTGACCCCAGGTGTATAATTTGAACAAACTTGGAAGAGGTCCACAAGACAATGCTACATACAAAATCTGAAGGCTCAGGTCCTTCTGGTTTCAGACAAGAAGATTTTTAAAGTTTCACTATGTTAAATAAGTTGACCCCCCGGGGCGGGGCCAAATTTGACCCAAGGGACATAATTTGAAAAAACTTGGTAGAAGTCCACTAGAAAATGCTTCATACTAAATCTTAACGCTCAGGGCCTTGTGGTTTCAGACAAGAAGATTTTTTAAGTCTCACTATATAAGCCTATGTGAAATCAATTGACCCCCGGGGTGGGGCCAAATTTGACCCCAGGGCATAATTTGAAAAAAAACTTGGTAGAATTCCACTAGAAAATGCTACATACCAAATCTTAAGGCTCAGGGCCTTGTGGTTTCAGACAAGAAGATTTTTAAAGTCTCACTATATAAGCTTATGTGAAATCAATTGACCCCCGGGGATGGGGTCAAATTTGACCCCAGGGGCAGAATTTGAACACACTTGGTAGAGGGCCACTGGACAATGCTATATGCCAAATCTTAATGCTCAGGGCCTTGTGGTTTCAGACAAGAAGATTTTCAAAGTTTTTTCCTTTCAATTGCCATAGCAACCAGAGTTCTTGATGGAATTAAATTTTTTGAATAACTTTGGTAGAGCTTCAGGCAAGGAACATCCCTGCAACGTTTTAACAAATTTGGCCAAGTGGTTTAGGAGAAAAAGTTGTTTAAAGAAATTGTTGTCGCACGCACGCACAGACGACGGACAATGGGCCATCACAAAAGCTCACCTTGAGGACATTGTCGTCAGGTGAGCTGAAAAAGTTTTTACAGGGAACGTGCCTCGCATGAACTAGATTTTTTAAGGTTTTGGCGTAAATGGTTGAAAAAGAAAACAACAACAAAACAAGCAGTTTTCTAACTGACAATACGAGCGCAATGGAAAATTACGCCCTGTATCGGATTAAACCTGTTACTCGACAATGATATAAATGGTATGAAAAAAAACTCATTTGCACTGAATTGCTCTGTTTTAGTCTAGTCATCGCTCAGCATACACAATACACGAATTTCCATTTCTGCTTTATGCGTTGACAAAGTATGACATACTTACACGCCACGACCTCTTCTGTCAGCCATTTGACTTTTGTTTCTACATTGGAGGATATTGCCTGTTATCCTGAAAAATATGAATAATTATATATATAATTATATATATTTAATTTACTATGTCGAACTCAGATCATTCAGTTGTAGTGTTTAGAAAAATAATATACGGATAGATACCTGCACTTTTTACTACGCGTGAAAACATACGTTCTCTTCATATTAAAGCAAAACCTACTACTGGCAATCCTAGACTGTTCAAGGCTTTTCTTTGAAATGTAATTCTTATTTATTCTGAATAACTTTATTTGCTAAAACAACACAAATATAATTTGCTCATTGTTTAAGGTAAAGGGTGATTAAATGGATAACGCACGGACAATCGCAGCAACGATATTCCTTGCTTATTTTCTTTATAAAGGACCGGAAAAGTGCCTACTCAGGCGCACTCTATTAAAGATCGACCCGTTTACTAAGATTTACACAAATAGTTAATAATAATAATAGTACCAGTTTTTTTTTTTTAATATTCAGTCAAACTAATGAAAAAAGCGAGGGTCTATGGAGTTTGGGTAAGATCGACAAATATTTAACTAAATGTATAATACAGTTACGTTAATAAGACCAGTCAAAAACTAGATGCAGTTTTAATAAATAAATCTATCTTTAAAGCAGTCCCTTTTTTCTAAGTTATTTTCTTACTTTGTTTTGCTTTTTTAATCGTGCTGATTTTCGCAGGTGTTGAAAAAGTTAATGTTGTCTCAAAAGCTATCAATCTGTTTGAGTTTATTTATCGTCGACACGGGTTGCCCATATGGCCAACCCGCCCTTCAGGGTTTCGTTATTTCACGTTGTGGGGAACAGTGCAAGATACAGGAAACATCCCATTCCAGAGACACCTCTGGTTCTTTTTCATGCTCAAAGCACTGATACATATTATCTTGGTTTAACGTCTCATCCAAATCATAATTAGTAATGTTGGTGGAGGAGCGGTGGATCGAACTCACGACCCCCGAATTATCAGTCCAGAGCGTTACACCTGGACCGCTAATTCGCCCATCTCAAAAGCGGAACTTTACTTCCTATATGTGTAGAAGAGATATTAAACGGCACTTGTACTCCCTTGCCTGTCAGCTAGCTTTTATGGCGACGTGGTAGAGTGTCCGCTTAGAAGTCGAAGGTACCCGAGTTCAAACCCAGCTAAGGGCAGGTGGATTTTTACGGGTTACACATGTAGTCGAGCAGTATTCCACACCTTTTTCATATCAGTTTTGTTTGTCTAAAGCCTACTTGTATCTGACTGTCACATCCCGCCACGCCTATGTTCTTGGGGGGCACAGTTGAAAACGTAAAAGCTACGCCCTTTCTAGTCTACGGTATGAATAACATGTAACAGATTTGATAATCGTGTCTTCTGATTTTTGTTTGAGTCAACTGTCAAATGTAAAATTCGCAATATATTACATGCAGGTATTAATTTTCAACTTTAAATCAGTTCATAATCTCGCTAACAATAAACTAATCAGTTTTTAAGGTTAGGACGTACAACACACTGACAATCAGACAATTACTTAGACAACGCCAAGTTTTTAATCTGAACAACGTGAAGGGGCATATCCTTCAACTGCATATCATTCAATTTACTGATATACCCCATATCTATTTTACTGGCTTACTTATTGTCAAATGAAAAATAATTGACAGAGTAAATAGTAACACATATTCACATGTTTTCCTTGGGGCATACAGACTCTTCAAAACAAATTGTTCATTTGAAAAAAATCGCTATCCACCCATAACCATCGTCGGTTACACCGAGTACATATTCCGCACAGCTACATTATGTATAGATGGATAGAATGAAACGGAATGGATCGAACGTGGGTTTCCGACGATGCCCATAACTAGCACAGCAAAAACTGTTTATATTCAGATTCAGTTTACTTTCTTGTACTTTATATATGACGGACATACGAGTACTGTCATCTGGTAACAACTCGTTCACATCTGAAGTGAGAATTTGCATTTGTAGATACTGTATTCAGTGAAAAATAAAAACCTTACTATGTTTTCACATCAAGTAAGGAGATAACAATGCACGTAGCAAGTTCCTGGCCTAATTTATCATTCTACTTTGTGTCTCAACATGTTTTATTCTAATCACTATTCTTCCTGGTTCAGGGAATCAACCTAGTTGTTCCTTCTTCTTTGCTTGTAGCTTATTTAAAATCTCGTGACGTCATCAAAATAGTCTCACTTGAACTTTACTGATAAATAATTGCAAAATATTGATCGCACGTGCACCAGGTTGATTCGAAATATCGGTTATCATGAATCATTAACCGAAAATCGAACACCTTAAACATTAAATATGAGATCTGTTTGCGTAGTTATTCCTATCTTTAGATTACATGATAATCAACTGAAGAATGACATTAACGAAATCAATATGCTGTCTTAAATTTATACAATACAACCAAGCAAGGTATGTTTTATCTGTATACATAACCAGTCGCGCCATAGTCCAACAATCAAGTGTGGAAAATAACGTGATAACTGTTCATGTTTACGCTCTTTATTTCCCTATTGACTATAACGAAGTGTTTCATTACTTGAAATCACTTATGTCTGATACTGACTGGTAAGTTGTGAAGCTGACAAATGCACTATTTTCACTGCAAAGAAGAGGATCTTGTGGAAATGGGCTTGTTCAATCCTTCGCTCGTCAAACATACAGGTCATTTTCTGTGCAGATATTAAACCTCTATCCCATGTCACTGAACATGCATATGCAACATTCTAACACTTATTTGGGTCGATGACCTAGTTTTAACGTTATGTGACCCAGTTTCGAAATCGTCCTACGGAACATACAAATGTTCTGGGCAAGTTTCATGAGGGATTGATAAAAATGTGGCTTCTATGGTGTTCACAACATTTATCTTTGATTTAGGCTGCAACCCAATTTTTGAATGTACAAATCCATGTTCGAGAAAACATGAAGCAAAACATTCTGAACAAAGTTTCATAAGGGCTTAATTAAAATGTGGTCTCTAGAGTATTTACAAGCTTAAATGCTGATGATGAAAGGCCGATCCTAAAAACTCACCCTGAGCACCCTGTGCTTAGGTGAGCCAAAGAAGGTATCAGTGACGTCAAGTAAACAAACTAGATCTTGATCCTCTTCATTTGAGAGTATACGTTGTGCATTTGTATCATAAAAAAATCCAAACGCTTGCGGATGTATATGTTTTAAATGACCACAGTTTAAAAAGAAATACTGTACAAAAGAATTTAAAACAAAATTTTGTTTACTTTCAAAACAAAATTTGGATTATTTTCAAAACAAAATTTCGAAAAAAAATCTTCAGCTGAGTAGCCTAGTGTATAAACTGGGTATCAGCCAGCTAGAGGGTTTTAAGTTCAACACAAAATTTAACCTTATCCCGGTCCCACCATTTCAGTGCGACAGAATCCATTGTGATTCAACGTTCTGCACAATACACACTGTAAAACTTATGAAGAATAGGCTACTTTGCAGGTATTAATAAATCATTACCTGAAATGCAGTGGTAGGCTGTACGCATGTAAAGGTAGTTTGTAACGAAAGAAAAGTAAAATGCTTTGTGTAATTCCGTTGAGATGAGTCACTCATCTGTGGAAATCCAGTTAGAAATAACGTATTCAGGTTTCCATGTAAATGTATTTAAAAAGGATAATAGGACCTCTATTAGAATAAAATTATGGCGTTCGTTGTTTTTACTGGGTGTTGATCTACTGAATGTTGAGGCCCGTAATGCTAATAGCTCTGTAAACATGACAAAGTAGTTTTTGACATGTTTTACAGACCTGTATCCATTTTCATAACACTTGTTTTCAATCAGATTTGTCATTCTTACATAAATCAAAACAAACTATCAAACTCTGTATCAGCGTACATGAATTTCTCTTTCTTAGCTGTCGCTCGTACTTTTCTGACCAAACTTAAAAGAAATGCCTTTGCCACGTATGCATGCATGCATACGTAATATGAATTTTCAACAATGTGTTTTTGAATAATACTCTTGTATATTGAGTGTATGTTTTGACTTTGTGTTAGCTCACAGAAACAACCAATGAGATCGTAGGCATCCCGTCACTTCCCTGTTTTACTGAAGTTTTAATAATATTCCTATTTGCAACTGAGTATCTAGATCTAAATATAAGTTATACTAGTTAATAACTGGAAAGATTGGCCTCGAAGGTCCGAAAGATTGGCCTCGAAGGTCCGTCAAATACAAACCGACAGTACAGTTATGTTCGTATTTTGTCATACTTTCCACGAAAAAACTTTTAATACAACTTGCCGTCAATGTAAGCAAATATCAAAACTTTTACATGAATCAGAACCAATGGCTATGACACCAATCTGGGCTAAATTAAATATCAAGACACAAAATACATACACCAATTTTAATGGTAAAAACGCCGTTCAATATCAAATATTACTTTCAAATTATTCAAGAAATTAAACGATTTGACAACAAAGTTAAAAATGTTACCTGTCTGGTTAATCCATTCGATGTTGAAAAAAATCCGAGACCTTTAGTTACAAACTTTCGATTTGCGTATATTACATATTGTATCTATTTATAGTCTTAGCGTATTTTCTGAAAATCTGATGAATCATGGGTAAATCCTAATAAAATACCAATCTCCTCGCAGTGATCTCCCCTCCATTCTTTGGACTTAAGAGGGGGCGGAGCAGGGGGGGGGGGCTGAGGCTCTTACACGAACCTGTAACTTTATGAAGATTTTAATTTTGAAATGTATATCTCGATTGTTAAAATTAAGGCAAATCACGGATGATACGGACCATGTGACGATACGAACTGTAATGTTGTCAGTGTAATGTGTATAACAGACCCAAAACGGGATGGTTTATTATATACCTTAATTACATTCATACAGATACGCACACGATCAACATCTAATCGATAACTGAAGTATATCAGTATACAGGGGCGGATTTATCAATACTGGGCTCTTACGAACCATTGGAAACAAACCATGATGAAAAAAAAAACACAAAAACTTTACTCTTCAGTTTTTTAAGAGTATGTAACGGTAATTATGTAAGAGTGGGACTCTTACAAGTACCTGTAAGATGGTATTTTTCAAGGATATGAATAGTATAAGATTTTGAAATATATATCTCGATTGTTAAAATTCAGGCGAATCACATACGATACGGACCATGTGACGACACGGAGCAGGCTAAACAAACCAAGATGGTGAAAAACACCTTTTTACTCCTTATTATTATTTAAAATAAATTCAGCCTTCTGTTATTTAAACGTGTACAAGTTTAAATGGTTGATATAAATATAAAGTAGGCTTCCGTGCGTTGTAACATTTATCCTCAAATTATTTACTGGTCAGCTAGTGGTGTAACAACAACTAGCCTTTACATTTTGACTCGGATCATAGAAAATACAGTAACGTCTTTAACAGAACCCTGTGAACAGATATATGCCTTGCTTGACCTAGTAATTTAGATTTGTAAATTGAAAGACCTTGCTCAAGTTATTTTAGGTCTTTGATAAGTCTAATGTAAATAAAGTTCTTATGATACTGCATATTCATTCCAATCAGGATCTTTCAATTTGAAAGATCCCGATTCCATAATCTTGAATACTTGATAATCATTACATTGCTGGAAATTAATATATTAAACCCTGAACTACAAACAAGTACTTTCGATTAACTGCATGTGTTATTTTATGAAATTGTTTAAAAAAGAAATGACGAATTACATTTTGTAATATTCACTGTCTTAATTTTGAATCTCAGTCTTACCCATAAGAAATTACAACATTATCGTAGAACATTTCATATTGGAAACAGTTTCTTCTTAAATTTCTAAAATTAGAATCTATTTTTCTTTGATCTAATTCAGCACAGTGCGTACTTCATATATTTTTTGTTAAATTTACCATACTTGCCAGTAGGCAATAAGCTATCCGTATAGTCCCGAAATGTTATCCTATGGCTAAGGGGCGAAGGGAAAATTCCGGGATCGCCTTTAGAAAAGCCGGGATTCGGGATCGTATTAAACATATAGTAATACCGGGAATATACCAACTGCCATAGGTGTCATTGATAAATTATCGATTAGCGCATGCCTTTTGTTTTAGATATGCATGTATAGTATAAGCGTGAAAATCTTGTTGATGGATTTTAAGTTTTTTATAGCGGAGATAGTTGCGACATTCTTTTTATTATTATTATTTGCATTTTCATGTCGTACTAATATGGGTACTGAAATTCTTTATAAAGCATTCCGAAAAGTACGCGGTAATTTAAAAAATATCAGAGCAATGTAGGTTTTGTATGAATATTTGTTTATTTCATTATCTAAAATAAATCATAAACGGAGGATTTTCTATTTGAAGGTTCGTTTATATGCTACGTATATTAAACAACTCGCTAGAAATATAAAGTAATTGCTAAATTACTCATTTAATATCAGTGTCTAACTCTGAATAACCTTAATTGTGATTTCTGCATTTCAATTTATTTAAAATGCAAACTGGTATAGCTCTAAAGATAATTTAATCTTAATTTCAAATCAACATAATGGTCAATATATATGATATAATCAATTAATATAACTTTTTATTGCCACAAATAACGACAAATATCAAAACCAAAACAGTTTATTGGTTTCCCTATATGTTTAATACGATCCCGGATCCTGGGCGTCCCGGATCCCGGAACCCGAGATTTCCCCCTTACCTGGCTATGGTTTAGGGTCTTCAAACCGAAAGTAGGCTGATCTACTGGAACGAAAGAACCGATAAAGGACCAAACATTTTTATAAAGACATAATTAATAAAGAGCTATATACAAAATAACGGCATATGATTTTTTTGTTTTTTTTTTTTAAATGTAAAATCATTTACAAAAATAAGTACGTTCCACAGTTTAACACGTAAACATCCGGTGACGTCATGTAATGGCGCTCTCCATGAAAAAATATGTTGTGTTACAAGCTATATCAATGAATATTTCATTTCATGAAGCACCCTAAAGTTTTCAAGGTAAATGCGTTACTTTCCATTTTTTAACGGTTTTTTATCTCATAAGGTATGAAATTTATTTTTCTGTGTATAGTAGATCTATATATAATTGTACTGCGAATACTGTTCGTCCTTAACAATTTTCGAACACGGGAGATAAACTTATTTAAGGCATGTACTTCAAAGTTTTAACAGTTAATACCTATCGAAAATAAAATTTGGATCTGGCACTAAAATATATGTTGAAAACAGTTGCTGGGAGAACTTGGCCAATCTAAAGAAAAGAATTCATTTTTAATTTAAATAATAATAGTGGATTAATTGTAGTTTTCAGTACAGTGTAAGTTGAAGTATACTGAATTTGTTAGTTTGAGTCAGGCAAAGTCTCTTACCATTTGAAAATGCTAATACCAAATCAGTGGAGGGAGTACAAATGTTTTTGTTTTATTAATGACATTGTATACATAGTGGGAATTCAGAAGATTTATTGAGGTTTCAACAAATAACAAGTTTGATCATTTTGGACCACTATATTAATTTTTTGAAGGTTTCCACAAAAAATGTATAAAACACTGCAGTATTTGTAAATAAATTTCACTAAGTTTTGTTCTGTTTTGTGAGTTGTTTAAAATGAATGTAAGTCATATACAGTTAATTGTAATGAAATACTCTTTCATGTTTTGATATTGACTTGTTAATCACAAGTGCCCGTGCAAGTATAAATAAAGTGAAAATGTGCATGTCACAGTTTTAAATCTATGCTATAAATAAAAAGAAGAATATGTGATTTCATCACTGTGAAAGAATGTGTACAGTTTTAACACTTTTACTGTGAAGAATTTTCAGTTAGTTGATGCAGGGACCGTATTATAAGTCCCAGGTTGATGATACAGTATAAATCTCTAGTGGAGCATCAACAAAATTACTATTAGTATTTTCTTCATAATGATTTCATCATGAGTGTGTCGAGTTTTATGCCTAGTTAACTATCAGTAAGGTGATAAAACTGTAACTGTAACCATTTCATTTTGTAGTACATTGTGATAAATAAAAAACACAATTAACAATTCATACTGATATCGTTCACACCTTTCTTAGTGATAAACACATGATTTAATGTTTTTGTGAAACCTCTAAACAGCCTATTAGATAAATCCAATTTGTCAAACTTGTCATTTGACAAAACCTCCGATAATTGGTAGAATCACAGCAAGTGCTAGGTTAGCTCAGTTGGTAGAGTGAAGGACCAGTGTCCTGGAAGTCCTGGGTTTAAATCCCATGTTGTGTTCTCTTTTCTTTCTTTAATTACATTACTTGTGTTAAATGAAATGGCAGGATGGCCTGGCTAAGTTTTTAGCTCACCTGAGCGAATGCTCAGGGTGAGCTATTGTGATCGCTGGATGTCCGTCGTCTGTCCGTCGTCTGTCGTCTGTTCACATTTGCCTTGTGTATGCGATAGAGGCTGTATTTGTGATTGGATCTTTATGAAACTTGGTCAGAATGTTTGTCTTGATGAAATCTAGGTTGGGATTATATATGGGTCATCTGGGGTCAAAAACTAGGTCACGGGGTCCAATCTAAGAAAAACCTTGTCTATGCGATAGAAGCTATATTTTTCATCCAAATTTCATAATATTTTGTCAGAATGTTTGTCTTGATGAGATCTAGGTTGCGATTGTACTTGGGTCATCTGGGGTCAAAAACTAGGTCACGGGGTCAAATCTTAGAAAAAGCTTGTGTATGCGATAGAAGCTTTATTTTTCATCTTAATTTCCTAATACTTGGTCAGAATGTTTGTCTCTATGGTATCTAGGTTGGGATTATATATGGGTCATCTGGGTTCAAAAACTAGGTCATTAGGCCAAATCTTAGAAAAACCTTGTGTATGCAATAGAAGCTGTATTATCCATTGGATTTTCCTAATATTTTGTCAGAATGTTTGTCTTGATGAGATCTAGGTCAGGATTGAATATGGGTAATCTGGAGTCAAAACTAGGTCACAGGGTCGAATCTTAGAAAAAAGCTTGTGTATGCGATAGAAGCTGTATTTTACATCCGATTTTCCTAATATTTGGTCAGAATGTTTGTCTTGATGAAATCTAGGACAAGATTGTATATGGGTCATCCAGGGTCAAAAAATATGTCACAGGGCCTATTCTTAGAAGACCTTCTGTTCAGCTACAACAATGAAACATTAGATAATTTTGCATGCAGATTAAATCTTTGACCGTGGATGATCTTGGCCTTGACCTACTTACTTACATCCTGATTTTTTTATGTTTCAGTGCAGTGATTCTCAGGTGAGCGATATAGGGCCATCTTGGCCCTCTTGTTGAGGTAAAAGACTGAGGAGTGTAGAGCCAAGTTGAGTAGAAACAAAGCAAACACACAGCAAGCTAGGTAGAGCTATGGATTAGTGTGCTGAGGGTTATTGATGTGCTTTTCTTATGTCCTGTGCACTTTTCTCTCTTTGCTTACTTAACTTGTTAACTTCTTGTGAACTGACTAGCTTTAAATGCGACAGAAATGATTATGTTTAAATTATTCTGAATTTTTTTAATATATATTGTTTTTATATATATTTAATGATTTTCTTTCTAAGTCCATGAAAATTTGCCTAAGTTTTTAGCAATATATACATTAAAATACTTAATATAGAGACCAGCATCTTGTTGCAACAGTCCTCAGTTAGGCCATTATTTTTATATTTTTCGGTTTACTGACCCGCCGACCCTGTATTTTGGAAAATGAAAAAAAAAAAAAATTTTCAGGAAAAAAAAAATTCTGAACGCCGATTTTTTGGAAAATGTACCGTATGAACGGCTCATTTTCCTTGGTTTCTTCACAGTAAAGACTGAATACATTATCAAAATATTCATATATACAGTATTCAGGAATAAATAGAAATAAGAAGACTTTCCAATGTTTTTTTGTTTTTTTTTCAAGATTTTTTTTTTTTTTTTTCCCTCCTCCTACCCTACCTTATTTTGAAAAAAATCAGTAAACCAAAATAAAAAAATAAAAAATGGCCTTACTTTGGTCATATTCAGGCATAGATATTGTCATGCACAAAATAAGCACAATACCCTGTAGAATCATATCTAGTAGGATTGACTAGCATTTAGTAAGCTTTGAAGTCCAAATATATTTAGACATGTACATGTACAGTGGAATTCAAGATATTTTGGTTTAAGTTTGGCCCAATTGGCAAGAAATGTAACATCAGGCATATTAATTCTTTCTTTTTTTAAAGCACTGACTAAGAATTAAACTAATTTTTTTTCCTTAAAATTAAAGAAAACTTAATATACTTTTGGAAAAACATAATTTTCTTCTTCTGTACACTACGAAAACTGGCGAAAAATAAAATGTTTTCAACAGGATTTGAACACATGTCCTTCAGGTCAGTAAAATTAAGAGTGGCAAACTAAACCTCTGAGTTACACAGGATACTTGTTAACTCCTGTCAAAATTAAGAATATGTAAAAAGTGTCTACCGCTTGACTAAGTGGGTAAAATTTTTACGCATAAAAGTGTGTAAAACTTTATATTATGATGTGTTTCTGTAACAGAAAATGAGACAGTAAACTTAGTTTTGATATTTATGTTCTTCACAATCACAACTAGAATTTCTACATGTATAAACATTTTCTTTTTTTTTGCATGGTCGAACCAGCTGTGATTCAGTCACTTTAAAGGTCACAAAACAACACAATGTTCCGTTCACGAAGACGAGGAGAAAATTTTGGTGTGATGCTGCTTGCGCTGCAGCTGTTCCAGTTTGGATTTGACAAGATTCCACCAGTTACCTTGGTAACAATCCTTGGACAAGTTGCAATATTTCTTCAAATTGGTGACTTAGACCGATGGTTTGGTTCTTGGAGAGATGTTTGCATCAGTACACATTATGTATTGCGCCAGAAACAGTGGAGCCGATTAATTCTCGGAACTTTAGTTCATGGAAGTGACATGCATCTATATTTTAACATGGTTTCATTACTGTGGAAAGGGGTTTTCCTAGAGAGGAGGTTTAGGAGTCAGTATTTTGCATACCTTTTAACAGTGTTTACTGTTTTGACTAGTATGACATTAGTTGGACTGAACTGGATTATGGCTGAGTTGTATGGTGACAGGTCCTATGAACTGGGACATTGTGCTGTTGGTTTCTCAGGTAAAATCAGTATTTCAAATGGAACAAGCTATTAATATTTTTATTGTCTTTACCTGGGTGCTTAGATATTATAATACCCCCTAAATGAAGTTTTGGGGGGGGGTGTATATAGAAGTCACCCGGTGGTTGGTCGGTAGGTCAGGCAGTTTGTTGCAGTTTCCTTGTCTGGAGTGTAACTTGAAAGCTTATGGTTTGAATTCAATGCAACTTCATACAATGATCAAGCACAATGAGAGGAAGTGCATTGTTCAAGAATCATAACTCCGTCTTCAGTATTTGCAGGGTTATTGCCTGGAGCCTAACTTGAAAACGAACTGTGGAATTCAATGCAACTTCATACAGTGGTCAAGGGCAACGAGAGGAAGTGCACTGTACAAGAGCTATAACTCTACCTTCACTATTTGCACAGTTATTGCCCTTTGTTGGTTTTCCTTGTCTGGAGCATAACTTGAAAAGTAATGGTTGGATTTCAGTGCAATTTCATACAATGGTCAAGAACAATGACAGAAAGTGCAGTGTACAAGAGCCATTACTCCATCTTCAGTATTTGCAGATTAATTTCCCTTTGTTGGATTTCCTTGTCCAGAGCATAACATGAAAATTAACGGTTGGAATTCAATGCAACTTCGTAGAATGGTCAACCACATTGAAAGGAAATGCAGTGTACAAGAACCACAACTATCTTTAATTGCCCACAACCATAACTCTATTTCAACTCTTTTACAAAGTATTCTGTTAGTAATAACTTCGTCAGTTCTAAAGCAGACTTGTGGGGGTATTAATCACATTTAGTGATAGCTCTAGTTTGAATTTACTGTATGCCATGAATAACATTTATTGTCAAGCCAAGTATTAATGTCATTGGATCACAGTCAAGTTTTTATGAAGGTAAAAGAACATAAATTTAAATTAATGGACATCATTTGTTTCAAAGTAACCTTGCATTCTGTAGTTCCTTAAGAAAAGCTTTTCTTAATACATCAGAGATTCAAAGGAATGTCACAGAACATTAAAATATAAACCCTTAATAAATATTAAAATTCAATTATCATATTTTATTTTGATGATCAATTTTCTCTGGAAGTTTTGGAACATTCTGTTGTATTTTTCAGGTGTGATATTTGCACTGAAAGTGCTTACCACCCACTACTCTCCAGCAGGACTTCACTATGCCCTGGGCTTCATTCCAGTGCCTTCCAAATATATATACTGGGTTGAACTGGGGCTCATTCAACTTGTGTATCCAAATGCATCATTTACTGGTAACATGATTCTGTTCCTATTTACATCATTAATAATATCATTAAACTGTCTGGTTTCTTTAATCACCAGATTTTGCTATTTCCAGGAAAAATTTTGTTACATTTCAAATTCAGTTCATTTCTATAATAATTTTAGATGTGAGTACTGTTGGTATTTGAATTTTACTAGTGTTTAGTATTTTGTAATTATTGATGACCTAACATTGTCAGCTTAAGGCATTTTCTTTCTTTGGATTTGTGATTTGTTCATTTTCTATTCTAGGAAAAACTCAGAAAACCTTTAGCACTTACCAGAAAAAGTTCTTTGGATTGCTAAAATTCTACTTTTGCCCTATTGATTTTTTTCTTTCATTGATACCCCAGAAATGGCAAAGCTAAGCTGAGATGTAAAATAGGTTGTTTATTTTCTTTAGTGATACATTTGATTATTTTATTTTACAGTTTTTGCTGCCCTATAATAAATATTGTTTGTTTTTATTTCATTCAGGACATCTTGCTGGTATTCTTGTTGGTTTACTCTATACTAAAGGTCCTCTGAAGCAGATAATGGACAGTTTTTGGCCACCAGGTACATTAATCACTATTCTGATTATGATATATTTACTTTTACCATAATTTTCTTCAGTAAACTTTCAAATGAGAAAACCAAAAGCCTAGAAATAGCACTATGACAAATGTTTTAAAGTAAGCTTCGTTTTAAGCTCACCTGAGCAAAGCATGTTCATAGTGAGCTTTTGTGGTTACCCTGTGTCTGTTGTACAATGTATGTTCATCATCTTTGGCTTTAAACAACATCTCCTCCTAGACCACTTGGTCAGAGCTGATGAAACATCGCAGGATGTTCCTGACAAGAAGTTCTTCCAAGCAGAGCTCTTACAGAGTTCCAGAGATTTTTTTGACCATGGGTGTAATTACCCCCACTTTAATAAGTGCGGGGGTAAATGGAGATATTAAATCTATGTGAAAAGGTAAATTATTAAACTTGATATTCTTATTTTAAGGTTTACCAAAGTTGTTCAAACAATACTTTCAACCTTGACATACTGATCTATGCTCTATTTTTTAAAAAAATTACGGCATGGAAAAATTGACCAGTATCTACAATGGTTCTCAGATGAGCGATGAAGGACCATCATGGCCCTCTTCTTGCATTTATTCTGTTTTTTGGTCACAGATTTTGTTGGTCTATTTTGAAGGTCAAAAATTGGTTTAAATGGCATTGTAGGTTAGAAAAAAATCATGAACTAAGGACAGGACACAAACTTACCACCCTGTGCTTGTAAGTGGCATGCTTTACTAAAACTGTTACCTATGCCCCCCCCCCCCCCCACCCCCCACCCACCCACCCAAAAAAATGAAAAAAATCAAATCAATGCTTACACACATTCATATTACTGACTATTTCAGAGCCCACATACAGATATGCTGCAGGTACAGCTGAATACCAGAGACCTAACACCAGAGGATATACAATAGGTAGCGTGTAAGCTTGAATCTTTTGTAAAGGTTATAATTACCCGATAACAATTTGTAATGGAATTCACAAGGTCTGCTTTTCATTTGCTTGTTTTGTTAGTTTTTTTGTCGCGATCTAAGTGTGAACATTCGAAAATTTGGATCCTTAAATGAAATCAAAGTGTTGAAGAAGTAAGAAAGGCATTGTGAGCAGGTGAATTCACACCTACTGTTGTTTAACACCTCTGGTCAGACGACCGTAAACATGCGGTGTCTAATGTTTGTGGCCTGTGCTTTAAGCTAGTGTCATCTACATTGGGTAAGACAAAAGGTACTAGTATGTCCATGTCGAGTTAGGGGTCAAACTTTGAGACGGAATGATTGTGTCACAGGAAGAAACTAAATACATGAATGTGTCGTCAGTTATTGGCGCTAACCCCCATTTTACTTTATACCGGCACGATTTTTTGGTTGTTTTATTCTCTTGCAAATTCTTTAACAGTTCACATCAGTATTGCTAATAATCAGTCAAAATGTCAATAATACTTTCCATACCTTGCGCTTGGTCTCAATTTCTTTTTCTTTTTGATCTTCAACATATAAATTTAAATCGAATGGGGATTTACCCAATATAAGGATACCAGATACCAAGAAATACACCTTGTGTCAATGAAATGGAAACACTTGGATCTTATCAAGTTAACATTGAGAAGTAATGGCAATGATCTTGCATTCTTCTGAAAAGATGTTAACCGTAGCTGGATTTCAGAATTTTGTTTTGTTCAGTTATAATTAGAATTGCATTGATTTATGCCTGGATGAAATTAATTGAAAAAAAGTTTAACATTTTCTTTATTTATTTTTGACCACCATCACGTGACATGCCTGCTGGCAGTGATTATTGTTCTGAAAGGGAAGTAACCACTGCATGGAGTTTGGTAGAAGTTCAGTAAAAACTATGTGTAATTATTGAGTATGAGTTATTCAAACGTTTGAATCCAAAATTATGTGAATATTCAAATGCTAAAATCAACAAATTTTGCCATCCCTAGTTTTTTTTGAACTCTGAAGCAAAAAGCTTCTATTTGGTCTTGGCCTGATTTGGTCAGAATGTGTAAGAGCTTAATATTTCTGTAAGGTTCATAGAATTTGAATAATGTCAAGTGTTGAGTTGCAAAACAAACTACTTAGCAGCTAGAATTTTATGACTGTTTATGACTGTTGTGTGTGTGTGTTTTTTTACCAACATTTACCCATAGTTACCCACAACTATATTCACCAACTTTAGTTATGAACCAGTCTTCTTCTGAACCAAAGTGCCATAGAAGTGTGACATTTTCACACTACATATAGTTGTTAAGAGGTGAAGAGTATATTTCAGACAAGTTGTAACACTATGACGTGTTGGACACTACAGGTATTGCTGTAACACTGGTATGAGTGTAACATCGGTCAATGCCTCTTTGATAGCAGAATACCTGTAGATATTAAAATGCGTTCGATGTCTCTCTGATAGCAGAATACCTATAGAAATTAAAAAGGTAGTTCTGTTTAACTCTTCAATGGATTGATTGGTTGTTCTGTTTTATCCAATCATAGATTGAGACGCGGCGTTGTTACGTCGGTTAGTTTAAAAACAGCCGCTCGGGGCTTTTTGTTTGAGTTGAGTTCAGTTCAGTTTGAGTTTGAGTTTAGTTCGGTTTCGCTCTGTCGCTCTTGTTTAAAAAAGTATAACCTGGGTTGTTAATAGTAAACTGTAATAAAAGTTTGGACACTATGCGTTGTAGTTAGAGATTTCGGCCACAAGCAGCGCACATGTTGCGGTGTTACAAAGTTATCAACATGTTCAGAAATTTCGCAGAAAGCACGCTATGGAGGAACCAGTTCAGAGATGTAAGAGTGTTGATATCTCGATCTGTTTTTGCTCTCAGACAATTTTCATGCTTCTAGAAGGTTATTGCCCTTCATTAATTTTTGTAGCTAACCTTTTGTAAGGGTATAACTTGAACATCCTTAGAAGAGAAGTCAGCATCAGACATTATGAATGAATAGATCTAACCAATGGAAAGTTTACTGCAGAAGAACCATAACTCTCATTTTATATAAGTTCTTCCTAGTTGTAATTTCATATCTAAGTTTTATCCAGCTTCCTTAGATTAAGTGTGATCTTCCTTTCCATATGTTTCTACTCACCTTCTGCAAATATCTATACAATACAGTATTACAGTTGCTGCTTTTCACTGCTTCTGATACTCTAGTTTTTGACAACTGTTTTTTTTTACAGACCTTTCTCACAGTTTGAACACTGGTCAGAAATCCTCAGGATATTAGTAGTGGCAAATAAAGCTGCTGAGAGATTTTATTCTTGATAAATCAATAATATTGTCAAAAATGATCAAACAAAACACAGTATAATAAAATGAGTGTACTTCTAAACATTCTATGGTTCCTTTTTACTTTTTGCTGTTAAAAAAAGATGTGATACAGGGAAGACTGTTACTCTAGGGGAAAAAAGGATATCGAGTCCCTCTCTGATGTAAAGAGTCATGTTTAGATTGTAGCTATATCAATAAAAGGTTTCTCTAATTTTTTTTCAGGTGGTAGACAGCCCCAGTATAGAGACCAGAACAACAGTGATAATCACAATAATTATAACAGATATGAGGATTATACAGGAGGGCTTAGTGAAGAGGAACAGATAAGAAGAGCAACAGAGGAGAGCTACAGGGATAATAGGGGTAGGCTATAGCTAACAAGTTCAGATCTCATATGGAGAATTTAAGTGTTAAAATCCCCATTCCTGTTTTAAGCCAACAAACTGGACAGTGTTCAAAAACAGGCCCCAGTTTTGGGAAAAATACTTATTTACAAACTCAATAGTTAAATCAACTGATTTTGATATGTCTTTAGTTGAATTGGTTCAAGGGCAACCAGATTTTTATTCTGTCGGGATCAAAATTGGTTGAATAGTGCATTCTTTTTAAAAAAAGCTAATCCATTTGAATCTTTGATAAAGTATTGAATAAGGCGTGAAAATATTTAAGTAACCTCTCAAATATTTATTACTATTCAAGTACCAGTAAATGCTTTAACTGTTGAAAATTTACATCACACACATTTTATGTTCCTATGCACGTGTGTGGAAAGAAGTCTGTAATTCATATGTAGGGAGAGAATAATTTTCTTAGGAGAGAATAATTTTCTTGTAAAATAACAAACTCAGACTTCTCTAAATCTTTCAGGTGATCAGCCAAACAGGTTATATCCAGACTTGGATGATTTGAGAAGAAGACGAGCAGACAGATACACTTGATGACTTCATTTTTTAAGAGGTTACTTTGTTCACAAGTGACATTAGACAGTGTATGAATAGTTTATTGGAAAAATCAAATCTGTGATAAGTGTTATTACATGCTTGGGAAATTTGTAAGAACTATATTGTGTACAGACCAGTGTAAATTGTGCTACATTTTGTTATTCCAAAAGGTATGACTGCATTGGCTTGCTTAAAGAATGTGCCATATGGCTTTTAAGCAAGCAAAAATATTTTTAGCAAGTATGAAATCTGTATACGTGTTTTCTAGGTAAGCAGCAAGGAGGAAAAATGCTAACTCATCAGGATTAAGTGCGAAAGTGTAGATTGTTTAAGAGCGAAAAGGTGCAGGAAAACATTATCACTGAAAAACAGAATTACAAAAAGTGTAAAATATTCAAAGAATTTTGATCTTTTTCTTATAGTTGTAGACATAAAAAAAACGTGCAAACTGAAGCAGTTTTTTAGGGATTGTGATAATGTTACTTGAAGTACTGTAAACATCGTACATGTGACCACCTGTTTTAAGCAACGTTTTCTATTAAATGACGGCTGGAGAAAGTGCATGATACAGAAAGCATCCCATTCCAGAGACACTCCTGGTTCTTTTGCATGCTCGGTGTACAGCATTGTTACATGGGATCTCGGTTTAACATCTAATCCAAAAGACAATTAGTAATTAGTGGAGGAGCATGGGATCGATATTGGGAGCCCTGGGTTACCAGTCCAAAGCGTTATCACTGGACCACAGATACCTGTCTTTGTTAGCGAGTTTAGTTTGCATCTGTACACAGCCAACCTATGAAACTGTCAAGCAAACAGTCAGTTTGCACAGCCAGAATTGAACAACATTTATCACAGATTTTCTGCTCATTTTTCGCCATTAAAAAGTCAAGAACCATGAAATATTATATCTAGACAAGAGTATTTCAGTTTTGTAACTTTCTATAACAAAAAGTGTAAGAAAAATAACCAAGGTATTAGTGGTTGGAAAAACTCAGAATTCAAAAACAAATCAGAGCATTCAACGTCAGTTCAACATAAAATTTTAAGTTCAAAGCACTTCAAAGATATTTTCTCCACACATTTAATAGTGTATATTTGTATTGCATGTTGAACAAGTCTGCTTTAGTCTGTAGAATTTGAAGAAATTATTTAGGCTATCAGGGAAAGTTAAAAATCTCCTTAGAAATTGCTGGCTCACTTTGAAAAAATAACTTGGAACAACTTCTTCGGTGACTGTTATAAATTGTGAAACCTATTTCAAATGCTGGAAAAACTTGGTTGCCCCAGGAGGGGTTTATTTTCCTGATATGTCTAGATGGGAAGTTTTTTCAAATATCTCTGAAACACACTCACATATTCCAGGTGTTTATTACTGGTATTTTTGATTAGTGATACCTAGGACTGTCTTATAACTTTGAAAATAATCACTGCATTTCAAAACAATTACATGAAAATGATAGGGATGGAAAGACAATGAGCAACCTTTCATACATCAATAAAATTAATTTTTATCAGGACAAATCTACTTAAGTTAAACTTCATTTACCCAGCATCAAAGGGTTTCTGAGTTGGAGCCATTGGGAAAAAAGTCATAAAACTAATCAGGGGAAGTCCTGCATGTTTACTTACCAGCAGTATAGAATACAATATATTTCCAGAGAAAGGATACCTTGAGGTGATTGTGATAACATGAATAAAAAAATATTTATTTACATTGTATTTTGTAAACAATACCATGACATACTGAAATAATTTATTTTATGTATAATAGATGTAACTGATACATGTCTGCTTTCTAGCCCATTTGTCACATGTAATTTTCCTGAATGGCTTATTTCAAGATCCCCCCAATGCTGGTTATTGTATGATTACTCAGTAATATTGTCAGAGAAATTGTAGTTTGAGTAAAAAGGATCTTTATATACAAATGGAAATTTAAGTATGAGTTAAAAATGTTTTAAATTATAACTGTTTGTAATGTACATATAAGCTAGGCTTAGGTATAGCATATTATCACAGAAACTAACTGTAACAGTGTGTGAAAGTGAGATAAAATGACTATCAACTTTGTTAAATGCTGAACACAGTGTAATCATTGCTGTCATGGTAAAAAAACATAAACCACATGGTAACAAACAAACATACAGTAATTATGTCTGCTACTTTTTAGACTGTCCGTGATATATTAACATACCAACACAGGCATATCCACCATAAACATGGATGATTGGTAATTTGTAAACAGTCCCAAATGCTTTCTTTAAGTGGATATATTAAGGGTGGCATATTGTTTTTTAACAGTCCGTCTGTCAGTCCATCTGTCATTCCGTCCAAAAACTTTAACATTGGCAATAACCTCTTTATTAGTTAGTGGATTTACTTCATACTTGGACACAACACCCCTTTGGACAAGGCCTTTTCACTGACCTATATTTATTTGACCTTGACCCCTGAATGACCTTCATCTTGAAGATCCAATTGTCCAAAAACTTTAACATTGGCCATAACTTCCTTATTAGTAAGTGGATTTGCCTCATACTTGGACTCAACACCCATTTGGACAAGACCTTCCCGCTGACCTGTAATTATGTGACCTTGACCCCCGAATATCCAATCATACAGAAACTATTTTTTGGCCATAATTTCCAGATTAGAAAGTGGATATACTTCATACTCAAAGATGTATGAGGTTTAAGAGACAGATGCGAAGAGACCATGTATTAGGTTTGAGAAACAGATATGAAAGGACCATAAAGTAGGTTTGGGAGACAGATGTAAAGGGACCATGTATCAGGTTTTAGAGATAAATGTGAAGAGACCATGTATTAGGTTTGAGAGACAGATGCGAAGGGACCATATATTAGGTTTGAGAGACAGATGTGAAGGGACCATGTTTTAGGTTTGAGAGATAGATCTGAAAGCACGATGTATTATGTTTGAGACACAGATGTGAAGGGACCATTTATTAGATTTCAGAGACAGATGTGAAGGAACCATGAATTAGGTTTGAGAGACAGATGTGAAGGGGCCATGTATTAGGTTTGAGAGATAGATGTGAAGAGACCATGTATTAGGTTTGAGTGACAGATGCAAAGGGACCATGTATTAGGTTTGAGAGACAGATTTGAAGGGACCATGTTCTAGGTTTGAGAGACAGATGTGAAGGGACCATGTATTAGGCTTGAGAGATAGATGTGAAGGGACCATGTGTTAGGTTTATAAGTTAGATTTGAGGGGACCATTTATTAGGTTTGAGAGACAGATGTTAAGGGACCATGTACTAGGTTTGAGAGACAGATGTGAAGGGACCATGTCTTAGGTTTGAGAGACAGATGTGACGGGACCATGTACTAGGTTTGAGAGATAGATGTGAAGGGACCATGTATTAGATTTGAGAAACAGATGTGAAGGGACCATTTCATAGAATTGAGAGACAGATTTGAAGGGACTTTGTACTAGGATTGAGAGACAGATTTGAAGGCACCATGTATTAGGTTTAAGAGACAAATGTGAAGGCACCGTGAATAAGGTTTGAGAGACAGATGTGACGGGATCATGTATAAAGTTTGAGAGACAGATGTGATGGAACCATGTATTAGGTCTGAGAGAGAGATGTGAAGAGACCGTGTATTAGGTTTTAGATATAGATGTGAAGAGACCATGTTTTAGGTATGAGAGACAGATGTGAAGGGACCATGTACTAGGTTTGAGAGACAGATGTTAAGGGACCATAAATGACAAATGTGAAGGGACCATGTATTAGGTTTGAGAGACAGATGTGAAGGGACCATGTATTAGGTTTGAGAGGCAGATGTGAAAGGACCATGTATAAGGTTTCAGAGACAGGTGTGAAGGGATCATATATTAGGTTTAAGATATAGATGTGAAGGGACCATGTTTTAGGTTTGAGAGACAGATGTGAAGGGACCATGTATTAGGTTTGAGAGACAGATATTAAGGGACCATGTATTAGGTTTGAGAGGCAGATGTGAAAGGACCATGTATTAGGTTTCAGAGACAGAATGAAGGGACCATGTTTTAGGTTCGAGAGACAGATGTGAAGGGACCATGTATTAGGTCAAGAGACAGATGTAAAGGGACCATGTGTTAGGTTTGAGAGACAGATGTGAAGGAACCATGTATAAGGTTTGAGAGACAGATGTGAAGGGACCATGTATTAGGTTTGAGAAACAGATGTGAAGGGACATTGTATAAGGTTTGAGAGACAGATGTGTAGGGACCATGTATAAGGTTTGAGAGACAGATGTGAAGGGACCATGTATTAGGTATGAGAGACAGACGTGAAGGGACCATGTATCAAATTTTAGAGACAGATGTGAAGGGACCATGTATAAGGCTGTAAAGATAGATGTGAAGGGACCATGTATTAGGTTTTAGAGACAGATATGAAGGGACCATGTATTAGGTTTATGAGACAAATGTGAAGGGACCATGTATTAGGTTTTAGAGACAGATATGAAGGGACCATGTATTAGGTTTATGAGACAAATGTGAAGGGACCATGTATAAGGTTTGAGAGACAGATGTGAAGGGACCATGTATTAGGTTTGAGATACAGATGTGAAGGGACATTGTATAAGGTTTGAGAGACAGATGTGTAGGGTCCATGAATAAGGTTTGAGAGACAGATGTGAAGGGACCATGTATTAGGTATGAGAGACAGACGTGAAGGGACCATGTATCAAATTTTAGAGACAGATGTGAAGGGACCATGTATAAGGCTGTAAAGATAGATGTGAAGGGACCATGTATTAGGTTTTAGAGACAGATATGAAGGGACCATGTATTAGGTTTATGAGACAAATGTGAAGGGACCATGTATTAGGTTTTAGAGACAGATGTGAAGGGACCAGTATTAGGTTTTAGAGACAGATGTGAAGGGAGCATGTATTAGGATTGAGAGACAGGTGTGAAGGGACCATGTATTAGGTTTGGGAGACAGATATTAAGGGATCATTTGTTAGGTTTGTGAGACAGATGTGAAGGGACCATGTATGAGGTTTGAGAGACAGATGTGAAGGGACCATTTGTTAGGTTTGAGAGACAGATTTGAAGGGACCATTTGCTAGGTTTGATAGACAGATGTGAAGGGACAATTTGCTAGATTTGAGAGATAGGTGTGAAGAGACTTTCAGTTTACTTTATGGTTAATGTTTGCCATACAGGCTGTTGCTACAGAAATTATATCTCTGTTTAAGTTTGTAAACCTGTGAAAATATTGAAGTTAACTATGCATTGTACCGTAAATGATTTGGGTGAATTTGATAAAATATCAGATTCTCTCAGGTTGAATTTTACTTTTACATCATGTGTAGGTTCTCTCTCTCACTCTCTAATTCAATCTGACTTTAAACACTCTCCCGTTACTCTTAGATTTCCTTCTACACTGGCTCCTAAACCCCAGGCTTTTTACTCACCCACCTCTCTGCTCACACTCCTCTCTCATCCGCTGTGTTCATATTTTCTATCTCTACTCACAACATTTTTCCCAACCACCAGTCTATTCTCCCCCCCTCTCTCCACTTTCTCGTACCCATTCCCCTTCACTCACCCACACTTTCTGCCTTAACTCACACACTCCCTCCACCATTATTGCACTTTTTTCTTCCACCGTCCCTTTGTTCTCAGGCAATCCCATTTACTTTTCACTGCCTTGATACTCGTCTTCAATTTCCTCAACTAATCTCTTTCCATTGTCATTTTCATGACCCTGAAATTTTACTTAAGTGTTGCTACTTCTTTTATTAGGTAATATCTCAATTTCAGCAAATAGCAGACAAATTACAGTTTACACACTTTCTTACCAGAGCACAGGTAATGAAACTGACAAGTTACATAACTGCGGCTTCCTCTTTCCTGAATTAATCTCCCATATTTTACATAGAGAAATGGTTAACCTGTTTCGGCAAGTGGGATATTTCTCAATTATTACAAATATCATAGGCATGATAGTTTACAAACTTTCTTACCAGAGCACAGGTCGTGACCCCGATTAGTTACTGCCTTTTTCTAAAAGATATGGTTAATCTGTATCGGTAAGTCAGATATTTCTAAAAATGACAGAGGCAGGAATGCTTAGGCATTGCTTTCCAAGTGCAGCATGGAGACACTGCTTTTTAGTTTACCTGAGCTATTTGTGCTCAAAGTGAGCTTTTGTGATCGTCCTGTATCCGTCAAGCGTTGTCAACTTTTTACTTTAAACAGCATCTCCTCCTTAGCTACTAGGTGAAAGATGATAAAACTGTACAGGAATGTTCCTTGCATGAAGCTTTGCCAAATTTGCGAAAAGAATTCCATTCCATGAAGAACTGTGGTTGCTATGGTAACAAGAATGAAAAAAAAATCTTCTTGTCTACAACTGCCAAGCCCAGAGGTCCGAAATTTGGCTTGGAGAATTGTCTAGTGGACCTTTACCAAGTTTGTTCAAATAATGTCCCTGGGGCCAATATTGACCCCGCCCGAGGGGTCACAAGTTTTACATAGCAATATAGAAGAAAATCTTTAAAAATCTTCTTGTCTGAAACCACCAGGCCTAGAGTTTTAAAATTTGGCATGAAGCATTGTCTAGTAAACCTCTAAAAATTTGTTCGAATAATGTTTATGGGGTCACTGTTGGCCCCGCCTGAGGAGTAACAAGTTTTACAAGTGCATAACAGTAAAGAATAAAGTCTTTAAAAATCTTCTTGTCTGAAACCACAAGGCCTAGAGTTTTAAAATTTGGCATGAAGCGATGTCTAGTAGACCTTTTCAAACATTGGTCAAATAATGTTTATGGGGTCATTATTGGCCCCGCGTAAGGGGGTCACAAGTTTTACAAAGCAATAAAGAAAAATAAGTCTTTAAAAACCTTCTTGTCTGTAACCACATGGTCTAGAATTTTTAAATGTGGCATGAAGCATTGTCTAGTGGACCTTTATTAAGCTTTTTCAAATTATCAGATTAGGTTAAAGGTTAAAATTACATCTATCTACTTTACCTCATAGAGCCTTCATTTATAAACCAGTATCTTTGATATTCGGTATATAGGTTCCTTGCATGAACCTCTACCCATGGATGGGACTTGAGGTCACTTGGTCAAGGTCAAGGCCATCTTAGCTTATAATAGTTATTTCTACTTTCTGTCATAGAGCCTTTATTTATTGACTGATATTTTACATATTTGGTTTGTAGGCACCTACATATCTTCAACTAGAAAATGAAATACTGCTTCTTATGTTTGCTTAACAGCAAACCCACAGCCAAAGTACTCAGGTGTGCGATCCAGGGCCATCATGGCCCTTTTGTCTTTAGTAATCTTCAGTGTGAAACTAGCACTTAAGAGAATTTTCTCAGTTTCTATCAATTGCAGTGACGTGATAATTTACAGACAGAGGTCATGACTCTGACAAGCAACTAGCAATATATATGAGAATTATTTAATTTGAGGGTTAAAAGTAAAATATTATATATTCCATTTACTTCTTCATTTAATATTGCTTAGACCTTCTTGCTTTTGTCTCTATTGAATAATCATCATAGCAAGTTAGTTAAAGGTTAATGAAGTTTATTAAAGTTTTATAGTTCAAGTTGTTCATGTTATATGTTTAGATAAAAAACAAGTTTGATTGATTACTTGTGTATGATGTACATTGTCACATTTCTGTTACTTGTACAGGGTCTGTTACTTGTGCATGATGTAGATTGTCACATTTCTGTTGAACAGGGTCTGACCCCTGATTGACTTAAGGAAAATCTCTGCAGAAAGACTGACCAGTACCTGACTTTTGTAATATTAAATGTGTTTACAATACATATAGCACATTAAACTCTTCAGTGATATTAATATAGAACTAATATATGTTTACAATAAGCTTTAAGTTGTGTCTTGATTTTAAATTTGTATCATGACAAAGTGCAGCTAGAGGTATACGAGTAAACTAGACAGTATCTTGTTGTCTCTCTACTTAACCTTTTATTACCCTATTCCTTTACTCCTCTCATACTCATTCTTCATTAACTCCGCCTTTTTCTCATGACTTTTACTCTCATTGCCAACTTTTTCTCCAAGCCATCCTTTTCCCAGTCCATAAATTATTATATCATATTATATTATTATATCATTCCTTTTTTCACCATTATATCACCCCTCTTATCTCTTGCCTCACTTTACTCCATTATTTGTATTCTATCATCGACCTTTCCCTTCACACTCTCTGATAATATATCTGCCACTTTTCCCTTTTCTCATACTCTCTCCCTTTTATTACTTTCCTCCCTCCATCTGCTCTCTTTTTTCTACTCTTTCTCTCTGGCCAATCCATTCTTCCGCAAATCACTCACTCCTTAAGACCACTTTCCATTTAATTTCATTTTATCTGCATTTATCTGCCCGAAGTAATCTCTTTCTCTACCTCCGTATTGCCCTTAACTTCACTTTCACATCTTCCTCCACTCATCCTCTGGCCATTTCCTTAATCGTTTTCTTAAAATCTACCCTCTCATTCCCTCAAATCACAATAATTTCCATCTTTTTTCCTTAGAGATTTTTCTCCTCCCGCCCTTTCTACCTCCATACTGCCTTTAACTCCCTTTTCTCAACACTCTTTACCTCATCCCTCATATTTCTCCCTTATTCTCCCCCAACCTTCAACCTGTCCCTCCTAACTATAACATTTCTCTCCACACACTCCCTCCCATTAATCTCTCTCTAACTCCGGCCGTTCACTCAACTTCTCTGCCACCTCCCAGCATCACTGTTTGTTGTCTCCTTATTCCTTGCTCCCTCTGACCGTTCTCCCCTCAGTTCTGTATCTCTCCGTAAAGTCTCTATTTAGCCGTATAATCTTTTATTGTCTTTTCTTGTCTTTTTATCCCTCAATTTTCTTACTACCTAACTCGTTCTCGCTCCACAATCAACTTCTTCTTCCTCTCCCTAATCATATTTTTATACTTTATCTTTTCTATCATTTTCAATCACGTATTACTCTCCCTGCTTCACCTTCTCTTTCCTTTCTCCTTAGAGTTATCTTTGTTTACAGCTTCTGGCAACTCCGTTCCCTTTCCTCCAATTTCTTCACCTGTCACACTTTACCATTTACCTCACCCCAACCTTTCTTTTATAATTCATCAGCCTTTTCTCCCTCAACTCGCCCTTTTTCTAAACGGTCCTACTTATCCTTTAATTGTAACTCCGGCCATTTTATCACGCTTCCTCCACTCTTCTCCCTTTTATCTTTTTTTCCCTGTTACAACTCAGCATCCTTTCTCTATCAGCTATTCCCTGTCTCTACTTTCCGACCACTCCTGTCACTCTCCTTCCACCAACAACCTCTTTGTTCTCTTCCTTTACACCCTACTCCTAGCAAATTTACCGTCTACATAACTTTTTTCTGCCATTCCACTTTTCCCAAGACGTCTCATTCCCTCTCTCTTGCTTCACTTCTAATTCCTGCATATTCCTTTTACTAAAACTTTTTTCTTTTAACTCGAACTTCCTGTCATATCTGCCTTCTCCATCATTTTCATCTCAATACACTCCAATTTCTTCCGCATTCTGGCTGCCTTTTTATCTCTTACCACTCTTTCTCCTCCCTTAGTCCTTCCCCGTCACTTTCCCTTAAAACCTTGACATTTTTTTCTAGTTTCTCTTCTCTCCTTCCAATCACCCCAATACGCCCTTTTCCCACTGTCCCGTCACTCTACTACTGTCTTCAAATTACTTTCCACTTTATCATCCTTTTTTACTACCACCTTTCGATTCCACTCAATCCGATCACTCTTTTATCCCTCTCACGTTTTCCTTTTTCCCCATCACTCTGTTTCTCCTCATATCTTGTCACTCTTCCTCTATTTAAATGTTCAATTCTTCCCTCTTTCTCTATCCTTTTACCTACATCTCTCCCTCTCCCTTCTGTCACAACATTATTTTTTTTACGTTCTGGCCATCCATTGTCTCTCCACAATCTTACTAATTCAATTTGCACTTTTTCACTCACTCTACTTTTACTCTGTTATTTTATCTACTCCTCTCTATCTGAACTCATATCTGCTTTCACTAATACATTTTATTTATTTATTTATTTATTTATTTATTTATTTATTTATCAAGCATAATACAAATATTCAGTGACATAAACTAAATGTTTTCTGGTCTGGTTTCATCTGCCTGAATGATATCTTTTCGCCGGAAGTCAGGAACAAGAAGGCCGGTATACTTCGTACCTGAAATATAAAGAAAGCACGGACAAATCCAACTAAAAACAAACCATTACTTGATATATACATATATACATATATATATATATATATATATATATATATATATATATATACATATATTTGAAAGTTTGGGAAAACTATAAGAATGATGCTAAAAAGCGGAAAATAACCGATAGTGATACAGAAGGATCCCATATCTTAACAAGGAATGAATCAACACTGTTTTATTTGTTTCCCTTTTCAACCTTTGTTTTTCAATTAACTTCTTCAAGTCTTATATACTCTACTTATTTTGGAAAGGTATTTTTTTAATATTTAATGTCACCGTTGATAACTTCATTGATGCAGTTACAAGTTGTCGGTTTAATATATCTCCTCGTCTTATTCATTATGATTATTATTATTTATTAATACTTGTACTTTATTGTTATCATTTTTGTTATTTTCTTTTTTATCGTTATTATTAGCTCATTCCACTTGATCTTATATCATCTGCATGCTTTCCATTGAATTCTTCCAAGACCTCAGAAAACCATGACGACAAAACCATTTGCAACATGACTACGACCTAATGACTATCGCAACACAATGACAACTTGAACTACTAAAACTACGATTATTTTGACGATGAGCTACAAACTTCAACGGCATCAAAGACTATCGAGATACCACGGCAACCAAAAACCATCACGATATAATGACCCATCAAAGCTCCACAACTGACCAGGTTACTATAACGCTGCAAAAATTAAGACAAACATGACCCGACGAATATAAGGACTACTAAAACATTACAGTTAGCAAGTCCGATCATCATAACGCCAAAAAAGTTAAGACAGGCGTGACAACACATTTATAAAGAGTGCCAAGACACCAAAGTCATTACGGACCATAACAACAACATATATACAACACACTACAATTTACATAAACTTTCACAAAAATAACTGCTATTAAAGACGATAACTCATCTTAACCCCACTGCCATTAAAACAAACATGACACCACGACCATAAACACCATCAAGACACTGGACCGCATAACATAACAATAACCCCATCACACAAAACAACACGAGACCACAACTATTATTACTATTTAAAGATATTGGAGATGAAAATAACACTAGATCACGACCATTATAACCATCCTAACACAATGAAGATGAAAAACAACAAGTTACAACGACCATTTCAAATATCTCAAAACAATGAAAACGAAAACAATTATATTCATCTTAAAATGATTAAGACAAACCCAACACGAGACAAAACAACAGAGACATGAACAACACCAAAATTCGACTATTTTAATCATTCGAGAACAATGGAGACGAAAACAACATGAGACCTCAACAGTTTTAACTATCTCAAGACAATTGAGACAAAAAACATGAGAGCAAGACCATCATTACCATCTCAAGACAATGGAGACTAAATCATCACAAAAGCATGACCATTATGATAATTTGAAAACAACTGAGACATGGTGCAGTATCATAATCTTAAAAATGGAGCAATAACAACACAAGACCGCCACAATTATAATCATCTCAAGAAAATGGAGACGCACAAAAAAAGAAATTAAAGCTATTATGACCATATGAACAAAATGGAGACGAAAACAATATGCGACAAGGACTATTATAACAATTTAAAGTTATTGGAGACGAACGCAACACGGGTCCGTGACTTTTATAATAATCTCAAGACAATTGAGACGAAAACAACACAAGCCTTCTACCATTATCACCATCATAAAATGGAGAGAGAATAACACGAAACCACGACCAAATTAATAATCTCAATACAATAGAAACAAAATAACACGAGATCAAGACCATCATAACAATATAAAGACTATGTAGACCCAAGACCAAGACTATTTATTACAACCTTTCAAAACAATGGGAGGCGAAAATAAAACAACCGTAACCACATAAACCATTTGAGCCATACAAATGAACAACAAAAACAAAAAACGAGATCGCCACCCAAATTATCATCTGCAGTCAATCAAGGAAGGAAACATAAACTATTATTATAACCCTTTCAAGAAAATGGAGAGGCAAAATAAAAACACCATCTCAAGACAATGGAGACGAAAACAACATGAGATCACTATCAATTTAACAATGTCAAGACAATGGAGACAAAAACGTCAAGAAATCAAATCAAGGCTATTTGAAAAAAAACAATCTAAAGACTATGGAGACCAAACAACACGAGACTAAGGCCATTTTAACAACCTCAAGACAATAAAGAACAAAATAAAACAAAATGAGGCAACAACGTTTATATTCATTTTAAGACAACTGGGCCGAAAACTTCACGAGACCACGGCCACTGTATTTAACACAATAAAATACGAAAACAACACTTTTTATAATAATATCAAGATAATGGAGACGAAAAGCACGAGATTACGAATTTAACCATCTAACGACAAGTTAGACCAAAAAAAAAAACAAAACACGTGATCAAGACAATAAAGAAAAAAACAAAAGAGACTTATAGAATAATAAACTTTCAAAACGATACAGGCGAAAATAACACAAAACCACAACAATTTTACCCATCTAAAACAATAGTACAGAGAAAACCACGAGAGTACGACCATTATAATCATCTGAAGTCAATCGAGACAAAAATAACACGAAATTACGACCATTATAACAATATCAAAACAATGGATAAGAAAACAACACGAGACCACGATCAAAAACTCCATCTCAAGAAAATGTAGACAATCAACAACAACAGTTATGACCATATCAAGATATTGGAGAAAATATCATGACCATTATAAAAAACTTTATACAATGGAGACGAAAACACACAATATCAAGACCATTATTACAATATGAAAATAATGGGATACAAAACAATGCAAAATCAAGATTATTGTAACAATTTAATGAAAATGGAGAAATAACAACAAGTGTTACCATCTCATGACAATGGAGACAAAACCAACAAGACACAACGACCATTTTGATGATATCAAAACAATAAAGACAAAAACAATACGAGATTACAACCATTATTTCCATCTCATGACAACTGAGACGAAAACAACAGGACATCTTGTCTTTTATAATCACTACACAACAAAGAAGACCAAATCAACATGAATCGCTAAATTTCATCCATCAAATGAAAATAGAGACAAAAGAAAAAACACAGGCAAATCACCAAACCAGGACAATGAAGACCACAACAACACGAGACCACAACCATAAAACTTTTCAAAGTAACGGAGGCAAAAACAAAACAAAACCATTAACACTAATTAATCTAGAACAATGGGAAAAAAGAAAACAAAAACAAGACACCGCAACCTTTAGAATCGTCTTAAGTCAGTCGAGACAAAAACAACACGACACCACTACCATTATAACAAATTAAAAAGATTGGAGATGAAATAACATGGGATCAAACTCAAAAGTCAAAAACACTATCTCAAGGCAATAGAAACAACAACAAAAAACGGGTCAACGGGCATTAGAACAATGAATAATCAATTCGGAATTAAGACCATGATAACCAGCCAAATGCAAAGGAGACAATAACAACACGGAATCACGACCTTTATAACCAGCTAAAGACAATGGAGACAAATATAACACAGAATCTAACTATTTTAACCATTGAAAGAAAATAAAGCCAAAAACAACACGAAATATAACAGTTATAACCATCACGCGACAATGCAGACATAAGCAACACAAAATTACGACCATTAATATCATCATGGGACAATGGAGACAAACACAACACGAGACAAGGACCAAAATAAAATAATCAAGACGATGAAGACGAAAACAACACGAGATCAGATGCATGTAAGCAATATCAAGTCAACTGAGACGAAAACAACAGGAACTCACGACTATTATAATCATCACACGACAAAGAAACTACATGAATCACGGCCGTTTTAACCATCAAACGACAATGGAGACAAAAGAAACACGAGACCACAACCGTTTTAGCAACATCAAAACAATGAAAAGTAAAACAGCACCGAACAACAACCATTATAAGAATTAGACGACAATGTTTACGAATACAACACAAAACTGCGACAATTATAACCATCAAATGACAAAACGAACACGAGAATGTGACAATTGCAGCAATATCAAAACAGTGGAGACAAAAGATTTAATCAGGACCATTATAACTATTAAAAGGCAATGGAGAAATAAAACAACAAGAAGCCACAAGTATTATAACCATATTAAAACAATCGAGACGAAAACAACACGAGACTATCACAATTATAACTATATCGAGACTATTAAGATGAAAACAACACAAAACCAAAACATAACCAACTAAAGAGAACGGAGACGAGCTTTACACGAGCCAAACACTATTATTACAAAATCAAGACAATGGGGATAAAAACAACATGAGCTTACAACTTTTATAACCATCTTAAAACAATGGAGACGAAAATGATAAAAGAACCCGCCAATTGTTATCATCAAGATAACAGAAAAAACAACACGAGAATGACTTTTATAATCACTAATCTAAAATTGAGAAGGAAACATCATGAGATTATGACCATTATAATCACTACACAAAAATGGAGACAAAAGTGTAAAAATTTACATCAATGTAGGCGACAACAATATGAAATCATGACCACTGAACCATCTTAAACAATGCAGAAAAAACGAGACCATGTTTAAAACACCATCTCAAGACGCTATCTCAAGATAATGGAGACAAAATCAAAAATCAATTCGAAACCACGACCATTGTAACCACCTTAATACAATAGAGACGACAACACGAGATCACAACGTATCACAAATTCAAGACGAAAAGAAAAAATACAACATGAGACAACGACCACAATAAACATAAAAAATCGAAACAAAACAAGAGAGACCAAGGCCGTTATAACCATCTCATGGCAATGTAGACAAAAGCAAAACGTGATCACGGACAAAAAATACCTTCTAAAAAACAAAATGAAAACAACACGAGACCACGACCATCATTACCTTTCAAAACAATGAAGGAAAAAAACAACATAAATTACGACCAGTGGAACAAATTAACACGAGACCGCAACTGTAATCGTTATAATCAGCTGAAGTCAATGGAGGAAAAAAACATGAAAACACGACCATTTAAGCAATATTAAACTAGAACTATCGCTGAATGCGATTCATACCCCCACCAATGTCCTTGACAGAAGACGACATGGAAAGGTGGTTAAGGGAATAACTTTAGTGGCACAAATACATATACATAAAAAGAAATTATCTCTGGTGAAAAAAAAAACAAATTGTACAGGTAATAGTATAAATATATATTGTCAAATCATGTTCGAAACAGTTACAAATAACCTTTCATTTTCGTGAATATCTGTTCTAGTTTCAGAAACATTTAAGTATTAATGGTTATATCAGAACATTTTCTAAGCCTAAAAGGGGCATAACTTGTGTCATAATTCAACGGAATTGTAGAATTTTCGTCATCTGAGCTTGCTTGTAACCATTCATATAAATCTTAAGTTTCAAGTAAATATCTGTTCTGGTTTAAGAAATATTATAGTAAATAAATTTAAAGACATAAAAATGGACATAAAAATGGACATAACTTTGTCAAAATACAATACAAAGTTATCCCCCACTTTTTTTAGTTATGAAACTTGACCTGCATATCTTACTTGCGACACTTCGTATATATTTGAAGTTTCAAATGATTATCTGTTCTAGTTTTAGAAATATTCAAGTACATGTTAAAATTTCAGAACATTTTCTAAGTCAATTTTTGACCTTCAAGTGTGGCCTTGACCTGAAGCTGGCACAAGGGTAAGATGGATTCTGCACATTGCCCAGTTGGGGTGAACATTTGAGTCAAGTTGGAAGAAAATCCTTCCATTAGTATAGAATTTATAGAGCGGACACGACATATTGTCTAGTATTGATTGTAGGTAAATTAAGACTTAAAAAGGGGCATAACTTTGTCAAAATGCAATACAGAGTTATGAAACTTGACCTGCATATCTTACTTGTGATACCTCATATATCTTTTAAGTTTCAAGCAAATACCTATGCTAGTTTCAGAAATATTCAAGTACATGTTAGAATTTAAGAACATTTTCTAAGTCAATTTTGACCTTCAAGTGTGACCTTGACCTTAAGCCGGCACAAAGGTAACATGGGTTCTGCACATATCCTTGTTGAGTTGAACATTTGAGTAAAGTTTGAAGAAAATTCTTCCACTAGTATAGGATTTATAGAGCGGACACGACATACTGTCTAATATTTGATTGTATGTAAATTTGAAGACTTAAAAAGGGGCATAACTTTGTCAAAATGCAATACAGAGTTATGAAACTTGACCTGCATATCCTAATTGTGACACTTCATATATATTTTAAGTTTCAAGCCAATAGGTTATCTAGTTTCAGAAATATTCAAATACATGTTAAAATTTAAGAATATTTTCTAAGTCAATTTTTGACCTTCAAGTGTGACCTTCACCTTAAGCCGGCAAAAGGGTAACATGGGTTCTGCATATCCCCTTGTTGAGGTGAACATTTGACCCAAGATTAAAGAAAATCTTTATGTCATTAGTGTAGGACTTACAGAGCGGACATGACATAATGTCTAATATTTGATTGTTTGATATTTGACCTTCAATTATGACCTTGACCTTAAGTTGACACATGGGCAACATGGGTTCTGCACATCCCCTTGTTGAGGTGAACATTTGAGCCAAGATTAAAGAAAATCTTTCAATTAGTGTATGACTTACAGAGCGGACACGACATAATGTCTAATATTTGATTGATATTTGACCTTTAATTGTGACCTTGACCTTGAGCTGACACATGGGCAACATGGGTTCTGCACATCCCCTTGTTGAGGTGAACATTTCAGCCAAGTTTGAAGAAAATCCTTCAGTTGGTATAGGATTTATAGAGCGGACACGATAATGGAGACGGACGGACGAACGGACCGACCGACCGACCGACGGACGGACGCAACAAAGCGAATCCATTATAGCCCCCCCCCCCCCACATTTTGTGGTGGGAGTATAAAAAGAGAGGCGAAAACGATACGCATACTTTTTATTAAACGAGCATGGAGATAATGTCATAAACAATACAAAATCACGACCATTATAACCATCACATGTCAGTGAGGCCAAACGCAACAAGAGCCAACAACCTTTATAAAATAATAAAAAAGACAGACGAAACCCAAACAAGATCACAACCATAAAAACCATCTAAAGATAACTGAGAGGAACACAAGAGAAAATTACGATAATTAAAATCACAGCATGACAAAGACGACAAAAAAAATAAATCACCACCGCAATAAGCATCAAAAGACAACACAATACCACGACCATTATAACCATCCAAAGACAATTGAGAAGAAAACGACACAAGACCATTATAATTATCACACGATAATGAAAACTCTGTGACCACGAACGAAAATACCATTTCTAGACAATGAAGACAAAATTTACATGACATCAAAACAACTATATACATCTAAAACAAAAACGACCGCGACTATTATCATTATCTCAAGATAATGGACATGCAAACAACACGAGACCAAAACTCTTTAAAAAAAATGAGACTGCTACCATTATATTTGTCTGAAGTCAATGGAGACTAAACCAATAAGATACTACGACCATTTTAATAATATCCAGAAAATGGAAAGGAAAAAAAGCACGAAAATATAGTCTAAAACACAACCTCAGGACAATGGAGACAAACAAAATCACGAAACAACAACCATTATAACCATCTCCAGATAATGGAGATAAATCAATAGTCAATTTGTAATGAAGACAATTTTAACCAACTAAATACAATGGAGAAGACAATTACAAAATACGATCATTAAAACAATCTGAAAACAATGGAGACAATAACAGCGCAAAATCCAGGCTATTTTTACGATCTAAAGAAAATGGAGAGGAAACAAAACATGAAAACAAGGCCATTATAGCAATTGCAAGACAATAAGGACGAAAGCAACACGAGGTCCTAACCATTAAAATATCTTAAGACAATAAAGACGAAAAACTACAAGAGACCGCGACCATTATAGTCATCCAAAGACATGAGACCAAGACCATAATATCAATTTCAAGACAAAAAAGACAACGACAACACGAGATCATAAACATTATAATCATCTTAAGACAATGGAGACGAAAAACAACACGAGACCAAGCATATTATAACTATACACGTATCAAGATAATGGAGACAAAACAAATACATGAGACTTAGACCATTACAACCATTTCACGACAACGCAGACAAAAACAAAAAGTGATCATGAACAAAACACCACATTAAGACACTGAAGACATAATCAAAACGAGACAAAGACAATTATATCTAACTTTAACAACATGATAACGTAACTGTTATAATTATCTCAAAACAATGGAAATGAAGACGACAACCGCACGAGCTCAAGACCATTAAACTCATCTCAGAACAATAATGAAAAAACAGCAAGTTACCTCCAACAAAAAATCCATTTTAAGACAACGAAACAAAAACAATTCCCGACCATGACTAAAATAACTATCGTAAACAAGAGAGCTAAGACCAACACGATGCCACAACTATCATAATTATCTCAAGACATTGGAGACGAAAACAACACTAGACTAAGATCAATATAACAATATCAACACAATGTAGACGAAAACAACACGACACTATGACCACTTAACACGTTTTAAAACACTGGAGAAAAAACTAGACCACGACTACAATAATCACCTTAAGACTATGAAGACAGAACAAAACGATACAAAGATCATTTCAACAATATCAAGACAATAACGACGAAAAGAACACGAGACAACGACCATTTTAACAATCTCAAGACGATGGGAAAAAACAACACGAAACTAAAACCATTAAAACAATATCAAGACAATGGAGACAAAGACAACACGAGACCAAGCCATTAAAACAATGATGACAACTGAGACAGAAACAACGCGTTTCAAACCAAGACCATAATAACAATGTCAAGAGAATGGAGACGAAGACAACACGAGTACACCATCTCAGGACGATGGAAACAAAACAAAAAAACACACGAGACAACGTCCTTTTCAATCATCTTAAGACAAGGTAAATGAGACTAAATCAATAATCAATTCGGAATCATGACTCTTTTCAACACCAAATTCAATGGAGAGGAAAACACCTCTGTAGCACGACCATTATAGCCAAATCACAATAATGGAGACAAAAACAACACAAGACAACCACCATAATAACATAATCACGACAATAAAATACGAGACAATAACAACCATATCAAGACAACGAAACCAAAAACACCACGAAATCAAGACTATTTTAACTATAAAAAAATGAGATGAAAACAATACGACAATTATATTTAACACGACATGGAGAAAAAACAACACAAACTCATGACCATTCTAATCATTACATAACAATTGAGACAAAACAACACCAGACAACGACCATTATGAAAATATCAAGATAACGATGACGAAAATAATACAAGATTGTAACCAAAATAACACAAGACAATGGAAACAAAAACAACAAGAAATCACAACCATTATAATCACAACTCTACAGAGGAGATAAAACCATCACAAAGCAAGACCATAATAAATAAAACACGACCCTGACGACAAAAACATCATGAGACCTTGACCATTTTAACAATATCAAGAGATCGGAGACCGAAACAACACAAGACTATGGTCAAAACACTTTTTCAAGACAAGGAAGACAAAAAAGGAAGAGCCAATGGCTATATTTCAAGATAATGGAGACGTGACACGGACGAAAACAACATCTCAAGACGATGGCGTCGTAAAAGAACACGATACCTAGACTACTATAAAATATTAAATACTGAAGCAAAAACCAGAACATCGGGACTATTATAATAATCTAAAGACAATGGACGACAGGAATCTAGGACTATGATAACCATATCAACATTCTGAAGATGAAAACAACACAAAACAATGACAATTATAATAATCTAAATACAATGGAGACTGCGACCATTATAATCATTTCAAAACAATGGAATCTCAATACAAATCTACGGCCATTTAAACCAACTAAAACAATGGAGCAAAACAAAACACGAGAACATTACCTTAAGGGTTGCTTGAGGTCAGTGGAGACAAAACAACAAGAAACTACGGCCATCATAACAATATCAAAATATTGAGACAAAATAGCACGACAAAACGGTCTAACAGAACATCTCAAAACAATGGAGACAAACAAAATTCCGAAATAATGACCACTATAACCATCTCAAGATAATGGAAACGCAATCTCTAATCAATGCGGAATCACGACTATTATAACAAATTTAATACAACGAAGACGAACACAACTCTAGATCCAGACTATACTAACCATCTCAGGACAATGGTGACATAAAATTTCGAAATCAAGCCTATTTCGACCATCTAATGACAATGCAGACGAAACAACACGAGACAAAGTCCATTACAACAGTATCAAGACAATGGAGACGAAATAAATACAATAAAAACGATATAAATCACAATAATTTAACCATCTTAAGACATTGAAGACAAAAATAAAACGACACCACAACCATAATAATCATCTAACAACAATTGAGACTGAAATAACATGAGATCATGACAAACATATCAAGACGACTGAGACAAAAACAACACGACACGACAAGACACAAGACAATTATAACCATATCAAGGCAATGGAGACAAAAAAGCAAGAGGTCACAACCATTAAAATTATCGAAAGAGATTGGAGACAAAATCAACACAAGAACACGACCACAATCACCATATCAAGACAATGGAGACGGAAACAACACAAAACCACTACCATTATAACAATATCAAGAAAATGGACACAAAAACAGCATGTGACCACGACAAGAATAAATACCTAAACACAACGGACACGAAAACAACACAATACCAAACCGTTATACTTATCACATAACAATAGATACAAAGAAAAAAAACACGAGACCACGGCCATTACAGCAACCTAAAGACAACTGAGAGGAAAATAAAACGAGACCACAAAAAATACATCTATATCAAGAAAATACTGTCGAAAGCAACACGAAATTACAATTATAACCATATCATGACAACAGGGACCAAACAACACAAAAACACGACCAATATAAGCATCTAAAGACAATGTAGACAAAAACAGTACGCCACAAAAACCATTAGTATGCTCTTAAGACAATGGAGACGAAAACTACACGAAACCACGACCGTTATAACCATCTAAAGACAATGAACAGAAGAAACAACACAAGATCACGACAACTTTTTCCATTCAAAGACAACTGAGACGAAAACAGCACCATACCACAACAACTGTAATCATCCTAAGGCAATAAAGACGAAAAAAACACTTCACGAATGCGATTATAATCATCTCAATGTGGACAAAAACAGCACGTGACCTCGGAATAAAAACACAATTTCAAGACAATGGAGGAAAAAAAAAGAAAACAGTTAAAAAAAAATAACACGACCATTTAACACACAATGGAGACAAAAATAATATGAGACTAGGACCATTATAAACACCTAAAGACAATGGAGGCAGAAACAACACGAAACCCATTACCACAATATCAAGACAATAGATACGATAACAACATGAGACAGCCATTATGACAATTTCAAGACAATTTATGCAAAAACATCACAAACTCACGACCGCTATGATCACCACACAACTAAGGTAACAAAAACAACAGATACCACGACCATAATAAACATCGTAAGACAATCGAGACAAAAACAACACAAGACGATGAAAATTATAAAAAATTAAAGACAGTAGACAACAAACCCGATATAATCACGACCATTTTAACAACCATAGGACAATGGAGACGAAAGTAAAACGAAATCACAAACCTTACAACAATCTATAGTCAATGGAGATAAAATCAACACGAAACCACAAACTTTATGACAATATCAATACAAATCCTGACAAGACATGGAGATGAAAACAACATCAGACCACGGCCTTTATAATCTTTTAAAGATAATTGAGACGAAATCAACTCGAGACCTAGGCAAATATTAACATATCAAAACAATGGAGACGCAAACAACATGAAGAGAGAAGAAAACAACACGACACGACGAAGACAACGAAAACAAGAGACCAAGATCATTTTAACCATATCAAGACAATGGACACGACAACAACGCGTTACAACGGACAAAAACAGTATCTCAAGACAATGGAGACAAAAAACAACAACAACACAATACCACCATTATTATATCCATATCAAGAGAATAAAGAGGAACACAACACGATACCCCAACCTTTTTAACCATCAGAAAACAATTGAAACGAAAACAAAAGTAGAAAACGCCCACTATTATCATTATAAGATAGTGGAGAAAAATATACACGCGACCATATTCATTATTATAATCTTGCAACAGTGGGGACGACAACAACACGTAACCATGGACAAATAAACCTTCTCACGACAATGGAAACAAACCGTTCTCGATACCACAACCATTACAACAATATCAACAAAATAGAGATAAAAACAAAACACAAGACCACGCGGACATTTTAACCGTCATACGACAATGGAGACAGAAACAATACGAAATCAATGACTATTATACCAATAACACGAAATGGAGACACAACCATTGCAACCATCTCAAAACAATGGAGACGAAAAAAAAACACGAATCACAACAGTTGTAACCATTACATGACAACGGAATCAAGAAGACACGAGACCACGACCATTCTGACGGTAGCAAGACAATGAATACAGAAAACGAGATAACGACTTTCATAACTATCTGAAGACTATGAGGAAGAAAACTACATGAAATCATGACTACGTTAACTATCACTATACTATTAAGACACTAAGACACGCAATCACGAACATTATAAATATCACATGCCAATAGAAACAAAAATAACACGAGTCCACATCCAGTATAAAATTTCAAGATAATATATACGAAATCAACACGATATCACAATCATTATAACCATTTCAAGACAATGGAGACCTTAAAAAGAATCAAGACCATTTTAATCATCTGAAGACAATTGAGACGAAACCAAAACAACATCACGACCATTATAACCATCATATGACAATGGAGAACAAAACTATACATAATCTTGAATAGTATAACATCAAACGCTAATCGGAATACACAAACAGGGAATCAGGACCAATATAACAATATCAAGAAAAATGAAGACGAAAATAACCAAAGACCACAACCATTATAATCATGTTAAGACAATTGAGATGACAACAACATCACGATACCCCGACCATGTTACCCTTATCAAGACAATGATGACGACAAACAACACGAGATCACGACTATTATAACCTTCTAAAGACAATGGAGACAAAAACAACACGAGAGCACGTCCATTATAACCATGTCAAGAGAATGGAGACAGAAAACACGAGACCACAACCATTATATCCATTTCAAGACAATGGAGAAGAATACAGCACGAGACCAAGAACTTTTTAACCATCTTAAGACAATAGGGACAAAAATAATACATCAACACAAGACCACGGTCATCGTAACCATCACAAGACAATGCCGACTATAACAAAGGTTCACGACCACCATAACCATCTTAAGAAAATGGAGACGAAAACAACTCGAAACCACGACCATTAGATTAATATCGACACAAATACAATTGAAATTACTAAAAAACACGGCTACAGATCTCATCACAAAAGCTCAAACATCTACGATATTATTGTACCACTAAATCAAAACCATCTAAAGACTGCAACAGTTGTAATCACTACAACCAACTATTCCATAATAACATCACCACCATCAGACCATAAACAACATAGAAAAGCATATCCATTAGGACAATCATGAGAATATCTCGATTATCAAAACCACGAAAACACTACATAATTGCGGCAATTTTGACACCAGTCTAAAGACAGAAGTGAATTGTAAGCATTCAATTAGACAAGTACGGTACAACAATTAACCAAAATACTACGGTACCATAAAAACCATGATAAGATATTAACGTGCCCAATATCACAAAAATCACGATAACACTATTCTGACGACAATAACTGAAAGCAAAGGCCACTATGTCCACTACATTAATATTACAGTTATACATCGACTAAAACTGGAAGCAAAGGCCGCTATGTCCATCAAATTACTATTACAATTATACAGCAACTAAAACTGTAAGCAAAGGCCGCTATGCCCATCACATTACTACTACAGTAATACAGCGACTATAACTGAAAACAAAATCCACTATGTCCATCACATTACTATTACAGTTATACAATGACTAAAACTGAAAACAAAGACCCTATGTCCATCTCATTACTACTACAGTTATACAGCGACTATAACTGAAAGCAAAATCCACTATGTCAATCACATTACTGTTACAGTTATACAATGACTAAAACTGAAAGCAAAGGCCCCTATGTCCATCTCATTACTACTACAGTTATGTGACAGCGACTATAACTGAAAGCAAAATCCACTATGTCCATCACATTACTATTACAGTTATACAACGACTAAAACTGAAAACAAAGGCCGCCGTGTCCATCACATAACTATTACAGTTATACAATGACTAAAACTGAAAGCAAATGCCCCTATGTCCATCTCATTACTAGTACAGTTATACAGCGACTATAACTGAAAGCAAAATCCACTATGTCCATCACATTACTATTACAGTTATACAATGACTAAAACTGAAAACAAAGGCCTCCATGTCCATTTCATTACCATAACAGTTATACAATGACTAAAACTGAAAGCAAAGGCCGCTATGACCATCACATTACTAGTTATTTTTATACTGCAATTAACTGTCTAAAAATAGCATGCAGTCCCATTTACAGGCATGCTCAATAAACAACATATTTACCTTTAAGTAGCAGACACCGTTTTCCATCAGAAATGAAGTGGTTGGTAATAGCATAAACTTCCACAGCTTTTGTGAAAACTCCCTATCAACAACCTGGAAATAATAACACTTACATATGTAACCTTGCTCTTGACCTTGTCAGATACCTCATTTGAATGTGATTAACATTTGTAGTAAGTAATATTAAAGTTTAATGTGACCTCCATATGGTCACAGATCTTGAACGAATGGCACCCGGACGGACGGACAGAGGGTATGATTACCATTTGCCCTTTTATGTGGACATAAAAATAATAAAAATAAGTATGTTACAGGATTAAAAGCCTTCCCACTGAAGCTATACTTTTACCGTATATAGCATTTCTGTTTCAAAGCGAAATAAAAACCTTTATTTTAGGTGTGTACGTTTCTCTAGTGAAATAAAAACCGGCCCCGATAGTTACACTATCTGTCGGGAAACCCGATGATATACCATTTTCTGTCTGAAATATACACAAAATTAGTTTTAGATTAATATGCAAATTACAAGTTTACAAGAGATGTTTGTGAAACATGAATGCTTCCCTAATGGCAACCAATTAGTCATGTTACATATCTTAATGTGACCTGATGATCTACTGACCTCAAAGTCTATATTGCTTATAAACAGGTAATGCCAAACCACACTACCAAATCTGAAGACTGTAGACTAGCTTTTAAGGTAAAAGCCAGTGTGACCTTGACCTTTCATTTACTGAGCTAAAATTCAAAAGGCATCATCAATCATTCATGGGCAACCTCCACACCAAATTTGATGACTGTATACCAAAGTGTTCTCAAGTTATTGATTGGACAATCTTTTTGTGGTCAAGGTAATAGTGATCTTGTCCTTTGACTTTCTGACCTCAAAATCAATAGAGGTCATTTACCGGTCATGAACAACCTCCCTACCAAATTTGAGGATAGTTGGCCAAAGTGTTATTTAGTTATTGATCAGACAAGCTTTTTGTGGTCAAGATCACTGTGACATAAAAGTCAATAGAGGTCATCTACAGGTCATGACCATCCTCCCTACCCAATCTGAAGACCGTAAGCCAAAGCGTTCTCTAGTTATTGATGGGAAAAGCTGTGCTTTTTCAAGGTCACACTGACCTTGATCTTTGATCTGTTGACTTCAAAATAATTAGGGGTCATCGACCAGTCATGACAAACCTCCCCATTGAATCTGAGGAATGTAGGCCAAAGTGTAATCTATTTTTTGATTGAAGGTGTTCATGACTTTGAATTACTTGCCCCAAAAAACAACAGGAATCTTCTACTCAATAAGGACAACCATCCTATGAAGTTTGAAGGCTGTGGTTCAAATAGTACTTGAGTTATTGAGCGGACATGGTTTTCAAATTCAAGGTGACAGTGACCCTGCCTTTTAACCAAATGATCACAAAAATAATAAGGGTCTTTTACTCAACAAGAGCCACCACTCTATGTAGTTTGAAGGTTGTGGGCCAAATGGTACTAGAGTTATTGAGTTAACATGGTTTTCAAATCCAAAGTGACAGTGACCTTGATCTTTGATCTACTGACCCAAAAACATTAGGGATCTTCTACTCAATAAGGACAACCATCCTATGAAGTTTGAAAGCTGTGGTTCAAATAGTACTTGAGTTATTGAGCCGATAATTTTTTTCAAATTCAAGGTGACAGTGACCTTGTCCTTTCACATACTGACCCAAAACAATAAGTGTTTTTTTATTTCAACAAGAGCACCCTCGCGCACTATGAAGTGTGAAGGCTTTGGGTCAAATGGTACTAGAGTTAATGCGCAGACATTGTTTTCATATTCAAAGGGACAGTGACCATTCACCTACTGATCCAAAACAAATGGGGTCTTCTACTTATAAGAGCAACCAGCAATTGAAGTTTGAAGGCTGTGGGCCAAATGATACTTGAACAAGGTCTGGTCTGGTCTACGGACGGACGGACCGAAAGACCGACCGACTTGTGCAAAGAAATATACCACACTTCTTCGAAAGGGGGCATAACAATAAATGAATGTATGAATTAAATGTATAGACATGATTGGATTAAACCTTTTACGTTTTGAAAGTCGTCTGCTCGGAAACAAAAACCCTTGCAATTTAAGTAAGATTCCAATGTACCACTGAATCTGTATGTCTTATACGTTAGCGTTTACATGACACCATATAAAGGTTTATGAAAAAAAAGTGTCCGCAATCTGTTATTTATTAAATGAAATAATAAAAAACTAAAGTATGATTCAGATAACTAACCAGGTCTTCCGCATTTTCCCTGTATACATTGTATATATTGGCAGCCATCAAACAAATGCCATGTTAGATCTTTGTCTGCTCAGTCGCCACTAATCGCCTCTGTCCCGAAGATTGCAAAAGTACCTGTGGAAAGAAGCTTCAAAATATGTAAAGAGTTACAATCATTCATGTACGAATATATAGAACCACATTTTTAGACCACTCTGTAAGTGAACATCGTTCCATGTCCGAGCGGAAAGGTTTGTATAAACTATCATATATAGCTTGCGTGTTGTTGCGATCGATATTGACAAAAACGAGTATTTTAATGGAAAAAAACAACAACACACTTTTAATTTATGATGCTGTTAACCAACGTCGTTTATAACTAGATATATAATTTTCTTATCATATAAAGAACGTGACTCCACACTGTTTGTACATTTGTAAATGTATATAAATTACAATTTATTTTTTAAAAGAATTTACACTCTTAATTTCTGATATAAGAACACACGTTTTAAGATAATTTAAATCGACTATGAAATACAAGCATCAAGAACTGAAGCAAAAGTCGGCTTTCTTATATCTATTCACTTATTTGTATGGACTTCCTGCGTGTATTTTGAAAATTAAACACTTAAGGCAAAATTCAATCAAAACATTTACCGGACTTCTGCATTTTGCACTTGTCATGTATTTGCGCTAAGTAGCCACTATACCCCTTTGTTTGATCGCCACTGATCGCCACTGTACTTTCCCGAACCTGGACAGAGTATCTATAGACAAAACATATACACAGAACATGACTAACAGAGTTATTATCATTCCATAATATATATATACGACTCTTTTAAGTCACGTGATTGAAATGAGTGAATAACGTAGATTCGCGTGTTCAGTTTTATCAAGCGTTGACATCAGTACAATCATTGTGTTCTAAAATAATTTAGGATTTCTGGTGAATACCATCAGATGTAGGAGCGGATCAGTGGTCCAGTGATAACGCTCTGGACTGGTAATCCAGGTATCGCGAGGTTGATCCCCCGCTTCTCCACTAACATTACTAACTGTCTTTCGGATGAGACGTTAAGCCAATGGGATGCTTTCTGTATCTTGCACTAAACCCACTACTTAAATAACGAACTCCTGCAGGGGACGTCGGTCATATGGGCAACTGGTACCGACAGACGATCAATTGTGCTAAAATTTATGGTAATGATAACTACCTTTTTTAATTTACAAAGCCGGTAAGATAAAAACATTAAGGTTTTATAAATTTTCCTACCGTTTATATATCAATATTTTAAAGACGACGTGATTCCACTGCATTTGTTAGTTAAAATATGTTAACTAAATTGTTATATCCAACACGTCAACCACAGGGGGCTCTTACAATGATCATTTGGAATTAATTACGGAAATAAATCTTAAATATCTAATTGTAAACATCTGACAATAACATTAAAGGTTACTTACTAGGCTTTTCTCGTTTTCTTCTGTATATGTGATCACTCTCCTATATCACACAAGTGCCTGCTCAATCGCCACGGGTCGACAGTTATCAGCACTCATCGCACTCTCCCGTATCTCAGCGGAATAGGCCTACCTATGAAAGACAACACTATAATTTGATTTGATAGGATAAAGACGCGGTTATTTTTCCTCTGATTTAGACTGCTGTGTCCACAGTACCTGTAAATAAAGAAATAACATTTTATGAAATAAATCCTACTCGACCATGAAACACTTGCATCTTCAAAGAAAGCATTAAGTCGGTCTTTTGTCTGTCCGGACCAACAATTAGGGCACCAAGAGACAGGGCCCTCATGAATGAGAGGTAGCTTCGTACATGAAAAACACATGAAACGACCCCCTCCACCGAATGGACAGGAGCTCGTGTCACACAAACACCTAGTGTGAGCACTTCAGGTCGCCTGACCGTTAAAGATCTGCCCAGGATATCTTTAATCAGCTACTGTGTGAAAATATCACAAACAAAAGTAAATTTAACTGAAAAACCATGTGCAAATATCAGCGCATGCGCAGTTATCCACAAATCATCCTTAACGTCCCTGGTAAGTGAACACCATAGAATATCAACAAAATTTAACCTTATAAAGCCTAAATCTTTACATGGTAAAGAGATGTTTTAAAAAAAAAAAAAAAAAAAAAAAAAAAAAAAAAACGAGGCGCCATTAACATCCCAAGAAATTATATAAAACGTTATCAAAATTTCAAGCAAGCTCATTTCAAGTGTGGTTTGTCTCACGAATCACAAATGTTCAAAGTTCTGCCCGCTCTCCCCAGTTCTCAGTGGAATCATGTTCAGATTTGTTTTTACATAATATTTCGAACTTTCAGATTTTATTCATTTTCTTTGCACTACCAAATATAATGCTTATCAGCAAACTTAAACTTCTTTCAGAATTTATCGCCAGTTTAACTACTGAGCTTTGCTACTAAAGTCGTTAACTAATCGTTAACTAAACAATCATCTAACAAATTTAAGAGCAAAGATGAACTTTAAAAATTACAAGATTTGCAGCAAATAAATAAATGAATGAATAAATATCGTGTTAAATAAATACGTAAATAAAGTATATATGAAATTATCTTGTTTTACATCGAAATATCAGCATTTAATGTAAATTTAGCTCCTCTGACAATTCAAGGATAGTAAGTACCATGAAAATCAGAAAAAAAATGTAAGAGTTGTTTCCCTTGGTGCAGAACAAAATCATATTTAGTACTTGGGAGAAACAATTTTATTTTCTATATTATGGGTATAAGTAATAAATTGGAAAGAACAAATAGACCATCATTTTATACCTTTCAAGTTCTACTATTCGAATTACCATTTTGATAAATGAGCAAGCTAATATAGCTATGAATTAGTTAGTAAATGTTTGCTTAATACAGAAAAGATACGAAAGGGTCAAAGGGCAATTGGAAAATCAAAACGGCTCCGTGAAAAAAAGTATTACAACAATAAATTAATTATTTTTTTATTTATTTCTATGATTATTATTTCAATTGTCTAATGGTGATGATTATAATGATTATGGTTATATTAGTGATGGTGATGATGACGACGGTGATGATGGTTGTGTTGTTGTTGTTGGTGGTGGTGATGATGATGGTGGTGGTGGTGGTTTTGGCGGCGATGATGGTTATGATGAACCTTGAAACTTGAATACATAGAATAATTAAGATTTGGGTCACAGCTATTCCGTCTACGTTAAGAAAATAACCTGTCGATCGAAACATGGATCAGGTTCAATGTTAGTGGTAACTTGATCCGCTTAGATGAAAGGAAACTGTCTGATCTATATGTAGCGTCTGTCAGTTGGAGTCCTAAAAGGCAGACTTACGCAGTCGCATTGAAAGATACATCATAGAAATCTATCTAATTTGCCTACTGAAATTAGGCGATTATCAATTTTGATTAAGTTAAATAAAAGTAGAGTGTAGTTTTAAAATTTCATGAAATCATTATCATTTTGACCATAGTAGTAATTCTAGCTGTTTCTCATGTGGAAATTCAGGCTGTCTGTCATAGTTCCCGCGGAAGTCGTGCCGTATACGTCATTTTACCATGTCTGTTATGTCGTATTGTTTCATATCATGTCGTGGTATATACGAAAACAGCTGCTGTCTGTCATGTGCCGCCTGTTTATCAACTCTCTTATTGATTTCTTTATCACTAAAATAGAACTCATTTGCGTAACAATCGCGTGTTTCAGAGACGTCTGAGTTAAGACGATAATTATATATTATATATATTTCGTAGTACATGCATTACGAAACTGAGAAAAAATATCCGAAGATTGTTTATTATTATTATTATTATTATTATTATCTTATCTTATTTTCCAAAAAAACAGAAGACTTCTTCATATAAATTGTATCCGCAAGAAATTGTTTGACAACTACAACAAGGGGTCTGCTAAGACTCTAATGTATACCTCGATATATTTTATCCCACGAATTCACAGAAAGATATATATTTCTTTGTGGTCGTCCCGTGCTGTCTTCTTTTATGTACTGCATTTGTGACTCTGGCAAGATTGTGATATCTATTGTGTAAAAATGTTCTCACAAAGGTATTTTTGTTTTAAAGAATGCAAGAATGCCTTTATTCAAAGCTAAAATGCATTCTTTCGTACAAAACTGCGTATATAAAAGAACGCGCCATGACCCTATCAACTTACTTTATAAATTTGCCGACCAAATACATCAGTCACCTTATTTTCAGAAACGCCTGATAATCATCCTCACAAAAAGCAATCTAATTAAAAAGCACGTATACAAAACTCTTTTTTTTCTGCATGACGAACGTGGTATCAGAATATCATGGTCATTTTTTTTTCCATCAGAGCAATTTCAACACTAATATATAAATGGTTTGGAATCAAAAGCTGCATAACAGTGAATACAAGCAATTAGCAAATGATGTAAAATTTCACAGATACTGCGCAATACATCTAAAAAACATCTTTCTCATGCACAATGCACCTTAGTATATTAGTTTCAGTTATTTAGGTATCACGTGTGTGAAATTATGCACACAGAACAAAAACTTACCTACTACCTTCATAGCAAGCAACAGTTCTGTCAACTGTATAGCAATTTTAACTAATTGACAGGTGTTAAGGATCTTGTCCACTATCTTCACAGCCAACAACAGATCTGTCACATGTAAGGCATGATTTAGTTTTAATTGACAAATGTTTAAGATCCTGTCCACCATCTTCACAGCCAACAACAGATCTGTCACATGTATAGCATGATTTAGTTTTAATTGACAAATGTTTAAGATCCTGTCCACCATCTTCACAGCCAACAACAGATCTGTCACATGTATAGCATGATTTAATATTAAGTGACAAATGTTTAAGATCCTGTCCACCATCTTCACAGCCAACAACAGATCTGTCACATGTATAGCATGATTTAATTTTAAGTGACAAATGTTTAAGATCCTGTCCACCATCTTCACAGCCAACAACAGATCTGACACATGTATAGTATGATTAAATCTTAACTAACTGACAAATGTTTAAGATCCTGTCCACAATCTTCACAGACAAACAACAGATCTGTCGCATGTATAGCATGATTTAATTTTAAATTATATACAGGTAACACGGATCTGGTTCACTATCTTCACAGCCAAAAACAGATCTGTCACATGTATACCATGATTTAATTTTAAATAATATACAGGTAACACGGATCTGGTTCACTATCTTCAGAGCAAAAAACAGATCTGTCACGTGTATACCGTGATTTAATTTTAAATAATATACAAACGCTTAGTGTCTTGTCCATCATTCAACAGCTAACTTACAAATCTTTCATATCAGGTATGACATGATTTAATTGGGATATATAAATACACGCTACTTATGGTATCCGTCATTTTCAAAGCGAAAAGGAAATTGTTAAAGACACGTTATTTAGATCAATTAGATTATGTACCTCGTGTAAGATATGCCAACCATCTACAAAGCAAGAAACAGATCTAAAACTTGATATAGAGGATGTAAGTAACTCTTTGAACATTCTATATAGTAGTATCGGTGAATGAAATATTACGCTATTATTCACTTTCAAGGGGCAAAAAGTAACGAGCCATGCTATTTACTGCCTTAATTGCTAATTTTGACACTATCTGAATATGTAAGCCGTATTTTAGCCTATTCTGTAACTTGTAAAACTGGCACATTTTCAACGTATCAGCCGTAAAAGTCTGTATAAACAACCGAATGAAAATCGCTAAATGATCAACCAAATAATATATGACATGACCCTATGTTCATTTAACGAAATCTTTTTATTTCGTGTTTTCAACGTTTCTGAAATTATTCAACATTCCTGTATTAACACATCTTTGTGCAGATAAGAATATTTACACCAAGTCTGTAAAAACATCTGCATTCATATATTCTACATATGTAGAGTCTGTTGTCTTAACACTTGACCTTTTAATTTACGGGAGATTGGTTTCTCTTTACTCTATTGAGATTCTGGTGTTTTTTTTATCTAATCAATTTAGCAATGAATAACACACAATGTCACAGATGCATTCTATAAAACCACAATGTGGTCTTAAAGACAGCAATGCATCAACAAGCAGTATTGGTACCACAAGTAAGTACTGAATGTCGTATGTAATTGTAATGTTTGTCAATCAAAAGCCAATTGATCGCCAAATTTAGTGGTACTTTTTTCAAATAATTTTGCATTAACACGATGTCTGTTTTATTCAGTCGTGAAAAAGACAGCCTTGAATGACACCAAACCATTCGAAAACAGCTAGATTTAAAACACTTGGATTTATTAGTGCAAGTAAATTATAGTTCGTATTGGTTATCTAGAGCCAAATAAATTCAATGATTATTGCTCAGAGTCTACAGGTGCATACACACAAAAACGTTATTTCATTCTCTGAATCATTCTCCTACCCTACCCTACTCCTGGACTTGGATTTGCAGACAGATAAGGTACACGCGTTTCCAAAATACACTGTACAATACATTCCCATTACTAACAGCTAGACACAGTGTAAACTACATTTCATGTGCAAAGGTTTACACGACTTCCGAGAGGCCAGACATCCACTATGGCTGCCGAAACTGGTCAGACATGAAACTCAGTGGCTTTATTTGATATCTTAAATATGTTACGACTCTTTCTGTTTAACTTTAAAAAAATCCAAATGACATTTTATTAAAATCAATATACTGTTATTGTCTGACCGAGAATGATCGCTGACATTGCTTGTTAAATGTTCTAATGCGCTTTCAAATTCTGTCAGTCATTTCAACTAGTCTAAATCCCTTTACTGTCTACTGTATTTCAAAGATACATGACATGCATAAAGTTGGTAGATTTTAGTGAAGAATTTTAAAATATTATCTTTTCTTTTTTGCAAGATGATGTCTATTTTTTTCACCAAGTTTTTAACGAAACTTGGTTATTAGATTTGAGTTTGTCGTTACTTGGAAGGGCGGGAGGCTGATGGCCAGACAGAACGGTTTTAACTCAAAAGAGATGTGGGGATAAAACCTGGTATACAGAAATGTCGTATGCAGATACAGGCCAGAATTGCTTGGGGATTAGTGGCAAGGCGGTTAATTGCACCATTTTATATAAAAGTGAAACGGTTTCCGGTCAATCACTTTAGTGAAAGAAGAAATTTAAAGGAAATGAAATTTGGTATAAAGGTTTGAGTTACATTGTCATATTTGTTTTGGATCAGTAGATTTAAGGTCGTAGTCACCTGAAAAGATCAGAGGAAAACGGCTTCTGTCTAAGAAGAGAGATACTGAGACGATATTTTGTGTGCATCGTGTGGGTGTGAGGACATAGGTTAACACTGGTTCTTGTGATTAGCAAGCAAAATATTCAAGTTAGGTCAAAGGAAACCAGTTCCCACACATAAAACTTTATCAGGAAGAAATATCGGTAGATATAATATTGGTAGCTGGCATAATGGTTTGGTAAAGCTTTTCGGAATCATAGGTTGCAAGTCAAGGACAAAATGTTCCCGGTCAATAACGTAACTAAAAAGAGAGCCGTATCAATAACATTGTTAAGGAATGGGATTTAGGAAATAACTTGGATTATAAGTGTTATGAATAGACAGATTGGGATAGTTTTTGGTGACTTAAGTTTGAAATGGGATATTAAGATAAACATTAATAGAGAGGTAAAGTATGTAAAGACACAGGTTGGAATAGCACTTGGGACAGTAGTGTTAAGATTTAGATGAAGTGAGGAAAAACAGATTAAGCTAAAACTTTAGTTTCGGAGTTAATATTGCGATGAAACATGGTATATAGGCATTTGGAATAAAGATATATTTTCTGGTAAGAAAGTTAATTGTCAGTGTCACCTGACTAAATCAATAAAAGGGTCTCTGTCAATAACGCAAGTTTGGAAAATTTAAATATCAAATTGAAATTTTATGAATATATACTTACCTGATGATAACGATATGAATTATCCATGCTCAGTCACCTGTAACTCGCCTGATCTAAAAATAGATCTACTACCTACTATAAAAGGTAGATGTACACGTGTTAGCTTCAGTAAAGTCTGGCGCTCTTATGAGTCACCAGATTCACTGAAAAAAGGGGAGGCTGGGAGGGACTAATGATGTTATCATCAGGTAAGTATATATTCATAAAATTTCAATTTGATATTTAAATTTTCCAATTTTATTTCATACTGCTACTTACCTGATGATAACGATATGAATTATCCAGATTTCTAAGCAGTGCTAGATTTCACTGGGTGGTGGGTTTTCAGTTTCCACATCATCTGTACTGTTCAGCAAATATTTACAATACATATACACTCTATACACAACATATACAGTCAAATATCCCATTTGTACAATCTTTGATTCTAAAAAATGACCTCCTTATGGATAGCTCCTATTAAAACACAGTATTTACACATTGTATTCCCTCCTATACAGTATATTTATATATCTACACTGTATTTGAAGACAGAAATCCTCACTTCTGCCTCAGCAACTCGCCGGTAATTTACATTTTTTTTTTTTTTTACTCAAGTATTTCTGTATTTACAGATTTTAAATAAAACTTTACGAAAGTGGACTCCTTTGTCCAATCAGCTGCTTCCATAATATTTCTAAGAGGAGCTCCTTTGGCAAGTGCCCATGTAGCTCCTAGGCTGCGTGTGGAATGTGCAACAACTTTCCCTGACACTTTATTACTTCCTTCATAAGCTTTTTCTACAGTTTTTCTTATCCAAGCGCCAATTGTTTGACTAGATACTGGTCTATATGGTCTGCAAAAAGAAAGAAACAACTTTGTTTCATCTTTACCATTCACCAATCTATGAAGCTCTGTACGTTTTAAATAAATTGCTAAAGCTCTTTTAGGATCTAAAAGTTTATTAGATGGAAATGCTGGAACAAATATATATGGTGATACATGGCCTGGCCTATCTGTTTTGGAAATGCCAGTTCTTATAAATGTAACACCACGTTTTTGAACATTTACATTCTTTTCTCCCAGTTTCAAGGAACTGATGTCACTGCATCTTCTAAATGTAGTGATTGCAACCAGAAACACTGTTTTAAAAGTAACATACTTCATGTGAGTTTTTGTCATAGGTTCAAAAGGACACTGTTGCAAAGCTGATAAAACTAGGTTCAAATCCCACTCAGGAACTAACTTTCTAGTTGGTGGTCTGGAATTAAAAATTCCCTTCAAAAGTCTAATGACAAATCTATGCTGTCCAATTGGAACATTGTCAACTGGTGGTAGAACACACGAGAGCATAGATCTGTAACCTGCTATAGTAGAATATTGTAATCCTTCATGGTAAAGATCTGTCAGAAAATCTGTGCATTGAATCAAAGTTGCATCATATGGATCAATTTCCCTTTGATTACACCAGCTACTAAATTTTCTGAACTTACATGAGTAATCTTGTCTAGTGCCTTTACGCCAGGATGCTTTGAGAAGTTTTCTAGTTTTCTTTGAAAAGCCTTCTGTTCTGAAGGATTTGTTGATAACAGCCATGCAGTCAGATTTAACATGCTTGGGTTTGGATGAAGAATTTTTGAGTTTGGCTGACTCAGAAGGTCTGTGTATTGAGGTAACCTGAGTGGACGGGCTACAAGAAGTTGTAATAACTTCGGATACCATGGTCTGCGTGGCCAACATGGTGCTATCAGCAGTACACGACAATGATACAGAGTCATGTGCTGCAATACTCTTGGGATCAGAGCTATTGGTGGAAAAGCATATGCAAAAATGTTTTCCCACGAGATGGTCAGAGCATCTATAGCAAATGCTTGAGGGCAAGGACTCCATGAACAAAAAACTGGTAGTTTGTGATTGTGAACTGATGCAAACAGGTCGATTGTGGGTTGACCTAGTTTCAGGAATATTGCGTTCAGTACCGATTGTTTTAGCGTCCACTCTGTCTGTTTTATTTTTATCCGTGATAACTGATCTGCAAGGATATTCAATTTCCCTGCTACATGTGCTGCTCTGACTACTATTTTGTTCTGAAGTAACATCTGCCAAAGATCCCAAGTTTTCTGATTCAGTATTAGTGACTTTGTTCCACCCTGTTTGTTTATATATTGAACAACAGTGGTGTTGTCTGAACGTATCAGAACATGTTTGTTCCTTAAATATGGAAGGAAGTGTTTGATGGTGCGGTGAACTGCTTCCATTTCCAAGCAGTTTATATGCAGTAACTTCTCTGTTTCTGTCCACTGACCTTGTATCATTTGATTCCCCAAATGACCACCCCAGAGCTTCAGGGAAGCATCTGTTGTAATTGTGACCGAGTATTCTATTGGGCTGACAGATCGGCCTTTCAAAATGTTGGCTGGATTTAACCACCAATTTAAATGTGGAACTAGGCTTTGAGAAAATGGAATTGACATGTTTAAATCTTGACTGCATGGTTTCCATTTTTGTAGTAAATGGATCTGAATTGGTCTCATGAATAAACGAGCATTGGGAATTATCTGAATGCATGACGCTATAAGACCCAGTAAGTGAAGGTAATCTCTTGCTGTGCAAGACTTGTTCAGAATCTTCTGAACGGCTAAGCTTAGTGAATGTACCCTGTCGTTGGTTGGCATTACTAGACCTTTCAATAACTGAAAAAGAGCTCCTATATAAGTAATTGTCTGACATGGGACAAGTTGAGACTTTTTTAGATTTATTATAAAACCTAACTCTACAAGGAGATTTATCACTGATTCTTTGTTCTCGAGTAACTGTTTTAATCTTTGATTGACTACGAACCAGTCGTCTAGATAATTTGCTAGTCTGATGCTCATTGTTCTCAGACTGGCAGTAATCACTGCTGTCAGTTTTGTAAAAACACGAGGAGCTACAGTGGGTCCGAAAGGAAGAGCTACAAACTGGTAACAAACATTCTGAACGCAAAACCTCAGAAATTTTCTGTGACTTTTGTAAATGGGAATGTGAAGGTATGCGTCTTTCAGATCCAAAGATATTGCCCAATCTCCTTGTTGAACTAGATTTATAACAGAATTTAGAGTTTCCATTTTGAAATGAGTTTTCCGGAGATACTGATTTAGAGGTCTTAAATTTATGACAGGTCTTAAATCCCCTGTCTTTTTGGGGACTAAGAAAAATGTGCTGTAAAAACCTTCCATTTTCTGATGTTCTGGAACAATTTCTATAGCACCTTTTGAAATTAATTCTTGAATTTCTGCCAAAATAATATTTTTGTTTTTTACACCAACAGGTGTTTTTCTTATGCCCGAAAACATAGGAATTTGCTCGAATTCTAGTTTGTATCCTTCTTTTATTATTGATAAGACCCACTGGTCTGTTGTAATTTCTAGCCATTTTGGAAGAAAATGTTTCAGGCGACCTCCGACTGGTATCTCCGGATTTTTGCAAAGAATGCTTACCAAGTCACTTCTTTTGGTTGTACTTTCCTCGAAAAGTGTTATTCTGGCCTTGTGTTGTGGTTGTTGCTGGTTTGTTCTGACTAACATATGGTTTGTATTGACTTCTAGACTGAAAAGTGCTTGAATGTCGATCACCATCAAACTGCTTTCTCTTTGGACTGTATTCCCTTCTTGGTCTCTTGAAAGACTGGAATTCCATTACTGATTTTCTTTTGAGCTGCTTGTTTTTGTCTTTGTCATCAGACAGGAGATCAAGAATGTTTTTGCTAACTTCTTTTTTCGTTTTCAATTTACTTTCAAAATCCTTTCCAATGACTCCTTCTCCAGTTAATGGTAGGTCCCACTTATCAATGTCTGGAATTTTTCTGTCGATGCCAGTGTCTGCCAGAGTAGCACGTCTACGAACAAGATGGTGGAAAGCTCCAGCTCGAGCTGTCTGATCAAGAGTATGTGATGCAATAGCGAAGATATCTTTTGTTGACTGGACTGCTGCATCAATATTGGGATCTTTATCTTTCAATGTAGAGAGGAGTTTTCCTAAACCCTGTTGCAAGTACATGATCATAGTTAGAGCTACACTGGAAGCGCTTTGACCTTTGAAAGCTAATTTTTCAATGTTTTTATAAGATGTACTGTATAAACTATGCCCGTCCTTATATGACGCTTTTGATCCGTATCTGTCTTTCAGTAAAGAGTCTACAATTGGGTCTAGGCTTGGAACTTTCAACACTGGTTTGAATTCTTCACTTACTGTGAAATTTTCGAGAGATTCAAGTTTAAAAGTTGACAGCTTATTTGGTTCAGGACATCTCCACACAGAGTTTAAAACTTCTTCCTGTGATTTATCTAAAACTAGCCCAGTTCTAGATTTTTCTGATTTAGATGGTACTGCATCCGATCCAAACATCTCAAACAATATATCTCGATTTTCTTTTGAAATTCTACAGTTCTTGAAACGGTTATTGTAATCACTTTCAGAGTCTGAACTGTCTGATAAAGAAAAAACAGATTTGTGAATCTTGCTGGTGTATGTTGAAGACTCATCGTCTTCCCCAAGCAATTCATGACGTTCTTGCCTATGTGGGTGGAGGGACAAATCATCATCACTATGCATCTCATTTGCATTGATGTTTCGCGACCGTCTGTGGTCCGAAGGTGAAGAAATCCGCGACCGTCTATGGTCCGGAGAATCCAGATTTCGCGACCTAGCAAGGTCCGAAAGATTATCATTTCGCGATGTATTGACATCCGAAGACTTGTTACTCTGCGCTAAATCCGAGAATTTACTCTCCATCCAATCTCTCAACGATTCAAATCTACTACACCATTTATGTTCCATACGTTGCTCCAGTAAATCCAAGTTAGAACCACGTTTTTTGGTCGAATTTTTGCCATTTTTCTGCTTGGTGTTTTTACCGGAAGTAGCTTCCGGCGGTGTAATAAAATGAACATCCTCGGTAGAAGAATCCCGCCCCAGCGACGTGGGGGTGATAGCGGTAGCATCCTGTGCTAAATTAGCCTCAGTCATTGTGAAATAAATAAGATATAACTATTCAAGGTGACTCTAAGAGCGCCGGAAATTTACTGAAGCTAACTATCTATTTGAGCTTATTTAACGTCGGTACCGGTTGCCCATATGACCGACGCCCCCTGAAGAGATTAGTTATTTTATGTTGTGGGGGTAGTGCAAGATACAGAAAGCATCCCATTCCAGAGACACCCCTGGTTCTTTTTCATGCTCAGTGTATAGCACTGATACATGGGACCTCGGTTTAAAGTCTCATCCGAAAGACTATTAGTAATGTTAGTGGAGGAGCGGGGGATCGAACTCAGGACCCCTGCTTTACCAGTCCAGCTAAAGCTAACACGTGTACATCTACCTTTTATAGTAGGTAGTAGATCTATTTTTAGATCAGGCGAGTTACAGGTGACTGAGCATGGATAATTTATATCGTTATCATCAGGTAAGTAGCAGTATGAAATAAAATTGCAAAGGCATGGAGATGGAAGTTAGTATAATGACACATAATTGGATTAATTTTTGGGTCAGTAGGGTGAAGATCAAGTTCACTAGCTGATGTCAAAGGAAATCAGTTTCTGCGCAATAACTTGAGTTTGGAAGAAGGTGTTGGAATGAAATTTAATAAATAGTGACATGGCTAAAATAAGTCTAGATAGCTTTTAGGGTATGCAGGGTAACACATTCATGGTCAAGGGTTTCTGCTTAATAACTGCTTTCAAAGTGAAAGATTTTAAAAGTAAGCTGTTGAACAGGAAGTGTTAGCAATGCACAGACTGCTTATGGGATCAGTAAGTACATGGTCTTGGGCAACTGCTGAGATTCGTTTGTTGTGTCTTGGCTGTACATATCGTGTGACAGTGTTTGTGACGTCTTCATTGTACAGTCTGTAATAGTGTTCGTTTGTTGTGTCTTATCAATACATATCTTGTGAAAGTACATATCGTGTGCGGTGTGTGTGTGTTGGTTTCGTTGGGCATTTCATGACGGTGTTTGATTGTGATTTTTTCTTTAGGTATTTATTGTAATGAGTAATGAGAAGTTTTCATGACAAAACATGAGGGAAGAGGAAATCACTGTGACTAGTGATCATTCTTGTGTTTTTTTAGCAATAACCACAATAACGCATTCAATGCTTTTTAGACGGTTTATATCTTCTAAAATGCCAATAGCAAACTTATAGATGTCATGATCAACTCTTCTGAAGATAAGAACTGTGTAACATATACCCGTCAATTGTTATTTTAAGCAGACTATGTGCTATTTTATCTAATGTATAATAATTTGAACAAATGATTTCCATTTACCTCTCTTGACAGCCACTTCCTATAAAGTGTCTGCTTTAACTGAAGGCATAAGATATTTAAAAAAAAAAAGTTTATTTAGGACAAACAATACAGACTTTTGATAAAAAGAGCATTACCTCAGACCGACAAGATTTAGTTATCTAAAATTATGTACTCTTACATGGTATTGAAGAGGTAATTTATTATCGAAGATGTGTCAAATTATGTTCAGTTCTATACAATAAATTGCTTCCTGAATATACACCTGCCATATGATATTCCTTAAATCAGATTACGTGACATCGATTTATTCATCATTTATTTTTTATTGACTAGCTGACTGACTGACTGACTGACATTGATTGATTGATTGATTTGTTTGTTTGTTTGTTTGATTGATTGATTGATTGATTGATTGATTGATTGATTGATTGATTGATTGATTGATTGATTGATTGACTGATGAATGGATTGACTGATCCATCACTTATTCGTATTTATCCTTACTAGCAAAACTACTTAAGAAGTACTCTGAATCATGGCTTTACATGTCTAACTGATAAAATCTTTAAATAATTTCTACTTAAAATAACATGTGTATATAATACAATAATATCAATAATGAAAACGGACAATGACTGATATACCTACGCAATGAATAACGATAAGGTATATATTTCGCAAAAGAAATACACATATAGATTAAATATCTCGACAAATTGTATATAATTTATCAAACAACAACAATATGATAGAATATTTCATAGAATGTATGAATATTTGCGAGGACATCATTCTATTTTTCTTCGTAAGTTAATAAAAGAATCGCCATAGATTTATGTTGCATCTATATTAAATAACAAATTTCGATTAAAAAACATACATCGTACTAATTTTTCCTGAGGTATTAATCATTTGGCCAAACCATTAGAAACGTTTTCCATGGCGATTTGAGAAACTCACTATTTTCTTTCTTTTTTCTTTTTTTTTCAATACTGTACCTTTTTAAATGGCTTTGATTATATTTTACATATTTGAAACGAGAGAAATTACATATACCCGTTTAACTCAAATAAGTGTTAATGTTTTAAACCAAAAACTAAAGAAAAAATGTTTGAGTTGGGTTCAACCCCAAGACCTATAGTAAAAAAAAAATCTAACTTCCGGGTTACGTAACTTCCGGGTTATGTGGCGCATTGTCCTTACCAGAAATTAAACAAATCAGGGAAATTTTAGTAATGGCCAAACTTGGCTGACAGAACTCGAACCCATGACCTCGGGACCCACAAGAAAAATAGTTATTACCTTTCACTTTTTTATGAATTCATGAATTTACGTAAAGGAATAAAACACTAATTGTGGTGTTCAATTACACCTTTGTAGAAATTAAAAAAGACTTAGTAAATTTTATGTGCACATCAAATCTAGCTTCAAAGTACCATAAGTTAAATAAATCTCGCTTATTAGAGGATATACGGCAATTCTTGAATGCAGACGTGGACCATTTTGCAAACAGTTACTATTTCGTAAAAACAAGATTGTATAAAATAAAACAAAGAAAAACATAAATCTGTCATTCATTGACATTTTTTTCTTTCTCTTCAGTTTCGGCTTTATTTTAAGTATAAAAGTATTTTCTGTGTATAATAATTTCAAACATGACTCTCAATCATTTTTATTTTAAACAGTGATAGCATTTTATATCCCAAGATCCAGTTGATTAGACAAGCTCTGAGAATAACCAGGGGAAAATGTAAGAAAATATTCAGAACATGTAATATACTTTTTGTTTACATTTAACTTAATTGTGTTTGAGAAACAGTAAAGAAACTTTTGATCTAGCAATTGAAAAAAAGAAACTATGGAACTTACAAAGACAGAGCCGTCTCTGCAATAATTATTTTATCGCTGGTACCAGTGGACTATTTGAACTCTACCGCAAAGAGTTTAGTTATTTCCGGTTTCGGAGGACGCTAGAAGTGACAGACTATTCTATTGAAACAAACATATCCTTTGAACTCTACCGCACTATAGGAATGAATTAAATGATGACTTTTTAAAAAAAGTCTGTCTAAAACAAACCCTACGGAAAGACCAAGCTAACTTTCCTCAGTAATACGTACCTCTCCTATAAGCGGAGAGTAAATTGCGCATGCGCAGATTTGGTCAATTCAACTTATTGGCCCACATTAAAATTTTGTAATAATTTCAAACAGTGGGTGATAAAAATAGTGACCTGGGCAGCAATGGACGGACAGACGCATGGAAGTGATCACACAGGTGTCCATGTGACACAAACTCCAGTCCATTCGGTGTTAAAGGGGTTTGTCATTCCATGTGTTTCCCATGTATGAAACTACCTTTCAAACATGTGCACACTGTCTCTTAATGCCACGAATGTTGGCACGTTCAGACGTTTGGCTGACCAAATACTTTCTTAACAGATGAAAGGGTTTCCTGGGTAAACCCGCAATTGTCCCATATTATGCTAAAACATAACAATAACATTTACCTGCATAAAAAGCTACTCGTTTACTAGCAAAGCAAAACTTGACAACTTATAATTTAAACAAATGCGGAAGAAATAAGCTTCAAAATTAATGGAGAAAGAATAAAAAACAAAAACTAACGGTTAGTGAACTTAACCGGCTAATCTTCCTACCGCATTTACTAAATGTGGCTGTAACTTGTTAATACATTGTGAACAAAAGGGACCATAACTCTTGTTCTCTGAAATGAATAATTCTTTTACATATTCGGGAGTTGTTTCTCTTAAAAAGATTAAAGTATTTACTAGATGTTTTGTTGGATTCCTTATTTGATTTTATGATTTATTTTGTTGCTAAGTGGGTAACTTTTATATATAAAAAAGATGAGATATACTATTCTTGGTAGACAAGAGCGATCAGAGATCGCATGTCGCCTGATAATAGCCAATTAAGCAGTTGTATTGAAACGTGTGATTGGACAGTTTGTTGGAAATGTAAATTGAGGTACCGATCAATCCTGTAACATTCAATTCAAATTGCTTTCGTAATATAAGAGTAGTAGTCCGGACAAATTTTAAAAATAAGAATCATTAAAGGACCATAACTCTGACAAAAATTATTGAACTGAAAAATGCCGACGATATGCACAACTGGATTTGGTACTGATCATTCCGGTAAAGTTTGGATGAAATTGCACCAGTAGCTTTTTAGGAGTAGTCCGGATAAGATTTGTGACAGAAGGACAGACAGACAGACAGACAGACGACGGGGAAGTGACCTCTATATATCGCGGCTATTTTGTAGCATGCGACAGAAAAAGGACCATTAAGGGATTTGAAGAATATACTTTAAAAAAAATTGCCCAGGAACAAATGACTACATCTCAGTATACTGGAAAAGAACGGGGTTGATAAAATGTTGGTGAATCAATACAGACGGAACAAACGAATGGATGACCAGTGCTATAAGATAAGTTGAAAGCCAAATTTGGAGAAAAATTAAAATCAATTTTGTTACCTCCGTGAAATTTACAAACGTTTCTAAGTTTTATAACCCGTCAGTTTTGCCTTGCTGCTGTAATCGAGTAGTTGGAAAGTACAATTAGATATACCAGCCTAAACATGACCACAGGAGCTTGACATAGCAGTTTTAGAAGCTAGGTCTCAGTTTCGACTCTTGAGTGACATGACACACATTATAAACCAATTATGTATCCTAAAGACTATAATGAAATCACACAATTCTTAAAGTTCTACGTGTTACTTATCTACAAGCTTCTTCGACACTCTTCAAATAACTTCACGTCTGTTACGGCTGGTTCTTCAAATCTCTCCATGAAACTGTCTACTGCTATGTCCCCACTGTTGCTATTTCGTACCTAAAACAAATAATAAAAACGTTCAGTACGTTCCCTAAAAAAAATCCAGAATATGGCAATTAAAGCCAAGAAACTGAACTAAGATTTTTGTCAATGTTTCATTCTTTTTTTCGAGCTGCCAAAACAGTGTTATCGACGGACGGACAGTCCATAACAGATGTACAAACGAATTTACACCAGAATCTTTGTTATGTTTTACAAAGTCATGTCAAAGAGCAAAGTTGAAAACAAATGTTTTAAAAAAGCGTCGTTTTTGCTATCAGTGGGTCCTTCCAGAAGGCAAGTAAAGCCTCTATCACTGGCATCTCTTAAACGAAAACGTGATCTAAATGATTAAGTCAATCATATTTTTTTCTTAAAGTGTATTATCTTACTAGTATCTCTCTTTAAAAATGCAAGAGTACTTGAAATATTTTCATTTGACAATCTCCTTTATGTGTAAACATATATTTGCTGGAACAAGTTGTTGTTACTAGAGATGTTGAATCTTACCGGCAGATCACTGTTTACAGTGGGACATACATTGTTTTCCTTTCTAATAGTAATTTACCAGTGCCAAAGTTAAATTAAATAATTTGAAAAGAAAAAAGAATAAATACAGTAAAACATAATGGTAGAACCTTTCACAGCCATAGTATTTGAAAAACAGAATCTTTAATGTTTAATTTGACAAAAGTGAAAACGTTTACCTTTGCACTATTCCGTAAGTTAACGAAACATCGTAGTGTCACAAACTGTCAAAGGCCACTAAAGTGCGCAAAAAAGAGCAAGGTCACACGATTCAAGGCTAATTTGCCCGTGTTTTTTCACTGAGCGGTTTTCAGTTTTGGTTAAGGTTTACCGTTAGAAAATAGCGTTGCCAAAAGCTCGATAGTCACGTGATCCCGTAAAAAGCGTCCGACCCGAAGTCCAATGTTTTTGTTAAGCTTTGAAGAGGTTCGTGTAAAGGAAGTGGAAGTCAAAATACGAGTGTGATATGCGCTGGAAACTAAATACATGTAGTGTGTGTGAAATAAGAAACCTTTTATAAGGAAGCGTAGGATGACTTATAATACGGGAATGCCTGTAATGCTGCCCTTTTAATGTATATTCGGACTCCTTCCCTAAATTTCAAGTGCATATGTCCGTTTTTGAATATATCTTATAGCATTGCAAAATGATATTTATCAAAATCTTTCCATTGAGCTTTAGTTTAGATGTTACCATGGTTACTTCGGGCACGTTCAAGATTTGAGCTCAGTGTATTTTTAAACTAAGAAAATGTTTAATACGAATGAGAAAGTGTTTTCTAAGCCTGTTACTGACGCATTTCTCTTGGTTATAAACAAAGATAGTTGAAAGAAAATGATAAGTAACAAGTTTTGACAGAAAAATAAAAAAATGAGTCTTTTCTTCACCAGTTTTAAAGAAGATTTATAAAACTGTGAAACCCCACTTTGAATTGTTTATTACTGAAAGCAATCTGAATATATGTCAGTTTTAAAACTATCAGTTGATAGGTATAGCATGAAATGATTTTAGCTTTCTTAAGGAGTAGTGTTTGTGGTAACTAACTAATTGAGAACTGTAACAATTTGTCGCAATACTGCAGCTTCCACCCCGTCATATAGAGAACTGCATAGTCATAAGAGGTAAGCCGATTGTAATTGACACCGGGTCAAAATCGCAGATTTCTGTAAAAATTCCAAGAGCTTACACGAGATATCCAGAAGAAGTCTAATAATAACGGAAGTAGTCTAATAATAACTGATGTAGTCTAATAAAAACGGAAGTAGTCTAATAATAACTGATGTAGTCTAATAATAACGGAAGTAGTCTAATAATAACGGAAGTAGTCTAATAATAACGGAAGTAGTCTAATAATAACTGATGTAGTCTAATAATAACGGAAGTAGTCTAATAATAACTGATGTAGTCTAATAATAACGGAAGTAGTCTAATAATAACTGATGTAGTCTAATAATAACGGAAGTAGTCTAATAATAACTGATGTAGTCTAATAATAACTGATGTAGTCTAATAATAACGGAAGTAGTCTAATAATAACTGATGTAGTCTAATAATAACTGATGTAGTCTAATAATAACGGAAGTAGTCTAATAATAACGGAAGTAGTCTAATAATAACGGAGGTAGTCTAATAATTACGACTGGTCATAATCATTAACTGGTTTATACCCCCCTGCAGACGTGATTCATTATTTTGCCACTTCTAGCAAATGAATTATACATTGTACTGTCTCTTTTGCAGAACTGAAACTCATCAAAAGATACTGATGAAGGTCACAGGCATTGCTCTTAAGCTAATTGTCTGTCCTAGACCGCTTGATTGGATCTATACAGGGCGACACGTTTACATCAGACTTTATGTCATATCAATTCTCACCACCTCTCTTTTCCACTGATAAAGTAATTCCACATTTTCCTCTGCATATTTTAAATAATTATTTTCTAAACTTTTAAAGCTTTCTTTGTGCCTTAAAGCTTCATACCGTTTGACCTATCCTCTCCCCCTCCCCTTGCATATCAAATACTGGAATAAACGGTATTTTTTCTATTACTTCGGCAAGAAAAGTGAAGCATGTTATAAATTGTCTGTATATTTTCAGACAGACATGCAAAAAAAGAAGAAAGAAAAGGGAAAAAACAGTGACGTGCAAGATTGTTAAAATCTGGTTTAAAAACGAAACAATAAAGAATACATTAAACAAACTGTAATATATTTCCCCGCCTTCTTACAGATGCAGAATTTTCATTTATTCAATCGTTAAACCAGTTCTATACAGGTTTTGTATTTACACATAAAAGAATCATTACAGCTGTGTTTCCGTAGGCAATGAAAGAATGCGATAAATGATTAAAACCATGTTGATGTTATTCACGTGCAAATCGCTATATCATCTTTAACGATGAAAACGTCCGCTTTTTTTTCTTGAGGAATTCATTCGTCCCGCTATTGAGACAACTTAAATTCATTTTCAAAATCAGGCAAAACTCAACACTAGAGCTTTGAACAAATTAGATATGCTCAGTCCAATTTAGTTATATGATCAATTCTTGAATTGTCTTATAAGAAGAAATTTGTGCAAATAAAAAAAACTGCAAAGGGTGTGAACAACGAGTAGAATCTGTAAGTTCACTCCCTTAGATAGAGTTGAAACGGATGGTAGCGTGAAACGATCGCAAACATAGGAGTACGGGTCCAGGATCCTATCTATTTGGCAGAATTTTGCTCTTTTTTCAACTTGCTGAAGAATAGAAATTAAATGCTCAGTCCTATTTTAGCGAATTCTCAACTTTCCAAAATTTACCCCTCGCTCCGATATTTCTGATAAAAAAAGCTAAAATAAGGAAATTCTTTGTTGATAGGCAGATGTCAGGCCAATTTATTAATATCTTTGCAAATGCAACCTTACTTATGGAGATAAATAATACAGCTGTGTATACCTGTGTTACACTGTGTATTGCACTAGAATTTTTCTATTTCTTAAAACAGTTGAACATCTTGTATTATACACAGCACAGCTCTGTATCATTATCATTGATGCCTAGATAGCCTAAAAGGTTTTTGCTGTTATATATTCTTTTTTACATTGATAGACAGTGAGAAAAAAAGTAAAACTGGGATCTGATTAAATAGCTTAATTCAATTATTAATAGTCTATGGATATTGTATTTCACAAGTAGAATGAAAATGAAATAATATATAGAGTGTGTACATGTGACATACAAGTAGATATAAAGAGAGTTTTTTTGTATATTATTACTTATTCTCAGTTTACAGAGAACGAGCCATTCAAATGCATACAGTTTAATTTGGGTATGCCCCTAAAATCGTTTGCATGCAGTGCAACACTATCTTTTTGGCAACTGTCATAAATAACGGACGTAATTTTCTGAAAATATATTATTTGACATTACGGTGGCACAGGGGTATCATACACAACATTTTTTTATTGTACTTCTCTTTTTTTCATCTCGTTCCCTCGAAATTCTAACTCGAGGGAACGACTTACCATCTCGTTCCCTGCTGTTACTAAGTCGTGGGAACGAGAAAAAAAGAGAAGTGCAAATCTAAAAAAGAAAAAAACATTGCATTTGAAAAAAAGAGTAGCGTAATAAAAAAAATCGAGTTGTAAAAAAAAAGAACCGTGCATGTGAGCTATGTCGAGGGGAAGAATTACTAACTCGTGAGAACGAGTTAGCTATGTCGTTGGAACGACTTAATATCTCGTTTCCACGAGATACGAAGTCGTTCCCTCAAGTTAGCTATGTCGTGGGAACGAGATAAAAAAGAGAAGTGCGATTTAAAAAGATAATACAGTATTCCTTTGAAAAAAAATGTGTGGCAAAATATCTTGCTTTCTCGGTCCCACGACATAGTTTACTCGTTCTCATGAATTAGCTAACTCGTTCCCACGAGTTAGTTAGTTAGTCGTTCCCTCGACATAGCTTACGTGCACTGTTCTTTTTTTACAACACGATTCTGTGTTGTTATTTAACTGTGCTACTCTTTTCATCAAATGCAATACTTTTTTCGGATTTGCACTTCTCTTTTTTTATCTCGTTCCCACGACTTAGTAACAACAGGGAACGAGAAACTAAGTCGTTCTCTCGAGTTAGTATCTCGTGGGAACGAGAAAGCAAGATATTTTGCCACACTTTTTTCGCACTTCTCTTTTTTATCTCGTTCCCATGACATAGCTAACTCGAGGTAACGACGTAGTATCTCGTGGGAACGAGATATTAAGTCGTTCCCACGACATAGCTAACTCGTTCCCACGAGTTAGTGAGTCGCTCCCTCGACATAGCTAACATGCACGGTTCTTTTTAAACTCGATTCTTTTCTTTTTTTTTTTGGGGGGGGGGGGGGGGGGGCTATTCCTTTTTTTCAAATGCAATATTTTGTTTTAGATTTGTCCTTCTCCTTTTTTTAAATCTCGTTCCCACGACTTAGTTAATCGTTGCCTCGAGTGAGTATTTCGTTGGAACGAGATAAAAAAAGAGAAGTGCAATTAAAAAAAAAGGTGTGCATGTTACCTCCGTACCTCTGTGCCACCGTAAGACATCGATTTTTGGAAAACGTCTACAGCCTGGTTTACAGATTGAAGTGAAGATATATATGTGTCTGTATTAAATTTTAATGAATCTAATTGAGTTTGAAGCGTTATGAAACCAGGCCTAACTTGAAAAGGTAGGGCATTTTATCTTTTTTTTGTAAAATACCCCTTAAACAGATATATTTTTGTGGTATAAATGTTTACAAAAATTCACAAGGCATTGTTAAGGATTTATCTCATGGTTAAACATCACTTTTATGTAGCTGTGTAGTTCTTGTATAAGAAAGATCGGTTGTACAAAGGGTGCGTTTTTGTGTGCAGTTATGCTCTTAAGATCATTCTTGAAGATCCTTTTTAGGCCCATAAGTGCCTGAACGCTATGTTGCAGAAATTGCGGATAGATTTTTTTAGATCAAAGAAATGCTAATATCCTACAATAGTTTTTATTGATAATAAACATAATCCTGTTGACAAAACTTGCCGGTCACTTAATCTGTTTCGATTTGTGATTTACCATTGCAAGCTATATGCTTCTGCCAGTGTCTTCTGATTATATTTTCAAAGTCTTAATTTGGCATATATCCTGAGAAAGTCAGTTGTAACATAGAAATGTATTAGCTACTTTCTTTTTAAATCATCTGTTTAAGAATTTGGAAAAAAATATCAGATCTGCATACTTTTGGTTTGCTGTTTTTGTAGTGACCAATTGAATTATCTTGACATTAGCCAATTATAGTGCTTTCACCAAATAAAGCGATAAACAGTCACCATGGCCTATTTTTTATTACTATGATTACTATATGTAATTATTTATCACCCAGTTTCCCTTTTAAATTATCTTTTCCTTTTCAATTTATTTTTATCGAATAATATGTGTGAAAAGATTATCCAAAATATATAAAAACATTACTGTGTTCATTTTCAAATTGATAAAACATACTGTAACTTGTTATGTACTGGGTGACTTTTTTCATCGCTGTTTTACAAGGAGTTTGAACTTCAAATTTCATGATACTCAAATCAAACAAACTAAGTGGACTTAAATACGCCTCCTTAATTCTATTTTTAGAACACTTGTTAAACTTTGACGTTTTCAGATAATAAGCTGTTATTTTTCATACACTTGTCATGACAAGAAAAAAGAAAGAAACCACATTTTGGCTAGTTATGTTGAACATGTCAAAAGCTGTGCAGATTGTGTTGGTATATGAAGCATAATATATAGGAACATTGGTCAAGTAACTGCCTATTACATATTGGCTTTGGTACAACGTGCGCAGAAATATTCAGGTAAATGTTTTGAACGACACTTAAATGACACTGAAGCATTAGTGAAGGTAAAAGCTCATATCGTAGAATTTTAACAAATTAAATGCAGCGAAGCATAAACGAAAAAAGCGCTTAGTGTAGGTAAAAATCTCATATTACAGAATTTTTAAAAAATTAAGTGCAGGGAAGTGTTGACAAATGAACACTTAATGTATATAAAAACTAACAATTTGAATTTTAAACAAATTACTTGCAGGGAAGCTTACGAGGTGTGTCCCAATATAACGTAGACTTTTGCCATATGTTTTTTTTCTTATTTGTAGGGATATTGTGACTAAACTTTACATACAAAATCTTTAAAACCTTTTTAGATAGAGTAATGTTATTGTTTTCTATTTGCAAACAATATACACTTATTTTTCATGTCGTCATAGTAACCAAGTATCTGTTAGGGGAGGCAGTCCATTTTTGTTATGTTCCTTTATCTTCTATCATGTATATCTTCCCCGTTTCTTATGAAAAAAATTGCATGACGTTGTATGATTCATGAATGACGGCATGTCAATGTACACTGCAAAGTGTGACGTCATTTTCGTTACCGTTGTTGTTAAATCTCAGAAAACAAACAACCATTGCTTTTAAGTTTTTGGGTCAAAATTTAAGAACAAAATACCAAAATTTACATATGAAAATGTTGAACTGGAAAAAGTAGATGAATATAAATATCTAGGATTGTATTTAGCAAACACAGGAAGTTACAAAAAAGCCATTAATAATATAGCCAAACAAGCAACTAAAGCTATGTATATATTATTAAAGAAAATAAGACTTCTAAACCTTCCTTTTGATTTACAAATAGAATTATTTAATAAAACAATTAAGCCTATCCTACTCTATGGTAGTGAATTATTTGGTTTCAGCAATTTGAATACTTTAGAAAAAGTCCAACTGAAATTTTTCAAATATACTATTAATCTAAAAAGATCAACACCCTCTTTTATTATATACAGTGAACTAGGGCTGATACCAATGAATTAAAGAAGAAGCTAAAATAAGAATGATATCTTACTGGTGCAGATTGATACAAAATGATGTCATTGGCAATATAAACAACAATAATTATAAATTAGCAAATAAATTTTATACATTTCTCTTAACCCTTAAAAGTCTGGTAGAACTGGTCATTAACCAGTGTGAAATATTGCTATTTAAGCATGTATTTTTAATGTTTATGCCAGAACAGATATGTATGGTGGTGGACATGGTGGTGCTAAATGTTTCTATCGTTTTGTTGGAATACTGTGTGCTAAAAGTTTAAATCTTTTTGTTGGAATACTGTTGTGTGTTGCAAATTTTCATTCTTTATTTTATTAGTATGAATTCTAATACAAGCACATACTTTGTAACTTGATTAGAAATGAAATAAATGTTTAATGGTTTGTTTTCTTCCTTTCTTTTATAAAAATCTTGAAAAAAAGTTCAGTTGACCAGTATTGACCACTTGGGGGAGTATCGACCGGGGCGGTTTTAACCGGTTAAAACCGCTGGTTAAAACCAGGGGCGGTCGATTGGTGCCAACCCTGTTAAAAGACAAGGAAAATTAAAATCTAAATGGTTAGACACTATTCAGAACTTAATAGAAACTAATGGATTCCGACACGTTTGGATAAACCAAGAAAATATCAACATAAATGGTTTCCAGTAGCTTTCAAAACAAAAATCAAAGATCAATTTCTCCAAACTTGGAGTTCTTATATTAACAATTCCTCCAATTTTTTATATAAAACAATAAATCATGATGTTCAAATGAATAAATATTTTTCAAAGATTCCAAATTATTTTTGCAAAATACTCACAGCATTTAGAAGTAGAAATCATAGATTACCAGTGGAGGTCGGGCGTTATTATAATATACCTCTCAATGAGAGGACCTGTTTTCTCTGCAATAATGGAATAGGCGATGAGTATCACTATATTTTAGAATGCTCTAAATTTAATGAGGTTAGAAAAAAATATATTAAGCCATATTATTACAAACACCCCAATACAATGAAGCTAGATCAATTATTTAATACAGAAAAAAAAATAGAACTTATTCAGCTTTCTAAATTCATTCAAATTATCCTTAAAAGTGTAATCACACCACAATACTAAAAGCCTACCTGTACAAGAAATGTTGTTATGCTATAATAATTCTATTATAAAGTTTAAATAACATAGAAAGATGTTGTTAAATTTTTAAATCACTCTTTTCTTTCTCTACTAACTAATTATGTTAGCCTACCAATATCACTGATTTAATAACTCAAGTTGTAGAAAAAAGACCTATATCTATGATTAATTTTTTGTTGTTTTTCCTGGTGATGTTTGTGTATTTAATCATCTGTTGTAAAACAAATTAGTATTTTAATTTTTTTTTTTTTTTTTTTTTTTTTTTTTTTTTTTTTTTTTTTTTTAATCACAAACAGATCTCAATGATATTCCTGCCCTAATTATGGTTACAAGGTAAACAGTATATAAATGTAACATGTAAAACTAAACACAGCTGTTTTAACTTTTTTGTATACTTTGTATGTTTATGTATGTCTATATCTATATGTAAGTACATGTACCGGTATGTATGTAAGTGTGAAAATCAGGTTTAAAATTGTTTTATAACACCTATATGTTAATGCTCCACATTTATTTTATTATTTTCTCAATGTTTGTATGCTCAAGACTTGGAATGTCTACATATGTACTGTGGTGAAAAAATAAATGAAAAAAATCTACAAATTAAATTCTTACTCAAACAGGCAAACTTGTCATTTTGTTTCGGACAAATTGCCATTTGCTTGAGTATGATATGTAGATCTAGTAGTCAAAAGATGTTATTACTAAAAATTCTAAAACTAGAGACATTTTTGTTATCTTTTATATATATATATATTTTTTTTTTTCCCCCACAAATTATTGTAATCTTTTCAAAATGATATGTTATCTTTTTAGTACATTGTATTTCTGTAACAGTGTTGTTGTTGTTGTTATTTTTGATATAAGGCAAAAACAAACAATTGCACTTAATTATATGTTCTTGGCACAACCTAGAATATATCGAACAATTCACAAGCTGACTTTAGTAGTGAAAACTGAACACACTATCACGACATATTCATATTGTTCTACATGTATGCTTCAAAATGCTGTAAATACTAAATTTTTGACAGTAGTTTATTTCATTTATTTTTTTTTTTTTTTTTTTGAAAGACGATAATTTAATGTTAACATTGTCATTAGATTCTTTTTAACAAATAAATTTAAAAAATAATGAGTGAAGCAAAAACAATTTATTTTAAATTGTAATAATTACAATAGATCTATTACAAATGTTTATATTAACACAAGACAAAAAAAAATAACTCACCACCATTACAAGCAATTCTGTCGTTAAATATAAAATGCAAGAGAATCGCTCTGCATTTTGTCATACAGAACATTACACCTAGTAATAATCCATTCTCTTTTTTATTTTTTAGTTTAATTCAGCTTTAATCATCTTTAGTATTCCACGAACACACTCAATAGCGACCCCAACATACGCCGCCATTTTGAATTTGCCTTCTACCGTAATGTAAATACCGTAAAATTTTGGATATCGGATAGTCTCGAAACAGGTAAGTAAACTTTTGTCTTTTTGTCATAATATGTTGCATAAATACTTATTTTTATATCTTCAGTGTATTTCATGAAAAATACAATTAGTTTTGGTAACGAAAATGCGGTTAGTTTCAATTGCTCTACTTTCATTTTCGGCTGAAATGGCCGCCATATTTGAACACACCATAGGTCATGTAAACAATAAAATCTCGCGATAAAATGGAAAGTCATCATGGTAGGTTACGTCATCACTGTCGTCTGATGTTTGCGCAGCTGTCAAACAGAGAAAAATACGTTTTTTCAGTAAATTTCTAATATTTTTAAACAAAATACTGGTAAGGTGGTGGAAAAGGAGGTAATTTTGACCAAAATAGAGCCCCGGCATTAAATGAAGTTTCTTTATTAACAATCTAACCTATTTTCGGTTTAACATTATGTAAATTATTGATCCATTTTGCTGCGCTTATTTTTGCGCATAACATTAAAATGTCATATACATCTTCAAAACGAAACCGGAAGTTATCCGAAAATGTCCGAAGCGTTGAACATAATTTCGGATACGTAAACATTAATGATTTGTTATTACTGCACATCTCAATTTCAGGAAATATTGGTATATAAATGATTTCTTTCGTACATACAAAGTAAGTTTTGTTTATTTATCACATTCAGACTGCATTTGTTTCTTAAATAGATCTACTATGAATGGCACTGCAATTGGAATTTGTTTTTTTTGTTTGTTTTTTAGGATTTCCAGACGTTTCACCCCCAAGACTTTTCCTCACCAAGACATTTCACCCCCAAGACTTTTCCTCCCAAGACTTTCCCCCCCCAGTTTTTTCTTGTACAAGACCTTTCACCCCCAAAATATAAAAAGTCCTCAGATAGTGAATTATATATAGATCTATAATTATATTCTGGTTTATTTTTAAAGTTAATGGAGTTTAGAAGATTATTTTCATAATTTTTAAGAGATAATGAATTTTGAAGGACTGGATTAATCACATTATCAACACCTTTTTACAGTTCACACCTTTTTACAGTTCACTCCTTTAAGAAGCCTGCATTGTTATGATTGTTTATTGTATATTGCCCTTGATTGGCAATATACGAATTCTTCACAAATTTCAGGATGAGGTGCTGATTAAACAGGAGAATAATTAAATCTCAATAAGGTAGTTATTTCAAAATTCTTTTATTTTTCATTCTCTTAATCACTCATTTATTTCAAAAGCAAATGCAACTTTTTTAAACATACAGACATAAAATACATTTCAGGTCTTTTCAAATAGATTATTAATTGAACGATAAATATATAATTACAATGTAATATACATCATAGATAAATAAAACAGCATGTCAAAAATGATTATTTTCATTTTCAGTCTAGAAAAATAACTTAGCATGACCAATTTAACTCTTTTAATTTTTCAGTCAGGAAAATAGCTGAGGCTACTAGTCACATTTATTCTGTATATTTATATCAAAAATACATGTATATAACTTAATTGATGATCATTTTCATGTTTAATACACATTATATTTCTCTAATTTATCAGAGTATTTACTTCAAATTATGAGGAAAAGAATAATCTTTTATACCTAATTGTTGATATTTATCATATATATTTCATGCAAAAAAATCAAGGATATATCAGTCTGAACCATTATAATGAATATGTATTGGGGGTGAAAAGACTCAATGAGTATAGACATTTCACCCCCATTTTGGGGGTGAAATGTCTTGGGAGGAAACGTCTTGGGAGGAAAAGTCTTGGGGGTGAAATGTCTGTCAACCGTTTTTTTGTTCATATCTTTACATAGGCAATGGATTTCACTTCTTAAATATCGCCCATTCTTATCTTAAGGGAGTTCTTATAAGGTTAATTCAACTAGATACAGCTGTTTTCATTTAGTAATTTGGCTTCATGACATGTTTGTTCACTTTCACTTAGTTTGATTTTTTTTTCAATTGATTTTACTTGTTAATAGTTACATGTACAAATTAATGTTTTATGTTTTTTCTTCACTTTCTGCTTCGTTTCTTTTTTTGTTAGGGAAGATGTCAGAAGTTACAGTCTTCGTTGTATTAACCTTGTGATGCCATGTCAAGTGAGTATATAAAACAGTACTGTAATAAAAGTACTATTTTTTTTTATTTTACAGCTAACAACAAATATGGATGGAGAACTAGACCACTTGTCCACTGAGAAATTAATATCTCATATAAAGAGAAATGGACTTGATACCACTTGTAAAAATATTTTGAAAAAATACCCAACAAAAGCATCATACAAAACTTTACACAAAGATATACATAGACTCTATCAAAAATTTCAGCATCTGAACAAAAGTAAAAACCGTGTAAAAGGCAAAGTTAACTTAGATAGGTTTTTGAAACAAGATTATACATTTCCTGTAACCACAGATGTTGATTTACCATGCAGTAAAACAAAACATTTGAAATGTGACAATTTATTTCTGCCATCAGACAATCCAGTTATGGTTGCAGAGGCATTTAAAGGGGCAGCTGTAAAGCTTGCTGAAGAATTGGTAACGACAAAAGGTGAGATGAGTAGACTTGAAGAGGAATTAGATGTTGTTATTGATGAGAATGAAACACTAAATGATAGTTTAGATCGAAATTTAAAGAGAGTTGAAGAACAAAAAAAGAATTTGAAAAGACAAGCAAACAGAGAAAGTTACTGGAGAGTAAAATGTCATAAACTAGAAAATAATGAAACAGAACTTGTAGACTGTAAATTAGAACAACTTCAAACAGAAATAACCTACCTAAGGGACCAGCTGTCCATTAAAAATGAAGAAATTAAACAACTTAAGCAAATCATTGATGATTTAAATATTGAAAATTTGGAACTGAAAAAAATTGAAAACATGACACTGTATAACTATGATAAAAAGAGTTACATTCCAGAGTTGCATGCCTGTGTGTACTCACTTCTAGATTGTAATGTGTCTTGTGAGGCTGTTTCAGACGTAATTAAGTCTGTACTGAAATTATGCAACAAAACAGCAAACAGATTGCCTTCTGCCAGCACTGTTAATAACTGGTCTGTTGAAAGGGCTATAATTACACGTAGCCACATAGCAAGTACCTGTGACAAAGTCAATACTACTTTGCATACAGATGAGGCCACTAAATATGGTTTAAAATGGGGTGCCTTTGCAACTCGGGACTCTGATGGCAATTATTTACTACTAGGCCTTAGAGATATGGCAACAAAATCTTCAGGAGACACTTTAGACACTTTTAAACAAATACTTGATGACATTGAATCAGCAAGTTCTGAAGAAAATAGTCCAGCCAAGAAACTTCTAGTTAATATAAAAAATACTATGTCTGATAGAGCAGCAACAGAAACCAAATTTAATGAATTATTAAAAGAATACAGGGACACCTTGCTTCCTCAAGTTATAGAAAATTATGAGAATATGAATAATGAATCAAAGCAAGCAATAAGTCAAATGAATATTTTTTTTTGTGGCCTGCACACTTTAATACATATGGCAGAAACCTGTGAGAAATCGCTTTATGAAGTTGAAAATGCCCATTTTGATGGAAATATTCCTATCGAAAATCCAGCTTTTATAAAGTCAGGGCAGTCTGGAACGGTGCGTTTGATTTTGACTGCATGTAAAAGTTTTGCAAGGCGGGGAGACCAAAAAAACGGGTGTCATCAGCCTTTTAAGACATTTCTAGGAGACTTTTTAAAAGTCCATGGCATTTTAGGATTTCCTCTTCAACCTTTAAAGGGAAACAGATTTAATATACTTTTTAGCAATGCTGGACATTTTGAAAAATAAAATGTTGGACTTTTTAGAAAAAACTTCTTTATCAAATGGTTTGCTGCAAAGTGTGCGCAAAGATTTAAATAACATTTTTTTTATAGCTGGATGCAAAGCTCTTGGTCTCCTATCAAAATTTGTTACAACACCACTTTAGAGGGTGATAGAAAACAGAGATATCTCAATTACAATGATGAATGAAAGGTACAAAACTCTCTTTACTTTTTTGAACCAGGCAGTTGAAAAACTTGAAGATTTTATTAAAGGTAAATTAACACTGTATGATGATACTGCTGTGAAGAAAGACGCTGTATATTCTAGCTTAATTGAGAGTTATGAGTTTGATGGGCATGTTTTACTGATTTTATCAGTTGTCTTGCCAGCACTTGCAAAACTTGTACAAAGGCAATATGGTGACATTCTGGTAGAAGGTCGACATCGTGTAATTGATCCGCATGTGACATCTAGTGTTGATAAACATAACAAATATCCAGAGCGTGTATTTTCCTATACTGATCAAATTCTTTCAAGCAAACCAAATATTTCAACTTTAGCGCTGGAAGCTCATATTGCTTTCTCTCTAAATAAAACAAAACTGTGGCTTGAAAGTCAGGACAATTTCAAAGAAATTATCTTGAAAAGTAGAAGTGAAGTAAAAAATGAACGCTTGCGTTTCAAACAAAGAGCTCAACTGATCCAAGCAAAAAGAATTGAAAAACAAGAACAGGATTTTTTAAAGAAACAAATACAGGAGAGAAAACGAATTGAAAAGCTTGAAAAAGAAACTACTGACATGTTATTTTATGGTTTGTGGCAAAGCCCCGGTGAGGTTGAGAGTGAACTTGAAAAAATAAAATCAAAAACTGAGAAAGAAGAAGCCCTGAAAGTACAATTGAGATTTCGAAAAAACGTGTTTCATCAGAAGTGTGACAATAATACAAATGTTTATTCATTTAGTAAAATTGTTGATGGCAAGCGAGTCGGTCTAACAGTTGAGGAACTAAAGGAAAATGTATTAGCCTTGGTTCAAAATGCCTTTTCTATTCCACCACCACAACAGAGTCATGTGTTAGTAGGTAAAGTTATTGATCATAAGTGGATTGAAGATGGACAGCCAAAGTGGTTCACTGGCACTGTTATATCACAGGTGTGGGGTTGTTTATCTTGAAATTCATAACATTATATATTTACTTTACAATCTGTGACATCTGTATAACCTGTAAGTTGTGTGAAACAGTCATTTAATTTCCAGTCTGTTTGATTATTTCAGGTTCCTGGATTCCCGGAATGGTTTAATGTAGTTTATGAAAATGATGATGCTGTGTACACTGCAAAGCTGGGAGAAGACTATAGGGCAGGAGATTTAGTACTTAAAACATGTAGAAGGGTGCAATATTCAAATGAGCAGTAAAGGTAGCAAGTAAGTGACAAATTAAGCGAAAGACGGTGCGCTATGTTGGGGTCGTCGCGTCTTTATGCGAAAATCTGCATGTATCTACAGTACATTTAAACATATTTCATTTCCATGAAAGAATGGTAAGTGTATTCAGGTTCCTGGTAGCTATAAAATGTGTTGTTTATTGTAAAATGTTTAAGATATAATGAAAGTAAACACGTGTTTGTAGCAGTAACCTGATAATATACCTCATTCTTTAGAAATCATAAGCTTTTACAGCTCAGTACTGTTTCTATGGATATATCATAACAATGTGAAGACATAGAGGATATTTGTTTGTTTTTGTGGAAGATGAGAATTTATTTCATCGAGTGAACACCATATGTGATATTTTCACGAGTGGCGCCACTCGTGAAAATATCACATATGGTGTTCACTCGATGAAATAAATTCTCATCTTCCACTAAAAAACAAACAAATTTTCTTTTTATTTTATGCCAACACGTCAAAAATGGGTTTTTTTATGTCATTTTTAATCAGGGCCTTCAATAAATTCCCCATGGTGAGCCCCAAATCAGTTAATGCGTACTTTGGTTACTCCGCACAAAAAAAGTGCAGACAATCTCCAATACATATGATAACTTTACTTCTGCTGAAATAAACTGAATACACTTTCATCAAATAATATTTATTTTTGTCTACACAGTTTATCAATATTTATTGAATTTTGCCATACATACTTTAATTATAAAAGCGGATTAATACTCAATATTCAATAGTTCCGGCACAAACATGTATTATCAAAATGGTAATTAACTGATTCAAAACAGTGTATTATCACTTTTATCTCACTGATATTTCCCTATAATTCATTGGTAGGCATAAAATAAATCATGTTTCTTCAATCATGTATTATACATATATTTAAATGTTATGCAGAAAATAAAAAAAAATTACAATTACCATCTTACTAAGGAGATTTATATGAAAGTATGAAAATGAGCAGAAAAATCCAAAAGTTGTAAAACAAGAAAGGGGCATAACTCTGTTTATAAAAGTCGGATTTAATTAAAGTTGGTATTTTTAAACTTGTCCTGTCAATACCTTTTCAGTGATATATAAAACTTGAATATTTCTGAAAAATAAAAAATTGGCCTGTGGTCGCTACACTCAATATCCGAATTTTGCACAAAACGGTATATATGTATTATCAAGCACAATTTCCGGCCTAACCACGTGGGGCCGATTAAAAAAAGTAAAAGAAAGGCTCAAAATAAACACTCTTCCGGTTATTTTGTATCAGACAATCCGAATATTATTGAGGATTAACGGGACAATATTGACATAATTGTTACACAAGTTGACCAAGTCAGACGGAACGTGTTAAAAACACAATTGTGAATTTTTATCTTTAGAACAATAGGTCTTAAACCACTAATTTATATTTCAACTTCAACTTCAACTTAGTACTGCCAAAAGTCAATACTGACTATACTAGGCAGGCAATATTTTGATATTGGAAAGTTTAGTATTGGTTAACTATTTTTCACTAAAAGATGTCGCTAATACTTTATATGTCTGGAATGAATGTTGTCTTCTGTGATCACGTGTAAATGTTTATATATGAATTTATATCTCATGTTTATGTATTATATACATATTGAGAAAAGGCTAAATAAAACTTGGTCTATTTAAAAAAAAAAAAACTTGGTCTAGAAATCTGGGAAAAAATGACGTCAATGGATTATGCTAAACATGCACTATTATTAAGTTTTGTGTGAATCTCGGGAAGACGCCCCGTAGACGTGGAAAATGCTAGAACTTGCTAAAATTATGCCTCCTGTTTGCCGGGCATTAATTTTCAAGTGGCACAAGCGTTTTAGTGAAGGTCGAGAGCATTGAAGATGACAATGGCGTTATGACGTTGTGACAAGCTACTCCGCATACGCTATCCACTGTGTATGTCTACCATCTATCAGGGTTTCCCCCAGGATTTCAGAAAGGGTCATTGAAGGGAAGACTGATTTTATCTGTTTTGTCATGCGCCGCTGCAACGCACTAATATATACATGTAATTTACAATGGTCTATATCTGTATATTACATACAGATATCAATTTTGATATCTAAATCAACAAATGTAATTGCTCTTCATTCTTTAATGTCTCTCTTCTTTTAAAACCTTGGTAATGAACAGGAGTATAGTCTGAGGGATGTACATGGGATGTCTACCCAGACAGCAAAAATATTCAAGTCTGGGAGAAAAGGAAACTTTTTCACTATGACAATCGAAATTTATCCGGTATTTTCACTCGCTGCTTCATGTTTAATGAACATGAACTAAATATTTGCTGAATTGATTTCCTTCAATTTGTTAAGCTTGTCTTAAATCCACTTGACCTTTTCTTATAAATAAATCCGAGTATTTAAACAAAAGTACCAAATTTTGTGTGAAATATGCAGTTGCACTTTTATAAACTCGATAACAAAACAGTGCTCGAACTTGGAGCTTGTGAATACTTCCTTCGTGGGTGGTAAATAAAGAAACTTTGCACGAACTGGACGTTTTTCACGTGGGAGAAATAGAAATATCTGCACGAATTGAACGTTTCCGTATACGGAGAACCATTATTCAAATAAAATAAATTAACGCCAATCCGATTAAGATCTCGGCTTCATCAATCAGTCATTTGTCGCTCCCTATTTGCCTAGAACCCGCTTGTTTAAACAATTAAATTCAATTTTTGTGTCGCACTTTCGAAGATAAAGCGATACATAGGGATCGCTTTGTCCGTCGGTCCGTTACGAAAACTTAACGTTGGCTATAACTTTGCCATTTCTAAACATTATCTTATCAAACTTTCAAATTGTATTGCTTATGACAACAGGGTCGGGTTGATGCCAAAATTTCTAGGTCAAGGTCACATTTGACAGAGTTATGCCCCTTTTTATACATGGATTTTGTCATGAAAACTTAACGTTGGGAATAACTTTTCCATTTCTTAACATTTCAACATCAAACTTTCAAATTATATTGCTTACGACAACAGGGTCGTGATGATGCCAAAATATGTAGGTCAAGGTCACAATTGACAGAGTTATGCCCCTTTTTGTACTTGGATTTTGTCATGAAAACTTAATATTGGCTATAACTATGCCATTTCTTAATGTTTCTTCATCAGACTTGCCAGTTGTAATGCTTACAATTGTATCACTTAAGACAACACCATTTCTCAAGGGCAGATAACCCTCAAATTTATTTTTGCAATTTTATGCCCCTTTTTCAAGTTAAAATTTCTTGGTTAACCTTTTTCTTTATGTCCATGTCTCAAAAAGTGTCAAGGATATTCCATTCAAACTTGGAATACTTGATCACCAGCAAGACCCCTGCAAAGATTGTTGGTACCCATGTCCCGGGGGTCACAGTTAGCCCCACCCCCAGGGGTCACTTGATTTTGGTTATACTTATATATAGGAAAAAAACTTCTTAAGCCTAGAAATAAAATATTAACTGACATGAGATGGGTAAGTACTCCCCCCCGACCCCTCTGCATGGGACCCCTCCCCCCCGATTTTATTTACCCCCGGACCCTATTTTTTTTTGTTTTTAATTTTAAAACATAGATACTTTACTCCCCATCTGACATCAACCCCCCAAAAAAAACCAGTCACCCCTCCTAACCCCCCGGGCCCAATTTTTTTTTTAATACATAGGTACTTGACTCCCCATCCACCCTCAAACCCCCCACGCACACCAACCAGTCACACACATCCCATTTTCTTTTTAAACCCCCCCCCCCCGGGGCCCTTTTTTTTTTAAATTTTAATACATAGGTACTTGACTCCCCATCCACCCTAAACCCGCCCACCTGACCCAAATTTTTTTTTTTTTTTTTTAATACATAGGTACTTCACTTCCCATCACCCTACACACACACACACACACACACCACTATCGGGGCCCAAATTTTTTTATTTTTTTTTAAATACATAACTACTTGACCCAAATTTTTTTTTCATCTTGTATGACTAGGTACTTGCCCTGCCCCAGTCAAATTTTTTTTCACTTGGGCCTCTTGTTTAACTTGGCTTATAATTAATTCTCCAACACTGAGAAAAGTGGAGCATGCTGTCTGTGGACAGGTATTGTTGTACTTTGACTAGCATGCTGTCTTTTCCAGCAGGCTCTTGTTTACCTTTTTAGTTATTCTAACAGAGTACCCAAGGGCGACACAAGTGTTCCACTGAACACCCGTCTAGTTTATCCAAATGAACGGTTTCAGTAAAATATCAGTCTTGCTGAATATTACCTGCAGACGTGTATTATATTATATGCATTGAAAGGCCGTAAAATCATCATACCATGATTGATTGATTTTGGGGTTTAACGCCGATTTCAACACTAGGTTATATCTCGGCGGTCAGTCCACCTAACCGGTTTTCATGGATAACTAACCAGTAATTGCCAATTTCTCCGCAAGTGACTGACTACTGTTCCCACTTGATCTACTGTAAATCAGCGGTGAGAGACAATGAGCATAAGACACAGTGTCTAAGATCAATTGCCACGGAGAAATTTTGCCCTGCCCAGGGGTCGAACCAGAGACCCAAGGATTTACTAATCCAGTGCTCTACCTATTGAGCTAAGCGGGCGGGCTATCATACCATGCAATGTGACCATGCATTAAATATTCGCACAGACGAGCAATTAAACGATTATTTATAATAGATTTACTAATTATACTTACCGTGTGAAAAAAAAAATTGATGCGCCATGCTTTCTCAATAAAAGAACAAACGGACCGCGAATAACACATTGTGCTTTTGATTGTAATAACAAGTTGTAAATAGACCGTTCCAGAAATTAGTTACTACCTGATTACCTCCCTTGCGTCCGCCATTAAGCGACTGCGCAGATTGAAGCAGTTATATAATGTGGAGCTTAGAAAAAGTCCCATTTTTATTGCTGTAATGTGATTGTAATTACATATTATATGGTTCACACAACTCAAGCTTTCACTTTGAACAGTCCAAAGTCTTGTTCACAGTCTTTCATGTGTTAAATAATTCAAGTTAATAATATGTTCAAGTCAGAAATAACACAGACAAAATAGTAATAATAATACAATAACAATACAATTTTGTTTATTCTGCAACAAAGTTCACGTGATATAAGGCAGTATGTCACATTGAAATGTGCTAAAGTTATACAGATTAATACGGAACGTTAGCATCATAGCGAGATTTAGCAGTCCTTTAATGGCGGACGGTAACGTGACCTTCATAATGGCGGCGGTCTATTTATCAATTCTGGAACGGTCTATAATAGGTGTTTGTTTCCTTCTTCTATTTGAGCTTATTTACCGTCGGTACCGGTTGCCCTTATGACCGACGCCCCTGAAGAGATTTGTTATTTTATGTTATGGGGGTAGTGCAAGATACAGAGAGCATCCCATTCAAGAGACACACCTGGTTCTTTTACATGCTCAGTGTATAGCACTGATACATGGGACCTCGGTTTAACGTCTCATCCGAAAGACTATTAGTAATGTTAGTGGAGGAGCGGGGGATCGAATTCGTGATCACCATTATGAGACGATGTGCAGCAGGGATGGGTACCATTATTTTTAAAAGTAATTAATTAATTGCAATTAAAATGGAAACTTCCCAATTACATTACAATTACAATTACGTGAATGTTCACATTGTAATTAATTAATTACAATTAAATTTGAAAAAGAATAATTACAATTAATTATTTTCTAGTTAAACTGCTTTAATATGAAAATAACATAGTTACAAAGCACACCAGATACAGAAAAATTTATTTTCACTTTGAAAACATTAAATCAAACTATATCAATCATGACAATACCCATGAAAAGCTACCTGTATTAAAATCATTGACAGGTGATTATCAATTATCACTTCTTGGAAGATTATCTATATCGGACAATACAGGTGAAAAAGTATGCATTTTACCTAAATCAGATCAATGGTTAATGTGCACAGAATTCAGATTAATTGAATTTAATTGACAATTAAATGAAGAATTTCACAAAGTAATTAATTAATTAAAATTAAAGTAATTGAGTTTTGGCTCAATTAACAATTATTTTTAATTATATGATTTTTCATACTTAATTCTAATTAATTAAATTATAATTGTAATTGTACCCATCCCTGATGTGCAGAGCACAATAATTGGGTTGCTACCCCCAAGGTCAAGGTCACAGTTAAAGGTCAAATATTCACATTTCAGGTCTGCTCTATAACTAACTTGGCTTACGAAAAGTTTTTTAATTATTTTGCACAAATGATCACCACTATGACACGATGTGCAGAACCCAACATCCAGGTTGCTACCCCCAAGGTTAAGGTTAAATGTTCTCCATAACTTTTTAACTTTATGGAAGATTTTAAATAACTTGGCACAACTAATTACTATCATGAGACTATCATGAGACTATGTGCTTATAATATGTATGGCACAACATCAAGGTCATGGTTGGTTAAAGGTCAAGAAGTACACATTCATGTCCGCTGCTGAAGGGGATTTAGCTGTCCTTCAGACTGCCTTGTGCCTATTAGAATATTTTCTGTTCGTAAGTTGACAGAGTAATTCTTTTTGCAAGGAAATATGTAATATCGTTTAAAATGTTTTGAAATAATTCTGATGTACGTAAAATTTCTGATAGATTGTTTTGTTTTTGTAACCATCTATCGAGAAACATAAGATAAACCATCTATTGTATAAAGAAAACGAATACACTTTCAGTGCCCTGGTAAATGAGATAATAATTCAAAAGGCAGTGTTATCGACTAATTATCCATTTATTGAGCAAATTACATTAATCTGGTACAAAAATACTCTCCGGATTTATTTTCAATTTTAAACGACTTGCATTGTCAAATGTCATAAAGTGTGCGGAACAGAGCGGACGTCACAAACAATAATTTCACTTCCGCGGATATTGAAAATGTTTTTAAAATACCTAGAGCCATATGAAAGGTCTTAAACAAAATCGTACAGAGTTGTTTTACAAAGTGCGAAAGCACAAAGGGGACATGCACCACTTTTTTAAAGCACTTCTCTTTTTATGATAGCAAAATATTGCACTACTCTGTTTTTAAAGCAGTACGTTTTTTTTAATTCCCTTCTCCTTTTTATGTCGTTCCTAAGACATAGCTAGTATGCACCACTCTTTTTCTTTCATATTTTTATTAAAACATGACTCTTTTTTATTGCGTTACTCGTTATTTTAATGCAATACTTTTTATTGCGCTACTCGTTTTTAATGCAATACTTTATTTTTTATTGCTACTTGATTTTGATTTGCTCTTCTCTTTTTTGTCATTCCCACGACTTAGTAACTCTCGCGGGAATGACATAAAATGAAGTGCAATTAAAAAAAAAATGTCAGTAGTGCATACCACCTCTGGACCACCGTATTAAAGCTGTATAAAAGTGTTTGCTTTTTTTCGGGAAATTGTATCGTTTGACATTATCATTTCATTAGCTATCTAGACAGTGATTTTGCAGTATTTTTTATTTGGCTGACTGGTTGAAAGGTCAGTCAAGACATGTCATATATTTTAGCTCACCCAAGTCAGAGACTCAGATTGTACTATTGTGTTCCATTTCATTTGACAACTGCCGTACTTTATACAAAATTTCCTGTAGAACTAACGAGCAGGAGTTGAAGAAACTTGAAATAAGTACTCCTGGCATGAGGTACTAACAAGACTGTTCAAAGAATTCCATTCCAGACAACAACCTGATTTCTGTGGCTACTCGAATGAGTTTTGTTTGAATATCCTATTTGAAACCACTTAGGTCAGAGCTCTGAAATTGTGGGAATAATGTGGGGAAAAACTTTGTTCAAATCATGCTCCTGTGGGCTACTTATTAAAGTTATATAGGAGGCTTTTTTAAAATTTTCTCCTGAAACGTGAGGCTTGGAGCTTAGGAATCTGGTGTGTAGCATTGCCTAGGAGTTAGCTCAAAAGTTGTTCAAATCATGGCCTTAGGGTCAATTGTTTTATACAGACTTACATTGAAACATTTAAATCTTCTAAATCTGCAAAATTGGTTCGTATCTTAATTCACACATCAGACTTTATCTTTGAGCCTCATTTAACCTTTACACACCTACTGACTACTAAATTGCTTTTTTCAGTTTTGAGCAATACGTTTGCACATTATATATGATTTGCAGGCAGTTTGATTTTTACCTTGGCTGATCTTGACCTGATTCCTGTGTCTGAATAATTGGACATATCACATCGATATTTCGAAGTGTATTATAATGCAAATGACTAGTTAGGCTGTCGTTAGAGACTTATATCTTTATGACTGAAGTCAACAAGTAGGTCGTTTTAATTTTTTTTCAGGCGAAGTCAGTCACTTATATTTACGTGATAAGTTATCTTGTGTTATTGATTATTTTACTGAGTTTAATTGATTTCTAATGGTTATATTATAAGACGCTGTTAATCGTAATGTTGTAAATAGTACAGTAAGTATTTATGTATAATTTAAATGATGCAAGTAGAATATCTAACTTGTATATTAGCGGTAAAAATGCGAGTATTCTATCGGTGTTAAGCTCTCTCGTAATTATATATTTTATTGAGCTTTCGTTGATTCTGTTGTCGCATTTATTGATTAATGGTGTTTGTTTCAGTACGAACGGAGATCGTTCACATGTAACACATTGCAAGACTAGCATAACACGCACTTGCTAACAATATATCAACATCTCACCTCACGCTTGTTCATTTTAACGTTTGAAAATGAAACCCGCGTTTCTTGTTTCTCCCGGTATGTAGTCAGAGCCAATAAAGCAAATGAGCTTTTTAGATCTTCAACTGTTTCAGTCATGAAATCAGACGATTCACAACTGCAAGACAGATACAGATAATCACAAACAATCCCACTTATATTGACGTAAGGACAAGAAGTCAACGGAAAACAAGAGAATGAGAGGTGAATACGGTAATTTTTTCAATTGTAAATCAGTTGATTAAAGAAAAGAAGGTGATATTTTCGTAATACGCAATTTGAAAGTTGATAAAAGACAACTCAGTCGAAAAGTGATCTGTTTGGCTCATTAATTTTATCTATACAAACACCGTTATTGTTGTAAGTAACATTTTTAAAGTTATATTTTTTCTGAAAAATTTAAATAATGTAGAATTTCTTTGAGCCTTACTTTTAGGTCATATCACAGGACGTCTTTGAGTATTAAAAGATTTAAAATACTTCGATGCATTAATGACTGATTTGTCTGAGATGCAACACTTGTTGAAATGTATTTTAGTTCCTTTTGTCCATAACAACATTCCACTGCAAAGTGTTTTTAAGTGCAACTATTAAGCCTTAAAATTACCATGCGTATGATGATGGATAAAATATCTAGTGAGTTAAAGCGATTTTGAATAGTATTATATGTAATGACAATGATAAAGGTGCTGCGAAAAAAAACCACGACGTAATAGTTTTAAGCTTTTTACCTTAAAACAATATCTTTAGCGACTTCAGATTTTTTTATATATACACAAATCTATATTATTGTTGGAAGAATGATTGAATTTTATCTGTTCAAAAGCTATAGATAGTATAGTAGCATATTTGTAATAGGCGTATTGATTTTTATGAAAATAAAATTTTTTGATATTCTAGCGATAGTATCAACACTGATCTTCTCAAATTTAACCTTCTAAAACTAGAGCGGGTCAAAGGATAACTATATGTTACTAATGTCAAAATTAGGTCAGCTTTTATACTCCCAGAAGAGAGAGCATATAGTCGGCGACTTGTCTGTCTGTCCGACCATCCTCTGTCCGGTTTTGTCCAGAGTATAACTCAAACACCAAGGAAGGAATTTACTTTAATCTTCAAGATGATAGAGGGCATTGAGAGTAAGTGCAGTGCACAAGAACCATAACTCATCTTATCTTGTTTTCTCATTATCTCCCCTTAGTACATTTTGTTTGTCCGGTGCAAATCTCTTAAACCATGAAAGTATTTAGTTGATGTTATATCATATAGAGGGAAGTGGCAGGAAATGCAGTGTCCAAGACCCATAACTCTAGCTGCCCCCAGTTTTAGTTATTTCCCTTTATAAGTTTTGTTAATATGTTATAATGCTTGTCCAGAGCATAACTCTAAAATTATTAATGGGAATTAGTTGATATTTAAGATATTGATAAAGAATGTATACATAAAGTGCAATATTCAATAATAGTAATGCTGCATTGACCCATTTCTCATGTATCTCCCTTTATTACATTTTAATGCTTGTCGGATTTTGTGTGGTAAAATTCAAAAAATAAAAATAAAAGGATTTACCTATTACTTCATTCAAAGATACAGGACATTGAGAGTGACTGCAGCGCTTCAGAAACGTTACTCATCTTGACTAGCTTTCTCGTTATCTCCCCTTAGTACATTTTGCTTGCCTTGGGCACTAAAACTATTAAAGGCATTTCGTTAATATTGGGCACATAGAGAGAGGGGAGTGACAGGAAGTGCAGAACGATAACCCCAGCTGCCCCCAGTTTTAGCTCGTCTGTTTTCAAAGGAAAAAGTCCGCTATTTTGGTTGCTAACTCAGCGGGCGTCGTCATGCAAACCGCTTTTTGAAGCTGATAATTCATAAATCATAAGGCATAAAGTTTTCATATTTGGTTTGTAGCATTGCCTAGTGGACCTATACCAGGGTGCTCTAAATCATGACTTCAGAAACAATATTGGCCCTGCCTTGTTGTACTTTGACTAGCATGCTGTCTTTTCCAGCAGGCTCTTGTTTACCTTTTTAGTTATTCTAACAGAGTACCCAAGGGCGACACAAGTGTTCCACTGAACACCCATCTAGTTTTCACAGTAGCAGGATGGAAATTTGAATCATAATTATAAATATGAATGCAGATTTATTCTTTGACCTATGGTGACATTGAAATTGTAGACTTCAACTTCAACATTGAGTGAACTTACCATAATTCCTTTATTGGCCATGCTGTTTTAAATGGCGTACTTAGGTGAGAGATATTAGGCTATCATGACCCTCTTGTTTAATTCTCGTCAGGATCATAACTACTGAAGTATTTAAGGGATTTAGTTGCTATTACACTTTTTTATAGAGGACAAATAGAGGAAGTGCATTATCAAAGAAACAACTCTACCTTGCCAAATTTTTAAACATCTTTCTACATGAGTAATAGAAAATGCAATGTTTAAGAATTAATACACTACCTGGCCATGTTTATTAACAATCTCCTTTTCTGTACCCTCAAAACCGAAGTTTGGTTGGTATACAGGATTCACTATGGTTGGTTCACTTATTGTTCTGGCTGTAACTTTGTAATGCGTGGATGGATTAGGAAATCACTTAGCAAAATGTTTTACACATTGCGACCATGCATAGCATCAACCCCCAGCTGCATAACTCAAAGGTTAAGGACAATCATAGAGGTCGTCCATATTTTGTGTCCAATCTGTAACTTTATCAAGTGATTTTAAAATAAATTGGAACTAGTGAGGCCTACATGATAACAATGTGTCGAGCTTAGTCATTTTGATAGAAACGTTTAGTAGAACATTTTGTAAGGACGTTTGTTACACAAGACCTACAAGTCTACCTTGCTTTTTTCATTTTACCTTTTTCCTCTGACAAGGTAGTATTGCGGGAGTATTGATCACATTCAGTGATAGCTTTAGTTGTAGTTTATGGCAGTTTTTTTTACTCCGATCCATACTAAAAATACTAAAAAGAATAAACCCATTTTGAAAAAGTGCTACTAGGTGGAGCATCCATAGGTTCTACCGAACTTCCTGTTTTTAGCTCACCTGGCACAAAGTGCCAGAGTGAGCTTTTGTCATACCCCAATGTCCGGTGTGCGTCGTGCGGTGTGCGTCGTGAGGCGTCAACAATTTTATTCAAACGACATATCCTCTGAAACCACTGGGCCAAATTTAATGAAACTTGCATGGGATGATCCTTGCATGAAGCTCTTCCAAAGTTGTTCAAAGAATTCAATTCCATGCAGAACTATGGTTGCTATGGCAACTTAAAGGAAAAACTTTGAAAATCTTTTTTGTCTGAAACCACAAGGTCTGGAGCTTAGAAATTTGGTATGAGGCATCATCTAGTGGACCGCTACTAAGATTGTTCAAATTATGACCCTGGGGTCAGAACTGGCCCCGCCCTGGGGGTCACTTGATTTACATAGAGTTATATAGGGAAATCTTTAAAAATCTTCTTGTCAGAAACTGCAAGGCCTGGAGCTAAGATATTTGGTATGAGGCATCATCTAGTGGACCTCTACAAAGATTGTTCAAATTATGACCCTGGGGTCAGAACTGACCCCGCCTAGGGCTTACTTGATTTGCATAGAGTTATATAGGGAAATCTTTAAAAATCTTCTTGTAAGAAATTACAAGAGATGCAGCTGAGATATTTGGTGTTGAGCATTGTCTAGTAGACCTCTACCAGGATTGTTCAAATCATGGCCCCTGGGTCAAAATTGGCCCTGCCCAAGAGGTCACATGTTTTACATAGTGTTATATAGCAAAAAAGTTTAAAAATCTTCTTGTCACAAACTACAAGGCCTGGAGCTTAGATATTTGGAAGTGTGCACTGTGATCAAAGTGGGGTCATTCCCCTCCCCTGGGGGTCACTTCTCCCCCCCCCGCCCAAATTTTTTTTCTCATTTTTTAAGTTTTTCGTTTTGGCAATAAAATTTGGACCATTTGTACAGTTTTTCAAGATGATTTCAAAAACATTATTCATTGACCTATATTTTTGACCTACTGATCTACTGTTTTGTTTTTTAACTACAGCAATGAAATTTGGACCATGTGCACAGTTTTTCGTTTCGATTTCAAAAATATCATCGAGTGACCTATATTTTTTAACCTACTGACCTACTTTTTTGTTTCTTAGCTACAGCAATGAAATTTGGACCATGTGCACAGTTCTTCGTTTCGATTTCAAAAATGTCATCGAATGACCTATATTTTTGACCTACTGACCTACTTTTTTGTTTTTTAGCTACAGCAATGAAATTTGGACCATGTGCACAGTTTTTCGTTTCAATTTAAAAAATGTTTGCTCATGACCTATATTTTTGACCTACTGACCTACTTTTTGTTTTTGGAGCTATGGCAATGAAATTTGGACTGCGTGTTCAGTTTTTTGTTCCTATTTCAAAAACGTCATATCATGACCTATATTTTTGACCTACTGACCTACTTTTTGGTTTTGGAGCTATGGCAATGAAATTTGGACTGCTTGTACAGTTTTTGGTTCAGACTTCAAAAACGTCATATCATGACCTATATTTTTGACCTACTGACCTACTTTTATGTTTTAAAGCTACGGCAATGAAATTTGGACTGTGTTTACAACTTTTCGTTCCGATTTCATAAATGTCGTCTCATGACCAATATTTTGACCTACTGACCTACTTTTGTTTTTGGAGCTATGGCAATGAAATTGCAAGGTCCATTTCTGTGATAGGCATTATTACATTCATAAAAGTTTCTTTCATCTTTGAACCCAGGTGAGCGCTTTAGGGTCAATGGCCCTCTTGTTTAAAATACAATCAAATAATTCGGCAGTAAGATAAAATTAGTAAACTTTATTCAGAAAAGATTGCTTAACTGAATGTTGAATAGGTATTAATAAAGGTTAATTTTCGCACAGAATTCTGAGGAAAAATGGACGAGACTCAAGTTACGCAAGAAAAAACAGATGAAGATGGCGTATCTGTTACGGTGGGACAACAGAAAGAATATTACAATTCAGAATTTGAAAATAAAGACGAGCCTCGTGATTTTGAAGCAGTCGGCCACGGAGGTGCGAGACCAAAGAACAAATTCTTTCAAAAATACAAAGTTAATAAAGATAACAGTTTGATTGGTGAATATTCTCGGCGATCAATGTCTTCCTGTGAAATTAACAATGAAAATAAACGGCGAGGTTCCTATAGAAGCAGAGAAAAGGTTCGAGACATGAGGTCTCAACGAAAAAATAAAGATGACTGGGGAAGTGTAAGTAGTTTAGATCGTGATGGACTTGTCAATAAACATCACCCCGATATAAATCGAAATACATCCAGTACATTCGAAAAACAAACAATGAAATCGCTTAAACAAAAAGACAATAAGAGATGCGATGAATTGGATGTTTCGGAGACAGGCCAGTTTGTACCGACTTCTACGAAAAAAAGTAACGAACGACTATTACAAGCCAACAGAACAGTTTTGGGCATAAAGAGGAGACCTGAAGTGACAAAAAACGCCACCGATGAATGGATCAAAGGTAGACATGGCAACGGAAGCGATGATGAAATACCTGGTCGTGAAAACACGTTGAAGTTACATCCTAAAATCAGAGGACCAGAATTAATGTATAAACAAAGTCAGAACGAATTGCAAAATACGCGCTATGTTACAGTTGTAAATAGTATGAAAAATGACAATGGTAGGAACCTTAAACGAAAAAGAGTCGTTGGCTATCCGTTCCTGAAAAGTTTGGTAGGAAAAGATCCGGGATATATCATTTTAGAACTTACAAAGGAAAAGACTTCCCTAAAAGAATGCCTAGAACGGGTGTCCAAGGAAAACGATTTCTTGGAACTCTTTCTTCAGGTTCTCTCAGGCGCCTGCACTTCAAACACGACGCCAAATCTGATGATTACATTGTTCGAAACTCTAAAGGAGGTCAACTTTTTCGACACGGTTCTCTTTTATCTTATAGACATCATGACGAAGATAGATGGTGATACAATAAAAGGTCACCAAGTGGAAAATGTCCTGCAGAACATCCTGAATATAATTATGGAGCATATAACTCGAAATCCTTCGTCAATTTACTTATTTGGTCGAATACACACGGTTATTGGTCAGATTATTGAAAATATGATGAAATGTGAACCAACGAATGACTCAATTCTTTGTAAGTTTAGACAACTAACAGAAGAAAAGAAAAGGCTTGAAGCAGTCCTGCAGACAAACTGTAAGAGTGGACATAGTCAGAAACCACCAGATGATTTTAGAGACTACCAAGTCTCTCCGAGTCCTGAAGAAATTACTGGAACAATGAGACCATTCCTTCGACCCAACAAAGTCGGAGGAAGGTATGATGATCTTGATCACTATTTAGATGTCCAGTTCCGATTACTAAGAGAGGACTTTGTGGGACCTTTAAGAGAAGGAATCACTGAATACATAAAACAATCAATGGAAAAGAAGTATCCTAGTAAAACAAAAAATACGAATATCAAAAAGATAGATTTGAAGATCTATGAAAACGTAAGAGTTCATACTCCAGCTGTAACTGAACGGGGTTTGTGCTATAAATTACAGCTTGAAATGAATAAACGCCTTCAGCAAACAAACTGGAGATTCAGCAAGAGGCTAATCTATGGGTCCATGGTTTGCCTTACCGACAATGACTTCAACTCATTTTATTTAGCTACGGTTGTTGGAAGGGATGAACAAGACATTAAAAATGGCTTTTTTACTGTTCATTTCGAAGACCAGAATGTGAAACCTCATGATCTTCTTCAAAAGGTCTTTAGAATGGCTGAAAGTTCTGCGTATTTTGAGTCATATAGGCATGTACTTTCAAGTTTGCAGACTTTCCGACAAGGCGATTTACCGTTTGAAAAATATATCGTAAGTTGTGAAGCGCATGTGGATCCCCCAGCATATTTGACGAAAGACTGTGAATATGACTTGCGACCATTAACGGATGACAAGTGTGAACTGCAAAGTGAAAGACGACTGCAGAATATAGGGATGACAATCAGGGCTAGGTCAGATTTTGGGTTTTCTAAAACTTCTGCAGAAGCAAATTCTGTCCCTGTCTGCGATCAAAGTAGGTGGCCATCAAAAGAGCTTCTTCATCTCGATGAGTCTCAATATGCAGCTGTTCAAACAGCTCTGACCAAGGAATTTGCAATAGTTCAAGGTCCTCCTGGAACAGGTAAGACATACATCGGTTTACAGATTGTGTAAGCGCTTCTCCATAATAAAAGTGTTTGGGCAAGTTCTCAGAAGGGTATAAGACCAATGTTAATCGTTTGCTATACAAATCACGCTCTTGATCAATTCCTTGAGGGAATCTACAAGTTCTTCAAAGGAGATATTCTTCGTGTAGGCGGAAGAAGCGACAGTGCTGTTCTAAGAAACTGCAATCTGAAATATTATCGTCAGACTCATCAGCAACCAAGGAGTCAGTTAGGAAAACTGCAGCAGTGTAGAAAACAGGCACTGGGGGAATTGGAGGAACAATCGCTTTTTCTTCAAGAACTAGCGACATCGATTGAAGTTTATAATTCTGAAGTACTAAGCGAACGATTCTTAAGTCGGCACATTGGTGCGAGATTGCATAATAGTCTGGTGAAAGGTTATAGAGGTCATGTCAAGAAATGGAATGGGTTTTCTTATATTGTCAAATGGCTTGGGATAAAATTTATACAAGACACTTGTAGAAATAAAGCACAGAACGAGACCGAAGCGGAAGATAAGTTCGTGTATGTAGAAGATGAAATGAGACAAAGACAAAGAAATTTGTTGCTTGATGCAGACGAAGAAAACCGCAGTCACTTGGAGGAAAAGGCTCAATTATTATTGCAGAAGATTCGAAGGGAATCAAGAGTTGTTTGTTTTGTCGACGCTGACAGATGCTCGGTAAAAAATGCACAACCATCACAAAAGGAACTGAATGAAGCGAAATTTCACAGATTATTTAGAGTCACCATTGAGCGAAAGATTTCTGACCCTGATATTATGAGTCAAGAGGAAGCTGATGCTGTGCAAGATGTTTGGCGGCTAAATCATGCCGAGAAATGGAGACACTACCGCCTGTGGATTCAAAAACTGTGCAATGAACAGTACGACCTAATTGAAGAAACACGAAGTCAGTTTGAAGAAGCATCAGAACGGTACCGTGTTGCGGTTTTACAAGAAGAGAAAGAAATCATGAGACAGGCGTCTGTTATAGGTATGACAACTTCGGGTGCGGCTAGATATCAGTTAGTGTTACGAGACATCGGCCCAAGAATTGTGATTGTTGAAGAAGCCGCCGAAGTATTGGAAGCACACATTATCACAACTTTAAGTAAAGGATGTGAACATCTCATACTAATTGGAGACCATAAGCAACTTAGACCAAACCCAAATGTTTACAAACTTGCAACCAGATATAAACTGAACATTTCATTTTTCGAAAGAATGATTAAGAACGGCATGAACTACAATTGCTTACAACTTCAACATCGAATGAGACCGGATATCTCCTGCATTGTGAAACACATATACCCAGAACTTCAAGACCACGATGATGTGAAGGAATATCCGGAAGTCAAGGGAATTTCCACTAATGTATTTCTCATTAACCATGAGTATCCAGAGAAGACAGATGAAGATTTGAAAAGCTATTCCAATTTACATGAAGCACAGTATGTAGCAGCATTATGTCGTTATTTGTTGTTGCAAGGCTATAAAAGACACGAAATCACCATTCTTACTACTTACACAGGGCAGCTTATTTGTATTCGGAAATTCATGCCGAAAGAGGAATTCAAGGACGTTAAAGTCACAGTAGTTGACAACTTCCAAGGAGAGGAGAATGAGATAATAATTCTTTCTCTTGTCCGATCCAATAGATGTGAAAAAATTGGATTTCTGAAAACGGAAAATCGCATATGCGTAGCGCTTTCTCGGGCAAAAGTAGGGTTTTACATGCTTGGAAACTTTCACCATTTGGCTGCTTACTCGTCTCTTTGGAAAACAATTGTAGATGACGCAAAGGACAGATGTTGTTTTGGAAATGGTCTTAAACTGTATTGCCAAAACCACCCTCAGAAACAGCCACTAATTGCTGAAAAGCCTACTGACTTTGCATATGCACCAGAAGGTGGGTGTAGCGAAATATGTAAAATTCGTTTAGAATGTGGTCATAAATGCAGAAGACACTGTCATGTTCTTGATAGAGCACATAAGGAGTACAAATGTACTCAGAACTGTACAAAGATTTTATGCAATTTAGGACACACATGTCCGGATAAATGTTATGTTCCTTGTGGACCCTGCCGGAAACCACAATCAAAAGTAATACCTTCGTGTAAACACATACAGACTATGGAATGTCGTGAAGACCCGGCAAGGTTTTTCTGTAAAGAACCTTGTGAAAAAACGCTTACATGCGGTCATCGATGCAAGAGAAGCTGTGGAGCAAATCATACTGAAAAGTGTACGGAAGAAACAAATTTCACATGGCCATGCGGCCATACATCTGTGATAGAGTGCTGGAAAACAAGCCACACAAATGTTGAAAGAGAATGCCCGCATCCTTGTATGGCTCTTCTTAAATGCGAGCATTTCTGTGGTGGAACATGCGGAACGTGCTTTTCAGGGCGAGTCCATGTACCATCTATGGCAGTATGCAAACGGATACTTGTATGTGGCCATGAGTGTAAAGCAAGTTGCAGAAGCTGCCTACCTTGCAGAGAAAGCTGCAAGAACCGATGTTTTCACAGTGTATGCGACAGGCTGTGTGGAGAACTTTGTGCACCATGCAAAGAAGAATGTTCATGGCAATGTGAGCATTACAGATGCTCAAAGCTATGCAGCGACCCTTGCGACAGACCGCGTTGTAATGAACCATGCAAAGAAACTTTGGAAAAATGTGGACATCCGTGCATTGGCATTTGTGGGGAGCCGTGTCCATCATTGTGTAAAATATGTGACAAAGAGATAGTAACAGAGATACTTTTCGGCCACGAAGACGATCCAGATGCTAAGTTCGTTCTTCTTGAAGACTGCGGTCATATTATTGAATCCGAGAAAATGGATGAATATATGGAGAGAGAGGATGAAGAACTTAGTATTCAGATCAAAACTTGTCCGCTGTGCAAGACGCCGATTCGAAAATGTTTGAGATACGGCAGTATTGTAGATAAAGTACTTCAAGATATTAAAAGAGTTAAGAAAGAAATTATTGGAGATTGTTCAATAATAGAAAATCTTAAAAGCAAGATCAGACAATTTACAGCGAGTTCAGTCAACAAATATTCATTAATCCGTCCTTCACTAAGAATCGTGACAAGTACCAGAAAAGAGACTTATTTTGTTGAGCTCGATAAAAGAATTGCATTTCTTGAACAAAATGGCTTTTACTGCGAAACACAGCTAAAAACGATCGAAAATCAGTTGGTGATTGCAAGGGCAATCAAAACTTGCAGACAGAAAGTCAAAACAGACAGAGCTGGACGAGGAAATTTGCGAGAAAAGAAAATGCTATCATTCCTAAAGGAAATTTTCCGTGGCGTACTTAAACAAAGAGACGTTTTAACAGAGCAAGAGGTAGAGGACTACAAAAGGGAAATCGAGAGAGTGATGACTTATTCAAATTATCTGAAGTTAATAAAAAGTAAAAAAACGATGAAATCTGAGAAAGATATCGGAAAAGCGAAAGAAGTTATAACAAAGATACAATTCCTTGTGTTTGAAACTGACTTGTTCACTGAACAAGTCAAAGAAGAGGCAGATGAGTGTTTCGAAAGTCTTAAAGAGCTTTTGAAAATAGATGGTCTTGGAATAACGGAAGACGAGAGGCTAGAAATTATAGCAGCTGTTAAACTTTCGAAGGGACATTGGTTCAAGTGTCAAAACAGTAAGTTTAATTTCAAGTCTCGATTTAACCATAGAGAAAATATCTCTGATTTATATGTTGGATTTTTAGCTCACATGATCACAAACATGCTCATGGTGAGCAAATTGACGGGCTGTGTCCGTCGTCCGTCTGGCCTCGTGCTTCGTCAACATTAGCTCTAAACAACATCTCTGAAACTACTGGGACTAATTGATTGAAACTCTGTGTATGTGTTCTTTGCTTGAGCTCTACCGAAGTTGTTCAAAGAATGCACTTCCCTGCAGAACTGTAGTTGCTATGGTCACCAATAGGAATATCTTTAAAAGATATTCATGTCTGAAACCACTTCGCCAATAGCTTTGAAATTTGTTGAAATTTTGGCATCCTCTAGTAAACCTCTACCAATATTGTTCAAATTATGTCTCTGCAGTCAAAATTGGCCCGCCCGAGGGGTCACGCGTTTTGCATAGACTTATATAGGAAAAACTTTAAAACTCTCCTTGTCTGAAACTACTGTGATCTTTTGCATGGAGCATTATTTTGAGGTCCGCTATCAAAATTGTACAAATAGTTCCCCTGGGGTCATTAATGGCCCGGTCTTAAGGGTTACTTAGTTTTATACAGAGTTAAATAGGAAAAGCTTATAACATTTTTGCCATTTGTCCGAGAGCTCTGAAATCTAGCGTCAGACATCCTCAAATAGACATCTACCAAGATCTATTCATTATGTCCCTGCGGTCAAAATTGGCCTCAAGCGAGGGTTAGATGTTTTGAAAAGATTTATGTAGGAAATATTTTGAAAATCTTCTTGTCTGAAATCGAAAGGTCTAGAGCTTAGATATTTTGCATAAAGCATCATCTAGTAGACCTGTACCGAGATTTTTCAAACTGTGCCTTTGGGATCATTAATGGCACTGCTCATGGGGTCTCTTAGTTATAAAAAGATATACATGTATATAGAAAAATCATAAAAAATGATCCCATCTTAAATCACATACCTTTGAACCAAATATTGTGTGTCACATTGTCTAGTAGACCTGTACAGAGGTTGTTTAAATTATGTCAATGGGGTCAAAATATATCCCGCCGCAAGGATCACATGTTAGCATAGAATTGTATAGGGAAAAAATGAAAATCTCCTCGTCTGAAACCTAAGACCTACAGTTAAAATATTTTGCAAGGAGCATCATCTGGAGGACCTCTACAAAGATTGTTCAAATTATACCCTTGGGGTCATTAATGGCCCTGGCCTCGTGTCACTTAGTTGTAAAGAGACATGTTTAAAAACAATGGAAAGAAATTGTCTTATTAAATCGCATGGCCTCTGAATATTTTGTGTGTCACATTGTCTAGTAGACCTGTACGAAGATTGTTCAGATCAAAGCCCTTAAGTCAAAATTTGTTACACCATAGGAATCACGTTTGCATAGACTTATACAGGTAAACGTTTTAAGGTTTCCTTGTCTGAAACCAAAAGGCTTTAAGCTGAGATATTTTGCATGGAACATTGTCCACCAATATTGTTCAGTTCATAGCATTTGGGTCATTTATGACCACCCCCAGGATTCAGTTGTTTTTACATAGGCTATAGAATGAAAACTTTGGCCATCTTCTTGTCTGATTTGTCTAAAACCACAAGGCCTACGCTGAAGTATTTTGTATTGAAAATCATATAGCAGTCGTCTGTGAAGATTGTTCAGGTTATGTCCCTGGGGGCATAATTGACTCCGCCCTAAGGGTTCTGAATGGGTAAAACATAAAATCTTTGAAAATCCTCTCAGAGACCATAAGCGCTTGATCTTTGACATTTGGTTTGTAGCGTCGTTAAGCTTATCTATACACGGATTGATAGTTATGAAAAAAATTTAAAATCCTCTCTGAAACTACTAGGCACTCAGCTTTAAGATTTGGTATGTAGCATCATCTAGTGAATCTCATCCAAAGTATTCAGATTATGTCCCATGGGTCAAAATTGATCCCACTTGAGAGTCACTTGATTTACATTGAGTTATATAGGTGACATAGGAAAACGTTTAAAAATCTTCCTCTTTGAAACTACATTGCCAACAGTCTTATAATTCGTGTGTAGCATTGAGTAGATGACTTCAGTCAAAATTGTTCAAATTATCTTGCAAGTGTCAAAATTAGCCATGCCCTGGTGATCCTATATGTGTAAAAAATATTAAATCTTGTCAAAAACAGTATTTCAGTTTTGACTTGAAGTGACATTGACCTTTTACTTCTGGCCTTTTTTGGACCAAATGTACAATTTTACATGTACATTTCAACCTCTGCATCATGTGAACTTACCATGATTCCTTCACTGGCCTGGCTGTTTCATTTTGTACACAGTGGTACTCATTTGAGCGATATAGGGCCGTCATTGCCCTCTTTTTAGATATCTCAATGGAATCATTTGACATTGAGAAATTAGAGTAAAAACTATTTGCTAAATTCTTTTCTAAAATCTGTCCAATTAATCTATAGTAAAGTGGTGTTATGGGATGTACTAGAAAAAACAAACCTAACAAAAAAAGAAAATTGTATTTTAAGTTGAGATTCAAAAGAAATTTCAGTTCCTTTGAACATTTATATATCCCGTTTTTTTAACACAAAATTTTATACATGTTCATGTATTTCAGCTCAGAAATGAAAGCTCTGACCTTCGTTCGAAAATCAGTTTATTCTGATGTTCCATTAACTAGTTTGAATTGGATTGCAATGGCAACAGCATTCTTTCCAAATCCTCCATGATGATACCATGTTGTAGAGAAACATAGAAGACTTCTAACATTTCGTCGTGGATACTTGTTAGAGTTAAAATAGACTGTAGTTAAAAATGTTGCTGAATATATGATTAAGAAAATATGATGTCTCTTAGATACATTTTCACTAAATTGAAAAAAACATTCATTATAATAATTTAAAAAGACGCATACATACGGAAATCAATATTACCATTGCAGACCATATCTATGCGATTGGAGAATGTGGCGGAGCCACTCAGAAGAGTACCTGCCCGGAATGTAAAGCAGAGATAGGTGGTGAACGTCATAAACTCACAGATGGAAATAAATTGGCACCAGAGATGGATGGGGCTCAATACGCAGCATATTCGGAGGAAGCTAACAATATGGCAAACTTTGATTTAAATAATCTCGTGTGATCGAATAGGCGAACAAAGACATAATACAGGATGTGGTATTTTGCTTAATATGACTGGTAGGAAATACATCATTTCAAGAGAAACAATGACGCACTACTATTTTCTGAAGTTTGTTATTTAATATCTATTCTGAGAAGTTTTATTTTATGTGATCGTTTTTTATGTTTATTACACCTTTTCTTGCAGATTTTGTTCTGTATATAAACACTGTTTTGACTAGGATTATTTTGAAGAACATTTTGACATATATAACAGAATCTTAGGTTTACGGAAAGTGTGATAAAATAGCTTACACTTTTAAAATGAATATATTTTTCTAATTGAGATATAAGTTTTATTACCTACAGTTACCAACAAAATGTTCTATCTCAGATTTACTTTTGTTCTACGAAACATAGCAAAAATTGTATGAACGTAGGAAAATAATGTTAAGTCTGACTGTGAACTGTTTTTTTTTTAAATGTATCATAAGTACTAACGGTGCTTGCTTTTCATATAACTGTATATAAGTGAAAATAATAGCTTGTGTACTTTTTATACGGCCGAACGAACGTATTATGTTATGCCCTTGGTCGTCCAACTGTACGTCCGTCCGTGCGTTAGTAATTTCGTGTCCATTCTGTATCTTTTGAGCCGATTTCACAGATATGTTAACCATAAAGAGGCGATATGCATAGTACAGGGTCCAGCTTTCTTAGATCAAGGTCAAGGTCGAAATAAGTCACTATTATTTTTATCTGTCAAATTTCGTGTCCATCCGTAATTGAAACTACTTGACCGAAATGTAAACCATAATGAGACGATGTGCAGAGCGCAGGTTCCAGTTTTCTGAGGTCAAGGTCACACTAAGCCATTATGATTTTCTGTGTCAAATTTCTTGTCCTCTGTGTTTGTCTTTAATCGATCCAAGGAATTTTAAACTACTAGAAAGAAATATTAACAATACTGAGACGATGTGCACAGTGCAGAATCCAGGTAGATAAGATCAAGGTCAAGGTCATACTAAGTCATTTTTATTTAAGGAATCAAATTTTATATCAGCTCTGTATCTTTTGAAACGATCGAAGTAGATTGAAACTACTTGGTCATAAATGTTAACCATACTGAAACGATGTGCAGAGCACATGTTCCGGCTTCCTGAGATCAATTATAATTAAATTTGTCAAATTTCGAGTACACTTTTTATATCGTTAAGCAATTTGAAAAAAAAACTATTTAGCAGAAATGTTAACCATAATGAGAAAATATGCAGAGCGCAGGTTACAGCTTGCATGGATAAGGTAAAGGTCACTCATAGTCATTATTAATTGTGTCAATTATTGAGTGTTGACCAGGGTTTCTATATCTATCGAAAAATGACGAAAATGTCTATCGTTTTACTGTTTATTTTTCATTTTCTTTCGACCACATGCTTCCCAGATCACTATTCATTGTTATACATATATAAACGAACAGGTTCTAACGATTTTGACCATTATCTCGCTTTATCAATTATTTACATTAATCGAACAAAACTATCCTTCAGAACATACCCCTCACTATGACAGATACTAGTATCTTCATCTAAAATAAATGCTTACTTCTCTTACTATAACACTTAAACAACATTCATTACTATGAAAACATTGTTACAGTAAAGACGCCGCAGTCAAAACTCAATCTTTCAAAATCTGGCGAATCGATGGCTGAACAACAACATAAGTACGAACGATTCATTATTGTTACTTAACTATGTTTACTATTTTCTTACTGTTATTGTTCAGTTAATACTATCTTTAAAAACTGATTTAAACATAAGATTTTCATGTTTGTGAAAAACTGAATTTTGACCGAAGTAAACCTTTACTCATACTCTTTAACAACAGTAATATGTCATTAAAATGTAAATATTTAACATTCAACTATTACTTCTGTAAGCATTCTGAAATCAAAACTACAGAATACATAGTCCTGTCATAGCGCTTATTACTATAATGTAATTTTACAATTTGTACAAAAACTTTAACAACAGTTTATGTTTAAAAGTAAACCAGTTATTTGGTTTGGTCTGGTCTGAGATTTTCACCCGTTTCAACAATTTTTAAATTAGATAGACATTTACCTTATCATTGTTCCTGGTAATAACCAGTACTAGACACCCATTGTCCACAATAAACCAGTTAAAGTACTCCAAAAGTATATGTACCAAAGAACATTCTATGTTTCAAACATTGCTACTCTATTATATATCTTTGCTAAACACATCTGACAAGAATCAAGAGAATTCTGTAACATAATTTAATAAACAAGCAACATTTTAATAAATTCAGTCAGCAATTTCTATTTAAATGAGATACAAGTATAAAGTAAGTCTGACCAGATGTATACAATAGTAAACCTCCACTATTAAATTCAAGTATATAGAATTTGTTAAATTAGTTAACAACATCTGTTCTGTTAAGAATAATTTTTCCTCAACAATTCCTATTATGAATGCAGAAACAAAATACTTAGTACATGTATATAGAACAAGTGTTCAGTCTTAAAAAACCTCTACCTGAGTTTTTACAAAGACAGAAACTTGAATACATGTTTGGTATTAAACAGTCCTTTAGACTAAAACATTTCTGCTTATAAATAACAGTGGAATATCTAACCAAACTGTGATTGTTTTATATATACAAAATACAAAAACATTTGCAATGATACAAGTACAAAAATATATCATTGTCTCTGACTTAACTTGACTGTCCTTGACTTTCTAACAGTCTTCATTCTTCAGTGCTTATTAAATCTCTTCTGATCTTAATAAATTTTACACAGTTTGTTATTATATGGTTGCTTGGGGATTATTATGCCCCTTAACACAACAACCACAATGCTTTAAGCAGGATTTTAACTTATAATTTAAACACTTTAAAGGAAGTTCGTCATAAATGTATTTTTGTGGTAACATGGGGATTATTATGCCCCTTAACACTATTTACCACATATAATTCATTTCATGTAAATGTTCTAAATAAAATATAACTGCCGCAATCTTCTTGATTTTACGGAATCTATGTCAATGGAATATATTCTTTATAAAGAATGTTTTAAAAGTTAATACTGCCATCTGTCAATCTTTTGACTTGAAAACATGTTGAATTCACAGTGCGAAATCAGTACATTTTTCAATTAAACAAAGGCGCGTTACTGGTCTCTTCATTAACGAATTTCCAACTCGTACTGTCACCACTCGAGTATGCCCATCGACTCCTGGAAATTTGTCGACTATTCTTCCAAGACGCCACTGTTTACGAGGTAAGCCTGGATCTATGACGAGCACAACATCACCTGTGGAGTAATCTTGCTGTTCTCGGAACCATTTCTTCCTACCAGCAATAGCTGGTACAAGCTCTCTTAACCAACGTTTCCAAATATGACTAACTATTTCTTGTACAAGCCGCCACCTTTTACGAATATCAAATACGGTTGTGTCTACAGATTCTGGAGCAAACTCCCCACCAAGTTGTCCACATAAAAAATGATTTGGTGTGAGTACTGTATTGTCAGACGGATTAGAGCTCTGGTACGACAATGGGCGACTGTTAATTAAACTTTCTGCACCGATAAATGCTGTCTGTAATTCTTCATCCGTTACATCTGCCCCTTTCAATATAGAATACACAGCTCTTTTGGCACATTTGATCATTATTTCATGAACTCCTCCAAAGTGTGAAGCTGATGGTGGCTGGAAATGCCATTTTATACCTTTATGAGCTGTTGTAGATATGATTTTTTCTTTATTTATTTGTTCATACAGTTCTTTCAGTTCATGGTATGCCCCAACAAAATTTGTCCCATTATCGGAAAATATTTCCTTTGGTGTTCCTCTCCTACATGTCATACGATAGAAAGCGTTTAAGAAAGAGTCAGTGTCCATGTTTAACGCCATTTCAAGATGTACAGCTCTGCTAGAATGACAAGTAAAAAGACATAAGTACCGCTTTTGTCTTGCTTTTCCTCTGCCTTGTTTTGTCAAAAAAGGTCCTCCAAAGTCTACTGAACAATATGCAAAAGCTCTCATGGACTTTTCTGTTCTAGTCATTGGTAACGGTGCCATTATTTGATGACTTGTTTGAGCCTTTAATCGTTTACAACCTGTGCATACCTTTTCATATTCACGGATTTCTTCACGTCCTGAAATCAACCAAAACTTAGTTGATAATGCAGCTAAAGTCTGGTTTGTACCTGAATGTTCTCCAAGTTCATGATAATATTTCACAATGAGTCTTGTCACACCATGTTTTCGTGGTAGTAAAATAGGAAACCTTGTATTGTATGGCAGATATTTTGCGTATTTCAATCTAGTGTCACATCTCATAATTCCATCACTGTCTAATTTGACATTCAGTGACAAAAGTTTGCTATTGGCCGACAAAGGTTTTTCACTGCTCAAAGCCTTGTATTCAACCGGAAATGATTCTCTCTGACTACATCGTATATATCTATTCTCAGCCGAAGTCAGTTCGTCAACACTTAAAGCTTTATCACTTGTCCTAGTTTTTGACCTACAGTTATTTATGAACCGATTTACCCATGCAAATATCCGAATAAGTCTTATCCAACTTGAGAATCTTCCTGGTGCAAGTTTATCATCAATTTGACTGTCGTCAGTTATATATGTTTCTGTTTGAATAAATTTCTTTCTGGTTTCTTGTTCTTTGTTTTCAATGTTTTCAGGATCTATAATGTTTTCTGGCCACTTATCTGATTCAAGATACAAGAAATCAGGTCCTTGCCACCACAGTGTAGCTTTTAGTAGCTTTTCAGCTGATAACCCTCTGGATGCTATATCTGCTGGATTCTGGCTTCCTGGAACATGACGCCAATTTGACGGTATACTATTCTCATGTATTTCTGCAATACGATTTGCTACGAAAGGTTTATATCTTCTACTTTGTCCCGAAATCCAGTACAGAACATTGACACTATCCGACCAAAATATCATTTGACCTTGTCCTAATTCAAGAGTTGATCCAACTGTTAAAGCTAATCTTAGACCAAGAACTGCTGCCATTAACTCTAGTCGAGGTACACTTGTGGCTGCAAGGGGGGCAACTCTGGTTTTACTACACACAAACATTACTGTAGTTTTCTTATTTTCTGCGTTTTCATGTCGAACATAAAGCACTGCACTATAAGCATCTTCAGAAGCATCTACAAATGTATGCAAGACTGAAAGTTCATTTCTATTAAATAACAGACAACGTGGGACTGTAATGTTATCTAATTCTGACATATCTGAGAACCAGTCAAGTACTTTTCTTTCTACTTCTGTGTTTATTTCATCATCCCAATCATAACTGTGTAACCACAATTTCTGTAGGAACATTTTTCCTGTAACAACGTAGGGTGATATAAATCCCAATGGGTCAAACATGCTAGCAACTGCTTTTAGTAAGTTTCTCTTTGTAACTTTAGCTTGAAGACTTACTTTGTTTAAACTAAACGTGAACATGTCAGTTTCGGCTTTCCATGAAACACCTAACGCTTTTGTTTTCGGTAGATAGCCAGTTTCTAAATTTATTTGCATTGCTCTGTCTTCTTCTGGAATATTTTCTAGAACTTTCACTGAATTTGAGATCCATTTCCTGGCATGCATACCTGCTTTTAACCAAAGATTAGACAACTGGTTATAAAGATCAACACCTCTTTCTTCCGTGGGTACAGAATCCAAAGAGTTATCCATGTAGGTTGACTTGATGACAGTTTCTGCAGCATTTGGATATTTCTCAGAAAATCTTTTTGCATTTGTCTGTGCAACTAACTGGGCGAGAAACGGCGAAGCATTTATGCCGAACACTAAACGTGTAAACTCAAGCTCGTCATCATCCCACAGAATTCTATGATATTTTCTGTCAGGTTCACTGATTCCTACTTGTAAATACATTTCACTAATATCACAAGCTACTGCTACTTGGTATTTACGAAAACGGAGTAAAACGTCAAACAGATCATTCTGCAACTTGGGTCCAGTTTCTATATAGTCATTCAGACTTACACCTTTACATTTGGCAGATGCATCGAAAACAATTCGCACTTTAGTTGTCTCTCTGTCCAGACGTATCACTGGAAAATGTGGTAAATACCACTTTGTGAGTGTTTTTTCTTCTTCTGGAACTTTTCTCAAATACCCTTTTTCAACATAATTATCTATTGTTTCTTTATACAACTTTTCAATATACGGATCTTTTTTCAACTTCTTTTTTGTGCTTTCCAACCTTTTAAGGGCTAATTCATAGTTGTTCGGCAAGATAGGTTTTTGTTTCCATGGCACTTTGACCTCGTAATGTCCATCTTTGTAAATCATCGATTCTTCTGTGTTTTTTAGAACAGCCTTGTCATTCAGTGACATTGGTGAACTACTGGTATCATTCATCTTAGTACCGTAAGAATCTATTTCCCAGAAACCTTTCAACATTCTATTCAAATCCTCATGATCTGATATAAAAAAGTTCGAAAACATATTTGTTTCTTCTGTATTTTGGCTTGATGATTTAAACTCTGGAGCATTTACATTTAAATTTTGGGTTTTTTCTACATCAGGTGAGTGTAGAAGTCTGTTGTGTGTTTTAACACAGCCATTAATATTACATTTTTTGTATCGTTTACATTCACTTCCTCGATGATTATTACGTAAGCATCTAAAACACAGATTTTTCTCCTTCGCTTTTGCCCAACGACTTGGAATATCTAGTGATTTTAATACCTCACATTGATAAGTTTCATGTTCATTGTTGCAAACACCACAGTTTTTATTTCGCTTTCCACTATTTGCTGCAAAATGAGTATGGGAACGCTTTTTTCTCATCTCTTGTTGATCATTGTTGTCCAAACCATATTTTGCTTCATGCGCGATATTAGAAAATTCCGATTCTCGTAAAACCCACTCTTTCAAGGTTTCCACCGATTCTTTTTCGTCATTATGATGTAACCAACGCTGGTATCTTACAATCATTGATTCAGGTAACTTTTTCATTAACTGCTGATACATGAAATTGCTGCTTAAATCTTCAGCATCATTTTCTTTCATATTAATAATTGTAATGTCAAGAAGATCTGCAAAACGTTCAATCTGCTTTGGATTTTCACATTTCATGACTGGAAAGTTCTCAATTTCCTCTATGAATCTATTTACCTTTCTTCTTACACCTCCAAATTTTCTTTCTAATCTCTCTTTAGCTGCATTATAAGCTGCCGCTGTATGTCCTAGTCCTTCAACACATTTTAACGCTTCTCCACTGAGATACTGTCTCAACTGCAAGAATTTATATTCATCCGAGCTTGCTGTTTTGTCCACACAAGCAGTGAATGCTGATTTCCAGAATTCATAATCTTTTTTCTTACCAGAAAACACAGGAATGGACACACGTTTCAACTGTTTATACATGTCCGAATCAACTTTAGTTGTGGTTTCCGATACCGTTTTTATTGTGACTTCACCTTCAGGATCATGAAAAACCGTTTTTAGTCTGTATACTCTCATCATTTCCTCATACTGGTCATCAATAGTTTCAGATTCTTGCACGGCTTTTTTCAAATCTTCCGTACGCATTTTAGTTTTACAAAAATCTATAATAGCATGTACAGCAGTTACATAATTGTCCATTGCAGTCTCTACTTTGTCAAGAGTCTCTTTATATTCCACTGGAGTTGAATCTTCTTCACAGAGGGACAACATTCTATTTCTAAATCTAGTAAAAACAGCCTTTCGTCTGGACTTGTCCATTTTTAAAACTGCTAAAGAGGATTCCTCCTCATGTACATCTTCTTTTTCGGGATTCATTGTTAACAAAACAAAACAATAATGTCACCCTAAATAGACAAGACTGTCATTCAATATGACTGTTTTCACACGACTGTCCGAACTTCGTTACACTATTTTACAATTCACCTGTAGACAGCGTGTAAACTTATTTCTGCTATATGCCGGTTTAATTTGACGTAACCTCGCTCTGCTACCATTTTATGTTGACCAGGGTTTCTATATCTATCGAAAAATGACGAAAATGTCTATCGTTTTACTGTTTATTTTTCATTTTCTTTCGACCACATGCTTCCCGGATCACTATTCATTGTTATACATATATAAACGAACAGGTTCTAACGATTTTGACCATTATCTCGCTTTATCAATTATTTACATTAATCGAACAAAACTATCCTTCAGAACATTGAGTCTGCTCTGTATTACAGGAGATTTAAACTACTTGGCAGAAATGCTGACCATGCTGAGACGATGTGTAGAGCGCAGGTAACAGCTTGTTCAGATGAGGTCAAGGTCACACATTGTTATTCATATTTTATGTTTATATTTCTTGTCCGCTCTTTCTCTCTTGAACCGATGGAAAGTAATTAAAAACATTTTGCGGAAATGGTAACCATAATGAGACAGTGTGCAGAGTGCAGGTTTCAACTGTGATCATGGACAAGGTCATATTTAGTCATTATGGTTTAATATGTGATATTTCATGTTTGCTCTGTATGATACTGTATCTCTTAAAACAATTGAGGGAAATTGAAAATAATTGGCAGAATTGTTAACAATACTGAGTCGATGTGCAAAACATAGATAGGTTTCGGCTGGTTCACCTCAAGGTCATGGTCATACTTATACATCTAACGCCTGTCACCGGTGTGGTGTGAGGTGGACACTTATATCCCGGTTATTTGCGCAATATTTTTTGGAGTTGTTGCGATGGCCGAGTTATCTAAGGCGTTCTTACTTTGCATTGCTTGGCGTTGGTACCGTTCTGTGTGTGTTTGAATCCCACTGGGAACTTGATTATGATTAATTAGTTTCTTTGTTTGTTTGTTGTTGTTTTTTGTTTGTAATCTATTTTACGCCTAAGACAACGTTTGATTTTTTCCTGATTTCAAAGCATTGGAATTACAAGAGTGCATTAGCTGAGAACATATAGAATTACTACTTTAAATTTAGTTCATATATAAGGCAAGAACTTTCATAGTTTTTGTTAGATAGTAACATTGAAATGTATTTCACTGTTGTATTAGAAGTGAGTAAGTGTTTCTGTGTTGAAAGATAATTGTATTTTCAAAAAAGAGTTTGGTTTTTTTTTGTTTATTTATTTTTATTTCATTTATTTATTTTTGTTTTGTCATGAAATTGGGCTCTTTCGGATCTATTGCCTTGAAGCTGTAAGCCTTTGCAAAATTACATAATTTGTTTCGAAGTTCAATGTTATACCTAAGCTGTTTTTATAGCAGCAGATAGTGCAGTCTTCTAATATATTGATTATTTTTATATTTCAGTTTGTGTAAACAAGTTAAAGTGTTGACTTCTCTGACTGTGTGAAATTTCTTAAAATTATACGTAAGAGTATAGGTTGCAGAAGAGTTTTAAATATGTTTTGCAAATGGATAAGGGCGCACGATTGGATTGTTTTAACTCATAAGTTTCGTATCTCTGTTAGTTAATTTTTTCATTATGTTTATCAGACTAATTAATATGAACCTGTGCTGATTTGAAGACTAATCTATTTATGTTCTTCTCTTTCTAATATTTTGTAATCGAAATATTTATTCAATAGTTCTCTATTTGTAATCTTGTAATCGACAAATGTTGAGTAAAGATAACTGAAAATTATATAGTATTTAAATGAGAAGTTTATTTAAAAGTAACATATTTGTTTTCTTATTTTATTGTGCGTTATAAGATGTTTTACTAGACGTTTCTTTTGTCATGATAATTGTTGTACACTCGCTTTATAGATTGATTTATTATGATAATTGTTGTACACTCGCTTAATAGATTGATTTATTATGATAATTGTTGTACACTCGCTTTATAGATTGATTTATTATGATAATTGTTGTACACTCGCTTTATAGATTGATTTATTATGATAATTGTTGTACACTCGCTTTATAGATTGATTTATTATGATAATTGTTGTACACTCGCTTTATAGATTGATTTATTATGATAATTGTTGTACACTCGCTTTATAGATTGATTTATTATGATAATTGTTGTACACTCGCTTTATAGATTGATTTATTATGATAATTGTTGTACACTCGCTTTATAGATTGATTTATTATGATAATTGTTGTACACTCGCTTTATAGATTGATTTATTATGATAATTGTTGTACACTCGCTTTAAAGATTGATTTATTATGATAATTGTTGTACACTCGCTTTATAGATTGATTTATTATGATAATTGTTGTACACTCGCTTAATAGATTGATTTATTATCATGATAATTGTTGTACACTCGCTTTATAGATTGATTTATTAAGATAATTGTTGTACACCCGCTTTATAGATTGATTTATTATGATAATTGTTGTACACTCGCTTTATAGATTGATTTATAATCATGATCATTGTTGTACACTCGCTTAATAGATTGATTTATTATGATAATTGTTGTACACTCGCTTTATAGATTGATTTATTATCATGAAAATTATTGTACACTCGCTTTATAGATTGATTTATTAAGATAATTGTTGTACACCCGCTTTATAGATTGATTTATTATGATAATTGTTGTACACTCGCTTTATAGATTGATTTATAATCATGATCATTGTTGTACACTCGCTTTATAGATTGATTTATTATGATAATTGTTGTACACTCGCTTTATAGATTGATTTATTATCATGAAAATTATTGTACACTCGCTTTATAGATAGATTCTTTATGATAATTGTTGTACAGTCGCTTTATATATTGATTTATTATGATAATTGTTGCACACTCGCTTTATAGATTGATTTAAGTGCCATGAGACGTCAAGTAGTGTGTCTGTTAAAGGTAGAAGTCTTGGTTGTTTAAAGAAAATCTATTCCATCACGACCAAGTTACAGGCTCTGACAGTCACTGTTACAATATCATTCCATTGCTAAGTCATTGCCTTCTTTTATTGCTAAAAAAACAAAGTCATTAGCAGAAACCTCAGCTTCAGATTTTTTTCCGAGTGACAGACAAAACAATCACCTAAAATTTACCTTTTAGTGTCAAAGTGGTGATCGGGATACACATAACATCAGAACTGAAAACTTTATTTTCAGATTGACAAATTTGTTTGTGGTGTCTTATTTTAATTAATCAGTTTATAAATTTATGCTTTCTTTTTGTCTACTTTTTGACTGTGTTGGGAGACTGTGTTTTCTGACTTTTTTCCCTGATATGCGTTTACACTTTTTACCTTATTTCCAAAAATAGTTCAAAATTTACCCGCGGAGGCTAAAATGTTTATCATAGCCAACTCTGAAAATGTTGATACCAGGGTTGAAGCATTGTGCATTTCACAAGCTAAAATTCCTTTCATTACAAATTACAGTTTTTAATGTTTTGACTTTCACCCGGCATACAAAAAAAACAAAAACATGCGGCTGTTATATCCTTATAGAACATAAATGGGAGACGTATGTTTTTGTGACAAAAACCCCTTCTAGTTATCAAGTGCCAACGTGCATATTATTAAGTTTTTGTGATTGAGTATTTAAGGTATAATTATTGCCCTTTGTTAAATTTTGTTTAATATTGCTTCTGTGGACAACTCCTACATTTCTCATGCAATTTTCATCAATTTTTCACAGAATGATTATTATGTAGTTCCGCAGCGCTATACTCGGGTTTTTATGATTCGATCATTTTTGGTGGAGTTATTGTCGTTTGTATAATATTACTTGATATTGTTTAATATGTGCGGAACTCATACACTTATAACTTAACTATATTTTCGCCTATGGTGTTCAACAGGACCATAAATCCATAAGTTAAAAAGTAGAAACTGTTTTGAAACAATTTTTTTGTAAGACATGTTGTGACATGTGGGTACAAAACACTAGATCAGTATCTTTTGAAACACATCAGTTTTGGACATTTGTTAATTTTGTCAGCCATGCAAATAGGTAAAGGACATGTAATAGTCTTACCTCTGGACGTATGGGTATTTTGGTCAATTCATAGACTGCACAAAATTGTGGCACAAATAATCAAGTTACAAGCTACCAAATATGTGTAATTGCCATGTTTCGGGGGGTATTCGTGTCTATGACACATTGCTTTTTGTTTCTGTTTAAATTTTGAGCTAGATTTTCTTTTCTGGGAGATTATAATCGCAATGAATATTTTACGTGTAAAATCGTTTTAGTCAATTTAATATGTCATACATCTTTAAACATAACACAGAACTTCCATTTATTTAGGCAATAAGTAGACACATGCCCATTTATGATTAAATGAACATTAAGCTTTACATTCACATTCTGTAAAGTAAACCAGTGTTACCTGTAAAAGCATAATTATATGTTTGTATGACGTAGGACAAAAAATGTATAAGTATATATATATTTGAGAAGAATTGCTACGTGATATCCCAATAAAATTTGATTAGATTTACACTGTGTATTCATTTCCAGCCAATTTCTTTCTTATGAATATAAAAAATAAAAATCAGTGAAATCGAATATAAAGTGTTGATGCACAAACTGTGTGGTACAGATGGCTCAATCCCTATGTGGAATATATACCCGAATTACATTTTGCAGCTTATCGTATATGTTCAAAAAGATAACTTCGGGTATGGTAAATTTTGCAGTTTTAAACGTGTAAGTAAATAAATAGAATTCAAAACACAACAGTCGATTTTAGAGTTTCATTTTTTTCTGTAGGAATGTTGTTGTAAAAGACATTCAGACATTGAATAATTTTTTAAACTTTCTTTAACTCAAGTCATACAATTCAAATCATTTTGTATCAATACTTATTAAAAGAGCGATCAGCACATAACAGCGCTTTTGATCTAAATTTCTTGATGAATACTCGAGGTGTGGTATGACTCGGCACCCAGCTTATAAGAATAGTCAAAATTAAGACACTAAAATGATAGCATATTTAAGAAGTCGATGTAAATGTCTTTACGAAATGAAGTTATATCTATTATGTCTGTCTGACGATTGTAAGTGCAACGTAATATTCTTCAAGTGACAAGCAAAAGAAATGGTCAGTTGGCACAGCTATCATGTAGTCTGATCGGAGGCTTACCTGGTTGGATTTTTTTCAGTGTGTATTCCATCAATAAATAAGAAATAAACCTGTTTTAAATGGAATGATGACATTATTTTTGAAATTCAATCAAGTAAGCGTTAAGTTCTGAAAAAACTTTGATAAGCTTTAGATTAATGTCTCGGTTTTTCATCTCCAGAGGCCATATTTTATCTTTTTAATCAGTGTAGAATCCTAAGTATTTAGGCCTGAGAATTTACCAAAGCACACTTTTGAAGTGATCCGCTGATAACGTCCGATATTAAAAGGTCATTTGCATGCTGGTTATTTGACACGCTTGTAGTTTCATTATACTTCAACTTAAAGATAATAAAAAGCTGGACTAAGAAATAGAATATCGAAGAATATATGCTTTTATAAGATATAAGTACAAGCAAATTGTTCCTTGTAAAATTATGTGCAATGGTATTTTGCACTGGAGCTTAACTGATATATCATAACGATGAAAAAAATACATGCTTTCAATACCGAAAAGAAGCAACTGGTATTTGCTCCAACGCTCGTCCTTAACTCCATAACGTTCAATGTCTGAGCCAAAATGAGTTTGAAACAGATAATGATTCGCCTAGGTAATGAAAAAATGTTTCAATATTACACAAGAGGCAATGTTCAGTGAGAATTGGTGATGACCTCGTAGTGTAAGCTACACAATTAATTCAATAAAACAATTGGCTTGTAAGCTAAAGACAGTATTAACATATGAAAGAGACTTTGAGTGGGCTGTATTACATATAACACAGCACCATGTGTCTAAATCCGACTAGAACATATCGATTTTGTTCCAGGATTTAAAATGTGCCTCGTATTTAGCCATTTACTAGACCAAGACGTCTAATTCAATCCAAGGTACGACAATCACATTTTTCAGGACTACCTTACTGTTCTCACGATAATCTCGGGTAATGTAAACCATCCAGTCTCCAGAAAGCTTAAATAACAGTCTGACTAGTAGATCGGAACGACAGACGACGGACGGACGACGGACAGACGATGGACAATCGTAGTTCCTTTAAGCTCACATTTGAACTAACAAAAAAGGATATTGTTAAATAAATTTTTACAAATACCAGGTTATTTATAAATTCGTTTATTAAATTTTTAATATTTAGTATCAGATCGGGCAAATGCTTTAAGTACCATCCTTAAAATCTTGCACAACATACAATCTCGAGTTTTAAGTTGTATTAACTGTCGGAGGTATGGCAGGCAGGCAGTTTACCTGACCGTAGTTCTGGAAAGAATCCAACTTCCGAAAGAACTTTCCAATTTTCCCACAACTAGAATGCTCATTGACAGCATATCGAATCCGCCAGCGGAAAGCCGCCTATGGGAATGGGATTATTTATATATTTTTGTTTCTGCGGTTTCAGGCAAGACTCTCTTATACTTATTTAAAGGTCCCTCAGAAAAAAATATAAAGTGTCATTGAAATACAGTGCACTTCTGTTTAATGTCCCTTGTCACTGTGAGAAGATTTACCCAAGATCCCTCTTAAAACTTATGATTAATGCCCTGGAAAATGGAAAAATAACAGTGTAATAATTCAAAATCTAAGCCAGGCAGAGTTATGGATCTTGATCTGTACATTTCCTCTAATTGCTCTCTATCTCTGTGTGGGGATTCAACAAAATCCATCTTGTAGTAATTGCGTTTTGATACTGGCAAACAATAAAATAAAGGAAATAATTATAAGAACAAATTAAGGGCTATTTGTTCTTGCAGTGTGCAATCTAGCTCTCTCAGATCTGGCTACTTGAACAGTTTTTATGTAGTTGGTAGTCGTTTTTCAGACAAAATTTATATAAACATGTCATAGTGACCTTGATCTTTGAGCTAAAGACGAAAGTCTTGAGCGTGACTCACTATCTCATCAAGATAAACAAATCTGGCAATGAATTTCAAAATCCTGCGATGAATGGATGAGTCATGGTGCGGAAAATGTTTACATTTTTAACATTAAAGCTCTCACTGTTACCTTGACATTTGTGCAAAGAACCTGAGACTTGCACGCGACAAGCCGTCTTGTTAAGGTGAACAAAGTGCCAAAGTTTTAAAAAAATGCTACTTTGCATGGAGAAGTTGGAACACGGAAAAGCAAATCCGTCCCCATATTTTCATATTTAAGATGTCACTTGACCTTTGAACTAAGAGCCTGGATCTTGCGCAAGACACTCTGTCTAATCAAGAAGTCAAAAGTTTCAAGGTAATTAAAAACCCTTCAGTGCATGGAGAAGTTAAAATCGTGGCAGCGACGAGCAAATCAATCAATATATTTTACATTCAATGTGTCATTATGACCTTTACATCTGAGCTAACAACCTGGGTCTTACACACAACACATCTCATTAATGTTGAAAAAGTGCAAAGGTACTTAAAAATCCTTCCATGTATGAAGAAGTTATAGTCCAGACAAGCAAATCCATCCATATGTTTTGCTTTTTAGCTATCACTTTGACCTTGATCTTTGAGCTTAGAAACCGTGTCTTGCATACAAAACGCCGTTTCATTAAAATGAATATAAGTGTCACCGAACTGAGGGGACGAATGTCGAGCTATCAACAAGTAGGCTTGAAAAAATGAACATCGTTGGAAGCTGAGCTTGAAACAATAACCTGTCAGTGCAAATAGTTCTTTATGTACACCACTAGATCACAAGTCCATAGTTTCTACTACTACATCGTAAGTCCACGACATCAGCTACTATATCACAAGTCAACGACGTAGACCACTAGGACCTAAGTCCACGACTTACACCACTAGATCATTTAGGTTGGTAGATCGTACCTTTTGTGTCTCATTGACAGCTGATTTAGGAATACACAAAGACATATACCGGTTTTGTAAAATATATCATTTCTTTTATACACCGTTTTGATGTTGCCCATATCATGAGTCAAATAAATGGACATTGCCGTCATTTTTTTATAATAAAGAAATTTTAATTGAAATCTTCGTAAATGCCACAGCCTGTTTCATTGAAGTAATAATAATATCTAATATGAATAAATAAATAAATAAATAAACATGCTGGTAGTGTTGTTTTGCTTTGTCAAATCATGTCCCATGATTCAATATAAATGATTTTCATGTATTCTCATTTGAGCAAAGAAAATAAGAACGGGGAGTGCCTGCCTGGAGCCCGGCACATTCGATAACATTCAGCCAGGACAGAAAAGTGCAATAATTGGTATTTAATGAGCACAAGAGACTGTTTGATTGAATGACTGTCTCAATAACTTCAAACCATTTTGATGTTTAATTTCTTTATTATAAATAGTGTCATATATAATCATTTGAAATACAATAATAATTCAGTAATTTTGTATTTCTCTACAATTAGATACAATTATACAACATGCAACTTGTCATTGCAACAATAACTGAAACAATGACTTGAATATAAGCGCTTCAACATCTTCTATTTTAAACAAAGAGATAAGAAAACTGCAAATATTGTAAATTAAACAGTACATCCTTTTGACTTAAAGAATAAAACAAAAATATATTATTAATTATAAATAAACAAGAACTGTAAATGTAAGAGGACTATGCCCCCGAAGTTGTGTTTTGACCTTTGAGCTGAGAACCAGTCATTCAGGTGTCAAGGTCAAACAAATATAGGTCAGTGTTTAGGTCAGTGGTCAGTGTCTTGTCCAGAGGGGTGTTGTTTCCAAGTATGAAGTATATCCAGTTACTAATGTGGAAGTTATGACAAAATGTTAAAGTTTTTTGACCATTGGATGTCCAAGGTGAAGGTCATTTAGGGGTGAAGGTAAAACAAATATAGGTCAGTGGGAAGGTCTTGTCCAAAGGGGTGTTGTTTCCAAGTATGAAGTATATCCACTTACTAAGGTGGAAGTTATGACCAAATGTAAATGTTTTTGAACAATTGGATCTTCAAGGTGGAGGTCATTCAGGGGTCAAGGTCAAATAAATATAGGTCAGTGGGAAGGTCTTGTCCAAAAGGGTGTTGTTTCCAAGTCTGAAGTATATCCACTTACTAATGTGGAAGTTATGACCAAACAACTACAACAAGACCAGGAGCACTTAAATCATCAGAACAAGAATAATCATCATTAAATTCATCTTAAATCGGTAGATGATATTTTATTGCTACATTCTGAACTAGAACATTTACATATTCATTCACATTCACATGAAAAATCACATGACAAATACGATGACTAATGGGTTTTTTACTTACAGTAAAAACTCACGATGCGACCAACTCAATATACAGACCAACTCAATATTACGAACATTTTCTTCTGGTCCCGATTTTTTTACTATATATTCTATCGTTAGTTAAACTCAGTAATAAGACCAACTCAATATTGCGTATTGCGACCGCAATTTCCGGTCCCGAATGAAAATACAAACCTTTTTTGAACTCGAAATTACGACCGCGACCAGAACGGAACAAAACGGGCAGCTGTTGACTTTAGCTATTCATCAAAGGTTTGTTTACACAAACATGTACATAATGGGCACCTCGTGTTAATTGGTGTAAATTGATAATTTGACAGGTCAAAAGGATCCAGGTGTTGATAATTTACTTTAAGGTTGGTAGTTATCGGTTTAATTGTTTATGACACCCTTACTAGAGTAGACTGCGGCTTACTGCACGATAAATTTTCTATTGTTATAGTCACTAATTGATGCGCAAACGAATTAATACAACACTAAAATCCAAAATTTTGTGAGATTTACGTATCACTTTACATTTTTATTTTGATTGATACACATTGTACAAGTTTATTACTCAAAATATTCCTCCTGAAATTTGACTAAAATGAGCAAAAAGCGGACTGAGCTATCTCTTAAAGAGAAAATAAATTTGATAAATGAAAGCAATGGTCAGAGTCAGAGAATATAAACAATATTTTTTGCAATTTATATAGATTTAACCATAATTATATTGACCATTATTCTGATCAAATCATTAGTTATCATAGTAAGGACAAAAACAAAAACAAGTAAGTTATGCTCAGTGACACTACAATTGACGCAAAACACACACTGGGTCGATAAATCTACCATACACCTTCATGTCATCATCTGAACTCAATTTTAGGACCAACTCAATATTAAGACCACTTATTGCTGGTCCAAGAGGTGGTCTCATTATTGAGGTTTTACTGTATATGTATTAGTAAGCTTTAATGACATTTTGCCTGAATCCATTTCAATATTTTTAAAGTAAACACAATGTAAAGAAATCGAGAGGTCCGTGTAAAAATAATGTAATTACATATAAAATAAGGAATTAGTTTCCCACTGATTACTCGAAAGGTAACATCCTGTATGACTGTTTAAAACGGTATACAGTAATTACTGGATACGTTCTGTAATTAAAATCATTTCATGTTTGCCAAATGTTCATTTTCTCTCAGAAATGTTATATTGTTTGTCTATGAAAATCACATGTAAATTTAGTTTTATATTTACATACATGAAACAAAACTTTTATCCTGTAAAAAGCGAAAATAATAAAACCAAAGGACATCATAAAATATTATTCGAATCTTAAAATACAATATACAGGGAAAATAAAACTGACTGTAATCAGAGACATAGAGCAGAGAAATGCTACTGTTACAATTGGTAAAATATCACGCATGACAGGAAGTTAAGTAACCTTTAAGGCCACAAGTCATACAGATTTTAATAATACATTTTTTAAAAGTTTAAACATTAAACTATAGCTAGAATTAAAAACTCTTTTATATTTTAAACAATATTTGTGTATATAACACTCATAATGTAAAACATTAAAATGTAATCAAAAGACCGCGAGTTCAATCTCCCGTTCCTCCACAGACATCATTAACTGTCTTGTGGTTGGGATGTGTAACTGGTATTTCATGCAGCGGTGCTGTACACTTATCATGGAAAACATAAACTAAACTAAAACTCTCCATGGGTTGCCGATCATATAAAAACCGTTATCGATGTTTAATAAACTCAGACATAGATTTATCTAAAATAAACCGAACAAAAAAGTACCAATTGAGAAATCTATGACATCCAATAATATGAAGAACGCTATAAATTAAATAGTTAATAATTCAAGAGTTTAACAAGAGCGATAAGAGCGATCAGTGATCACATGTGTCGTCTGATGATAGCCAATTAAGCAGTTGTATTGAGAGGTGATTGGACAGTTTGTTGGAAATGTAAATTGACTGTATGGATGTTTGAGTGTTTTCTGTAATGTGAAGAAAGTAGGAATTACCCAACAGATGATGCTGAACATTGTACTTTTTGAGGATATCATTATGTTCCATGGGTGGGCACAGTTAAAACACAGTTTTGTGGAAGTATGTTTCAAATATACCGAAATTGGTTTCTTGTATATAAGTGGAGACCAAATCTAAGATGTTGTTGTTGTTAGTTGTAGGCATGAGAATTTTTTGCTGCAGCCCATGTGTTTCCCAGTAATACCTTCCAGTGCAGAACTAATGTCTTTTGTAATGGTTTTCAGCTTTGTTTTAGACTTTGCATAAATAAAGAAGACGTGGATATACAGTGGTTATGTTATGTGGATGTACACTATTTCAACTTGACTGTCAAAGTAGTCCGGACAAACTTTAAAAATAAAACTCATTAAAGGGTCATAACTCTGACAAAAAATCTTTGAACTGGAAAATACCCAAGACATATACAACAAGACTTGATACTGATCATTCCTGTAAAAGTTGCACCAGTAGTTTTTGAGGAGTAGTCCGGACAAGTTTTGTGACGTACGGACAGACAGACAGACGGAGAAGTAATCCCTATATGTCGCAGCTACTGTGTAGCAGGCGACACATAAATTATTTCAACATATGTCCAGATAAACACAGAAAAATTTATCCAAGTCTTTTAAACATTTTATACTATGGAACAATTACTGTGAAAAGAAACATCGCGACGCGTCCACTCTTCCAGATATTGCATCATTATTTTCATCAAAAGAAACAATAAAGAGCATTACTTTACATCGACAAGAGCTTTAAAAAATATAACATGACTAAAAACCCGAAGTATTACGTTCGAAACAGTAATATCAAAATTAAACATAAATCATCAATTAAAGTGTATCTGACTATATTCAAGAATAAGGCACTGTGTCCTGCATTCAACATGAATACACACATAATGTACAGAAAAATGGTCTAAAGGCATTCTAAAACATAAGTAAATTACTATATTTTTATATCCGTCTATCACATTTGTTAATAACAAGTTTCTAGATGAAATCATCAATTTCTACATCTTGTAATTCTTCGCCTGAGAAAATAGTATTTAAGTCGTAAAAATCTATTTCCTTCTCGTTACTTTCGTCACTTTCGTCTCCGCTGATTTCTTCATACTCTTCACTCACAGTACTGATGTCATCGTCGTTAAAGTCATCGTCATCGTCTTCAGACCCATCAGTAGTCCCATCCGTTTTTGCTTTTTCTACTTCTTTTTCCGTGAGCTTTAGAAGATCTATGTCACCAAATGTTACTTGATCCAAGGAACATTCACTTGCTAGCCCTTTCAACGCCTCTATCCGCTCAACTTTTCCATCAATGGCACCAAATTCAATTTGTGCTTCTGTATATTTGTTCGTGTTGGTGTTTGCCACTTGCGTCTCAGAACTGACTTCAAAGTCACCAAATTCTATTTCAACCGCAAAGCATGCTTTTCTGCCAATAGAGCTCTTATGGTCGACTGCAAATTGCTTGTGCAAACAATTACATTCTATAAAAAGAGATAGATTTGTTATAAACAGAGATTTACAATACACTTCAATTGAATTTTCGTCAAACTGGAAAATTGGAAATGTTGTTTCAACTATCATTTTCTGGGAGAAAACGGCGAATGCGGTAGTTTTACATTCTTACTTATATGAAACCTTAATATATATAATATATATATATATAATAAAACTAAGTTGTAGAAAAGACTTTTTTAATGAAAAATACTCACAAAATTAAATGTTAAATAAAGAATTAATTATTTACATGTAACAGTTTGAATAACATCAATAAGTATGTTCTGCCACAAATTTAGTTTTCGTTTTCATTTGTTTTGGTTACATTATACGATTTAATGCTTAAGACATCCAAATTCATGTATATGACATGTTCTCTGGTATAAAGAAAAAGCAAATTTATGTAAGTGCATATCATTTTCTATATGTTTCAGACCAAACTCAGTTATCGTTGTTTTATCCTTAGCAATAATAACATTTTTTAAATTCAAATGCAGTGTTAGATACATAATACATACTATCTGCGCAGTAAAACACACAGCTTCTCGTCAGTTCTCCACTAAGTTTCTCGTCGGCTTCAGCTTTTTCTCTTACCACATCCAACCCACTGAGACGCTCAATGCCCATCTCAATTTCTTTCATGTCGGCATGAGTCAATGCCCGGTTCCCTACAATAAGTGATTGCATTATCAGCACATCGCTTTTAATTTCTTTGCCTTTTTCATTCGACTGTATCTGGGCCTCTATCTTCAGCAATTCCGCGTATCTTTTGCATCTCTGAATTTCGGTCCTGAAATCTTCAGCTTCTTGTGCAGTCAACGTGTTCCGAGCTGATGCTATGTTCATGAGAAGTGTTTGTAGAAAGGAGATATAATCCTGCTCTTCTTTTGACTTTCCTTCCTTTTTTGTAAGCATTATCTCCATAAGTAGATCTATTATTTCCACAGCAATACTAAGTTGTTTGCTAACGGTCTGACATTCATTTTCAAATTTGCCTCTATATAATTCTTTTACCCTATCCTTGAATTCTGTCTTAATTAACCCCTTGTAGTATTGGCATGGATACAAAGTCATTGCTACTTCAACTGAGACACTCCCTCCCTCAATGCCTTTGTAAATAAACGAGTCTATGCTATTCCCGAAAAAAAACTTTTCAACTTTAAGCTGAAGCTTATAATACAAGTCGACATTTCCCATTCTTTCTTTCTTTGACTGTTCTATAACCTGTAAAATTCGCTTGATAATATTCCCATAACGTTTACTCTTTCTTATTGGTGTTTGGCACATAGGACAATACTTAAATTTTACGACACTTTTGTTTTTAACTTCAGCCATGTATTTGTCCATTGCAAAAGACTCGACTAAATGCCCACAATTCTCAAGAAGGACAAATCTAGCATTTGGTTTATGTGTGTCCCCAAACGCTATGCTTTCAAACTTCATACTGTTACATTTTCTGCAGACCCTAGGACAAGCCTCTCCACACAGTCCTATACATTTATGTTTACATTTAAGACGTTTATTGCAGGGTTTGTTGCATCTTGGTCTGTTACATACCTCGCTACAGAGCTTTGTGCATCTGTAATGTGGACATTTCCATGAACATGGGTTTTTACATGGTTCACAAAGTTCCCAGCAAAGTTTTAAACATCGATTATGGTCACATGCGTTCTCGCATATTGCGGTGCAAACTGGTTTATTTTGACAGTACGTCTCGTTTCTATGACCACACTTCAAAACTTGCGTGATTTCAACCCGACATGGTTTATGGACCCGTCCCATAAAACATGTACCGCATGTCCCTTTGCAAATGTGTCCACATTTCAAGACTGCCCCACATGGCATTGGACAAGGCTTTGATTCCACTTCAAAGCACTTGATAGTTCCTTTATGGCCACATGGCCAAGTGAAATTGACTTGTTCTTTGCAGCTAGAAGTGTGTTCCATTCCGCATAGATTCTGACAAAGATGACCGCATTTGAGTGTCAACTCGCATTGCGACTGACAGGAAAAATCTTCTGGTTTTGTTCCACATGGGACTAACTGTGAATGTTCACAATTTGGTATAATTTTTAAAACTGGAACAGGGCAAGGCCGACATTCAATGTAACATTTATCTGGACACTTGTGTCCAAGTTCGCATCTTTTTGTACAAGCTTTTTCACATCTGGATTTCTTTGTTTCGTGTTTTGGGTCGACTATGTGACAGAATCTCTCACATTGGTGACCACAGTTCAACCGAACATTACACCTCTTTTTGCAACCTCCTTCTGGTGCGTTTTTGAAATCTTCTTGACTCTTTGCAACAAATGCATTGTCCTGTGGGTGATTTTGGCAATACAGTGTTAAACCTTCTCCTATGCAAGCTTTACTTTTCATATCCGTTACAATCCTTTCCCACAATTCGGAATGTCTTGCTAGATGATCAAAATTGCCCACGATGTAAAATCCCATCTTTGCACGAGACAGGGCGACACATATTCTATTCTCTGTTTTTAAAAACCCAATTTTACCAAGGCTGTTACTCCGCACTAGAGAGAGTATGACAATATCATTTTCCTCACCTTGGTAATTGTCGACTACGGTCACCTTTACGCCATCGAACTCTTCTTTTGGCATGAGATTCTTTATACACAGAAGTTGTCCGGTGTAGGTTGTTAGAACAGTTATCTGGTGTTTTTCGTAACCCTGAAGCAAAAGATATCGGCACAGTGCTACCGCATATTTGGCCTCATTTTCATTTGAATAGCTTTTCATTTCAGAATTTGAATTTTCCAAATGTGAATGGTTCACCAGAAACAGATTCGAAGACACTCCTTTGATATTTGGGTAGGTTTTAACATGCTCATGGTCTTTAAGTTCTGGATAGATATGTCTCATAATACTAGAGATTTCTGGGCGCATTCTATGCTGCAATTCAAGACAATTGAACTTCATGCCATTTTTAACCATTCGTTCGAATAAGGAAATGTCGAGGTTATACCTGACTGCTAGTTTGTAGACTGTTGGATTTGGTCTTAGCTGTTTGTGGTCTCCGATGAGTATAAGGTGTTCACAGCTCTTGCTTAGAGTTGTAACTATATGTGCCTCTAACACTTCTGCAGCCTCCTCAACAACTACTACCTTTGGTCCAATTTCCCGTAGAACAGACTGATATCTTGCCGCACCGGATGTTGTCATTCCTATCACCGATGCCTGTCTCATAATTTCTTTGTCTACATTTTCCGAAGCGGAAACGTACGCTTCTGATGCATTTTCAAAGCTTTCTCTTCCCTCTTCTATTTCAATATATAGCTTTGCACACAATTTCTGAATCCATAAGCGATAAAGTCTCCATTTTGTTTTTCGATTTAGTCTCCAAATATCTATTACATTGTCCGCTTCCTCCTGGCTCATTATATCTCCATCCGAAATGTAATTTATTATCGTTGATTTTAAAAGCTTGAAGTATTTTCTTTGCAAAACTGTCGTTTTCTTATGTCCAGTTGCTTTACATTCTGGAACAAAGAATGCTATATCTGATCGTATTATTGCTAGAAAGCCTCGCTGATACCTCGAAAAGCCCAGGTCTTCCCATGTGTCAAGCATTCTATCTTTCAGTATACGACCCGTTTCATCTTCAACATGTATGTGCTTGGTCTTCGGAACGCTTAATTCATTCTGTATCTGTTTTATGCATTCGCGTTGTATGTTTTCTACCTCTAACCATTTGCATATATATGAAACATCTTTTTTTCTAAATTTTTGACTCAAACCACGTCTAAGGCTTTCATACATCTTGTTTCCCATTTCTGGCAGTAAGACATCTTCTTTTACAATCTCTGTTTGATATACTTGAATACTTGTTGCCAGAAACAATACAGTTCTAGAACGAGCTTCCATAACACGTCGCTCTCGTCTCTTGTAATACTTCAATTTGCAAAGTATCGATCCTTTTTTCTCTTCTTTACTTCGATACTTTTTAAGATTGAAATTCTCAAGTTCTTCGCTGTTGCTCCTTCCACCAACACGCAAAACATTGCCCCTGAAAAATTTCACAATACCTTCCAGAAACTGATCTAGAGCATGGTTTGTGTAGCATACAATTAACATCGGTTTCTTCCTCAATCCAAAACCACTCCAAGCAGAATTGTTTTGAAGGAGAGCTTTTACGATTTGCAAACCAATATAAGTTTTCCCTGTTCCAGGTGGCCCTTGTATTATCGCAAATTCGTTCGTCAGAGCATTCTGGACAGCTTCGTACTGCGATCCATCCATATGGAGAAGCTCTTTCGAAGGCCAGCTTTTGATGTCCCGGACACGAACTGCCTTTGTGTTGTTGGAACCACCTGATAACAGATTTTTTGCCGGTTCCGTGAATGCAGATAAATCAACTTTTAAAGCTGTATCTACATATGATATAACTTTCATATCTGGATATACTAATGGTTGTAAGTCGTAAGTTTTCCAAGCAGAAAGATAAGCAGGAGGATCTGTCTCCTTTTTGCACCCAACAATATAGTCTTCAAATGGTAAATCCCCATCTTTGAATGACTGGAGGCTTGAAAGAACATGTTTGTATGCCTCGAAGTATCCAGGGGTTTCAGCCATTCTAAAAACTTTGCCGAGGACTTCTTCTAGCGCAAGGTCTTTCCGCTCAAAGTGGACCGTAAGGAACCCTTGTTTGATGTCCCTTTCTTCTCTTTCAACCACAGTCGCTACGATAAAGTCATGGAAATTCATGTCTGATAAACATACCATTGAACCATAGATTAATCTCTTACTTAACTTCCATTCTATTCGTCTCAGCTTTGCTGTCATTTTGATCTGTAATTTATAACAGAGGCCATGTTGTGTCACCACAGGTGAGTGGATCCGTACATTTTCATACACTTTCAAGTCAAGATTTCTTAGACTTTCCTCAGTCACAATTTTTCCTTTGTTTGACTTCATCATACTGATGTACTGTGTCATTCCCTCCCGTAAAGGTGCGACGAAGTCTTCTCTCAACAATCTGAAGTGTACATCAAGATAGTCGTCTAGATCTTCGTAGGCTCCATCCACTTTGTTTGCTCTGATTTTCGGACATATTCTGCTTGTTATTTCTTCTGGAGTCGGGGACACCGGGTACTGTCTGAAGTCGTCATCAGGTTTTTGTTCTTGTTCTTGTTTTCTATCAGCTAATTCTTTTTGTTCCCTCTCTGCATATTTTCTTTGTTCTGTCAAATGTTGATACGCAAACACAATTTCATCATCTACAGCATCAAACTTTCCAAGTTCCTCTATAACTTGACCCAGTAAAGCATGAACTTTTCGGAATACGTAAACCGAGGATGGATTCCTCGTTATTTGTTTCATAATGATGCATAAAATATTTTTCAGCACTGGAGCAACAACATATCCTTCAAGTTTGCCAGTTGTGATTCTGATTATCAAGCTAACAAGATATCTGTCAATTGTATCGAAAAATCCAGACTGCTTCAAAGTATCGAATAATGTTATCATTTGCATGGGCGTGGATGATGACGTAAATGCTTCTGCTAAAATGTGAATAAATGTTTCTAAAACTTCTTCATCCTTTCCTGCTCTTTTTACATGATCCTTAAGTATCAGAAGAGATTGTGTAAGCTCGGTGACAATAACAGCAGGATCCTTCCCAATCATAGATTTCAAATAAGACATTCCAAATACAATTCTGTTTCCCTTTTTGTCTTCTTTGTTGTCATTTCCGAAAGAGAACTTCCGTAATCTTGCTACATCTTTAGTTTGAGTATATTGTTTCGGTCGGCAACCGTTTATTTCGCCGTGGTTTGTATTATTCATGTAGCATGTGCTGCGAGATTTTAAATCCTCTCTGTCCTCAAAGGCTTTAATCTTTTCTCTTCGTTTGTCACGTTCTTCTCGCGTATATGATTTAGATAGGTTTTGCACAAGTTCGACATCTTTCATTTTGTTTTCTAAAGATGCCTCCTCCTCAGTTTTTCCTGGTAGAAGGGGTTCTTTTCCAGAGAAGCCATCTGAAAGGTGGACTTGCAAAGAAGTTGTCTTGCGGTTTAAAAGACTCGATTCATCCTTTACACGCTTCGTCTCCCGTTCAGTGGAATCATTCGATGGGGAGTGTTTGTAGCATTCTGTTTCTACCAGTTGGTTGGAAGACCTAAACAAGAATTTATATTTTTATACATTTCAAATTCACTTAATCTTAAAATTAACTAAAAGGGGTTTTTGTCACAAAAATGTATGTCTCCCGTCTATGTACTCTATGGATGGAACAGCGGCATGTTTTTTGGTATGCAGGGTGAAAGTCAAAACATAAGTTGCAGTTGGTTTTAACAGATTTTAACAGATGTAGGTGAAGCTGAAAAGTGATGTGGAAATGAGGAAATACTTTATGTTTTTACAATCAGAAAGTGAAGATATTGGTTACCTATTGAAAACTGCTGTTGAACATCAGAAGTAATTTAAGCTATCAAACACAGATGGAATTTGATCTATCAGTTGTTCATAGAGGCTCTGTGTTGTTATTGATCCGAATGTTTGTATATTTAATTGCATGATAGCTGTAATAAGTTGGCACAGTTTCCAGATTGTACAACTGCAAGGTTTTTCTCATATATGTGATCAATCAGCGTTTGTCGAATTGTAGTGGGAGTTGTTATAAGTTGATTGAAGTTAGTAATGGTTTGTTCGAGCTCATTTGCTGGAACTGGTGCATATAAGTCACCGAGAACAATTGTTTATAAATTGGTATATTGCTAAGAATCAAACTGAGCAGTTTACAGAAATAATAGAGGTGAAGTTGTCTAGGTTTATTAACATTCAATTCTGATAGACGGAGATGTTATATGAACACCAACACATTCAGTATCAGCCATAGAAGTATCAATGGGCATAAAGTCAAAGTCTTGGTGGACAAAGATGCCAACACTTCCTCTTGGAGACTGGTTGTTTTGGTGTGTTGGCCTATGAGTGAACACAACTTGTCCACGTTTCCTGAAGGGCTATAATATCAGTCTGGTGGAAAATTAATTGTTTTTAATGTCATGAGAATGGGGGAAAAGTGATTGCCGAACAAGGTTTTTCTATTTTTAGCTCTGATGGCCATTTTGTGCAGAGAAGTGAAATGTGCTGGCGATATGCATAAAAAGGATTAGTGCTGATCACTCCGTTAAACGCGGGCAAAGTTTTTCTATTTTTAGCTCAGACTTCCATTTTGTGCAGTGACGCGGAACGTGCAGGCGATATGCACAACTGACGTTGGTACTTATCACTCCTGTGAAGTTTCGTCGAAATCCCCTAGCAGTTTGACCTGTGAAAGCCGGACAAGGTTTTTCTATTGTTAGCTCAGGTGGCCATATTGTGCAGCGAAGCGGAATGTGCTGGCGATATGCTCAATTACCGTCGGTACTGATTACTTCTGTGAAGTTGTCGAAATCCCGCCAGCAGTTTGACCTGTGAAAGCCGGACAAGCTTAATGCAGACGGACGGACCGCGAAGGCAAAAACAGTATGTCTCCCAAATATTTTGGGACACATAATTACATGTGTATGTTTTATTAATAATAATGCAGAATCTATCTGCCAACTCGCATTAACTTTTTTGTGAATTCTTCCTGGAGGTTTGAAGAAAACTAAAAGTGCCGACAAGAGAAAAAAAGGGCTCGGTATAGGAACACCCATCCCCTCAACCCGTTCCGGCTTAGTGTATGCGAAACAAACGAAACAACACGTGTCATTAAGCACTTAACTTTGCTCGTATACCCGACTGCTAACAAAACCTTACATGTTTTCATGCTGACTAACTCCCTAACCACTTGTCATGTTCGTTTCAAACTGAACGAATACTTTTACTTACAAAAGAAAAAAGTCTGGCATAAAGTTGCCGATATATATTTACGTTATCTGAAGTTCATCGAATTCATTCAAACTACTAGTACTTGAATTAAGTTTGAACTTTAATATTACGTCATCTGTTTCACATTTACCGAACTCTACATATCAGCATAAATGCGGTATGGAAACAACAAACTTACTGATTTCATACTACCGCTTGCAAAACTATTTAGAGAATTGTCGCTGCGCTGCTACCGGAAATCTTCATTCATTATGTTGTTTTTTTCCTAACCGCTTTTCCATTTCGTACACAGAATGACACTAGAATGACACTGTTGATAGGTAAAAGGCGTAGTTTGAAAGAAACACATTTGGCGGCTCTTTGATTGATTCTTGACAGGTGTACCGACGAGTCTCGTTCTTTACATAACAGTGTAAACTCTAATCAGTTTTGCAAGCAGTATTAAGTACCTTGTTGACAGTTGGTTTTGCGCAATCATTGCTTAACCAAGCGTCTCTTTAGTAGCACTTCTAGTAGATCTGTATGTCAGGTATCGTGTTTATTATTATTATTATTATTATTATTATTATTTCCATCATTATTATTATTATCATTATTATTATTGCACAATAAAAATTAATTATACCCGTTTCTGTTTAGAGGAAGGCTCATCACTGCGTCCAGGTAATATTCAAGAACTACATCACTGAAAATAAAAGAAATCCTTTTTTAAACAAGAGGGCCATGATGGCCCTGGATCGCTCACCTGAGTACTTTGGCTGTAGGTTTGCTGTTAAGCAGTATTTCATTTTTTAATTGAAAATATATAAGGCCTACAAACCAAATATGTAAAATATCAGTCAATAAATAAAGGCTCTGTGACAGAAAGTAGAAATATCTATTATAAGCTATGGTGACCTTGACCTTGACCCAGTGACCTCAAACACTACCCATGGGTAGAGGTCCATGCAAGGAACCTATATATTGAATATCAAATATATTGGTCTATAAATGAAGGCTCTATGAGGTACAGTAGATAAATCTAATTTTAGCCTCCGTGACCTTTAACCTAATCTAATAATTTGGAAAAGCTTGATGAAGCTTGCTTCATGCCAAATTTTAAAATTCTAGGCCTTGTGGTTTCAGACAAGAATATTTTTAAAGATTTCCTTTTTTACATATTAAGGGCCCCCGGGGCGGGACCAATTTTGACCCCAGGGCCAACATTTAAGGAATATTGGTAAAGGTTCTTTACACAATACTCAACACCAAATATCTAAGGTCTAGACCTATTTGTTTTTGGAGAAAAGTTATTTTTCATGTTTTTCCTATAAAAATCTATGTAAACCAAGGGAACCCTGGGGCGTGGCCAATTTTGACCCAGGGAACATAATTTGAACAAATATGGTAGACATCCACTAGACAATGCTACATACCAAATATCTAAGCTGTAGGCATTGAGGTTTCAGACAAGAAGATTTTAAACAAGAAACATGGCAATGCCACGAAACCAGGTTTTCAAAAATGTTGTTCTGATTCTATACTATAGTATGAATTTTGGAATGAAGATTGCTATGAATATTCAAAAGATTATAACATGACATGAAGGAAAAGATAATATTCATGAGAATACATGATAATGAGTAGGATGTAAATTTCGGCTAACAATACTGTCTGCAAGGAGTATACTTAATAATGAGACAACAATTTCTGCACGTCATCTTGATGTGGTAAACATTTGTCTGAAGTTTCATCAAAATTCTTCAAAGGGTTGAAGAGTTACAGAGCGGACAGGATTTTCAATGTTAATGTCACTGTGACCTTGACCTTGGAGCCAGCCATGCGGAACATGCGTTCTGCACGTCATCTTGATGTGGTAAACATTTGTCTGAAGTTTCATCAAAATTCTTCAAAGGGTTGAAGAGTTACAGAGCGGACAGGATTTTCAATGTTAATGTCACTGTGACCTTGACCTTGGAGCCAGCCATGCGGAACATGCGTTCTGCACGTCATCTTGATGTGGTAAACATTTGTCTGAAGTTTCATCAAAATTCTTCAAAGGGTTGAAGAGTTACAGAGCGGACAGGATTTTCAATGTTAATGTCACTGTGACCTTGACCTTGGAGCCAGCCATGCGGAACATGCGTTCTGCACGTCATCTTGATGTGGTAAACATTTGTCTGAAGTTTCATCAAAATTCTTCAAAGGGTTGAAGAGTTACAGAGCGGACAGGATTTTCAATGTTAATGTCACTGTGACCTTGACCTTGGAGCCAGCCATGCGGAACATGCGTTCTGCACGTAATCTTGATGTGGTAAACATTTGTCTGAAGTTTCATCAAAATTCTTCAAAGGGTTGAAGAGTTACAGAGCGGACAGGATTTTCAATGTTAATGTCACTGTGACCTTGACCTTGGAGCCAGCCATGCGGAACATGCGTTCTGCACGTCATCTTGATGTGGTAAACATTTGTCTGAAGTTTCATCAAAATTCTTCAAAGGGTTGAAGAGTTACAGAGCGGACACAATTTCGTTTGACGCCCGCCCATCCGCCCATCCGCCCGCCATACCCCAATCTAATAACCAGGATTTTCAAAATTGAAAACCTGGTTAAAAATTGCCTTTTTTAAATATTAAGGGCGCCCGGGGCGGGGCCAATTTTGACCCCGGGGCCAATTTTGACCCCGGGGCCAACATTAAACAATACTGGTAAAGGTTCTCAACACAATACTCCACACCAAATATCTAAGGTCTAGTCCTATTAGTTTGGAAGAAAAAATGATTTTTCATGTTTTTCCTATATAAGTATATGTTAACCAAGAGAACCCTGGGGCGTGGCCACTTTTGAACCAGGGGACATAATTTGAAAAAAACTTGGTAGACATCTACTAGACAATGCTACATACCAAATATCTAAGCTGTAGGCATTGTGGTTTCTAAAGATTTTTAAAGATTTCCTATATAAGTCTATGTAAAATGAAGTGACCCCTGGGGCGGCGCCAATTTTGACCCCAGGGAAATAATTTGAACCAGTTTTGTAGAGTTTCATAAGAGGGTGGTAAATGCCAAATATCTAAGCTCTAGGCCATGTGGTTTCAGAAGATTTTAAAAGTTTTTCCTTTAGGTTGCAATGGCAACCAGAGTTCTGCATGGAATTGTTTTTTTTAACAACTGTGGAAGAGCTTTATGCAAGGAACATCCATGGAAAGTTTCATCAACTTTGGTCCAGTGGTTTAGGAGGAGATGTTGTTTAAAGCAAAAGTTGTTGACGCACGACGGACACAGGGCGATCCGAAAAGTTCACCATGAGCACAAAGTGCTCAGGTGAGCTAAAAAAGCATATGAGGGCTGTATGATAAGTTCGCCAACTCTTCTGATAACTGATGTAATTTCTGTTGGATTGCTTAAAACCCATGTATAACAAATCTAAACTTCTGAAAAACATGTTGTAGAAATAATGACTTTGTTTCAAAAAAATGTAAATAGTCATGCAGTGAGACAACTTGAGATCTTACATGAATTTTTGTACAACAATGATATGTATCAGAATACTAAATACGCGAAATATGCACTATACTGATTATTTTAGGCATATTTTCGAGAGGGATATTCTTTGACGTCATCAAATTTTTTACACGGTATATAAGAAAGAATACTGAAGTATTTCACATACAACAAGGAAAACACAGTATTGAGTCGTGGGGTAACATATGAAGGCTACGATAATCAGGATTTATGCAGTAGTAACTCGGTCAAGGTCTATGTGAGCTAAGGTCAAAGTTGTAATCCACAAGCAAAATTATAAGTATAGTTCAAATTTACATACTGTAGCTGCAGAAACAAGAAAACAGGTCAGTAAGTCAAGGTTATGTTGGCTAGGGTCAAAGTTTAAATCTACCTGCAAAATAGTAAGTAAAGTTCAAAGTTCCATGTTGTAGCTGCAAAACAAAAGGTGAAGGTCAATAGGTCAAAGTAAATGTCGGCTATGGTTGCATTGGAACTCTACATGCAAAGTTATATTCAAAATTTCTATACTGTAGCTGCGAAAACAAAGATGTAGATCAATAAGTCATGTATAAAGAAGAAATTATTTGTTTTTCCATATAAGTATACATGAATATGTGACCTCCCCATCCCCAAGTTGGGATCAATTCTTACTCTAGGGAGACAATTTGAGTACTCTTTGTAAAGGTCAAGTATAAAATGCTTCATACCAAAGATCTAAGTTCTACAGTCTATGATTTCTGACAGGAAGATTTTCAAAAATTGTGTATCTTAAATAAATAAGACCCCTGGGGTGGGGTCAAATATAGCACCAGGGACATAATTTGTTCAAACCTGGTGAAGGTCTATTAAACAAAGCTACATACAAAAAATCAAATCTCCAGGGCATAAAGTTTCATTCAGGAAGATTTGCATAGTTGTCTCTATACCACTTTTTGTAAAACAATTGACGCCCCCTTACAGGCGGGGTCGATTTTGACTCTAGGGACAAAAAGAACAATCTTTGCTAAAGTAAACTATACAACGCTATATACCAAATATATAAAGACTAGGGCCTACGGTTTCTGACAATAAGATAGTTGAAGATTTTTTTATTATTTTATACAAATAATACCCCTGTGTTGGGGTAAATTTTCACCCCAGGGAAATAATATGAATTAACTTGGTAGAGGACGCCTAGGTGACATTCAATGCAAAGCCCTAGGCCTTGCGGTTCCAATCCCTTTTATAATTCTAGAAATACGCTGGGACAAGCATAATAACATGTTTACAAAACTTATAATTGGAAATAACTCAAAAATAAGGGACAGCTAGAGTCATTGTTCTTAAACACCGCATTTCCTGCCACTCCCCTCTATCTATGTGCCCAACTTTAACTAAATTCATAGTTTCATAGTTATGCCCCGGCCAAGCAAAATGTACTGAAGGGAGATAATGGGAAAACTAGTCAAGATGAGTTACGGTTCTTGTGCATTGCACTTACTCTTAATTTTATCTATCGTCTTATGAAGTTATAAGTAAATCCCTCCATTGGTTTTTTTAATTATACGCCGGTCGGACAAAATCTGCAAAGCATTAAAAAATGTGATAAGGGGAAAAATAACTGAAAAATGGGGCAAGGAGTTACAATTTCTCAACACTGCACTTCATGTAAATACTCTTTATCAATATCTTTAATATCAATTAAATCCCATCAATAATTTAAGAATTATGTTTTGGACAGGCATTGTAACATATTTGTTAAGGGAAATAACTCAAAAATGGGGCAACTAGAGTTAAGGTTCTTAAACACTGCAATTTTTATCACTCCCCTCTATCAATGTGCCAAATACCAACTAAATACCTTTAAGGGTTTAAGAGATATGCTCATGAAAATCAAAATGTACTAAGGGGAGATAATGAGAAAACTAGACAATATGAGTTACAGTTTTTGTGCATTGCACTTACTCTCAATGTCCTCTATCATCTTATGAAGTTTAAAGTAAACACCTTCATTGGTGTTTGAGTTATACTCTGGAAAAAAACGGACAGACGAACAAACGAACAGACAAGTCGCCGACTGTATGCTCTCCCTTCAGGGAACATAAAAATAGACCAGGTAGAGTTATGGTTCTTGTGCACTGCACTTCTACTAATTGCAAGAAAGCTGCACAGCAAGTTAATAAGCAACGGAATTTTGGTCGGAACAAAGTATGGACGCCCCCGCCCGCCACGGGTTTTCACTTAATATGTCTTTAGACGGGCGTATTAAAAGAATCGTTCTTTTGTAGGACTTGTATTCAAAGATTTTGTATGAAACACACAAATCTAAAACAAACGATAATTATTATTATCATAATAAAAACCGTTATAAATTCAAGTTTGAAATATTTGCCTGCCTTGAAATCTTTGCTTTTAATATTTCCTGTCTTTCCTAAATGAAACCATAAGTTGATCTCAAAACTGCTTTTTCTAGGCTTAAAACAACTAAATAAATTCATTTGAAATAGTCCAAATCAATTTGTAAATAAAAAGTACAAATAAGAATATTGATTTCTGTTACTGTAACAATAATAGAATTTAAAATGTTGGCGAATTCCATGCCATACTTGTGTTAAGTACAGAAAATGAACTGCTAATACAATATAATTAAGATCTGAAGATTTTAAGTAAGTGTAGAAAAATAGATTGTCTGGCGCATGAGACGGAAAGTCAGTTTGATCGTTTCAAAAGTATGATTTTGAGATGTTGCTTAAACACCAGGCTTTGCACCGACTTTGTATACTAGAAACAATAAAATAAAGACAACAAAATACTTGTAAAATAACTTGAATGTCATAGGAATAGCGAAATATTCTTAATATACTTATGTAGTTTATACCAGTACACAATGTAAAGCTAAGGTTTTTCTTTTTTCTCTTGCTAGAAGTTTTCAGTACGGGTCGGAACTATAATTTCTGCTGTCGCGAAAATCCACGATTTTATTTTGTGTGTCGCATAGTAAACTTTATCATGTTACATATTTTTGTAATGAACTATAACTTGATAGATAAACCTATGTACAAAGAAGAACTTTGAATAATGTTTAAGGATTGATACTATTTCATTTAAATTTTGTTTTGTTCAATTGAGTACAAATTGTTATCATAACTCATGATAACATTTTGTTCCAGAAATAAGCGTTTCTTCAAAAACGAATACACCTAATTATGATTACAAAGTGTCAGTATTAAGCATATTCTTTTATAAATCATAAGGTACAAGGGAGACAACAGAGTCCCCCTTGAAAATTCATTGGTTTGAGCTGATGATAAATGTATCACACAACTGGTTGAGAAAATTCTTTTTCTTCATACTATATACATGTAACTTTTGTCATCAGCTAGTATTGGATGCACTTCAGTGCCGATTATGCTATGTTGTGCTGTGAGTTTTGGTTAAGTTATAAAAAATATATCTTAAGTTTATTCAAAGTGGAACATGAAAATTATATCAATACATATGAATTGAAACTTCATTCCAATATTGCGTAAGAATAAAAATATAGTAATTCTTTCTGGCACTAATGTTATCTTATACATCTTGACAACATCTGGAGTCGTCTAATGAGTGGGCGATGTTATGATCGAAACAATTATCACGAAACACGTATCATAAAACATGTAAATATATACATATATGTTAAGCGCGTCCAGTTTTCAGGCTACTAAACTTCCTTATAGATGTAGAGAAGAAAAGAGTATGAATGAAAAGTAAAAAATAAGTATAGATAAAAAAAGATACAGAAACTTCAACTTCCGCATTTCAATTGATTTAACGTAACAAGTACGTTAAACAATTACGAAATATTGCTTAATCTTCATATCTTCTTCCGGTTATGACTAATGATACTGCCGCTTCCCATGACTTTCTTATTTTCACACAGCATGACAGCTCAGTGTATGAACTATGGAGCGGTTCCCACAATTATTAAAGGTACTAGTTTCGATTCTTAGCCGCAGCCTGAGGTATCCATCCCCCTTTAACGTTTTAATCCACATTTTGGAATGCATTTCTCAGTGCGCCTTGATATATCAGAAGACATTATGATTGAACTGAATTACTTTGAAGCTTAACAATTATTTCTTATGACAATTAAAACAATAATCAGAACAGGTGTTATATTAAATGCAACAATAGATATAAATGCTTTAGCAACAAAGGATAAAAGAACCTTTTTTTACTTACTGTTTTCGATCCTCCCTGGTCTAGTCAGTTAGTCTAGTGACACTGTAACTATAAACGATCTCATCTAGTTTTCAGAAAATCGCATTACGTCATTTTATTTTTAGACATTCGACCTACGGGAAAACCAGAAATTCAAACCAATAGATAAGCGATAAGTTCTATTATATAACGATACAAAGCAGGTGCAGGTGTTTGACCTATAGTGTGGTCTCTATTTACAGTCGGTGAAGAGTTTTGTTAATGTGAGAGGATACGTGCAAGAAAGAATGACTTCATGTTCATTTATATGCTCACAGCGATACAGGAGATCATCGGAAAGATAAATTTTAATGTAAGTAGAGAAGCGACGGTTCAAATTATCAATAGTTCGAACTGTTGACCCCTGGATAATACATAATGCGTTGCCACTAATCCACTGATTTTGCTTTAAGAGCAGTTATTCCTTTTAGATAAATTGTTTCAAGATATCACTTGACGGAGTTAATCTATTGATAGTTTAGCAAAATAAACATTTATTTCGGGTAATGTTATCACTGCGAGTTGATTCAATGGCGCTTTACTGGAGGAGGAGTTGGGGAGACACGTCTCACCCCCCACCAATCCCTACCCCACATTTGGCCGGTGAAGTTTTTTTACTTCCCAGTTTCCCCTATGAAATGTATCTACCAATTCACAAATGCCTAGCAAACCTCTAGTTCATTTAAATGATGCAAGATATAAGTATTGATTTAAATATGTTATTCAATACTTTAACAATGACACTGTTATAAACATTATAATAGATAATAATAATGACTGGAGAAAAACATAGGTTATGAAATCACCATCCTCCATCTTGTGCCTTTCTAGTCCTGAATTTCTGGATCCGCCATTGTTGCAAAATCATGTCAGTAGCACGTTTCTTTTCACGGACTCATCCTGCATTCTTTTCCCTGGTTTCGAACACGGGTATTGAACTTGAAATAAAGATAATGCTAAATAAGCTGTCAGTCCTAAAATTTGCTTTGTAAAACAGGACATCTACAAGAAAAAAAACTGGTGAAGCATATATTAATGCGCATAATGTTTTATAAAAACAGAACTATAGCATTATAAACTGGATCAGTGATTCATCAACTTTTTACATAGATATGCATGCACTATTGTTATCATGTTACTTTACATAAGGATAGGTTTCGATTTCAGAAAACAGCTAAAATTGCAAGGACTTTTTAAAGGCTAAAACTAGATTTCTTGAAAATCATAATACAATACAGGTTTGATAAGCAGCCAAAAAAGCTGGATTGACAGATGTTGAATGTTTAACTGCAAGGTTTAAGTAAAATTTCGATACAGATAATGTTTAATTAAGTTACAATAAATTGCAGTTTTGTTATAAAATTAATGGGAGAGGCAAACAGTAGAATATTTTTTTTCCTTTCAACATATCTTTCATCTGTATAGCGGATCTATTGTCCAGTGGTAACACACAGGACTGATATTTTCTTTCACTAAGCTATGAACTGAGTGATGGAATCACATCAATCACCTAGGCGTCGTCTCTGAACCATTATCAATTTCACACAAAAAAGAACCTGAAATTAAAATTAATGATACTAACTTGCATGATAATTGGTTCAAAAATGTCGATATTCGGCTGTATTGAATCTATAACAATTTAAACCGGCCGGTATTCAAAGATCGTGAAAACTAAAGTAAATCAGAGGTTAAAAGTGCATCCGACACAGTTCGAACCTAAGACCACCGGGACCACCTTAGCTAGTCGGGCGCTTGAACCGCTTCTGTTCATCGTCGGCACTAAACTTTTTCCCTTTTTAACTCGGCGGTCCTGTCTTTTAATCCTGACACCAGTATAGTACAACTTACGGAGAAAAGTCTTGTTTTATTAATTAGTTTGTTAATAATATCATTTTTCATACTTAAGGAAAAATAGAGGTCCAAGGACACAATAATTCAGTTGAAGTAAGTAATCTTCATTCTTTTAAAACTCGTTCATATTTTAAGAAGCAGCCTTATTACTTGGATTAGCCTTAATAAATTACTTGGATTAGCCTTATATTTAAAGCCTTGTTGTTCTTCATCGCTCATGATCTATATACAAAGGGAAATAGATATGGGGTCCTATAGTTCAACAAGTTATTCTTAGTTACTTCCCCTAACAATATGATTTTAGTCAAACTGTCTATTATTATTTCAAGTTATTTGATATTTACGAGATAATCAAATGTAAAGGTAATTGTTTGTTTCTTTTTAAATGTATTGTTTCCGCCTACCTAATTAGTCTAACTGTAAATTATACGATTTACGTAAAATTACCAAAATGAGACCGGATTATAGGTAAATAAGATCATGTGTTTTGTTGTTGTTGTTTTCTGGGGTGATATTTTATCTATTTTCAACCCTGTATAAACGTTATAAATGTATTTTAAACCAACTAGAATATTGTATCTTCCTGTTTTGATAATCACCACTGACCAGTTCATCCATGGTCTGACCATGAGTAATACATGATTTTGTAAGACCTTTTTTATTATGCGCAATAGTGCCACATTTACAAAATTCATAATTTTATTGATAAATTTCTTATGGCAGATTTTAAGTTGAGGTCAGTGGTTGTTATCAAACTTTTAGAATGTATAAAGACAAAATATAATAAATATGTATAGATGATTTTAGTACATTTATAAAGAAACCATCATTTAGGGTTTAGTACAGTAAAGAGATTTCATTCTTCTATTTTAATATTAACAACCCTAATGTAATTACTCATATAGTTATGTTGTAGGTATAAATAATAGTACAATTTAAGTATTTTAAGTATAACATTCAATGCTTGGAATATGCTGTTTTACTTGTCTTAGAGATATTAATCATGACATGTAAGTGTGTATAATTATGAAAATAAGGGAGGTAAATCTACAGTAGATATTATAGATTTCTGTAATATGGACTGTGGAGTTGCCCCTCTTATAAACTAGAACAGTCTGTTATAATTCTTAAAAGAATGGCTATACAATTAACTGTATGTATATTGTTTTAATTGTATATGTATGTATAGATCAGACTATAATAAATAAATAAATATCAAATAACTCGTTTGTCTGAGCGAATTTTCCCAAGTGGAAGAACAAAGACGGAATGGTTGAACAAAATCATTTTATATGTTACATTGGTTTTCTCCACATACATCTGTAAGACGGAGGATCGAAGTTATTCTTAACAGTTGATAATACAATGGCCTACCATTTCTTCGTTTTCATAGACCAACAGCCGTCTTAGTTGGTCATGTTACATCCGCTCAGATGACTCAGGTTCTCAAATCCTGATTGGATATATTTTAAATATTTTTGTTAGCAACGCGTCTGTTTCAACGGGGGAGCGGATCAGTTGTCCAGTGGTAACGCCCTGGACTTGTAATCCAGGGGTCCCGAGATCGATTCCCCGCTCCTCCACTAACATTACTAATTGTCCTTCGAGTGAGACGTTAAACCGAATTCCCATGTATCAGTGCTGTCCACTGAGCATGCAAAAGAGCCAGGGGTATCTCTATAACGGGATCCTTTCTGTATCTTGCACTATCCCTAACAACCTCTGCAGGGGCGTCGGTCATATGGGTAACCGGTACCGATAATAAATAAACTCATCTAGATAAATATATCAACGGAAGTTAAAACAGTTTCATATAGTATAGTCACTGAACTCCACCCCTACCTTTTCATTTTTTTTAACTTTATTATTAGTCGTAGCTCGTACAGGCCATAACCCTTTGACTCAGACATTAGTTTACGTAAATAAAGAAAAGTAGAGTAGTTTCTTTTACTTATTTGTGTACTCAGTATCAGAAACTAATTTAAAGCGGAATCAAAATTGTAAAACATGTGTAAATCATTACACATTATCTGGTTCCCTGCCTAATATATCTTCTATCACGTAGTGTCAGGGGCAGGTAACCCGGACTAACTAGTACATTCATAGAAACACAAATATCAGTAATACAAGAGTAAAACATCACAATCTTCACCATAACGACCTAGTGACCTAAATTGTATATCATTTATCAGGATAAACACAAAAAATCTATAGTTTTCAAACAAACAACAAAATGACAGGGGTTTGTGAGGGTTTTTTCTAAATTTAAAAAGTAAGGTTTTCATTTCAAGAAAGAAGGTTTCTTGCAGCCTAAGATAAATATTGTGTACCGCAGTCAGCATTATTGTTGGACCCAAAATTACTCAAAACACAAAGGGGCTTTGGATGACTTATCGAAGATGTGAAAAAAGATTGTTCAAGAAATGAAGTAGTTGCTTTTTTGCAGGCAGCCAGTCAAAATATATCTGAACAAACAACAACAACAACAAGTGCTGTATAGGCACATTGACTGATGACATCACAAGCACCTGTTACCAAAATATATAGCTGAACTACTAGTTGGCAAAGAGAACCAATATTTATATACATTTGAAAGCAGCAGAAATTTTAACTTTAGATAACTTTTTTCTTTGTCAGCCGAATTTTAAGATTCTTATATCATTTGAAAGCTCTTCAAATTCATATTTTGAAAATATAAGCAGATTTTGAAATTTTGCTTTTAAAGAAGAAAACTAAACTAATTTATACCTGTCATTTCAGCATTTTTCTAGCAGCTCAGATGCACTATGTTTAACCATTTACAAATAAAAAAGTAAACTCTTTTGACAATTATTTTTTAAATATGTAAAATATGAGTTTACAGACCTTTTAAATGATATAAAATATTGAATTATTTGATGAAAAATGACTTTGTAACTGTAATTACAAAATTACTATGTTTTGCATTTTTATCAACCACCACGTTTTTGCCAACCTTCAAAAAGTTACCTGTATCTCTTATCAGTTACTTGTTACTATTAATAGATTTCAAAACAATAACATTCAACGTTCCTATAGGCTGAGTGTCCGGATATTTTACAAAAAAAGGACTTTTCTTGAAAAGAAGTATTTGTAATTGAAATCTGTAGGTTGCTAACAGCCAAGCCGGTCTAGCGACCTAAGATATACGCAGTGTATCACAGTAAAAAAAAATCTCAGCTGATTTGAAACAAACAAACAAACAATAAAGAGCTGGGTGAATTTTCAGAACTTTTATCCTGTTGATTTTTCATGAAAGAAGAACAAACGCAAGTTAAAAAGATAAATTTCGTAAAAGGAATTATGTAAAATCTGCGAGCGACTTAAGATATTATTTTTGAACTTAGGTTCAACAAACAGCAGAAACACATGGGATTTAGGATGAATTAGGAAGTTAGAGGAATGAAAAGTATTTGCTTTTTATGCGAAAACAGGAGAGATTTTGGATGACTTGTCCTACATCAAAATGAAGTATTTTCGTGAAAAGAAATATCTGATATTTTAGGCTGCAGACCGTCTTAGATTATACATTGTATAGCACAGCAAAAGAAAGATTTCTGAGATTCTTCTGACAAAATACTGAAGTGTAGAAAAACAAGAGTGGATTCGGATATCTTTCCCTAACTTTTAGAATAAAAGTTATTCAGGAAATGAAATGCATGCTGTTTAAGGACGCTAAGAAAAATGTTATTTCTACTATAAGGATAAAATAAGGAACGCAAACGAAGCAGGATGAGGGGAAAATGTTTGCTTTCTTTTTCTCAAATTTATGCCTTCCTATATGAAGGCTGTCGTAAGATGCTAGGAAACTATTTTATCAAAATAAATAGTTTGGAAAACTGCTCACGTATACCGAATTTTCGACAAAAATGTTATCAGAATACTGGATGACTTCCTCGAAATTAGCTATAAAATGTTGTTTTAAGTAGTATTATGTATGTAGCAACTTTGCAGTCTAGAGTATATATGTTTGTACTGCTAGGAAACATATTCCCGAACTCAGTTCAGACAGTTAGTACAAAACGGATCTTAGATGGCTGATCTATTGTTTAAAAATTGGGTCCTTTTATAGTACAGAAGATAACGGCCTAAGTAAACCATGGTTTTTAAAATTAAAAACTTTTTTTTTTTTTGAAAACGTTGTTACACTCTTTTCAAAAGGATTTCGTCTAAATAGTTGCACAGTCGTTTTTTTTTCTCCACCAATACGTAACAGTTACTCTGGAACACGTCAAACTGAGAAAGATATTTTTCCTGAGACAATAAGAGATATTTTACAGAATGTTCCCTCTGTTAAGTCATAAGGAAATATACAATTAGATCTATATATGTTTAATGATCTTATAAGTCTTGTACCAGAATTACATCGTACTTATTTCCTGTATCATTTTATAGAGCGTTTCAGTTAATTTTGAAAACATAAACATTCAAAAAATACAACCCCACTACTTCCATTTAGCGTGCATTTCATATTTTTCCATTTTTTATTACAAACACTTATATTTTCTGTTACGCATGTCTTTATATAGAAATGTTAAGTTATATGCATTTCACAACAAAATTGATATACCCTAATCCGAATATACTTTAAGTATATTTTACTGTATAATTCGTGTTGACCGATAACTGAAGGTAATGTGAATGATTCCTCTAAAAGTATTTGCAGATATTCTTTTCTCCAATCCCTTGATCACAAACATACATCAGCTAACGCGAAATCAATTCTGTAAAAATAGTTTATTTATTTCCACGACACGTTACCATACAGTTTTTAAGTAGCGCTCATAGATAAGTAATCGTGCTAGTTCAAATCCCGGTCGGTTAAATTACATGTGTCAATTTAGCAAGGTTGGTGAAAACACCTTGTCAGTACCCGAGAAACAGCGGGTTCCTATTATTGCCTTTCTACCCCCCACAATTAAACCAATCTGTTTAATTCGTTTAAACCAACAATTTCATTAACTTGAAAATTATACCCTTTTCTATTGATATAAAACCGCAAACCAATCGGTGCAAACGGACAATTTTTTAAGCTCCGCCCTAATGTCGATCTTGCAATCTCAGCAACCAGTCTAATGGTCACGTGACCAAACGACGGTCACAGGCCGTTTAAGTCATTGTTGAAATGGTATTTAATTCCCTATTATTAACATTAATTTCGCATTAAGGAAGATACTTGTGGATTAAGGTTGAACACAGATGAAAATTTAGTCGGAATATCTAGACAATTTAAAGAATATGTGCAAATTGAAGTATTTGATTTTTTTATTTGATATTTTTAATTAAAAAGTTTAGGTGTTATAACTTATTTATACAGAAGCTTTGAAAGTAAAATATCGCAGAACCATAAAAGAAAATATAGATCTTAACTTGATATATTAACGTTGAAAGAAAGACACAAGAAACAAGTCGGACAAATTGCACTGAGACATATCACAGTTTGAATCCGCATGGATATCTAAGTGAGGCAGACGTTATTTTGGAAACAGACGATAATCGTCATGGAGTGTCCAGTCTTTCAGCCGGCACTGCCCTTCAGGTAAGTTGTAACAGTTTTGCTCCATTAGAAAGACGAATATCATTTCATTAAAAATCTCTAAAATTTGGTTCTTTTCCACTTTAAATAATACTAGTATTTCTACCTGTGCACATCCATTCGGTCTTGTGATCTGCAAAGTTTGCTGCTTTTTGAATGTTTTCAATGCAAACTATATGTTTAAGATGAAAGCAAAGCAAATCTACTTTAGAATTGTAGCAGAGTAAGAATGAAACGTTTGTTTTGGACGATAAGGCCTTCTCTTATTCTTACGCGACTGCCGGAAAAAAGAAACAAGCTTGATTCAGGCAAAATGTCAATATTTAAAAAAAAAAAAAAAAAAAAAAAAAAAACTTACGCCGTTAAATCGCTGTAATTTCTTCCGTAGTTTCAATCATGACAATACCAGTTATACTTCTTTTTTGCATTTTTTGGTATCACGTTTTTGTTGACAAAGTTGGTCTACTTTAACTCTCTGGTTTGGTTTACCCATTGTACTGGTTGGTCATTAAACCTTACCCAGCACACACGAGAGTAAAAGATAGGGTAAGGTACAAAAAGGGCATCCCATTCCAAGGACACACCCGATTTTCTTTATGTCCTTTGTAAAGTTTTGATATATGGCAGGTAGGTGTAACATCTCATCCGAAATACTATGTGCATTGGCCATGTATCGGGCATCGAACCTGCGAACCTTGAAATATCAATTTAGAAAAAACCTGCTACATAACAATTCAGTTCCAAGACGATCATATTTATAATACGGTATCTTTCAGCAAACATTTACAAACAATAACTTCTGACCTGAAACATGCAACAAACCACTGTTTCCTATCACTAAGGAATTAAAGTGGTATTTTTGGTCTTTGCTATTTTGAAGGCCCTGACTTCAGATTTCTAGAATGAAATTATATATATACATGTATTATCATTATATATAATATATCTACACTTGAGAAAGTAGCAATAACAATCATTTGCAGTTATGATACATTTTAATCACAATGTTGCAGGCGCATTAGAAATTTTAAGAAGTTTTGAACACTTATTTTTCTTCTCAAATATTCTCTTTTTATATTTTTGTAACAGAGGATATACATTATAAACAAATTTCATGTCACGGCACATTGGTTCGAGTTGTCTTTTATTTTAGAATATACAGAATATTTGACTCATTACAAATGCCATTCCGTTACTTTATATACATATCGTTACTTTATATACATTACCGCTACAAACTGTTTCATCTAGCGCTAATTCACCTTATCATTTAAAGTATCTAAAGTTTAACTGAACGTTTGCCTTGTATGTTATGTCTAAGAAACTATATTAAGAGTGCACTGTACTATATCGAAATATGCCTTTATTTCTTTTTTTCAAAATATATCATAACTTAAGACTTTTAGAACTGAAGTCAATCTAGAATTGCATTTTTTTGCAGATTTAACGATATTTTTTACATCTTTTTATTATAAGTAGTAATATAATCATTGTAATTATTATAATCATCATCATCATCATCATTATTATTATTATAATTATTACTATTATTATTATGAACTAAAATAAGTATAAATGCACGTCCTGTATCCATGTATATTTCTGTAGACATTTTTGAAACACAAATAATAACTGGTATTAAAATTCTTTTTCATATCAGTTTTCAACAAAAACATAAAACAAAAATCACAAGATTCAAAATTTTTAATCTTCATAGTAATTAATGTTGCATTTAGGTAGCTTTCGAAATATATAGCCTCTGTCAGAAGTGGTCATGTTCTATAACTTAGTGTAGAGATCGCTTCCAAATACTAGTAATAATATTAATATTATAAAATAAACAGATCTATCACTCTCAAACTATAGGTTTCGGTTCTATACTGAACATCAAGAATTTTAGTTCCACGAAAAGTATGACTACTCGTTCACTATTATCATATCATTTTTTCTTTTCGTGCTTTTTTTAACTCATAAATGTACGTTGCTACAATCTTTTATAAGTCTTTTTGTACAGATGAACGTCTTAGAATATTTAATACTCTATTTTATTTAAAATCATGTAAATTTGAATGATTTTGAATGAATAATTATCCAGTATAATAATGTGGTCAAACATTCTACAACAGGTAAACTTAATGCTTTAGTACTAGTGTTTATATAGACAGTTCTTGTTGTATCAATTGCACACTTCCTAAGTGTCAAAATGCCAACAACGGAAATGTTTGAACTTATATTCTTCTATAAATTATCAATTGTTTTCCATTTTAGAGTAAAAAAGGCGATGAATTAGATATGAACTATATAATCAGTGAATTGCAGGGTGTGCTCCTTTAAGAATTTTCATATATATTTTTTATCATAACATAGTGTATGTGTTAAACTTAAAGAATTAGAAAAAGCAGCTTTATAAAATGCATTGAAAAAAATCAACAAAAAGATATTCAACTACGTTTCGAGATATTTCACTTTAAGTCACATTTGTTTTCATTTTACCTGAAGGCAAACTCAATGTATGACTTCAATTTTCACTGACAGTATAAACTCTTCTCATCCTAGCAATACCTTGCTTTAATAATAATGAGTTTTTCTCTTTTTTCTCTCCGAAGACCCATAAAAAGACCCATTTGTTTCTCACGTTTGTTTCTTTCTTTCGTTTTTCTTTCTTTCTCATAAAGAAAACCGACTAAAAATGAAAATTTAGCATAAAAAAAGAAAATGTCTACTAGTCCTAGTTCTGTCCTTTCTTTGTTTATATTCTATCTATTTTCTCTCGTTTAAATGTATTTCTTTTATCTTTAATCAGTTATTCACTCGATCGCTTATTGGCTTGCTTGCTCACTTACTTTTCATTTTCTTTTTATTTCAGGCATTCAACATTTTTACTTTTAACTATATTGAGATCTATCTGGCGCTTTTTTAAATTCATCTTACACTTTTTTTCCAGGCCAATTCCTATGTACAGTCAAAGAGGACAAATAAACCCTCTAGGAGGAAGCGATATACCATCAGGACAGACAACACTTCATGTGAGCAGTCATGAGGATCATTTAATGCTAGCAAAACAAATCAACCTGATATCTCAAATGGGACGTCTAAGAGCTCTAGGAGAATATCAGCTTAACCAAGCCGGACACCAGGGGAATATCAGACCAGCTCACTCACTTCACGATGCAAACAAATTCAGTGTTAAAAATCTCACCACGATTGGCAATATTGGGCAAAGTCAGGCGATGGCTCCGCTAAAGGCGCAAAATTTACAACAGCCGAAACTGTTTGGTTTTGACGTTTCAAAGACACAAACTAACGTGAATTTAGCACCAAATGCAAATCAAGTGGATCCTAATCGAGCGATAATTGATAGAATGACAGTTCCTGTGATAGTGCCGTGTGCAAATCCTTTTACGTCACAGTATGGCTACGGCAGGAAAGTGTTTCCATGTCCACAATGCCGTTACACTACAGACAGGAGAAATAACTTGAAGAGACACATGCTAACAATGCACCAAACATGCGCAAAAACTCTTGAATGCTGTGGAATCGTGTTTTCTACGAAGGCTTCTTTGAGAGAACACGCCATGATTTTTCATTACCATGGTTACACTTGCTTTTACTGTGGACGAAGATTTTGCAGAAAGGCGTTACTAAAGAGACACCTTTCAGTACACAATGGTCAGAAAGACTTTGTTTGTCCCGTTTGCGACTATGCAACGAGTCATAAAAGTAATTTAGAGAGACATAGAAAAGTTCATTGCAGACCGGAAGACAGGAAATCTGGCGAAATTGATTGTGGAGAGGAAGAGGAAATGACGTGGCGACCGGAAGTTCATGGAACCGACAATAATAACAATCATAATGTTTTGAGTAGTTCGGATGACGAAAATGAAGAAATAAATGTTGATTCAGACTAAAATAATTGCATTAAATGTGTTCCCCGTGTGTTGTCTCACTAGAACTGTGATGTCAGATTCTAAAATTAATCAACCACTACAAAACAAAATTGATTAATGCGATTACAGTTAAATAAGGTATACCTTTTACACGTTCTTAAAGGACCAAGTGCTTTGCACTTTTGTAAAGTGAGAATGATTTTCCTTTTTGAATAGTGGCTGCTTACAATATATACCGTGTGCTTTGATTCTTATAAAATGTTGAATATTTTAAATTATAGTTTTGTTTCTCAAATAAACTATAGAACATATAATAATGTTTGTTTCATTGCTCAAACATATGCACATAACGTCAGGGCTACTTAAAAGTGAGAATACTTCTATCCTGTTATATCAAAAACAATACCACTTTATTATAGATAATTAACCTTTGACAATATCCGTGGACTCGAAGACTTACCTCCCTGCATGCATGATGGAACCAATCACTTATGAGAATAGATTAACAGACAAAATCTACAGCTAGATAAACATATGTATAATTAGCCAAGAATCCACTCCTTCAATCGGCTTTGGATGCAACCACAGGAAAAAGCCCTGTATTTCAGACTTCAGCACCAGATTACCTATCGAGGCTAAAACAATTTTTTTTAATTTCAGTTTTGTTTTAACGTTTTTATATTACATCGACAGGGAAACAAGGTCTTGCAAGTTACATTAATCAGTCTCGAAAAGTGTTCAATGTGGAAAGTCATTGAAGATTCTCTCTCCTGGTAGGATTCGAACCATCGATCTGCAGATCGAAAGTCAGATACTCTACCCCTTGAACATTGCTCCTTGAAATATAAAATTGAAACCAGCAAGAGCAGTTTAATTTAAGCTGTTTAATCATGTTATATGTTGAATAAATGACAAAAATAGAATATTTGAATGATATGGAATTATGTGTACTTAACACATTACTGGTTTTTACTTATAACGAAGACAGGATTTAAAGGTCTTTGACTGCTGCTACCATGGAGTCTACAGCAAAGTTCTCTTGTTTGTAAACCAGTCAAAACACGCGTAGAAATCGAACCAGTCTAGAAGCTTGATATTTATTTTTCTCATTTCTCTGTTCACAAAACAAACATCATTCCATCCCTCTTCTATTTTTTCACCAAAACAATAGGTCCTTGCTTCGAGAAGTTGTATTTACAGCTTTGTTTTAATGGGTTGCTTAGGAAGTCTATTGGTACCCTTATTTATTTCGACCAACCGGGATTAAATCTGGTTTCTGATTGTCTTGCTTGCAGATAAGTATTGTCAATTACTCACGGTGCACATTCCGCACAACTAAAGTAAAATTTCGATGAATGGAGTGAAACGGAATGGATCGAGTGTGGGTTTCCAGGGGCGGATCCAGGATTTTGGGTTAGGGGGGGCGTAACTTTTAATCACTCTAAGCGGGAACGTTTAAATTGCGTGCACTCTGTGTTGTGTACGAGTACATCTCAAAAGGCAATGTTGTATAAAGATAAGCGAGCGAAGCGAGCGAAGAAAAAATAGGAAAATATAGTATATTTTATTGTTTCCATACCAAAGAACATGTAAGCTCCGGGAATTTTAGGGGGGCGTGCGCCGGGTGCGCCCCCCCCCCCCTGGATCCGCTAGTGGTTTCCGATGATGGCAAAAACGTGATTGAATATCTTAAGAGTTTTTAAGTGGAACTTTCACAGAACTTCGCTGAAAAACAAATCTAACAGTTGGTATGTGTCTTTTTTAGAAGGCAGTAGCAGCCAATACACTTAAAACTATTTGTTTCAGTAATCTAGTAATTAAGTATTTAGGGAATAATCTAGAACCCCAAAAAGGGCAGGGTGCTGCAAAATTAGAGCAGGGTTTTAAGGTGTAGCGGCAGCACATTACTGCGCGCGTTCCGACTTGAAAGCATTGTTTTGTCTGCATATTTCCAGGTACTAGTATAGGTTTTGCGCTGTATTTAACAAAAAGTAAGAGATTATTCAATAAATCTTTTATTTTTCATACTGATATGAATTGTTTTATTTCATTATTTAGTGAGAATGTACAGGCACTGAAGATCTGCCAAAAACTAATAACTGTTACTATATCCTTAAACACACATATTCAATTCTTAGAGAATAGGAAACTTTTCTAATGAAAAACTGGCACTAATAATAAAATCATGACCACTTATCTAAATCAATTAATTGAATGTTGTAAGTTTGCCATATAAAGAGTCTCCAAAACACTGTATTCTATTAATATTAAAATTCGACGGGGTCGCGGAAATATATGACATACGGAATTTATCCGAGATTTTCACTTACTGCTTCATGTTTAATGAACTAAATATTTGCTGAAATTGGTTTTCTTGAATTTCCTAATTTTCCTTAAACTTTTCTTACAAATAAATCCGAGAATTGGAACAAATAAAGGCGAAGTCAGGGAGTTTTTAGCGACGATTTCGCCCAGGTTGTCCGCTCGTGAGAGTCCTGCTCTGATCATGAAGGATTCCATTTTTTCACATTCTGGGGCCAATTCGGCCATTTTACATTTTTCTGACAGCATTTTTGTTACATGCATACACGTTTGTTTGCAGTGAAAAGGTGATCAGAAAATTTCATATTTCTTACTAAAACGTATAATTATTTTTTAAATTTTTCTTGATTTCCTCGTAACACCAATACTATTACTTTCGCAACATTTCAATAAGCAACAACTGGGCGAAACTTTATAGGACTGTAAAACATTTAAAAGGACATATTCTGGAAAAGTTTAGTTATCTCTTTCAAGCAAATGTCCACATGGATAATGCCAGCTTTTAGAAATGCTAATCATTATATTATTTCATTCCTTTATGCCTGTGTCATGACAATTATTGACAACTTGTTCGTTTTATCTAGAAGCTCGTATGATCCTCAACATATAATTATAAAATTTTAGAGAATTTACTGCAAATTATCATGCATAACATGCAAAACAGTTAGGAACATGGCAGTCAAAATTTCTAAAATCTAATTATTGTCTCCCCTCATCTTAAAATCAAAGCAATGATACAGTTGTTCATACTGATAACTATAAACTCCATATACTGCTTGAGTATGTATTTTCTTAATTCATCAAATATAACTCCAATTTATTTTCTGCCGTCCTTACCTTGTTGCAAAAACAAAATGTCAACATGTGCAAAAGCATTATCGAGTAAAGGTGTCTCCATTCAGTGGTATACAAATGGAGACTGTTGCACAGTTAACTTTTTCAGGACATTCAAAGAACAGTTTTAATATAGCTGCATAACCGTAAAACTCCCAGATTGTTAATGATTTAAATTGCTAAATTAATAACTTGAAAATATTTTCCATATTGTAATATGAAGGCAGTTATCATTTGCATGTTCTTTCAAAAGATTAGAAACACTGCTTATGATATGAAAATCTCCTCAGTACAAGTCACTAGATTAAAGGGTCAAGGTCAAAGTCGCGTTCACGTTGTTAATAAAAAAGAAATTTAGGGATTGGACATGCACCAACATTAATTTGGTGGGCACTATTCAAATTTTGAGGATTTTTCGCTTAAGGTGAATCAGTCAACTCATGACTTTGAGTATTTATCAACAAAGGTCAAGGTCAATTATCTTAAGTACTCATTGGTTGATTCTTTTTTCTTTACAAATACCACAAGCGGCATTCTGGTAAATGTAAAATTTTTGTTTGATATATTGATATAATAATTAGTTTTAAAAACATTCTTTTCAGTTTACAGCTTGACAAACTCAGCTTTTTCCTTTATTTTGAAATGACATTTTCCATCTAAACACACTTTTACACAGTAGAACAATAAAATATCTGCCTAAAAAATACCACGGAGGAATTCTAGAAATTTTGTATGTAGAAAAAGACACTTGTTAAAATAAATTTAAATATTTTTATTTCATTACATATGATTTTTACTTCCAACTGTTTAAAATTGCATCATATGAAATGTATCACTTTGTTTTCTTTCTTTAATTAGAACATCTGGCCGGATTCACCTATCACTGGATAGCTAAAACATTAAAGTTTCATAATAAAAATCCTGTCCCTACCCTTTACTTAACTGTGATATAAAACTGCATTGAATTCTTAATGAAAGAACCCCCACACAATCCCCAAACACCTGTTATACTGTTATTTTATTTCCTGGACTGTTATCCGGTCCCTATTAATACTGCCACAACTCGCGATCACTCTTGTTAAAATTTTCACGTATATCATTGCACATTAATTCCTCTAAATTAGGTTTTATTTGGTTTTATATAAATCCAATCTAAGACCAGGTGTGTTGAGATATTTGTTTCGTAGTTTTTATAACTCACAGCTGTTCCGACGGACCATGTTTTTCTCCATATCCCGTATCATGTTATAACCACAGCGATACTTAATAGCGATTGTGCCGAATTTGCACGCGATTGTCAAATATTTAAGTAACTTTAAATGGCACTTTCTGCTCAGAGGATATTTAATTTACGTATAGAATCCCAGTTAAGAATTTATATCTACATTTTTGCCAAATTCTAATCCTTCGCTAGAGATACGGAGGTGTAAATTTTGAAAAATATAAGTCATTTCATACTCCAGACGAAAACATTTGTCATGGTTATATTTTTTTCTTCATTTTGCAAAAAACTATCTAATTTATAAACTACACAAACCACTAGAATATTTCAAGGCGAGCACAAGTAAAAAACAAGTTTCTTTCCTTCTTTTTGTCTTTTCGTTTTAGCTACGCTACCTAAAAATATCAATGCCGTCTCGCTCCATATGCATTATGTACGAAGACGACAGAAACAGCATGAACGTAATTTTAAAATTTCTGCAGAGGATTCTGCTCTGCAATATTTATTTTTTGTGCCTTTTGCTTTAAAGCGACTGACTCACAGATGGGCCGACGATGTAAAAAATAAGAAAATGTTCTTACATCTTGAAATGTTTGCTGCAAATGTGAAGAACATATTTAAACTAAGTTACTGATTCATTTTTTTGATACAGAAAAACATCAAAATATAAAGTTTTACACACTTTTATCGGTAAAAAAATCTACCCCGTTAGTCACGGGGTAGATACTTTATTTATAATATTAATTTTGACGCAACCTTACTAGTAGATGCTGTGTCTCAGTGGTCTAGATCGTCGCTGTTTATTTTACTGACCGAAAGGTCGTGGGTTCGAATCCAGGTTAAGTCAAAACCTTTTTTTCAGTTTTCATGGTGTATAGAAGCATAATATTATTTTTTTCCATAGTATATTAAATTCTCTTAAATTTTAAAGAAAAAAAAATTGACGCAACCTTACTAGTAAGTGCTGTGGCTCAGTGGTCTAGATCGTCGCTGTTTATTTTACTGACCGAAAGGTCGTGGGTTCAAATCCAGGTTAAGTCAAAACCTTTTTTTCAGTTTTCATGGTGTATAGAAGCATAATATTATGTTTTTTCCATAGTATATAAAATTCTCTTAAATTTTAAAGAAAAATAAATCAGCAAAATTCTGTGAGTCAGTCGCTATAAATGATTTCCCCTCTTTTACTAAAAGTTTAAGCAAAAGTAAAAACTTGCATATGCGTAGAAAAAATAAATACCGTTATTTAATTACAGTTATGTCTATTTTCAGGAGAGAGATCACATAAGTTGTAACAACTTTCTTCTCAATATGTAACATTTAATGTACATGTTGTGAGATTATGAAATAAATATTATTTAAACTAAAACTATAAGCATAAGCAAATGTAAATTCTTTTCTGTAAAAGAAAGTAACTCAGAGTCGTGAACTTGTTAATTACATCTACAAGGAAATATAAGTTTCGTCATTTGGGGATGCGCTTTCTCTTTTCTCTTTCCAGTTTTCAAGTATTCTTGATCAAATACACGGGAACTGCACACCTTTACGTCGAGACAAACATGATTCTTTAAGTAAAACTGCAACCCCTTAATATACTAGCTTTACGAATTTCAGATACTGTATTTTTCTAGGTAGGTAAGGAAAAACAAAATAAACAATGAAATTTCAAAATAAAGGGACTGATAAATCACCAAACAGAACTATTCTGAAATGGGGAAACATGTCTGCCGAATAGCAATGAGTTTAATCTCGTCTTTCACGAAGATGACCCAGGTCAGTGTCACATACCAGTTTTGACAAACTTATCGTTTTAAACCATTAAATGGGAATGTCTTTATTTAGCGCCGCTGGACATGTGATCAATATGGCGTCCAAGATGGCTTCCCGCCGAGAGAATTATGGGTATCGACACTTAAACGAATAAAATGTCAAATGCGTCCCTCTGTATAAACAAATGGACAAATGGAGGAGCTAACCTTTGTAATGACTGCTCCTTTTTGTGGTTGAATGTCACTGTTTTTAAAAAGATAGAATAGAGAATAAGACATGAAGCAAACAGAAATATGTGAGCATAAACACAGAGATAATTCAAATACCCATGAAATGTGTCTCATGTTTGTGTGTATCCGTCATCAATTTCTTCAAAAGGCATAGATAACTCTCTTTTTTCATTTTGACAAATATGTTGCAAAGTTTTTTTGTGGGAAAAAAACGTTTTCTGTTATGAGCTATAAAATGTCTTTTTATTCGCAGGACAACGGCTTCCCTGTATGGAGTTCGACATTGAGTGACCTTCTTATATATATATACGTGTAGAATGAACTAAGCACTCACTAAAAAATACTTATCAGAGAGAGAAGAAGTATTCAAAATATGTAGGAAACGTTCGACCTTCATTGTCGAAATTAATAAAACTACGTTTGTGCCAACTAAATCTTTTTCTTGCGCAGCTAAGGAAAAGTAATGAAAATCATGCAATGCAAGCATTTAATGTCTGCAGCTGTCGCCTTGGTTATTATATTTTTCTATATACTAGTAACACCAAATGGTTGTTGTCGTTTTGATGCAACTCGGGTTTCACAAAATGTAAAATGTTATGTTTATTTGTGTTTCAAAATAAATAAATTATGACCAAACAATAGGAAGGCTGTTTAACCTATAGGATATCCGGCTAACCAATCCCAAATTCTTCCGTTAGGATACTCACGGGCTTATGTTGTTGCACATTTAGCGACAAAACCAAACAAATGGATACGTTACTAGCAAATATGCACCATATCGTATTTAGAACATGATACCGACATTTGCAATTAACAAATTTCCATCATCATCCGAGAAAGATACTCTGTCACAGGATAGCCTGCACGCTTCATCATTTTGAAAACAAAACCACATTTATAGAAAATCGAATACCGTCCTGGGTCAAAGTTCCTGTCACGTGATAGCCTCGTTTTCAATGAAGTACTAAAGGTGTCAAACGTGTTCCGAATATTTTGTAAACAATTTAGACTTGCGACAACATCTCGTTATTTAGGCCAATGCTGGGACATTTTATTATTTGAAAACATCTTAAACATGTTTTTGGTATGACAAATGTACAATATATGAGTATGCAGAATTTATATCAGCAGCATTTTTCTCAGTAAGAACTGGTCAAGAGTGTAGCCAAATGCGTAAGAAGTACATTTATATATATTAGAAACTTTCAAGACGTCAAGAATTAATTTGAAATTTTATTGAAACTGAATTACTTTAATATCAACGACTTTAAAGTCTCCGACAAAGATATTAATACTTTATGAAACAAAATATCAGCGTCTTTTAAGTTAACAACGAAGATTTTTTTTTAACTTAATGAAAATTAGGACCAACGACTTTAAGATATCAACAAATGTTTAAAAATGTAATGCATTCAAGTAAAAACAACTTTCATATCGTCAACTAATGATTTGAATTTTAATTAATTATATAATTATAAACTAACTATTTAAAAGGTCATTTCCCCTGTATTGATCAAGTCTTGAACCTACCTTACATATAAACGTAAAATATTTGCTATTACTTTAAGAGTACTTGATGCACTATGTGCATTCGGGTATTTTTAGCAGTTACAAGAGTGTTGGAATTATAGAGGATGAACTGCAAGCAAGTCAGATAATGAGACACATAAAATAATTCTCGAAAATAGTTCTGTGTTTCAAGAGATGCTTGTACTCTGAAAAAAGGTGTACTTTTTTTTCAATTTTAGCCTTTTCCAACACTGAGGTATACTTATATGAAAAATGTCTTCTTAGGAACTGCATGATATGTTAATTTCTTTTTCTTTTTGGACCTAAATAGAATAGGAATTAAACTTTTATTTCTTGTAAATTCATCCGAAATATAATGGTATCATCTATGTTTTTCGAACTTTGGAAAGTCTGTCTTTCGTCATCGTCGGAAACCTACGTTCGATCCATTCCGTTTCACTATATTCATCGACCGTGGGACAATTGGTTGGTAAAATTTCGTACTCGTGAATAATTCATTACCTACTTCCATTGGTTTCCGAAAGATTTCCATTGCGCAATCTCAGCCAATGAAATCACTCGTTACAATTTGCCTTTCACGGCTATGTTTAAATCCTGGGAAATACGTCTATTTTAGGTATGAAACCATCAATTCAGTCTGCTGGAGCTCAAAAAAAAATGGTACCCGCATAATGGCGGCTAGAAATAGTTCTCAGTTTTCTTGTCTATTTTTAACATTTTTGTCCTAATATGTGTATTTTCTTTGCTGGAATCAGTTTGTTTGACTATTTCTGATAGTGTGGTAGCAATTTTATGTACAGATATAGATCTACAAGAATATGTAAGTTAAAGCTATTTAAAAAAGGTTTTGCTATGTTTTACAGCCCTGTGAACTTTATGAATTTTATATAGAATAAAGAAGGAATCTATTTGGTGGTTTCACACCTTTAAGCAACATGTCGTTATGCCTATTCTCCACATTGAAGAGTATCTATTTGTAATGCGGAATCTCATTGGACGGGGAGTTACTTCCCTTTGCTAATTGATATTCATGAAAACGAATAATCTGCAGTCAATTGTCCCACGGTACATAATTTAGTTGTGTGGAATATGTACCGGGGGTAACCGACGATGTCTTTCCGTCTGTATGAGTAAATTAACGACCGCAAGAACCTAGAAGATACAGCAAAAAACGGATGATGGTATCAAGTTTAGACCATAATCTGGTACCCTGCTACCGGAAGTAATGGCACTTTGTAGCAACCGACTTACCTTCTAAAGGATTTATCGTCTTATATTTAAAAATATAATGTTATCTTAACAAAAGAACAATACCAGATGCTCGACAAAACCTCTCATTGTTTGTTTCCTGATGTTCGTGATGTACCCCAGCGATATTTCGGAGGCTGAAACTTCTCTTGTTACACTCGAAATTAAAATGCACTTAACACAAGGTGAAAGTCTTTTTCAAATCCGTTGGCACATATAAATGAGTGACAAAATGAATTTCATATATGTTGAAAAAAAAAAATATCTGGTTACATGAGTGGAAAAATTCATTTCTTGTGTCAGGAATCAAGTGACCAAAATAATCTTTTTAGAAAAGAAAAAATATTTTGAAACAGGTAACGAACAGTAAAATTTATAAACGATTTTACTTGCTACAAGTTACTTTCACATGGGTAGGAAAATATATCAGAGACACTTTAAGGGGGGCTTTAATTGGACGTAATATCGTAACTCAGCATCTTTATTCCGGAGAAAGGGAAAAAGAAACCCAGGGGTCTTATTTAATGGAAAATAATTTCTATCTACGTTATCACATCTTTTAATTTACAGTTAAAAATTCTCTCATGAATTTTTAAACATTAATGCTACAGCTTTAGAAAAAAAAGTCAGGCCACGGAATGCAAGTAAATTTCAAGGCTAAGTTAATTATGGCCAAAACAACCAAAAAGACAGGTAGCTTAATGTTACACCGTATACAGCTTACACCAAATACAGCTCACATAAGCCGTATACGTTGCATATACACATATACTTTTCAGAAAGGTCTGTCGTCTTAACATATATAACTCAAATGGTCAGTGTCTGGAATAAAACCAAATTTTCTGATTACACTAATCTCAATTTTTTTACAAACTTTGCATTCATAACTATCATCATCATCATCCATCATCGTCATGCATCATCATCATTATCGTCGTCGTAGTGGAAGTTGTTGTAGTAGTAGTCATCGTCGTCGTTGAATCACCATCACGTACATACTTGTCGTCATTGTCATCATCATCACCATAATCATTTTCTTCGTCATTGTCGTCGTCTCGTCATCATCATCATAACCATAATCGTCATCGTTCGTGAATGTCCGGGAGAAATTGCATTTCAACAATTGCCACATGTCCAAAGATATATTTAATGTTTGAAAAAAAATGCTTTTCCGAAAACGTATGACCTTGGCCCGTAAATTATACGTCCAAATTAATTTCGTTTTTGCTAGCAAAACCGTTGCAAGAACACTATTGATGATTAATATACTACTCAAAATTTGATAAAAGGATCACTTTTTATTTCTTAAATATCTTTTAATGATAACCTCAAGATAACTTATTTTTTCTCATACATGTAGTTTATTCATATGGCAAAGCCGCCTGTCCAGCAGATTTTGATTGTTTACCTGTACATGGCTCGAGATGCACGGGAAAAGCGATATACCTGGAAAAGTGGTGCACCGCGGGCATGTACCTGCATGTACACATTCGTTTTATTCAGACTTCGCTTGTGAATGGTAATGTTTATATCGAACCTAGCACTGGTCATGGCAAATCTACGGCAAAGACGGCGTATTGACGATGAGGAGGTGAATAGGGGGTAGGGATGCCTGAGGCTGGGCGTTCCCAACGGCACGTGGCAGGTGTCCTTGGGGTGTCCCAGAGCACCGTTGCCAAGATGTGGCGACGGTTTCAAACTTACGGGCATGTCACGCGTAGGCATGGCGGAGGGCGTCAGAGGTCCACAACTTAGCGTGAGGACCGGTTTATTGTCGTTCAAGCGCGACGTCAGCGCTTTGTTACCGCTACTGCCCTCCAAAATGACTTCCAGAATGCCACTGGTGTAAGACTTTCCACTCAAACCATCAGGAACCGTCTTCATACAGCTGGCATGAGGGCTAGAAGGCCAGCAATCCGAATCCCATTGACGCGAAACCACATCCAGGCACCTCTTCAATGGGCCCGCGATCACGCCAGATGGACGCTGCATGACTGGACCCAAGTGCTGTTCACTGACGAATCTAGATTTTGTGTGGACTTCACTGATAGGCGAGTGCGGGTTGGGAGATCCGCCAATGAGCCTTTGGCACCCGTATGTGTTGCTACCCATGACCGTTATGGCGGGGGCTCGGTCATGGTGTGGGCGGGCATTAGCATGCAGGGAAGAACGGACCTGCACATTGTTCAAAACGGCACATTAACGGCTGTAGGATACGTCAATGAGATCTTAGATGTGTACGTTCGTCCGTACGCTGGTGCTATAGGCCCTGAGTTCATTTTAATGGACGACAACGCCCGGCCTCACAGGGCAAGAGTCACCGACGAGTACCTGGAGGCAGCAGCCATAGAGAGAATGGACTGGCCAGCAAGGTCTCCAGAGATCAATCCAATAGAGCACGCCTGGAACATGCTGCAGACTGCAATATCTGCTCGCCCAGTCCAGCCAACCACGGTCCCTGGACTACAGCAGGCCCTTCTGGACGAGTTGGCTCGACTCCCACAACAAAGCATCCTGAGACTCATTAGCAGCATGAGAAGGCGGTGCAGAGCGGTAGTCCAAGCAAACGGACACCTCACGCGATATTAAAGCAAAATTCAGGCTATAGACTTGATTTTTCCAAAAAGTTCCACTTCATCTCCTGCCTGTGTTATCCCAAATTCGTGCCTCTCCCACGGCTCAGACTCTGTCACGCTTCAACGGTTTACAGACTCACTAATTTTTTGGTACCAAACTGTTGTCATATGAACATATTTTTAGAATCACAACAAAAAAATGTAACCTTTCAACCTTATGTAGTAAATATACACATTCTTATAAGTGATCCCTATCAAATTTTGAGTAGTGTATGATGATGACTAAGATTATTAACGACAGTGATTATAATGATGGTGTCGATAACGACGACGATGGTAATCTTGTTGCTGCTACTGCTGTTGATGCTGATGGAGATGATGGCGATGATGATGAGCAGGACGGGTATGGTGGTATCGATAGAAGTGATAATAGTGATGAACGTTACAAGAATAACGACGACGATAAACATGATGATGATGGTATTGGCGGTCGTTGTGATGGTGATCATATATCGGCTGCTGTTGCTTCTGCTTCTGATGATGACGATTATTACGACGATAATGATGATGCTGATGATGATATTATTGACCATGATGGTGAAAACGTAATGTTCAATAATGACAATAGTCAAAACTGTGCTGTATACTGGAATATGCAGCATTGTTAGAGAAAATCTGTAACATCTGTGATCACATTTAGATCAAGCACATACGAGGGTTGTCCCAAAACAGCGTATAATTCTAACTTAGTTCAGTTTTGTGTCATTCTGAGAAACGAATATAATTAATATATAGGATATTGAGACATGGCTGTAAAATATTACTTTTGTTCGGCGTATACTTTATATTACTATACCTGTTTTCGACATGAGACAGACTTCGTAGACAGTATATTGAAAAGAAATTACTTTAGGACGTCATGAGCAGAGTTTGACGTCGCTCGGTGTGGACCGGTTAGCAGTTAGTCCTATTAAATATCCGTAGAAAACTTAAACTTGGACGTACTGTCATTTAATTTTGCCAGATTACTCATAAAAGGATGCAGATAATGATAATATACCGTTCTCTTAGCTTTTGTTTATTGCTTGTCAGTGATTTAACCATAATACACTATTTAGGGACAACCCTCGTATGTAATATATTTTGAGACAAATGTGTTCGATTTTTGATGGGAAATACAATCACATTTGTCACAGGGTCAGTTTTCATACAAAATAGTGAATAAAAAAGTTCGTGCTTACAATTGTCACACATTTGCCACAAGGCCGACATCACTTCAACCCCAAACTTCCGACCAACGGATCCGCCCTCGTACCTAGTGGATCCCAGTCCATGCAAACGTCCTGATAGTTACACAACTCGAAATAGCTGTGGATGACAAAAGATAGGCACTTTAAGGAATTGCAACCATCCGGACTCGAAACAGCGACCCCAGCAGCTGAGTACATGTATGTGGCTATACCGATTCAGCTAGCAGTAAGTGTATGAAGAAATAATAACGACATATTTTACCTGTTACGAATATGATCACATTCGTAAAAAAATCTGTTACAAATGTGGTTTGTTACGGATGTGGTCTTTACAGCATCTGGACATCAGCATACAGTGAGCTTTATATGACGTAAGCTGTAACAGAAGCCGCCATTGTGCGTATCTAAAGCTGAAGTGAACTACCTTTTAGGTTTTCTACAGAGATGAAAATAAATTTTCGTTTTAGCGATTGTAGATTTTATTTTTATCTCTAATAACTGTGGCGATTATACAGTATAATTCTATGAAAATCTATATATCTACATACTTCTTTTCAAACATGCATTGATGACAGTGCCAACAATTATTATATTAAGAATCTAAAAGTAAACACAATGTATAAGTTATTTCATCCAGCTGTTTAGTTAAACTTTGCTATAGTAACAAGGGCGCCATCACGTGCTTGATTTGACCCCTATCTTTCTCTCTGACCCTACGAAGTAAGATAAATTTCAGCATTCGTGCTCGCAATTGGTATTCTACGTTCACTATGATACCCTGAATGACACTAGGAAACCCTCGTGGAGTAACATCCCCTGCTTTGATACCCGTCTTAGTTGGGATATAATAGCCGGGTACCATGCCACTTGATACCACTAAAACCTATACCATACCGCATCTATCTTACTCGGATTACCTCTGGTCCTGTATTTAAAATACCGTGAACGGTGCAGTGTTTGATAGCATATTCCTTAATTGAGGGGTTCTAGGTCTTAAAGTTTGCATTCAGTTGAATAACTTTCTACACTGTGACAGTTTTATTTTATGTCATGTTATGTGATTCGAAACGTTTACATAAACAGTATTTCACAGAATGTAAATTTCGTTACACTGAAGTTGCCCTACTGAAATTGAATACGGAGTTAAACGGGATTTGCTTTTCTTTCTGCTATTGGTAGCGAAAACATCGCATTCCTTTTCCTTGCTTTTACAGTTCCTTTTAACAAAGATTAGATAAATATTCATTCTGAAGATATCCAATACTATGAACGTAACTGAACCAGGACAAACTTCAAAATATCAGATCAATGTGCATAAAACATTAGTTTGTATATACATGTATTCAGTTATTTCAGACGGAAAGGGTATTCAAAGCAAATATGTTACATTATTGTAATAAAAATGTAATGCAATTTTTTTTTCGTCGAGTGCACCATGGCCCCTGTGTCCAAATGAACTTGATAGGAAATCGTCAGATAAATATCAAGACTTAGTCAGTATAGAATCAATGCCGTATTTTAATTCTTTCAGATCTGGTGCCATATGGGCTGCTAGAGAACTCTGCTACATTGATCGTAGGCGACTTTGCCACAAAGATGGAAAACTGTTGTCTGCCTCCAAAACAGCTAACACTAGAGGCAGGCTTGCGATTATGTGTGGCCTTTCAAAGGTAACAGGTTTCGTTTCATAACTTACCACAAACCTGACTCTTCATAACAATAATGGAAAGTTGAAAGAATCTTCCGAAAGAAGAAAGTAAAGCATTCGAACTTCTTTGCGGGTGACGATTATAATATGACCGCTTACATCACAAAACAATTGCTAATTTGCACTTATCAGGACAAAAAAAAAACGTACATTTCAGTCTGCAAATGTTTTTTCATAAAACAGGTCACCGTTATAGTCGTAGTAAGGTGAATATAAAAGAAAACTGATATTTTTGTAGGAGGTTTAACTGGAAATTTTTACAATTTGAAAAAAAAAATCAATGAGAATGAAGTATTAAGTTATGAGGAAAAATTGACAAACGATGTTGAGGGTCTAAAATTAAATTGGAAAAAATAAAATATTGTTTCTCTCTAGAATTGAAAGGGTTGCTGTTGTTGTTATTTATTTATATGAAATTCTATTAAATAGAGAAAAAACGGAAAACAAAAATGTCAAAGGAACTTAAATACTAAACAGATAAATAAACCGCCGATTTAACCTTTTCGGAACAAAAGCAGCAGCAACAACAACATTTTATTAGCAGCTCGGCATTATACCCTTTGGCTAACAGAACATCGAAAAAAGGAAAATCATAAAATAAGAATTTAGACTTTATTACACAACAGAAAATTAGTAAAGTCTTTTAACACGCAGCTTTGCCGAATTTGACAAGTGTCGGAATAAGGCTGCATACTGACACTATTTCGAACATTTTTATTAAATTTCGCTTTGGATTTTTTTTCTTGTTATAATTATAGTCCTTTTGAATGTGTTCCGGTGTGTAGGGTCAAGAATCAAGCGCAGTTATGCGACATTAAACTCATCAATCAGACCATGAAACGCACTTCTTTTTACCAATCGCGGCGTGATACGTAATCAATATGGCCGCCAAAATGGCTGCCTGTGGAGTAAATACAGCGGGTCTGACACATTACTGATTAAACTTCAGGTCTGTCCCTCTGTATAAACAAATGAACAATTTGAAAGAATGTCACATGCCCGTGTGAAGACACGAAAGAAGTTGAATGACAGTGGGTCATCGAATTAAAGAAATAAAATTGATACCTGTTTTATTACTCACAATTCATTTAAGGGAATTCAGCTTGATTCAATTATTTTCTGAAATTAATGCGACTCTGAGACTTTGTCATATAAACAACCGTATCGCAGAAGAAGAATGATGTATCGAACCGTAACTAAGCAAAGAAAAATATTTTTTGTTCTTAACGTCTTTCGCGGTCTCACACAAAGCGATGTGCACTCATCCACTTTCTGATCTAGTGTCCAATTCCAAATTTTTTGTCGCTTTGACGTAACAAAAAATAAACAAACAAAGAGACCATAATCAGATGAGTGAACTGAAATTATAAAACATAAAAGTCTAAAATCAAGATCACTAGAATGTAAAACATGTTTATTCCAAGCTTTTATTATATTTTCACTATTAAATCGATGATACAGTGGCACAAACTGGAGTAAACGGGCACTTGCTCACACCAGAGTTTCAGTAACCTAAGCCTGAGAATAAATCTGTAGGAAACACGTGTGAAAGCGACCCCTCGTGCCAGGAAACAATTTAAATTCCGTTTCATTGAGGGGTGATACAGTCTGACTACTCGTGAAAGATCCACGGCTGTAATATGATACCGCGATATAAAATAATCCCTGTTTTCATTGCGGAATAGTGACGTTTATTGGTATCATTGTGAAGATGAAATCGGGTACAAGGAGTAATAAAAGGGTCAGAGTGCTATAAAATTATGATCAGAAATGTCAGCAATTTAAATTGCAGATCCTCGTGTATTGAACTAATCTGACATTAAAGATACTATAAAACTTTAAATACCCGGGGTAGTTAAGTGAAATTTATACTTGCTGCCAGTTTAACAACTAAGGTAAAGAAATTGCCTATTGAACAAGACAGTTCATGTTAAAGAAACAGTGACTGTGACTGTGTTTGCATCGAGTTTCAAGCCTTTCTATAAGTAATGATTCTCGTACCTCGTCGTTTACAAACACCAAAATCATAACAAGTATATTGTTTTCATGTTATAACGTAGACTGTTAAAATATAAATGTAATTTATTTCAAAAGTGTTCTTTGTTTTTGTACAGCGTTCTTTCACTCGCGTTTTGCAATAAATTTAATTGAATAATTACTAAACTATCTGTATATTGAAATGTAAAAAGTCCGGGTTTCTGATAAGTCACGGTACCAGTCATGGATAACATCCGTCTTTCCGTTTTCCGGAAATGTTAAAAACGCATGCCTAGACCATTTTTCTGTCTTCAAGTTGTTTCTCTGATTCATAGATAATAAAATGCGCTGATCAAAATGACGATCATTTTCCATCCTCTCTGTGCTCGCTAATGACTTCAGAATTTCAACTGATGACGAAATAATAGATCACAAGAAGATATGAAACACGGAACAAACTCTCAATAGTAACAGCCTTGTGCTTCACTTTATCAGTAATTGTTCATCAATAATGAACAAGAAAAAAATGCAGACAATTAAGAATCGTGTGTCGATTGTGTAGCTACGAGCTATCGCACTGAAGGCTAAGAACAAACCTTGGTTATAAAGGTAGAACGCTGAAATTCTTACCCGGATTTAGCGGATATCTTTGCAACTGAACATCAGTTGAGGCGACATTAATATTTCTGTATTGGTCCATGTATTTGTACATATAGTCTAGAAAGAAGGTAAGTAAGTTTGTCACAGTCAATGTAAAATCAATAGGACTGAACATTATTGTAGCAGCAGGTTCGCGTTATAGCGATTTTATTATAATTGATCAATCATTTGCTGTTGTAGGATAAACTTCGACTTTGACTGTACTTCTGAAAGAACGAAATATACCGAACATAATCAAAACGGAGTATACTGGATTAGAAAAAAAACGTTATAGACCGGATCAGAACAATCCGTTAAAGACCGGATCAGAACAATCCGTTATAAATCTGAGCAGAACATCTGTTATAGACCCGGACAGAACAATCCGTTATAGACTGGATCAAAACAATTCGTTATAAATCTGAACAGAACATCTGTTATAGACCCGGACAGAACAATCCGTTATAGATCGGAACAGAACGATCCGCTATAGACCCGGACAGAACAATCCGCTAAAGATCCGAACAGAACAATCCGCTATAGGTCCGAACAGAACAATCCGCTATAGATTAGCAAAGAACAATCCGCTTTAGATCCGAACAGTGCCATCAGTTATAGATCCGAACAGAACAAACTGCTATAGATCTTCATAGCAATCCGTTGTACATCTATCTATCTATTTGAGCTTATTTATCGTCGGTACCGGTTGCTCATATGACCGACGCTCCCTGCATAGATTAGTTATTTTATGTTGTGGGTATAGTGCAAGATACAGAAAGCATCCCATTCGACAGACACCCCTGGTTCTTTTTTATGCTCAATGTATAGCACTGATACATAGGGCCTCGGTTTAACGTCTCAACCGAAAGAATAGTAGTAATGTTAGTGGAGGAGCAGGGATCGAACTCGGGACCCCTGGTTTATCAGTCCAGCGCGTTACAACTGGACCACTGAATAGAACACCCGTTATAGCAGAGGTAACAGAGTAAATCTACTTGTGGGTAGTGTGGATTGGAACGGAACAAAAAGTAGTGAGGATGCATGGAAAGGACAGAGTCAAGCTGAATCCTATCAATTAGAATAATTAACGACTGTTTTTATCTAGTTTATTTTTTTATCCTACAAGTTTATTTTCCATAAAAGATAAGATGAATTGATAGCACCTCCGAGTCCATTAATTCTGATATTATCTCTGCATTGCAATAGCCACCCTAAACTAGCGAATAAACTGCCCGAAACGTTTTACATTTTCTATTGACCCAACAAAACCGAAATGACCCTACTTTGTCGTCTTGTTGCAATAAAAATGTAATTTATCATGATAAAAGAAGCTCCGCATGAGGTTTTGTTGATTGACACACGGAAGAAAAACTCTCTCTGATTATGTGTTTTAGTAAATAGCCTCTAAGGGTATCAGTGTCCGCTGCTAAAGCAATCCAAATTAATTGCATATTGAGGAACCTTAAATAGGACCGGTTAATATGGTTTTATTTTCTTGCAAAGTTCTTAATAGCAGTTCATATACTATTGAATTTCATTCTACCACAGTAAGAATTTCTAGGCATGATTTCTTTGGATGTCGATGTTTTAATGATTTCTATTGTAAAAGAAATAAACTATATATATATATGGACATTATCATCATTAATTTTCATTTACTTTGTTATTTAAATCATCATCACCATTTTCATCATCGTCATTTTCTTCTTCTTCTTCATCATCATCATCATCATCATCATTGTCAACATCATTGTCATCATCATTAATTTGTAGTAAAGGAAAGAGTAGTTTATGATGATAATGATGATGATGATTATCTTATTATATTTTTGTTGATATTATTATAGGTGTTCTTGATGTAAGAAATATAACATTAAAAAAAATTGAAACAGTTTTGTTTTTTTTTAATATGAACTTAGAAGATAAATTGCATAAAATTTGATATATATTTTTTTTACTTACTTTTTCATTCTATTTATCTTTAAAACAAAGCACTGGTTTTTTTTCACTTGGTTATTTTATTTAATAAAGAATCAAAGCACCCAAGGGCTGGTTAGTTACTCACGTCGACCTGAGATGACGGTACACTGTAATAAAAGTGACAGGCGGTGTCAGGTGAACTGTATCTAGCTGTTTCATCACTCCTTGGCAGCTTTACATCTATGTTTTGACTTCATTTATGACCAAAAGGTGAAAAGTAAAAGGTGTTAGGTTTTTCTTATAGCGTCTGAGGTTTTACCTTTAATATTACTCATCGAGATTTCCCCATGATCGTGAAATCAACACGTCGTGATTTGTAATCTTTTCGTTTAGGAATATATAAAATAAATATATATTTTAAATGTTCATTTGACAATTTTGTATTTTAAATATACAAACGGTGTTTTTTTAGGTTTTTGATATAAGAAATGTAATTTTTATTTTTCTTACTTTCTCTTTTGTAATCGGTTGACTTAAAATACAGCCTTGTGGTATCAATGTCTTCTGCTGTCGTTTGAAATTCAACTTGCATTCTTTTTACGTCTTCTATAAAATATGCTATGAAGACAAGATATCTGACGCTCTATATTCTCTGAATGTAAATATTGTCAATTTGTAACGTAGACATTTATGAAAACTTCTTTTTTACTTTATTCCCTTAACAACAGCATTTTCTATCAAATCAAAACCCTGTTGCGTAACGGAAAAATAGAAAACGCGGTGATCGATCAAAATTATCATATGAAATTGAATATTATGTGCCATTACTCGAACATTTAAAGTTATTATTTCCAAATTAACTCGTTATCGGCTTTCTTGAAAGAGTTTTAAACAATCGGCGCCAGGCAGTTAAGATCTTATCGTATAAATGCACATTTACCCCGAGTTGCTCTGTTTGAACAAATCTGTAACATAAACCACATAAATCATTTTCTCAACCCTACACTTCCGGTTCTGCACGCTGAGATAGCCTCGTTTTGATTGTTGGTGTATGTGACCGACTTCCGGTAAAAGCACGTGAGCAAGTAGTGTCTGACAAGAAGTCGATCGGGTAATGAGATAGAATTGCGCCCATTAACAGGCCTATTACTGTCAAATTACATCGATTTCAGTCGTAACTTCATTCTGCTTTTGTTCGAACAAGTCACGATATTTCGGTTACGTGTGCAGCTGCAAATATTCAGTCATTACAATACCTGAATTAAAAACGAAAGTACATTTCCGTTTCGCAAACGTTTCAAATGTAATTCATCATTTAATATAAAAAAAAAAGATAAACGAGTTCTGTGGAAAAAAGAATCTTAATTATAAAACTGAAAGTGTGTGACATACTGACGTGTGTCCGTGTCACATTTAATACATCACATCGTCTGAACGAGTCGTGAAAGTAGTTCGTGAGAAACCTGCGGAATTGGAACATGTGCTAATATTTCCAAATATTTATGAAATCTAAACAAGCGGCAACGTCCGTATGGGAGTATTGTTGTCGTGTGCGTGAGTATCAGTGATAAATGGCTGGGTAAAACCAGCGCCAGACTTTATTTCAATTTAAAGTGCAGATTGTCACGGCAATTAATATATAACCAATTACAGCAAGACATCTTATAAAAGACATTATGAGGCTGAAACACTTAAAACAACTATTTGTATGAACGCACACCACCAAACTATATTTTGTAAATGACCACTGTATATTAAATATTTTCATAACAGTGTCAGTGGTTCAGTGCGTGTGCGTGCGTGCGTGCGTGCGTGTGTGTGTGGGGGGGAGGGGAAATGGGGTCGGGGGTTAAAATAACTAAACTCTTCAGGAAACGTCCATAGCAATATTTTGAAAGTAAACAAAACTTTACAACAAACTAAAAAAAATAAGCAAGAAATTTTGCTTTTTCATACTCAAAAAATTATTTAATCAAAGGCATCAAAATACATTGTGATACGAAAATAATTAGAAATTAACTTGTTGTCAAACTTCATGTTTTTAGATACAGTATCTCTGTAAGCCTGAATAGGGATGCCCCACCCTCATTTCTGCCAATGACAGGAGAATTAAACGGTTTTTACTCCATAAGGGAGCCACGAAAGGAACACCCAACGGCATTGCAAGAAAAAAATGAACTAAAGTGGCTTGTATATATTTCAGCGCTTTTACTATGAGCATTGTACATTTTAGCAATCTGACGTTTCTGTGTGCTCCATATGTGTCATAAATAACCGTGATATATTTTTGTATGGGGCCGCTTACAGTTACTATGTATAAAAATATGATATCGTCTAAAAAGTATCCATTGAATTTTTATAACTCCTGTCTGGTAAAAGTGTCCAACGTGAGAAGGAATAACAGTAATTTAAAGGCAAGCAAAACACAGACAAATAAATAAAACGTAAACGGCGTTTGATGGCTTGTGTATGTCAAACAATTAATTACATACATGTCAAACTGACGTCTTGACATGTATATCGTGCAGACTTACGCAGTCTTTCATTCAACATTGTCACTGACGGTAGCCTTCCAAACATGGCTTTAACTCAAGGAATAACGTTAACTTTTCTGGCGACAGTCTTGGCGTTTTCTTTTGGTAACTATGATATTTTTGTCTGCCATAAATGTCTTTATTTATCTTTGATTGTTTGTAATGTCTACGGCTTCTTGTTCTATCTATCTTAGATTTCTTATTCTATGACAGAAGATTTGTTCTATCGTAGATGATTTCTTATATCTTCTGAAGATGTTTTTGCAGTTTCGCAGATTTCAACGGCTCCTTCTTCCACACAGTTTCTGTTATATATAACCATTCTTTTTTTGCAGATTACTTGTTTTATCGCAGATTTCGTGTTATATAAAGCTTATAGTTCTAAAGCAGTTTTTGCAGCTATTGCAAACATTTTGTTCTTCAACACATAATTTCTTCAACAGCCTTATTTTTGTTCTTCCTCACACTATTTCTTCCACAGCCTTATTCTTTGTTCTTGTCGACATTACTTGTTCTACAGCCTGCTTTTTCTTCCTTACAATACTTATTCTAAAGCCCTGTTCTTGGTTCTTTCTCATATTACTTGTTCTACAGCCTTATAGATAGTTCTACATCACATTATTTGTTTTACAACCCTATTCTTTGTTGTTTCTCACTTATTCTACAGCCTTATAGATTGTTCTTTCTCACATTACTTGTTCTACAACCTTATTCTTTGCTCTTGCTCACATTACTTGTTTTACAGTCTTATTCTTTGTTCTTGACCACATGATTAGTTCTACAGACTAAATGTTCTTTCTTGCTTACATTTCTTGTTCTAAACCCATATTCTTTGTCCTTGCTCACATTACTTGTTCTAAAGCAATATTTTGCTCTTGTTCACATAACTTGTTCTAAAGCCATATTCTTTGCTCTTGCTCGCATTACTTGTTCTAAATCCATATTCTTTGCTCTTGCTCGCATTACTTGTTCTTAAGTCATATTCTTTAATTTTTGCTGATATTATTTGTTTATAGCATTACTTTTGTTCTTGATCACAATACTTGTTCTTTAGCCTTATTCTTTGTTCTTCCTCAAATTACTTGTTCTACATTCTTATTCTTTGTTTTTGCTTATATTACTTGTTCTAAACATTATTCTTCGTTCTTCCTCACGTTACTACTTCCACAGTGTTGCTCTTTCTAACGTTCTACCGCTTTTCTTTTTGTTCTTCCTCACATTACTTGTTCTATAGACTTATTCTTTGTCCTCCCTCACATAACCTGTTCTACAGCCTGGCTATTTTTCCTTCTTCAATTTACTTGTTCTACATCCTTATTCTTTGGTCTTCCTCACATTACTACTTCCACAGCGTTGATCGTTCTAACATTACTTGTTTTACCGCTTTACTTTTTGTTCTTCCTCACATTACTACTTCCACAGCGTTGCTCTTTCTAACATTATTTGTTTTACCGCTTAACTTTTTGTTCTTCCTCACATTACTACTTCCACAGCGTTGCTCTTTCTAACATTACTTGTTTTACCGCTTTACTTTTTGTTCTTCCTCACATTACTACTTCCACAGCGTTGCTCTTTCTAACATTACTTGTTTTACCGCTTTACTTTTTGTTCTTCCTCACATTACTACTTCCACAGCGTTGCTCTTTCTAACATTACTTGTTTTACCTCTTTACTTTTTGTTCTTCCTCACATTACTACTTCCACAGCGTTGCTCTTTCTAACATTACTTGTTTTACCGCTTTACTTTTTTTTCTTCCTCACAATACTACTTCCACAGCGTTGCTCTTTCTAACATTACTTGTTTTACCGCTTTACTTTTTGTTCTTCCTCACATTACTACTTCCACAGCGTTGCTCTTTCTAACATTACTTGTTTTACCGCTTTACTTTTTGTTCTTCCTCACATTACTACTTCCACAGCGTTGCTCTTTCTAACATTACTTGTTTTACCGCTTTACTTTTTGTTCTTCCTCACATTACTACTTCCACAGCGTTGCTCTTTCTAACATTACTTGTTTTACCGCTTTACTTTTTGTTCTTCCTCACATTACTACTTCCACAGCGTTGCTCTTTCTAACATTACTTGTTTTACCGCTTTACTTTTTGTTCTTCCTCACATTACTACTTCCACAGCGTTGCTCTTTCTAACATTACTTGTTTTACCACTTTACTTTTTGTTCTTCCTCACATTAATTCTTCCACAGCCTTTAATTTTGTTCTTTCTCAGATCACTTGTTCTACTGTCCTACTCTTTTTCCTTCCTAACATTTCTTGTTCTGTATCAATAAGCTCAGTTTTATCGCTGATTTCTTGTTCTATTGTAATGTATTTGTCGTTTGCTGTTGCATTTTCCATAATATAAGTATTCTTCTAAGCATAGGATTTGAAATTTATGTCCGGTCTCCTTTAGAAAGTTTTCAACGTTTATCACCAATACATTATATCAATTTATTTTCTATACATATTTTCCTTACTTTTACAATTGTTGTTTTATCTTAGATTTGTTGTTCTGTTATTTCCAGAACTTTCTAAAATAAACCACACATTCATGTTCAATTTCTTGTTCTAAGACTTATTGTTCTTTTTTTTTCATAGATTCGTTGTTCTGCCATGATGCTTTTTATCTTCATGAAAGAAATCCTTGCTGCATTCTAAATCCCTTTTGTTGTTTTAAATTCCTTGGTTAATCATGAATTTATTGATCAGTCTGAAAGAATTCTTGCTCTTTTAAAAAATCTTTCCCTACATCGGATCTGTCTTTGTATTTGTGCATTTCCTATTTACTATCTTTAAGAAATAAGCTCTTGTTTTGGTTTAGAGTCCATGCCTTATACAACATTTGATATTCAATCGGATATATCTTTTATTGCATGAAAGAGAACTTGGTCTTTTGTGGATTCATCATTGTATATTTACGACTTTTTATTCTATATCTCTATTTTCTCATTTTAAGGGAAAATTTTTACATCAAAATCGGACATTTTTTTGTAATATCTTGCTCGTGTAAAGAATGGCGTTCAGGGAATTCTTTATTTTCTTAATACAAAAGATAAATAACATCATTTATTAAAGAAATACGTGGTAGATTATAAATATACCTTGCTTGATTATTGTGGAGATGACGCGTCAATGTTTAAGTGAAGCACTAAAGTCTCTCTAGCTGTTCCAGGGCAACAATCCTAAATAAAATCTCTGACGTGTTGCATTACTCATATAAAATTCAAATCACTAAATGTAAGTCTCTATACCTCAAAAAGAGAATATGTCCATAGAGAAATTATATAGAAATTTTACTTAAATATGTCTGTAAAACACTTTATTCATGAAAAAAAACTGTTAAGATCAAACAAATTTATACCTCTTATTTCTCTGCAGTTTGTGGCCAAACAGACAGCTACATAACACCAACAGAGAGAGCACTGAGGGCAAACCTGACTAAACTTGTCCAGTTTGTTATCCATCCGTCGGCAAAACCCAGCATGGATCTCATAAATTACGCTCTTGTTGCCGGTGGCGAACCTAAAACTCAGAGTGAGAGAATGGCTTACCTTAATTTGATGAAGAAAATTGCCAGAAACACGCCAGAATTTGTAATGCAGTTTACAACAGCAACAACGCTTCCGGGAGGCATAAAATCGGAAACAATTGATGAAATGGGTATTGACGCCCATGTCACAAGTAGGGCAATGATGTATGTACAAAAACAGAATAGTGGAAACACCGGATCTAACGCAACCATTACGTCGACAGTGAGATCCACAGCTAGTGGTTCTATCACGACACCGTTGGTTCCGGCTGCGTCAGCGGACACTCGGGTAACCGGGAATCAGTATCAGCTTGACCAGAACACACCAGTAGGTGGTGCCACCAACCAAAACACAGCAACGGTTCAGGATTTGCACCAAAATGAAATCATTCCAGCTGCTGACGGTACTGTAAGCTTAGAAGATGTGTTCAGATTCATTTCCAGTAACAGTGCGCCAAATCAGGCCGACCCCTTCCTTTTTCTATGAATTAACAATGAAAACAATGACTGTGAATAGATAGTTTTCAAATTTAAGTTGTTGCTCATCATTTTTGTCATGAATTTTCACATTAGTTTGTGAATAAAGCCTCTTAAATTTACTAGTCTGTTGGCTTCTTATTGTAATATAATCTTACAAAGGAAGATTTGTATTTGATGGACAGTTCTGTCTTATCAGAACTGTCGTTACTTACGTAAATTTAAATAGCACAAAGTGCAATTTTACTCATATAATGAATTTAAAACAGTTAGTATACAAAAGCTTCAACGTCTGTTTTAAAGTCATAAACTATTGATATTTACTGTTCAGGCAATTGGAAAGAACATTTTCACGGGTGGCCCTTACACACCAGGACCCATTGTATTCCGTAGCCAACTCGGCCGGTTCATTTGATCCTGCTTGGAAACATTTAGACCTGTGAACACAGATTTTAATCAGTTCATTTTCTCATGAGTTCATTTTGCAAGCATGCTCATTGGGTGAATAATTTATGAAACCATTGTATAATGTTTACAAAACACTGAATCGGGCTATTGTTATTAGTCCCTTAACTAGGGAATGATTTGTTGATATTTAAGTATTATTGTTGATACCTGATTAATGCATTTCTTGTAAGGAAAACAATTAACGTTTAAGACTATGAAATTAGAGCACAGGGTTACAGTGGTCGACTTATAATTGTGTATCATTTGTTCATTAAACATTTGATAAGAAATTTTAGATACATGTTTATTGTCCTTTTAAAGTGTCTTTTTCAAACTGCTACAAAAAAAATTGTAACAATGTTGCTTGTAGTTGCAAACACTTATTTCTAGTTGTAAACTATAGTACTGCTAGACAATGACTTCTGCTATCGCGGGTAAGGAAACGTTTGAACCAGACGACATTACCGTTGTAAAGTTTAATTGTACGTTGTCATCACGTGACAGAGGGCATAAATGTCGGCTGCAGACGAACATAAAATATCATACGAGCTCTGAATAATCAAAATAATATCGCATTAATAATGCGTTCCACGACTCTGAAATCATGCAGGTTTTCAACAAGAAAGGATGCGGGGTCCCCCAAGGCAAGGCAACTGACGATTAAATTTTAATACAGCCTCTTTTTAGATTTTATGAGCGTAACATGAACGGTGTTTTATTTGGATACGATGACATAAAATAAACTTCTTAAAAAGCCGAACAATACACAGGAATCATAATGTCCACGACATTGAACCGATTTAGGGCAGCCATTTGATTATTTCGCAACAATATATAACCACTTTATGGCAAGGAAGAGAACTCTACGAGGAACGCTTTTTATTCTGTCACATTGGAACCCTTTGAGAGGAAAACTGCATACTTAACATACATACATAAGTTTTATTCTTAATTTTACCCATAGAAACGCAAGCATTATACCTTAGACTGTATGCGAACAGACAGACAGAAAGCCGGGCAGTGGTTGACAAGACTCAAAATGTCTACTAAAAATAGAATTTGTAGAATTATGAATAATAGCTTATTACAAAATATCTCGGACAATTTGTATCATTTCACATACAAATACCATCATAGGAATGATTTTTGTAAAGCACGTTTTCACATGTGCATTGTGCATTTCTCTATTCACAAAATTGTGAGATTTTGAACTGTTAGAATTTTTCAGAGACTACAAGAGAGAAGACTTCAACAAAAAATAATGCTTCAGTATTCATTTTTTTATTTCGTTGTGTGTACATGTGAACAGTGATTCTATACAACAAATGTGAAATAAATATATAATAAAAGTCTATATAAAAATATTAATATGTAAAACAAAGCCTGATTTTCTGTAAAATTGCTTTACAAGTATGAAATATTTATTTTTTTAATCAACAATTCCAAAAAACAGATCATTTTACAGAAAATCCTAAAAATAAGTCAGCAATAGCAAAAATAATGAAATTCCGTTGAATTATTCACTTCGCCAGCAAAGTTTGATTAAATATTGGTAAAATAAATATGAAATATGCAAAATTGTATGTACATTAAGAACTCATCACGTTTTTTATGGTTTCGTCTAAGAGCGTGAAAGTCGTGCAATTTTAAGTGTGTAATTTTTAACTTTAATTTGAAAAAAGAAACCAACCAGGTAATAGAAATAAAAATCGGCCGAAATGCAGCCACGTTTTGTGACGTTATACACATCAAAGACTTTTAAACAAATACATGCACACTGTATATACACAACTCTGAATCCTGTAAGAACTTAGGTAGATATGGCCCAAAAATTTTTTTCCAAAAAAAATGTATATAATTCTTCAGATCACCATCGACCTTCTGTCAGCAATTGCTTGTCTCTTGCTGACTAGTGCAGTATGACCAATATCTGCACTTTTTTTGCTATTTAGTCAGTAAGAGACAATACCCCCTGTTAAAGAAAAATGAGTCAGACCATAGTGAATGATGGACGAATCCATTTAGAAATTTAGTTGGGGAAATGTTTTAAGAAGTATTAACACTCTTTAGTGAGCTTTTTCAGTCTCTTGTCACAAAGAAATAAAAAAAAACATGAAAAATATAAATTAAATGCAACAGCAGTAAGTTTATATTAAATAGCACCAATATTACGTCCAATGCTGATTTCATACGTCAAGTGTTTATAAATAGATTCACTTCAATGAAGAGAGCAATACCAAATTATTCCAGCGGAAAAACGTAAAGCTAGACCTCTATCTATCACATTTTTTTCTAACCTTCAAATTTTAAGTCTGAGCTGTGTTCGATTGTTATTTTGTTTTTGTTGATGTTTTGTTGTTGTTTTTTCAATTATGTATAACATGTGAAACGCATTCAAAAGTTAATATCACAACAAAACAACTTGTTTCTGCCTCTTTCTTTCATACGAAAATATCTATCTCTCTCTTCGACTGAGGTTAGGTCCAGCAATCACAACTATGGATCCTCAACCTTCGTCCGTTCAAATAGAAAGTCTAATATCTATTAGCAGACGCCGCATGATTTTTGACAATTTCTCAACATGTAGCCGCCATTACGTTGACACTGGTTACCTTTGGACCAAACTGGACACAACTGGTGCTTGTCAAAACATTCTGAAATGAAAAAAAAGCATATGCTTTTAGGTATAAAATAGAGAGACATTCAATTTATATTTATATTCTTATTAAACTTAATTCTTGCAATAAAAGGGAATATGGACTCTGCATTGACACATTTTGAAATGTCACACAGACCATGGTTAGAAAGGAATTGTAGGAAAGTAAGTAAACAAACGAATAAATGATTCTTCGTTAGACTCTTGATAAAGACCGTGAAATGTAAGAAGTATGCTGGCATAAATGTCAAGGTTACTTTTTATTCTGAGGGACAGGAAACCATAACAATTCTTCTTTAAGCAATACCAAAACGATAAATTATGTATTTTGAAATTTCAGTTTTACTGTAAATATTTTTTATTCTTTTTAATGAACGTTTATCTTCAACTAAACACTGTCTGTTTCTTTTCAACGTAATAGTATGTATAGACGACATAAGGGAAATAACTCTCAAGGAAATATTAATGGTGATCAGTGTAGTAAAAACCCTTTACTGTGCCTTTAGTGCAATTCAAATGCTATAAACGTGTAGCTAAGAACATTTTATAGCATTCCAGTTGGCAATGAAACCCTTCAAACTTTGAATGGAGTCATAAAGCATCTTATGTTCATATTTTTGCTCAAGGGAAATTCTGGATATAACTTCAAGCATCACCAACCTGTACTTCCGGTGTTACATGCATTGCATGATTTCCTACATATTCTAAGTGCTGTCGCTGGATTATCCTCGCAAAACCCGTGCTTGGCCCAGGCCTGACAGTGTTCCTTATCATCTCTGCATGCTGTAGTGGCTGGAAAAGAAAAAACTACCTCGTAAAGAAAATACGTTCATGTTTTGTTTGTTATGTCTTTTGTTTGTTATGTCTTATGTTTGTTATGTCTTATGTCTATGGTTATCGTGTCCATGTTTGTAAAGTTTAAACTGATTTCAGAAAGAGTGCTGTTTACATACAATCGGATCATGTTGTTAACATCGGCTTTACATATGTGAACTTCAGAAAAAGGCTGTTAAAATTCCATAGTGATTATAGCATTTCTTTAAAAATAGATATGCATTTAGATATAAATAAAATGAAATGCGTCAGATTGAACACAGAAACGTCCTGAAATAATTATGAAAAACGACAGCATTGCAGTTTGAAAAATATTATCATTTTGTTCGACAAAAACTGCTTAAACAGAATATAATTTTCGTTAACATCACATTCTATAACCGGCTATCAATCACGAATTATAATGCTGCCCTAAAGATTTCTGGACGTCTCGATATATCACTCTGCGTGTTGCTGGGGTGTCTGTCCTAACAAAGAGATCGTAGGTTCGAATCATCGGAATCTGACTGTGACGTTTACAAAAACTACTTTCGGGGAGATTTTTGCTAATAGCAGAATACAGTAGGCAGGGCTTGTTAATGCTTTTTTCGTTAAACTAAAAATCAAATTTAACAGAAACTGAAAAAGCAAAAGTGTAATTACTTTTCGTGTCTGGTGTAGTCGTTTTCGTCTCGGTTTTGCACTCGCCACAGGATTTTGCACAATGAATGGTCATCCATTTGTTGATTTTACAGTGGCCATGTTTCGCCCATGTGTCACATTCTTTGTCACTTCTGTGATTGTTGGAACAAGAACCTAGGGGAAATAAAACACACGCCTGTGTAATTTTATTGTTCTGTTATATTAAACTATATAAAAGTAATACTAGTATTAATTTCTTACAACTATATATCGTGCGCGTAAACATTCATCCATCTGAAACCAAGATACGGACAGTACTTTTGTCCGGGAGACTCCACAGTAATCCGGGGAACTCCACAGTTGACCCGTAGACTCGACAGTAATCCGAGAGACTCGACAGTAATCCGGGAAGTTCCACAGTTATCCGGAAGATTTGAAACGAGGCTTGTATGCATGATACAGTGTGACATACCTGATCCTTTCGTAGTGACAGTTGGTTGTGTGGTGACCTCTGTTCGATCATTTGTTGTGCTGTCTCCAGCACACTTTGAACAGGCTTTATAACAGTTTTTGTTCATCCAGATGCTGTTTTTCATACACTCCTGGTCACGTGCCCATCCTTCGCACTGTCTGTCATTCCAAGTGTTTTTACATTCCACTGAAATTGATTATCTTCATATTACAGTTTTATTCCCTTTACCTTTATTTTTTCAACAAATTGAATATGTATGTATCACTGAAACTGAAAAAGAAATGTTATATTATTAAAGCATCTGCTAAACTAACTTAGCCAAGGCAACTAAAATGCATCGTTACATGAGTTTCTTTAGGATTCTCGTTTTTGTTCTGTTCTGCTCTGTTCTTCATTTAAACGTTGATAAACAGATAAAAGTCAGCCATTCAAGAAGAAGAAGGGTATCAACAAAGTTTTTAAGTTTACATTATTACCGAATGTGTTAACAAACATCTCATAATTATGGCGACATCAAACGACACTTATATTTGTGTATGTTTAACAAGATACGGATGACTCCTTTATCCAATTAATAGGTCGATAATTGTGCAAGTGCGAATATTGACGGAGATAATACCGGTAAGCATTGGCTACATGATTGACTCTTTAGCAGTTATACATTTACAAAAAAAAAGAAAAAAAAACACGCATTATAACGGCTTTTACGATACCGTACTTTCAGTGCTGATGTCACAGGTTTTCTCCCCTTAACAACGCTCTCCAAAAAAAAGGTGCACCAAAAAAGAAAACATGATCATTTGGACAGTAATTATTGACTTTTTGCAGATTTTACGGGTTTTCATGCTGGAAAAAATTGTCCGACGGCCCACCCTCGTGTATAATACGCACCCTTTTGTGGAAACTGAAAATTCTTGAAAAAAAGTGCGTATTATTTTCGAGCGTTTACGGTATAATGTCAAGTTTGGGCGAGAGAATTTGGAGGAAAATGTTAAACTCAATGTATAAAGAAGCAGATGTATGATGATTTTAGGGCATGCTGTTTCTCATACCTTCACCGCTGTCTCCACACTTTCGGCAGGATTTACGACAATTAGGAATCATCCAATCAGGATTGAGATCACATTCACCACTGTCAGCCCAACCTTTACATTCTACTGAATTATGGACATCTTCACACTGACCTTGAAACAGTAGAGGACTGTTTTGTACAGCAAAATAAACAACAACAGTAACAAAAACACTACATTGCAACTGAGTTTGAAATGAGTCTATTATCTTATCTTAGTGTCTCAAAACTGATACACGAACAAGTTTTTTCTGCTTTCTTTAATTCGAGACTTGTTAAAAATGATGACATTTTAAAAGATTATTTGCTATGTCGGACCCCAAATGATAATGATGCGGTTAGTTTAATATAGGGCGTCGTTTTTCTGGACACATTTTTGCGTTCGATGCAGGTTTGAAGCTGTAAATCAAATATCTTTTGATGCAGATTATGTGGATGTACTAACCAGGTTCCGGGGTTGGTTCGGGGGTTGTTACAATTTTATCGCTATGTCCACACATATGACAAGATTTCCGGCAGTTTTCCGGCATCCAGACGGAATTTATCTGACACTCGCCTTCCGCTGCCCACTTGTCACATTCACTCGTGTCTGAATGCTTGTTTTCGCATTCAACTAAAATATAAAATGTATCAACTGCTAGCATCAAGAGCATATTTTCAATACAATTCAGAGTTCAAAAAGATAAAATCAGCCATATATCAAGCATGCAATATGGTAAAATTAAAAATGTGCTGTTGTTTTTTGTTGTTTCCTCGGCCTTCACATGTTTCAAAGAAACCGGAAGTGATTTGAAATTCTAGAGCCTCTATGTTGTTGACAATCAGCTTCCTGATTTAGCATTCAGTCTAAGGCTGTTGGATCTTAACACGTACAAAGGGAGACAATTATTTTAGTCCTATTTGATTACATATTAGTGCAAACCCAGGGTTGTCATTCCTGACTTTCGTCACCTTCACCTTTGCGGTTCTTCATTGCTGGTGGATCGAGCATGAGATTATAACAACGAAAGTAAAGAAGGGATAATTGCATCTGTTATTATATACTAGTGTACTCGTAATGTTAAAATAGTTGGTAAAACTTACCATCAGGATCCGACCCTGAGTTTTTACAAGCTTTGCACGTAGCCCTACAATGTTTTTCCATCCATTTCTTATTGACTATACATTCACCATTTTTCTTCCAAGTCTCGCATTTCGCTGTTTCGTAACTGTCTTTGCATGTGCCTGTAATATAAAGTCCTAACATCAAGCTACGTCTACTGACCCTTTTTTTCAAAAAAGGCTTCAGTTATATCATACGAACCAATTATATACCTAAAGACTTACAACTGTTGTATTTATGTTTCAGTGCGACGCTTGCGTTTCCTTAAAGTCTATAGAAAAAAAGCTTCTCAGCAAAACAAAAGACATAAAAAAACATCTGGCTCTTTTCTTTTACAATTCGTTAATTCTAACTTCAGTATATACATACATAACAGTCATTTTGAATAACTCTTTCAACAGATGGTAAATTATTTATCTTTTTTATCTTTTTTTTGAAAAAAAAAACAAAAGGTGAGGGAATACACACACATTATTATTATTACATGCAGTGATCAAGGTGAATTTGTCTAAAAGGAATACTCTCTTCTGTTTGTTTTTGCATTGCATGTTTTTTTCATTACACGAATTATTTCATGCGGTGCTTTATTTGTTTCACAACTTGTACAGTTTGAGGCACAAAGCAATATTCGGGTGCTTGTCGTTTCTAGGTTACGTTCAACATTCAAACTCCAGTCTGAAATATTACCCCAATGTTAACTCTTTCATGACTGAAAACAACTTGTCTGGATTAGTTATAAGCAATGGCCGTTGGCCAACCATTTGGACTGTCGTTCGGTTTTGACAAAGTTTGTCTCATAATATAAGAACTAGGAAAGATTTGGGTAAGTTTTGTACTCCAAAAAGCACAGCAAACAGTCCTGAATTCAAATTCATTTGCAGGTTTTTGACTAAGTCAGAACTTTATTGCCGTATTTGCGTCGTGACATTCAGCAAGTTCACGATGAGATCTGAGAGTCATTATACTGTTTTGGAGAAACTGAAGATTCCATTCAATTACACTATTATACAATATGATCTTGAACTGTTGGTATAAACAGAAATTCATCTATGTAACTGCCTCAAAGCAGAACGAATAGTTCTGGAACTTAAAACCATATGATAAAATAACAACCCATAGTAAACTCTTGTGTTCTTCTTTTGTAAGTTTAGCAAAACACAGCAGCACTTGACAATATTTGGGCAATAATCACCTTTTATAAAGATTTGAATGGCTGTTAAAGGCTGGTTGCAGACGACATTTAACTCATTCTTCTAGTCTACAAAGCTGTCAATTTCAGGCAAAAGCAAAGCCGTTATTAGCTGTTATTAGTCTCTTCATTACAGCGCTGTGGGCAAAAAGTGAAATTTTATGTATAACTTCTACCCAAAAAAGTGTAGGTGTCAGTCATTATTTTTATTAGTTAGTTAACATGGAGTTTTTTCATTAGTTTTTTTTATTAGCAAACATCTAACTAGGTGTTAATTTAGTTTTATGTGATCATTAAACTATTTATCTATTAGTTCCAGGCAGCATTCAATTATTCACCTACTGTCCAATCTTTTGGACAAATATTTGCAAATCTGCACAACCACTGCCAGGTCCACAGGGCAATATGGGGTCCTGTAAAATATTTGTTATTTACGATATTTTACACCACGGAATGATTTCAAACAGTGTCAGTGCATACAAGAAATACCTAAATGCCAATGTTTATCTTGCATATTTACAAAAATTAAATGTGTTTTCTATGCTGGTTGATACACGTCCTGGTGGCAAGTCATTAAAAATGTTTGGATGTCTTTTACAACGAAGCCTATTAAATAAGGGTGAAGGTTTGTAGATTTATTTACTGTCTGCTTATAGTAGGTATCTAACAGACAAATCACTTAACTTTGTCAGATTGGCAATCGTTTCAGAGACAATACAAATGTATATTCATTTGTTTTTAAATGGGTTGTTTTTAGTTAAAGTGACCTTTCTAAAGAATTCCAGTAAGATAATAAACATTGGGTTCTCGCCCGCATCAATGTCTCTGTGGTCCTATTGAACACTGCTCTCAAACCACTACACAAGGGGTCACAAATAAGTGATCTTTGTAACTCCTTCACTTGATGATTTGTTGTGCTACCACTCAATGAGTTTGTTTAGAATAATCAATAGGTCAAAATTATGCACGTTATATTAAAAGGCCTTACCATCTGTGGCATCTTCATCACCGCACAGTCGACACGCCTTCTTACAGCTATCTAACATAAACCTTGGATTCCTGTCACACTCTCCCTGATTGGCCCACACACTGCACTGCCAGTTCTCGTGCGCGTTAAAACATGTCGCTGGAGAGGAAAACACGTTCATAATTTTTCATGATTTTGAAATTACAGATTGTACAGGATTTTTCAAAATTCATCATTTATAGGAGTATAATTTTAAACTTACTGAAATAACAGCTTACAGTGCAGACCATGATCAGACTACACGGGTGTACAGGCCTTTCATAGTCTGCACTGGCTGGATACCAGTAGGGTCAAGATTTAAATCAATAAGATTTACTCTGGTTTTCTTTTTCAGTACTCCATTACCTAAAATAGGCTAAAATCTTGTTTTCTAGCGTTACTTACGGTCATCATTTTTTTTGTCATCTTTGGTGCACGAGTCTGTACCATCTTCACACTGACATTTACAATTCTGGTCTACATACCCTCCATTCTTACATACTATAGACTGTTCACAGTGGGCTACAAAACAATGTATAAAATGTTGAAACTAGTCATGTGATACTGTAAGGTGTTTGAAATAAGTGTATGTAAAATAGCATCATTTTATTCGACGACAAAATAAGTGATTATTTAAGCATACTTGTAGCAATTAATAAAAACGTTAAAAGTACGGTGGACATGTATTGCCATGATCAATACAAACTGTGTCCTGAATCCCGGATCTACTAATAATCGTAACTTTGAGGAAAAAAATTCAACTGGAAACATTTATTACACACTTTATCAATGCTGTTAACAGTATAATATTATATACTTATAGACCTCAGATGTTTCTTTGAAGACTGGATCCCTTAGTAAAACGAAAAGCAAAATTATTCCTGTATTAAGAGAGTTTAAAGGCTTGGAGTTTTCCACTTCCATTTTGTTTCACTTTGATTTGTTTCTTTAGAATATGTCCTACTTTCCTCATAAAATTGTAACAGCAAAGATACTTCATCTAAATTCCTTACTTAAAACAAAATGTTCACAGTTTGAAATGTTACCTGCACATTGGTACATCAAATTAACAATCTTCACGTCAGTGAAAGATAACTCTTTCCTGTAAACACGACCAATGTTCTTCTCCTTATCTGTCTGTTTTGCTCTGATTGTCTGAGATTTACCGTCATAGGAAAATGCCTAAAAATAAGAATAATTTCTTGAAATAAAATGTAAGTAAAATCTCTTACTGAGCAAGTATTTCCGCGTGCGTTAGAAGAGAACATTTTTACGTTATTCGTTACGTCATTTCATTGTAACTTCTATGTTTATGTAATTATACAACTACACATATAAAGGATATTTCAAATATAATACGTACTCAAACGACTTCAGTCAGATTGTGAAGTCAAAGAACAAAGCTACGATAATGACGTTGTGAAAACATTACGTCTTTAGAATGACGTTATCAAAAATTACTTTAACACTAAATTGTACCTACCGTGATTCCATAATGCATAACAGAGGAGTATTCGTACGGTACGTCCATTTGATTTACTTCTTGTGACGAATACTTGTTAAACCAGATTCTCATGTTCGGCTGCACGTTCCGCTCGAGTATTTCTATATAGTCATCACGGTTAGGAAGTTGATGTTCGTGTACCAGACCAACAGCGTGACCGATCTCGTGTAAATAAAGACCTTTCTGTGATAAAAGAAATCGTTGCATGGTATTATGTGACTTTTAAATGTATTTTTAGGATATTTGAAGATTAAGAAATTCAAGTGACGCGTTATAGCGCTGTTCAATTAAACGATGTATTCTTCATACTGTGAAACAGGTACAGCAATACGTCCTATGATGATAATTGTCCTAATTAATTTGCCTAGAGCAGACTACTGTAACAAACTTTTTTTCATGAATTATATTATAACTTTATTTTTCTGAGTTATATATTCGTGTTTTTTTACACTGCTAAAATTCTCACACATCGCTTAAAAAGCAAAAGAAATGATTTCAAATCAGTGATTGCCCTACTTCTCTGAAAAAATAAAAACCTCAACACTTACGAATCTGCATCCATTTCTGTCTAAATTTAGCGGCTGTTCTCCACCCACCATACCTAGCTGAGAATTACACCTGTAACATTCAAATTCGAAATTTATTCGTGTTTAGGAATATCAAGAATATTTCTTTTCATGTTGTCTTATTTCATTTTATTTATTGTATTTTTTTTATTTTTACAGTTGGTGCTATAATGAAACAAAAATGAAATGGTGTTAACACATTAGATAACACAAAATAGGTCCCACTTCTCGTCAGCAGTGTTGAGGCAACAATTTGATAGTTAACATTTTATGATAGGATAAGTTACATCAAGACAAGAAAGTCAGCTCGTCTGGCAGTGGTTTCCTTTTTAAGCGTTTTTAAAAAAAGCATTAACGATTTAAATCGATTCATTGTATATGCTTCGACCACAAGACTAAAGTTTCAGCGTAAATACGTACCCCACACCGTTCTGAAATCTTACAACGTTCCTATCAGTTCTTTTAGCTTCTCGGAATTTCAGACATGTATATTTCTCCCACTCTGTCATTGCGCTGCGTATCATGTACTTCTCTTTATCCTCTGAAAAGTGAACGAAATCCGCATAATTTACGCATAACAAAAAAACTCTGTAAAACCTTAGGTAAGACATACAGAAAGGCAGAAAGACAAATGCCGAGCGTTTTTCTTCACAGGTAGGGGAAGGGGTCCTTCCCTTAAATTTGTGGGAAATTAACGCGGTAATTTTACAAAAGGGGAATAAAAAAACTTGATGTAAATTTAATTTTAGGGGGGAAAAAGCCCTGAATTATGCATCATGTCGTGACCGAAATGGACTTGAGAAGACAGATTTTTTATGACCGACGAGTTAAAGGGTGTTTGCACACATGAAAGAAAAAAATGATGACCTTAAGTTAGATTTTACCGGTGTAGTTCTTTCGTTTTGAGAACATCAAAGAAAACAATAACACTCATGTAAAATGGTCGACGTAGTAAGATGAGTTTTTTTTTCCTTAGACTTATAAATGAACTTAAACAGTTCAAGGAAAATTACTACGTCAAGATATTTTTCCCTTTCTTGGCATACTTTGTTACGATTTATCTAAAAGAAAAAAAGAAAAATAACCTACCCTGTGGTTATGTGTTTGCGGGAAAAATATCTTCTCTGTCATGACAAAAAAACTTTTGTCCTTGCTAAGGAAAATAATTTTGACGTTTCTAATGGAAATTATGAAATCAAGACATATACTTAACAGTCGTTAAACCCTTACCAGGCTAAATATCTAAAATGGACTTGTCCGTCTTTCAAACTGGACATTAATTGTTTATGAGGGTGCTTACTGACAATTTACTGTCTGAATGGCAAATAGTGCAGACCATGATCAGACTGCCAATCTTGGTCTACACTGGTCGCAATGGCAGAGTCGATTGCCTCCAGCAGGGTAAGGGTTAAACGTGCTTCAAACTGTTATGATCAATTTGGATTGTTAAAGAATCTTACGGAAGTGGCCCGGTACAAATCTGTACGGTATAATTCCGTCAGTCCATCTAAGGACGGTATCCCTGATGGCTTTTCTTTTGGTCCGCTTCAACTGTTTCCTGGATTCTTTCAGGAGTTTTCGGAATGCACGACGCTTTCCCCTTGGTGGTGCTTGCGCTTGACTGCAGTTAATGAAAAAAATAATTAGCAAATGTGATTCAAAAGCTACTGATAAAACACTGAGAACATGTATATAAAGTTACGTTTTTGCGTATGTGCCAATAGAGGTCAATAAAGTGATTCATTGCGATGGAACAAAATTTTATAGGTGCCTTTAAAAAATTACCTGCTTCTGCTTTATGTTATAGATAAATTCATTTATTTCATCAAACTATTTGTAACAACAAAGGGCTCGCAGGGATTCTTTTAGTGTACATTTATTTGAAATACGGGTGGTGCGTACCAGTCCTTAAAACGGCTGATATGCCAGGTTAAAATAGTTTAAATTTAGTATAAAATTGCAAGAGAAGTAGATTTAAATTAACATACATAAAAGTGTGAATTAACGAATGTATGAAAATAACGTATAAGTAATTTCTATTTCTGTACTTACATTAAATTCGAAGGTTGTTCATACAAGCTAAAGAACTGGGGTTGTGTCAGCCTCATGTCTAATTCTGCTAATATTGTGCCGTCATCTCCCAGCATTAGATTCTGCGCCACTGAAATAGCACGCTATATTTACATATTGTTGTTACGAAAAAAAAGTGAAAATAAATGAGCATGTCAGATTTGGGTCTTTGAATGAAACAGTGCTAGTTAACCAACCTAATACTCTTACATGACTGAATGTTTCAACTAATTTACAATTTATGAACACAAAGGTCAATTATTCTGTTTATTATTTTGTACAATTAACTCAGAAATCAAGTTTGTTTCCCTGTAAAGTACTTATTTCTTTATACTCTGTTTTACTGCAATGTATATACTCTGGCCCCACATTTCTTATATTAAGGGTTTAAAAATATTCGGATACTCTCATCCTCGAGGAGGAACAATAGTTGATGGGTTAGAGCGCCGGACTCCCGATCCGGAGGTTGCTGGTTCGCATCCCACCTGAGGTAAGAGTCTCCAGTGACATTCCACAGTTCTCATTTTCGGCGCGAGTACTGGTATAACCCAGAAAGCAGTCATCATATAAGTTGCAAGAACTTGTCTGCCTAGTATAGTCAGTATTGACTGTTGGCAGTAATAAGTTGAACTTGTGTCGTATCCGAAATACATCTAGTACAGATTTGGCACTTTCTCGTTAAAGCGGACAGTATACAAAGTCTACTGGACCCCTGTCATTGATATGCATATTAATGAAGATGCCTTGTGCTTAACAAAAATACTTACTGCCTGGTCCCCCGCTTGCTCTCATAATAATCTGGTCTATTGTGAGATTTGTGTATTGTTCCGTTCCGTTCAAGTTCAGGGGGTCTATATTATACTTATTTAGTTCTTCAAGTAGCACTTGTGCTGCAGACAAGCGTAGTAACATAATTATCTGGAAAAAAGGGTAAATATACGTAACATAAACCAAAGCTGAACGAAAATTTTAAAAAAAACAACAACAAAAACATACACACACATCGCTTGATTTCGAGTTTCTTGAAATTATCAAATAAGAAATGACATGTTAAATGAAAAGAAATTGTGACACGTTGGAGAGCTTCCATGCTTCACACGAACGCACTGTTTAAATCCTGTTATAAAACACGTGTTCTGCCAAAGTCTGATGAAAGGAAACAAACGATTCGTTTTCTGGTTAAAATTTAACACTTCAAATGATGCCAATGTGTTACAAAACATTCATGATAGAGCACTTAGTGTTATAAAGCATACATGATGGATGTTTTAAAATGTCTGGTCTATGACTCGTGCAATAATGAAAATTAATTGTTTCGTGACAAAATTCTTTGCAATGTATTATAAGGATGGTACGCATGTTTTCTGTCATTTACTGACGAACCTTTCTTTTTGTCTGAAAAAATATACAGAAGTGCCTTTAGAAGTAAACCAAACATATAACAGACTCCTGTTTTGTGTGAAAATGCACTGTTTTTTGAGAGAGAGAAAATGAACACTTCAATGACAACAACGACACTATAAATAAGTCGTTACAGGATTAGAAAAATGGCGCCCGATGTATCGACGATATTTTTTTATGAACCATTGTTTGGTGTCCAAAAGATCAAAAGCAAACAAACAAACAACTAGTAAGTATACTTAGGAGTTTTGTGACTTTTACGGAATGCAGAAAATGTTCTGCATATTTAATTGTGACTGTACAAAAATTCTGCAAATGTATTGCAGGTGATCATTGCTTCCAAAAGTTACTTCACATCTTAAAACAACATAAAGAATCTATCAAAACAGAACGTATACATAGCAGAATTTTCGACAGTAGGTGTCGCTGCAGAAACCAAGAACAGCCCATTAACCTGTGGTTAACCACAGTTGTTTGTTTTACGATCGATTTCGCTTGCGTCTGTTCCAGGTGGGTAAAGAACAAAGGTGTGTGCCAAGAATCATTTTACCAGACGGCAATAATGAGATTACGTCATTAATAAAGGGGAAAAAATCCCACGATTTGCGATCCGTACTTTTAAACAGCCTTGAAAAACAGATGCTTTTGTTTTGGGAAAATTAAGACCAAACAATAGATTTTATTGTGTGGAAAAGGTCACATGAGCAAAAAGACTGATAAAAAGAAACAAGTCCAAGTTTTCTTCTTAACAAATTTAATGTTAATAGGTATGTGTACCATATTCTGGGGGCTATTTTTCGCACAAATAGTTTTTTTCTAAGGGGAATGGGGATTTTTTTTATCAAGGAATAAGATCAATCAGACTTGCTTAAATGAGGCCCGGCATTAAACTTTTAATGTGAGGAAAGAGTTAACCTTGCCAACGTCTTAGAATGTTATTTTATCGTTGTATTTTGTTCGCCTCTGTCTTTAATTCCATAAACTTACGTTATCGTTCAGTTTGTCTTGAAGCTGTGCCAGCTATCTGACATTCAACTAGGAAATAAAACGTTAATCCCTTTATCCGATAATCCAGCCGCAGACTCAATATTTGCAACCCAATAACCCAGTTCGTTTTAATCTCCCAGAAATGCACCGACAACTTGAAAGTTCAAAGGACATACGTTTCTGGCAAAAATATTTATCAGACGATAGTATACGAGCCAAGTGGTTCAAAGGATTATTGAGTGCAGGATGAGTTTCATATCACAAAAAAAGAACTACGGCATTGTGATGGTTTGAATTTTGACAGCTCTTTCTCATTTTCAACTGGCAGTCATATTGGGGAATCAAGAAAGAAAAACTAACAAATTAAAATTGAGTTGATATAGATCCAAGAAACAATTGCTTCATTAGTTTAAAACTCATTTTTGAGACACGTTTGTTTCGTTTCACGTGTTAACGAGATCCGTTTTACGATAAGGTATGAAGGCAATCAGGACAAAATGGCTAGGTGCAAATGGGTCTCACATAAAACAGCAACTTTTCACCCCCTCTCCCTCCCTCCGAACAAAAAAATAAAAAGTGGGGGATGCTAAATAAAATATAAATAAAAACTTCTTAACCTCATAATGGATGCATATAATATTTGGTTTCAAATTATTACTTCTTGCGTCACAAGTATGCTTTCAAGAACACTTTTAAGTTACATCCGAATTTTGATAACTTCCGTTAACGTTACTAACCGAGTACTTCTTTCCAGTTAAGATATCCGGGATCAAATTGTGATTAACTGTCCATCAGTGAAAATGAAAAACTACTGATACATCACCTTAAAGAAGTTGGACAAAGAAAACATCAGAACAATGCCTTTTTGCCTGGACGTAAACCTGATACTTTGTTGCCATTAATATGTTTAAAGTTTACAAACACATACTTTCGTCACAACAAGAGGACAAATTTTAAAAGTCAGAGCTTACATTTTTAAAAAATGGAAAGCTCATTATGTTCAAATTTTATAAAATCATGTTTTATATGTTAAGCTTGTCATTTACATTCAGTGGCCTTTATTGTCAATGTTTAGTTTGAAGCAAGCATTACTTTTACAATAAACAGCAAGCGATTAAACGATTGATAGATTAGTTAAAAAAAAGAACCTTCTATAGGAAAAGTCATATCAAGTGGGCAGTTTACATAACCATTTACTGGGAAGGACCAGTACTAAACTCCAATGTATCGTAGAGACTGCCAACTTCCTCAAAGAAAGATATTTTTAATCACATGAAAATTTTCAAAAAAAAAACAAAAAACAAAAAAACAAAACTTATAGAAATGGATTGATTCAAGAAAAGAACGTTGGTCCTGTTTCGCAGAATTGCGACCGTGAGGCCAACAAAATACGTCTTTTTTTTCTTTGTAAATACTTCAGACAGGATTTATTCTTCTGTTATGAAATCCTTTCGGCAAAATCCGTCTTCTGCTATTGTAACGTTAAGAAAAATAATAGTTGCAAAACAAAGCCATCATTTTCTTACTACAGCAGATTCTGTGAAATAAGAACTTATAAAACTTGAAGAGTTCCAATAAATGTTTGCTTTTACATCTTACGAATTTATTTCATTTCCAAGAAACAGGAATTTATCTTACCTTTAATATGCAGACAACACATATCTTTTGTATATCCATGATGTTTTTGTAGATGTATCCAAGTAATATCGTAGATTTTATCGTCCTAGCCCTGTTGGAATTTAGTTCAGGCTTTTAGTTTTATTACCGTTAAATTTCCAGCGAACATCTGTTTTATACCTTCGTTTTGTAGTTCCGTAACCTAAGACGCTTTAGCCTATTAACCTACCAAAAGCCGGGAACCATATGTTTTATCACGTGTCCACTTCGAGTGTTTCCGGTTTCAGTGAATGACACTATGTTTTCAATTGATCTTCATTTTAAGGAGCAGAAGCGTGATCAACAAATAGATGAGTCACTGACGACAAAGGAATAACTCAGGATGAAGCAGTTAATTGCCAGTTTTATTAAACATGCACCAGCGAAGCGGTTTTTGGAGCGGTTTGTTGGAAAAACAAGATTAGTGGAAAGGTGGTGCTTCGATTAATGGAAAAAACATTTACTACTTTGTTTACTATTCAGTGAACAGTTAAAGGCAAAATAAAGTTATGGCATCTACGCATCTATTTACTTGTAGAAAAAAACCGGTACGCTTTACCGTCATCAAAGCGTTTGCATCGAGAGAAATCTGTTATTGAAAGAGAAAATCTTAATTGCTCGTTTCATGCATCGTTATGTTCCAAACGTGTAAATCTGGCTCAGGGAAGATGATTATAGAATTAATAACTTATCCGCCCTTTAAAGTTCCTGTGATGTTAAAAAAACAAGAGTGCCACGCTGGCCCTAAAGCGTTCACCTGAGTTAACTGCTAAGAAATGCAAGTGCCAATAATCATCAACATAAAAGAAAAAGACCTAAGCAAGGGGCATACCCGGGGCGGAGCCAAAAAGGACCCAAGAGGCAAAGTTTAAACAGTCTTAGTAGAATCTACAAGTCAATGATTCATGCTTGTAGGATTCTTGGCCGTGTGGTTTCATACAAGAAGACTTTTAAACATTTTCCTTCATATGTCTGTGAAAAACATGCGACCCAAGGGATGGATCAAATAATGGCTGCAGGGGTATTATCAGTATATTTTTGGTAGACGTTCACTAGACAATGCTTAACACCAAATATCCGAGCTCTGTGCCAAGAAAATATTAAGGATTTTTATTCTGAGTGCCTAAGCATGAAATGGAATTCTTTGAATGCTTTTTACAGCGTCATGCAAAGAACATCGCTGTCAAGTTTTAACAACTTCGACCAAAGTTTAAATGGAGATGTTGTTTAAAGAAAAAATATTGACATCGTCTGACTCACGGTGGACACATTGTGCTCAGGTGAGCAAAAAAGGTAAATGCGTTATATATATTTCACATTATTTATTATCGAGATGCTTGAAGAAATCATTTCTACAACATATTATTCATAGGTTAAAATCGAGTACTGCGTTGTTTGATACAAGAAAGTAGAAAACATTGCCTTAAACCAGTGCACGTCATAAAAAAGGTCTTTATTGTAAGACGAGAAAGAAATGGCCTCGGCTATCCACTGCACTCCCTTCGCATTTCTCCCTTTTCAGTAGAGTTCAGAATGTCGCAAACCATTTACAATAATAAGGCATAAAATGTAATTTTATACTAGAACTAAGCTTCAAAGGCATAAATAACCGTGCTCAAAAGTACAAGTAAACAGTATTTTATGTGAAGAATTGTTCTTATTACAGGACATTATATAAAGACATTATATAACACCAAAACATTGCTTGATATACCTTTAACCAAACCACTATATGGATCAATATGCAGTACAGACTTTTTTGGACACCAAACAATGGTACATAAAAAAATTATCTTCGATACATCGGGCGCCATTTTTCTAATCCTGTAACGACTTATTTATAGTGTCGTTGTTGTCATTGAAGTGTTCATTTTTTCTCTCTCAAAAACAGTGCATTTTCACACAAAACAGGAGTCTGTTATATGTTTGGTTTACTTCTAAAGGCACTTCTGTATATTTTTTCAGAAAAAAAGAAAGGTTCGTCAGTTAATGACAGAAAACATGCGTACCATCCTTATAATACATTGCAAAGAATTTTGGCATGAAACAATTAAATTTCATTATTGTACGAGTCATAGACCAGACATTTTTAAAACATCCATCATGTATGCTTTATAACACACAGGGCTCTATCATAAATGTTTTGTAACACATTGGCATCGTTTGAAGTGTTAAATTTTAACAGGAAAACGAATCGTTTGTTTCCTTTCATCAGACTCTGGCAGAACACGTGTTTTATAACAGGATTTAAACAGTGCGTTCGTGCGAAGCATGAAAGCTCTCCAAAGTGTCACAACTTTTTTTTATTTAACATGTCATTTCTTATTTGATAATTTCAAGAAACTCGAAATCAAGCGATGTGTGAGTATGTTTTTGTTGTTGTTTTTTTAAATTTTCGTTCAGCTTTGGTTTATGTTACGTATATTTACCCTTTTTTCCAGATAATTATGTTACTACGCTTGTCTGCAGCACAAGTGCTACTTGAAGAACTGAATAAGTATAATATAGATCCCCTGAACTTGAACGGAACGGAACAATACACAAATCTCACAATAGACTAGATCATAATGAGAGCAAGCGGGGTACCAGACAGTAAGTATTTTGTTAAGCACAAGGGATCTTCATTAATATGCCGTATCAATGACAGGGGTCGAATAGTCTTTGTATACTGCCCGCTTTAACGAGAAAGTGCCAAACCTGTACTAAATGTATTTCGGATACGACACAAGTTCAACTTATTACTGCCAACAGTCAATACTGACTATACAGTCCTGATGACTGCTTTCTGGGTTTTACCAGTACTCGCGCCAAAAATGAGAACTGTGGAATGTCACTGTGGACGCTCACCTCTAGTGGGATTCGAACCAGCAACCTCCGCATCGGGAATCCGGCGCTCTAACCCATCAACTATCGTTCCTCCTCGAGGATGACAGTATCCGAATATTTTTAAACCCTTAATATAAGAAATGTGGTGCCAGAGTATATACATTGCAGTAAAACAGAGTATAAAGAAATAAGTACTTTACAGGGAAACAAACTTGATTTCTGAGTTAAATTGTACAAAATAATAAACAGAATAATTGACCTTTGTGTTCATAAATCGTAAATTATTTGAAACATTCAGTCATGATATGTTGTTTCTTGAAAAGTTAAATAAGACAATGAAAGTGTATTAGGTGGGTTAACTAAAGTCAATTTTCAATTCTTTCATAACAACAATATGTAAATATAGCGTGCTATTTCAGTGGCGCAGAATCTAATGCTGGGAGATGACGGCACAATATTAGCAGAATTAGACATGAGGCTGACACAACCCCAGTTCTTTAGTTTATATGAACAACCTTCGAGTTTAATGTAAGTACAGGAATAGAAATTACTTATACGTAATTTTCATACATTCATTTAATTCAAATTTTATATATGGTAATTTAAATATACTTATCTTGCAATTTTATACTAAATTTAAACTATTTTAACCTGGCATATCAGCCGTTTTAAGCACCACCCGTATTTCAAATAAATGTACTCTAAAAGAATCCCTGCGAGCCCTTTGTTGTTACAAATAGTTTGATGAAATAAAAAATATTGACATCGTCTGACTCACGGTGGACACATTGTGCTCAGGTGAGCAAAAAAGGTAAATGCGTTATATATATTTCACATTATTTATTATCGAGATGCCTGAAGAAATCATTTCTACAACATATTATTCATAGGTTAAAATCGTGTATTGCGTTGTTTGATACAAGAAAGTAGAAAACATTGCCTTAAACCAGTGCACGTTCTAAAAAAAGTCTTTACTGTAAGACGAGAAAGAAATGGCCTCGGCTATCCACTGCACTCCCTTCGCATTTCTCCCTTTTCAGTAGAGTTCAGAATGTCGCAAACCATTTACAATAATAAGGCATAAAATGTAATTTTATACTAGAACTAAGCTTCAAAGGCATGAATAACCGTGCTCAAAAGTACAAGTAAACAGTATTTTATGTGAAGAATTGTTCTTATTACAGGACATTATATAAAGACATTATATAACACCAGAACATTGCTTGATATACCTTAAACCAAAAACTATATGGGTCAATATGCAGTACAGCAGACCTTTTCACAAAAAAATCTTACGATTTATCTTAAGATTTTGACTTATGATAATCGTAAGTGAAATCTTAAGTCATTTTCAAAAAACCAATCGTAAGTTAAATTTTTAATCTTATGATAATTCTTATTCAAGATTAAAACTTATGATACATTTTACTTGTAAATGTAACATTTTATACTTACGAACGGGTAACATCAATCGTTAGGTTAAGACAGATTTTACACTTAAGATTTCTTACGATTTTTTGTGAAAAGGATATTTATCGTAAGGTTTCTCTTACGAAATAAAATTGTCGTAAGATTTTTTGTGAAAAGGTCTGCAGTATTCCAGTTACAGTTATATTACAAGGCAACTAAAACCAATGGAAAACTTCGTTTTTGAGGCTGGATTCTTTTTCTGTTTTCGAACAAATCTTTAACTCGCAGAAACATGCAAAATATAATCATATTAGAAGTTTCCAGTAAACAAGATTCTTTATAAACAATCCTATTCACAGCTGTGGTGATCGTTTGATCTTCCATAGGGATTAGATACTTCTTTCCATTCCTTTATTTTTTTAATTAATCTAATGATTTAATTATTTCAGGAGAATGTATTACAAGGTGCGACGCAGCAAGCAACACGTCAAATACACATTTCATTTTTACGGATACAGTTTCAAAAACAAACATCATGCCTTGAATCGAACAAAATTCATCGAATGAATAATAAATGTGCCATATGTGAAATCCTTACTTGTACATTTATGACATTGGTGTAGTTTGTATGTATATCTGTTAAATAATATTTAAAATGATGTGCAGGCGAGCAAAACTGTGCTTGAACTAGTGTTCTGTATTAGAGGTAGGTTGAAATCCGTGAAATCCTAAAAACAGATGTTCGATACACAGTAATACAACTACCTCGGTTGACAAACTTTTCATAAACAAGAATTCATTTAATTTTTCAAAAGCACATGAACGTCAAACAAATAAATGCAAGATACCGGATGGTTTTTCGACTAGGGACCAAAAGACGTCAAGCGTTGCAATAGCCGAACAAAATAACTTTTGAAAATGAATACGATTCTTTTTTTTAACCCTTTTCCCATGTTTTTGTGGAAAATGAACTGTGGGTCTATTGTCAGATCAAAAAGAAAAGTAACTGGCAGATTCTTGGACACGAACATTGCGAAACAACCAACGTGTTCTCAGTGTTGAAAAGGTTTTGTATGCAAATATATATTTCAATAGCAACAGTCCTGTCATAGAAACGGCGTTGCTAAAATGCAGAACAGTTGTTTGACCACTTTAGTAAAAGCTTGCATTGGAACGGTTAAAGAATTAACACAAACAGCGTCCTCTGAAAACAGGTCTGAAGTATGTTCCTCTCCTGCACGCCAACGTTCCCGGCCACAAAGTCCCTACTGTCATTGACTTCTTAGACGTCTCCTTTTTTCTGTAAGCCCTTTTCTCGCCAGACCTGGATTTCAGTGACTATTTTCTCTTCCCAAGATTGAAAAAAAAATACTTATCTGTGAAGAGCTATAACTTGAGATTTGCTTTTTACCATTCTTATGGGTATGCCTTTACAAGAATACGGCAAATGTTTTCAGAATTGGGTGATGTGGCTCACTCGAAGTGTGTGTTTTGGTTATAGTGAAGAACTTGAAGGTTATAAAGTCAGTTAATTTTAGTTTTCAAAATATAAAATGTATCACTACCAATTCAATCATTTACGGAACAGCCCTTGTATTAGTCTCGTCTGGCCATCAACAATAACACATATTTGCCAGATGTACAAAAATATTTAAAACTTTCTAATGCTCGCACTATTTTATAGTATAGATCACAAATACAAAGAATAAACAGAAGTATGACCTAAGATACTGAATTAAGCACCAATTTAATTATGTACGAGTAAAACTGAAACTAGACCACCACTAGCATTTTTGACTTCTGAAAATAACACATTTTAATTTAATATCTCGTGCAAATTAATTGCTTGTGGTGGATTACGTTGCCAACGTTATGTGCTTTGCAAATTATAAATTAGCTTGAGGCTTCCCTATACATTTTATTTATACGATTATTTTTTGTAAAAACGATATTAAATCTACAAAGTATTTGAAGAACGTTGCAAATATTTAATAAAACTTTTTATCGTAAGCTTATCGGCGATACCATTTTTATCAAGTTTTAAGGCCTTATAACTATTGAAATATATTTGAAAGGAAATCAAAAAATTATACTGCAATAAAAGTTCATATTTCAAAACAAAACAAAAGCCAAAAACTAAGGAAAAAGGTTTGAACCCATACGTTTAATATCAACTGATAAAATTCTTGTTCTAGCCATATTAGAATTAAGTTATGTGCACAAAATGGCGAAACCCCTACTTTTTAATAAATTAAGATCAATAAATGTTTGAAGTGGTCAGTATGCAAATATTATTATTCACTGGAAAATTAATTCTTTTATGGCAAAGGTGGTAAGTCTCAAACTTACTGATTGTAATATGTACCGACTTGTTTAGATTATCGAGTGCGTTTGCAATTTTACCGAATTAACTTTTAAAGAAACAAACTTTTAAAGAAACAATTTATAATATAAAATGACTCTCCGGCTTTTTAGCCTGCATTGTCTTAATTCGTCTTGTAAAAATCATGTTGCATCCACAATATTTAAATGTTAATATAATTCTCATTTCAATTTAGATTTATCTAATACTTCTTAATTCAAGAAAATTAATGTATCCATAGTAATGTTCTTTTTTTTTGTCTACAAAAACAATAATATTTCCTCTGAAGTACTCACCGGAACATTTGTAAAAAATTATGTTGCAGCCATAATATTTAAATGTTCATATAATTCTCATTTCAATTTAGATTAACCTATACTTTTTAATTCCAGAAATGTATTCATAGTAATGTTCTTTTTTTTTTGTCTACAAAAATAATAATATTTCGTCTGAAGTACTCACCGGAACATTTGCGATCGTAACGAAAGGTTGTGGGGTAGAGCTAGATAAATACTATCTGTTCTTCTTTCAGCAGTCTTTTATTATGAAATTTACTATGAATGTAACAATAAATATGTTTATGCCAGATAAACTTTATGATTATAGTGTTGTGTTATGTCGTGTTGTGTTGTGAAATGTTACGTCATGTCATGTCATCTTACGTCACGTAGCGTAAGTCACGTCATATCAGGTTATATTAAAGTTGTTACAATCAACAAATAAAAAATCAAATAATCATGTGGCGGACTTCAGTGAGGTGCTATTGGTGTAAAACAATTAAAACATGTTCTTTTATTACAACTGAGAAGACATATTTTGTAAATTGCTGAAGGTCAATTAACTTGAATTCATTCACATTATTTTGTGTCATGAATTTAAAAAAAATCGACCCAAAATGCAACGTATTGGTTTTAAAACGGTCCTAACATAGTTTTTGCCCTTAATGATGGAACAAACATATCAACACCTTTTAACAATATACATGCGCCGTAAGTGGCTGTAGTTAAGGTTGTAGATATGGCGGTAGACTAGGGAAACCCATTATATAGGGGATTGTTTTCTCATTTTGTCGTCATTCATGCCCTGTGTTTATTTGATTTTAGCTGCAAACAACATACCACTCATACCACTAAAGTATCAGTCACATTATCCAGCGATGGGGTATACGATGGGCAACCGATGCATTTTTTTTATAAAAATGGATTGGTTGCCGGCCGGACACCCATAGCAATCGGACGGTGAATGAGGCCATCGGGCGCATCAGATGGGGTCATCGGGAGAAGATAAGTTGTAGTTAAAAATCAGCGGTGTCTCCACCAATACCCCACATCGCTCTTCATCGGCAACCCATCATTAACATCTTTCAAGGATCGGCCGATGTATGGCCGAACATCGTCCAGTGTTTGTTGAATCTGAGGTCATCGTGGGTTAGTGGTGGGCAACAGACATCGACCGATTATCGGTCGATGCTCGACCAAACATTGGCCCATAGTAGACCGATGTTCGACCGATGTGCGAACAATGGTCAACATACATCGGCCGATTATCGCTCGTACATCGGTCTATGATTAGCGATGCATCGCTGGGCCATTATAAGCGCGTAAGTTTTCGCATGTACAACATTCTTTAAGCAGACAATAACAATGCCAAGACGGAACATTGACAGCAATGAACCATCATAGGGGAGTGACAAGGGCAAAGCGAGTGACAAGGGCAAGGCTACTGGCAAGGGCAAGACGCTAAAGAAGCCAATGCAAGCTACGACCAGGACCTCACCCCGCAAGAGACTGCAAGCGGAACCAGAGTACAGACACTGGCCACACCATCGAACATGAAGATGATATAGATGACAACGCCTCGGAAGCCTCCACTACCTTGTCCATCACCGGCTCCAAGAAGTGACAGCGTGTGGGGATGACACTTGAAGAAATTTTCATGGACATCATGAAAAGGATAGCCAGCTGGTTTGAAGGCATGCCCATGTTCTATGACATACAGGGAGAGACCGAGAGTGCCCTGGCGTAGCGCGGGCTCTAGCCTCGAGCGGTTGAAGATGCCCGCGTCTGATGATGCACTGTTGGCTCCCACATCGACCCAGAGAAACTTGTACTCAGCGTCCACAAGCGCAAGCATCCACGTTGAGAAAACCCCCTTAAAGTTGTAGTACAGCGTGCCGCTCTTTGACGGCTTCTGAATGGCGATGTGCTTGCCGTCCAAGACCCCGCAGCAATTAGGGAAGTTCCATTTGTTCTGGAACTGCTGTGCCACTTCCCGCCAGGCGTCTTCGGTCGACGGAGTCTCCCACACCTCAGCCTGGTACTATTCAAAAATGGCATGGCAGACCTCCGGCACAAACAGCGAGATGGTGTTGTGGGGGACTCGAAACGCGAAGGCAAGGTCGTGGTAACTGACGCCAGTGGCAAGGAAGCGGAGCGTGATCGTCAACTTGAAACCAAGTTCCAAGGGAGCCCTCTGCCTGAAACACAAAAAGGAGAAAAAAAACATTAAAATTTTGCAGTATAAAATAGATTTTGGAACTCATGTGTTTGCAAAATTTGAAGTAAATTCATCACAATATCAGTTAAACTTACGTTGTCTTCTTGGCGATACGTGGCCCCGCTCGTTCCAGAAGCTCGTGGAACATATCCTGCTCCATGCGGAGGAAAGACTTGAAGTCTGACGAATGCTCCGCCTCAAGCTCCCTCATAAGAGTTTCGTACTGCCCAAACAGGGCTCTTCTCAAGATCCAATCTCGGACCCACCACCGTCTTCTTCGTCTTGGGGCTCTTTTTTGCTCTCGTTCAGTTTCTTCCAACAACGCCGCCAAGATAACGTCATGTTGAAGCCGGGCTTGTGCGAGTTGTTGCTGCAGCATGGCCAATCTCAGATGTCTCGGTGCCAAAGGCATTGTGGTTGATTGACCATGCTAGGTAGTGTGGTCATTTTGTACTGCTTGTCTGAAAGAATCTCCATCGGCCAAGGGAGTTCAAGTTACTTCGGCCGACCATCGCCCGGGCATCCTACAATGTCTGTAAGATGGCCGGCCAATAATCGTACGATATCTAACTCACCGCTCGGTTACCGGCCGAGCATTGTAGGATGATCGGTTAAGACTGTACGATGTCCGGTCGATGTCTGGCAGGTAGTCGGTGCCACGACGGTCAAAAAATGATTTCCTCTGGAGTCACTCGCCGTACGATCATCGGAAGGGGTATGCACGGCCTCCGTACGAAACCTGTTGCTGTGGCAGATGTGTTAAGGACCAATTGGCCGATGAGGACCGAGGTTGGGACATCGCTCACACCACCGATTACCACCGGTCTACGGCCACCGGCCGGGAAATCTGACTGAGGCATAAGTGACAGTTCATTCAAGTTAGAAGTGAAGACAAAAAGTGAATATGGGGGACAAAAAAAGGGGAGATACAAATACATATTGATAGATTTTCAAGTCTGTCTTTGAAAAACTAAATTTGTCAAACAAAAAGTAAATAGAAATATAAAATGTGTTTAACAACAACATACTACCCTAAATACATGTGAAACTTTAGATAGTTTAATGCCGTAAAATATTAGTAGGCATGAAGTACTAGAGACTTTTAGAGATAACGAAAATAAGTCATCTGTCTATTAATCATTTATTCCAGTACTTAACAAGTATTTGAAGTTTAATCAGGTACATCAGCACATATATTTTGGAACAACAGCTAATAATATAACAGATATATTTTCTAGAGCACCTCAAATAAATTAAAGATATATTATAATAACAATATTTTTAATTCGAGTTTATTTATCGTCAATTCCAGTTTCCCGTATGAGCGACATCCCCTGCAAAGTTTAGTTTTGATTAGTTGATAAGGGGGATAGTGCAATATACTGAAAGTTTCCCATTCAAGAAACACCCCTAATTAATTTCCAAGCTCACTATTAGCAGTGATATATAGGATTCAGGTTAAAGTCTCATCCGAAAGACAATAAGTAATGTTGGTGGAGATTAAACCAACATTCAAATATTCAAAATCAAATGACAAAGTTCTTAAAAATACAAAACAAAAGTTTCCTCATACAGTAAGAATAGTTCCGTATTAAATATGAAAATAATAAATGAAATTCCTTAATTGTTCAAACATTAGTAAAAGAAAAATTCAATAAAGTTCACTTCATAATATAGTCTTTATTTGTTCACAAAACTTTCACATTACAAGATGCCTTCCTTGTTTGTTTACAGGTTTTTCTCTGGAAAGTTTATCGTGACCTGCAAAACAAAAAAAAGTTACATTAATTGCTGCGTGCAACCACAAAAACCATAAATATGGCATTAGATATTACACGTGCTTCTTAAACAATTATGAAATGAGGTCGTCAAGTACACAAAACCAAGTTCTTTAAAGCCAAAGTTCTGTCAGAATTACGCAGCTCAGTATACTAGATGTAGAGATTGCACAGTGAATCTGAAATAAACGCAGTTAATGAAGAAGTTAATTTATCCCTCGTTAGCTCAACTTGAACGTAAAATTTCTTCTTCAATTATTGTAGACCTTCATTAATACATCAAAAACGTGATTACTGTGATAATTTTTATGCATGTTAAAGACAGACAGGTTTTTTTCTTTCCTAATCTAAAACGCCTGAAACAATAGAAAAAGGATCAAAAGTTTATCAACGCTTAAAAGTGCCCCGTCAATCACATATTTCTAAAAATTGGTCAATTAAACTGATCAGAAATTGATTCGGCCACTATAAAGCGACAAATAACGACTTGTTCTTGTCTGATGCAATTCGTCCAGAATTATTATCTCTTTACATGTATAAATATTTTGTTTATCCTGTACATTTTTCTAACATTATGATTGTAGACGAAAGTTTGAAATTCAAGGATATGCTCTGTATCCGTTTGTACATTTTCTGTAAACGTTTTCCATCAAAACTTGGGTAAGGAGCGATTGATTTTCTGTTTCCTTATCAGTAAAACAAAAGAAACAGTAAACAATACAAAGGAAGATGAAGAAATCAGAGCAGATTTTTCAGAGGGTATAATTGAAGACTGGGGAAACTGTATGTCACTTACTGTCTTCACCTCGGTGTATTCCTTCAAGGCATAATCACCCCTGAGAAATAAAACACTGACGTTATAATAAAATAATTAATCTGTTTTTAGAACTTCTTTTTTCAAATCAGTTGTTAAATCAAAAATGAAATGAGTGTATTTTTAAAAGAACTCCTGAGCTGTAAAATATTGTAAGATAAATTGTGAGAATGTCTGTAAAAAAATTTTCAGATGGCAAAATAAGTCCTTGCCTACAGAGATGATGGTCAGTTTCTGACAGTCCTTTATTGTAGGAAAATTGTATTAATTGTCAATTCAGTTTTTAAGCAGAGTTACCAGTTTTACCAACAAGTAGTTTTAAACTTACAGTTCTCTCCCATGTCCACTTTGTTTGAAACCACCAAACGGAGTCTGTGACGTCAGAATATCATAGCAGTTCACCCTGCAAACAAATCACATCAGTTCACCCTACAACATATCACGGCAGTTCACCCTACAAACATATTACAGCAGTTCACCCTACAAACATATCACAGCAGTTCACCCTGTGATCTCACAATATCATAGCAGTTAACCCTACAAATATATCACAGCAGTTCACCCTGTGATCTCACAATATCATAGCAGTTAACCCTATAAACATATCACAGCAGTTCACCCTGTGATCTCACAATATCATAGCAGTTAACCCTACAAACATATCACAGCAGTTCACCCTACAAACATATCACAGCAGTTCACCCTACTAACATATCACAGCAGTTCACCCTACAAACATGTCACAGCAGTTCACCCTACAAACATATCACAGCAGTTCACCTTACAAACATATCACAGCAGTTGACCCTACAAACATATCACAGCAGTTCATCCTACAAACATATCACAGCAGTTCACCCTACAAACATATCACAGCAGTTCACCTTACAAACACATCACAGCAGTTGACCCTACAAACATATCACAGCAATTCATCCTACAAACATATCACAGCAGTGTACCCTACAAACATATCACAGCAGTTCACCCTGTGATCTCACAATATCATTGCAGTTCACACTGCAAACATATCATTTCCTCATTGTGAATGTTTCTTGACATCCTTGCCATTTTCTTTCCATCAAGTTTCTTCCCGAGACTAAATATAAATATCTAAAACAATTAAAACCACAGTCAACTTGTACCTTTTGGAAAACTGCATTCCTAGTGAACATCTTGTTCAAACTTGTTCATGAATGTACTAAATTGTCCTGAAAATCTTTAAGACCCATTCAAAACCTTTTCAGACGGTTGCATGAACACTGTTTTGAATATTAAAACAGAAGAGTACAAAAACAAAAATGCACAGCTTTGAGTTTACCAGACACTTCCAGCCTCTAGATTCTGTGACATCATTAAAGCCTTGTTAATGTCTTTCGTCATAACTCCTGCAGCCAATCCATATGCGGTATTATTAGCTCTCTCTATGACGTCATTAATATCAGTGAACTTTATGATTGTCTGCACAGGACCGAAAATCTATAATAAAAATATTTCTATGCCAACAACCATTGCAATAGTTAAGACACCTGTTAAACAAGACTGTTTGGTATTATTTAAAGGGCAATCCATATCTTAAGACTGCTAATGCTAATACTGCAAAATACGGTCTATATTTATACAATTTTACCGATGTGATACAAGTACACATACTAATACAGTCATTTCATTTATAGTCGGTTTTTCATAAACAAAAATTAACATTAGCTAAATAGCTATTGACGGACATAAATGTGATGAAGCATGAAGACCAGGATTAGTTATGTTGTGCAACAGGTAGTCACTGCTTTGATTCTGATGTTCGCATTGACAAATCGTGGGCGTACATAAAAAAGAACATGGCTCACTTTGCAAAGGCAATATGCAAAGTAAATCAATCTGGCCAAGTCACAGGCGTTCCTTTTGAAAAAAAATCTCGATCAATTGATTTGGCCATTTTTTCAGACCCATATTAAGGAATGTCGCCGTATTCACAGACACTTGGATGCAGTAGAGCGGTTCTTGCCCCAGAATGAATCTTGTACACATGCTGTGACCCCTTTCAGTTCATAATAAACATGTTTTGCCCACCAAACGGCCATTCAGAAAATAGTCTCACTATTTCGCCTCTCACAATATGGCTATTATAAACACAAAGATGCAAAGCCTCTCAATTGGGCAAAACATGGGTGCCCTGTTTCACTCGTCATTTCAAGACAGTTAACATACACCTACCTCAAAATTTCCAGTGTCAATCAAGAGGCCAAACATTAATCTCCACGCAGATAAAAGGACTGCTTCGAATTCCTGCTTTGACTTAGAGAAATTGACTCTGATTTCCAAATTTACACGTTGTCTACTTTCGGTTACTGAATCGGGCGAATGGATACCGGTTTCCTCCGCGTCCGCTTTTAGCCGAGCCTGGCGCAAGTTATTTTATGAGTTGACCAATTAAATTCACATCCAACAACAGGTAAGAATTTAATTGGTCAGCGCCTAAAAAAACATGCGCCCGGCTCGGAATACTATAGGCGGGCGCGGAGGAAACCGGTATCCATTCGCCCGATTCAGTAACCGAAAGTAGAAAACGTGTAAATTTGAAAATCAAAGTAGATTTTTCTTAGTAACAGCAGGAATTCTAAGCAGTTCTGATTTCTGCGTGAAGATTTATGTATGGCCTCTTGATTGACACTGGAAATTTTGAGGTAGGTGTATGTTAACTGTCTTGAAATGACGAGTGAAACAGGGCACCCGTGATTTGCACGATGAGAAGCTTTGCATCTTTGTGTTATTATAGCCATATAGTGAAAAATGGGCATTTTTTCAGAAGTGCCGTTTGGTGGGCAAAACATGTTTGTTATGAACTGAAGGGGGTCACAGAATGTGTACAAGATTCATACCGCTCTACTGCATCCAAGTGTCTGTGGCTGTAATGAGCAATAATCATCTTACTGTTTAATTAAATTTTGGTTTCATTTACGCGCATTGATTAATATACAGAATAAATGCAGACAATTAAAATGTATACTGCACCTCTTCTTTGGCAATTCTCATATCATCCCTAACATCTGAGAAGACTGTTGGCTTGACGAAGTACCCCTCATTACCAAACCTCGCACCTCCACACTGCAATGTTGCTCCTTCCTTTTTCCCTGACTCTATCAAACCAAGTATCTTGTTAAACTGCTCCTCGCTGATCTAATAAATAAAAGGTTTGAATAAACCTACACACCACCAATCCTTTTGAGAAACAAAGTCAAGCAAAACAAGAACAGTGACAACTATTTTATTTGAAGGGCAAAATAACTGAGATCTTGGAAACCATTTTTTTTAAACTTAAGATATGGGCGTGAAAAGATGAAAATTCAAATTCTGAAGTAGTTTTAGAGATGACCAGTAGAAGAAAAAATGACAGAGCATAAGCAAAACTATTTTAAAGGAATGTATGTACTATACTGGTGTCAGAATAGATGTTTGTTTGTTTGGGGGTTTAACGCCGATTTCAACATCTGGGTTATATCTCGGCGGTCAGTCCACCTAACCGGTTTTCCTGGATAACTAATCAGTAATTGCCAATTTCTCCGCAAGTGACTGACTACTGTTCCCACATGATCTACTCTGAATCATTAGACACAATGGCTGAGATCAATTGTCACGGAGAAATTTTGCCCTGCCCAGGGATCGAACCAACGACCGATGGGTTACTAATCCAGTGCTCTAGCTATTGAGCTAAGCGGGCGGGCGACCAGACACGTTTTTGTCAATCTTATTAAAATCTGGTACCCTGAATTACTGATTAATGTATTTGCATTGTGATGGTTTTCTACCCTGTTTCTGATTCTCTCTCATTGATACGTTTGATTTGTTATAACTGTGTTCACCCAATGTTGTGCTCCTGGTTATTAAAATGGACTAGAAAAGATGAAACAATGCAATAAATATAATAAACAGAAAATTCTTTGAGAAACATAAGCCAGTCATTAACAGTTTTGTATTCAGCCGGTTAATTGACAAAGTTGAATCAGTGCTATTAACTGCAAGTCTGTTTTCACCTCATGCTATGGTTTTGCCAAGTCTGTTTTCACCTCATGTCATGGTTTTTCCTATAGAACCAGTGAAATATACGCATGGTTAATAACATGTGACGTGTTAATAACTTGGACTTACATATCTGGTTGATTGTGAGTGCCAATATAGCCTAGGCTGATGTTACAAGTTTTAGGTACATGTTCTTCGACAACTTATTACAGCAATAATTATAGTTTAGTCCGAAATTAACATTCATACAGATAAATGTACAACAGAGAATAATTTATGAAAAAAGCTGGGCAAAACAACACAACACTAAATACACACTAAACAAAGAACAATGTACTTGGAACAAAATAAGTTCAACGGAATTTCGATTAAGCCCATCTAAATTTTTGTTCCAAGACCAAACAATATACAAAGCAATGCATAAATTAGACAGAATAAAAGTTATATTCACAGAATTAAATATCACTCTAGACTACAAGTGCAATGTTATGAAAAAATTTAAACCAGTCCAGTTTATGAGAAAAAGATTGATTCTAATACAACAATATACAGAATCCTATTAATTTACTTGCCCAAATAACCCAAATAACCATGATATTAATCAGTTTTGAAAGCTGTTCTGAATTTTGACCAACAATTTCCTAAACGCAGGTTTTCTATTTTCTTTTTTATTCCATTATCAATTACAACTTTGCCAGTTAGATTTATTCATGGAATAACTTCATCAGAATTTACCCTTATTTATTACAGAAACAATCAGGTGTTTGCTTGATACAGACCCAGGGTTCAGGATAAAATAAAATGTCAGCAGTAATTTTTGACAATGGTCTACAGTCAATATTATAGACCAGAAGCACAACATTGGGTGAACACAGTTATAACAACACAAACACATCAATGTGAGAGAATCAGAAACACGGGTAGGAAACCATCACAATGCAAATACTTTAATCAGTAATTCAGGGTACCAGATTTAAATAAGATTGACAAAAATGTGTTTGTTCTGCCTAACAATGACCCTAGATGTATTACTGACAAGACAATGAATAAAGTAAACTTCTGCTAATAAGACAAGGGCCAAAAGAGGTTTCTAAAAAGAATAATTGTCAATAACAGATCTTTTTTGTTCTAACAGTGAGAACTTGGGTCCTTAGAATTTCGCGTGATTTTGAAATTTTTAGAAAAGGTCTTAATAGCTACCGAAGCATCCAAATTATCTTTCTATTTACAGACACTTAAAGACAGCGCTACCTGCTGAGTGACTGCTTCAAATGGATCTCCTACCTAATGTGCCATTAATGGACGCTTCGATGTAGGTTCTAAGATTTTAAGTTTTTATAGCAGCTGTATGCGCCAATAACAAACAGCTCATTAACAACAAACTTCTACCTGAGGGCCCTGTTGTGTGACTGCATCAAATGGATCGCCAACCTGTCGCACTGTCGCCATCTCTTTACATTTGGCCACAAATTCGTCATAAATAGAGGCTTCCACAAAGGTCCTTGACCCAGCACAACAGTTTTGACCATGGTTGTTCATGATAGCGGAATGTGCCCACATGGCTGCATCGTCGACTGAATAATTGACAATAAAACTGCTCGAATATGATTCCCTATCTTTCGAGAAGCCCAATAAAAGATAGCGTTAACATTACTAAAAGTAATCTTAGGGATAAAAATAACAAAAGATCATGATGGAAATGAAAAAAAAAAGTTTTAGACACAATGTAGACAAACTGCTAATATTTAAGATGGGCATAACTTTAAATGAAGAACACCCATTAGGACTGATTTTACCTTACAATTAACGTATACACTAGACATAAGTACATAAACTACATGATTTGGTCTCAGTTTTGCGCCCTCTTATAGTGAAAGTCATATCATCTGGGCAGGTAACATAACCATCGTTCCTGGAAAGAACCACTGCTAGACTCCTATTCCCCGTTAGCGGTACTTGAACCCATGAATGTAAATCAGTGAGAGGCTAAGTAAATCATAAACCGATATCTTATTCAGCTTATATTAAAACACCTTTCCGTTTAGCATTTTTATGTTTTGAAGACGTGGACTTTTGGCTTAATGTCAAAAGATTGTAATTTATCAACACCATCATTTACAAATGCAAAGGGTTCATTGTTAAACTGTGTAATACATAAATTTGAGCAAGGAAATCCACCTCTTTATAGTCTAAAAAGGCACTTGTCTGAACCATCAAAGAACAGTTGAAATATAAGAAAACTCCAAAGAAAATCAGAAATTGTTAGCTATTTAAATGACTTCAATTTAATTGTAATGTTAACTGTATAACACTTGTCATGTGACATTGTTACGTATGGGTAAATTGTATTATACTTGATGTTTGCTTCTGGGAGAGAATATCAACATTGTATTTGTACACTCTTAACTTTTCTTGTAATTTTCTTATTCTTTATACTGGATAGGGATGCTCCCCGACCCTTTCCATGTCTATGACGGGGAAAATAAATGACCCTTCATTGGTCTCGCGGAAAAAAATTAAAGTCAGCAACTGTAAAAACTCGACTTCGGAAACGGGCCAACACAAACTATAGAAGACATTGAAAAAGTTATTAGATTTTTAGGTTTTTCCATTGACAAATAAGTCTTATAAATTGTAGTCTAATGAAATGCAGCTAGGTGAGATCATCAAGTGCAATCTTTAGCCATACAAATTATTGAGATTTCCATGATAACTGTATAGGTTAACCACTAGTATTTAAATCACTGATACAAAATCATACATTGACACAAGCTGCTATAAGATAAAACACTTGCATTTTTAACATGTTAAACATAGATTAAGGATTTTCAAGAGTATATGAACATCAAAGATGTAGGTTAACACATCAAACATTCTACTTTTAAATATAATCTAATGTTGCGAAATAAACATTAATGACCAACATATTACTAATTACATAAATGTAGATGCACCAGAATACACTGAGCATTTATATCTTGTTTGAAACCAGCAGTTATAATTACAAATAAAAGATGAAGGTATACCAAACTCACTGATAAATCATAAAACATTAAAGAAAACCGAGGAAATGAATAATTATAACATGAAGATTACCAGAAGTATAAATTCATATAATAATATACATTGAGAATCATATTCGGAAGTGGTATTAAACCATATACAAAGTACTTGTAAGTGGGAACCCGACCGCATAAAATCCCAAGTGTATTGGGTCATTTTGACGTGACTCTAGCCTTAAGTGCTAAAAGGACATATAGGAAGGTCGAAAACGCATGGTAAAATTTCTTTCAATGAAAAGTCTTGCATTTATTTCTTTCATAAAAAACTGTTTTCTAACAAGCATAGTATAGAGAAACGTAGTAAAACATGGTTTAGACATGAGCTGTCACTGAGAGTGACAAATCCCCCCTCCCAACATACAGATTGGTATAGTTCTACATGGTCAACCTTGAAGCTTGTGTCTTACTCAGGCCAAGTCGTCTTTAAGTGATTAATATCCATAATAATTCATATCGATATCTTATTTTATTTATATCACTAGAACAAAAATATCGATAACACCGACGGATGCTCCACGACGCCGCTATGACGCGATAAGAAAACATTGCCAAGTAAAAGTGAACGGAAACAAATTGGTGGGGAAATTCAACGAATAAAATTATGTTTATATAGCTGAGAGCTAAATTTATTGTGACAAATTATTACCTTTGACCACTTTGAGCTATCGGCCTGGTTCGTGCGCAAGACACTGTCTCACATAGGCAAATATTTGTGCTAAGTAATTTCAAAATCCCTCCATCAAAGGCCAAAGTACAGTCCGTACAAAGCCTCACTGTAGCAAAAGCATAACCTGACCTTTGAGCTACCAACCTGGTTCATGCATGCGACACTTTGTTTCATTGAGGAAAACATTTTTGCCAAGTAATTTCAAACTCTTTCCTACAGAGGCCAAGTTTAGCCCAGACAAGCAGAATTGTAACCAATTTTGACATATGACCTCTAAGTGTGACCTTGAATTTCGAGCTACCAACCTGATTCATGCCCGCGGATTACAGCCTTACTGAGACAAACTTTTATGCCAAATTATTTTAAAATCCCTCCAACCAAGACCATGTGGCAGCCCCAACAAGCAGACTTGTAGCCAAAATATGATTTGAAATTTGGACCTAGTTACAACCCTTACAAGCAATATTGCAGCCAACTGTGACCTTTGAATTGACCTTTGCGCTACCAACCCGTAGTGAGTGCAACACATGAGTACAATACAGCGTCTCATTTGGGCAAACATGTGTGCCAGTTAATTTTAAAATCATTCGAATGAAGGCCAAGCTTCAGTTCGTACAAGAAGTATTCAAGCCTAAGTGTGATCTTGAACTTTGCGTCACCGACCTTGTTCATGCGCACGACACACCGTCTCTCTGCTCTGAGGCGAATATTTTTGCCAGGTAATTTTGAATTCCCACCAACCAAGGCCAAGGTACAGCCCGGACAAATAGAATTGTATCAAGAGCCTGACCTTGACCTATGAGCCACCGACCTGATCCATGCACGCAACACACCGTCTCATTAAGGCGATTATTTGTGCCAAGTAATTTTGATATCCCTGCAACAAAGGCAAATTACAGCCTTCGGGTGGGGTGAATAGTTAACCAACGTGTATAATTTCAACAATCATGGTAGATGTCCATTAGACAATCTTGCACACTAAATTCTTTGAGTAAAGTGGGTTTTAGATAAGACCATTTTTACAGCATTTGATTTTGATGCCATTGCAGTTAGAGTTAACTCTAACTGTAACTATTTGAATAAATTTGGCATCACTGAGGGAATATCCTCGGCAAGGTTCATTGCCTTTGACCAAGTGGTTATAAGGAGTGGTTTTTCAAAGCAAAAGCTGACTACGGACGACTGGCGACAGACGATCGACACTGATGATCACATAAGCTGTATCAGTGTCATTCGACACGAAGGAACACGGTATAAGTGTCATTTTACTCAAAGAAACAAGGTATTAGTGTCACTGACTTAGAGGAGCACGGTCATAGTGTCATTTACTCAGAGTGACACGGTACTTGAATCATAAACTCATCAGAGAGGCATGGTATCAGTGTCCTTTAACTCAGAAGGGTACCGTATTAATGTCATTGGACTCAGAGAGACACGATATTAGTGTCACTGGACTCAGAGGGGCACGGTATTAGTGCCATTTGACTCAGAGGGGCACGGTAGTGGTGTCATTGGACTCAAAAGGGCACAATATTGGTTTCATGTATTTGATTCAGAAGGGCAGGGATTTACTCGTATTGTCATTTGACACAGTAAGGTATAATTGTCATTTGCGTCAGAAGGGCACGCTATGAGTGTCATTTGCCATAGAAAGGTAAGTGTCATTTGACTCAGAGCGGCAGGGTATTAGTGTCCTTTGAATCAGAGGAGCACGGTATTAGTGTCATTTGACTCAGACGGACACCGTTTTAGTGTCATTTGACTCAGACAGACACGGTTTTAGTGTCATTTGACTCAGACGGACACGGTGGTATTGTCATTTGATTCAGATGGGCAAGGCCTTAGTGTAATTTGGTTCAGATGGGGCTCGGTATGAGTGTCATTTGACATAGAGGTGTATGAGTGTCATTTGAGTCAGAAGGGCACGCTATGAATGTCAACTGACATAGAGAGGTGTTAGTACCATCACTCAGACTGACGCGGTTTTAGTTTCACTGGTTCCAAGGTGCACGGTATAAGTGTCATTGAACTCAACTGGGCACGGTATTATTGTTATTTGACTCAGAGACGTAATATATTCATGTCCTTTGACTTAAAAGAGCACGGTATTAGTGTCATTTGACTTATCAGTAGTGTCATTTGACTCTGAGGAGCACAGGGGTTGTTTTTTTCATCTGACTTAGAGAAGCATGGTATTAGTGTCATTTGACTCAGAGGACATGCTTTTAGGGGCAAAGAGCTTTATGGAATTTTTCGGACTGGTGCTCGTTGACAGAATTCTTTGTATAATCGGTGCTCTAAAGAAATTATAGTGCAGTCAATCTTCAGCATCTACAGGGTGTGACATTCAACTTCACCGACGTCCGATAAAAACAAAGTAAGTCCGCTTTCATCACCATGCCCACTTTATACTATAAAACTAAATCCGTTTTTTATCACTTAGTCCCTCGTTCTGATTTGTTTGACTATACATGTACGTGATACAATCTATATACAATGATGTCATACAAGGACCACAATATCCTTGAGCATTAATAATGTATTCATAACGAAAGCTTTGTTGTGTGTAACTGTTAATTATCTGATCATCTGTATAGTGCAATCAACACATGTTGACATTAACATGATTAAGCCACAACTTTCTATTAAATACTGGAAGAGCTGAACACTAGAAATGTGTCAATAACACATTGGTGCCCCCGACTTAGTGTCTTTTTTAATAGAATATGGCATAAGAATTGAAGGGGAAGTAAAGGCCTTATAAAGAAAATTAATTTCTTAATGGCCTGCTGACCATCAGTTCATTAAAGTCACTTACACACTCACAGTTCAAAGGAAATCCTGAAAAAAACTAAATACCAAGCCGCACATTATCCTTTGCACTTTTATGTATATGGATACTGGTAAAAAAACATAAAACAATTTGTTGCTTAAAATAAGTGAAAATACAAAAAAGTATAATTCCGAAAAAAAAACAATCAAAATTTCTGTTACATTACAATCACCTACACAACTAGATTTTTCATTTGTTCAAGTATGAAGGAAATCCTCAAAAGATGCATGAGATGTTAGACACACAAGCTTTCCTCAGTCTGTACCTTATAAAGTGAAATACAAAGGCAAATAATTCCAGTAAAACTAAACGCAACAAAAATCGCTTCGTTTACAATCTCCTGCGCACAAGGGCTATTCATCTGTGAAAGTTTGAAGCGAAACTTGATGAATGAGGAGTTTCACAAGCAAATTTTAAATAGACATATGTATGGACGGACGACCCGATGTAGGGACAAGAGAAAGGCATCTTTAAAATGACGCTAGTTCTAGAAGGAAGGACATCTGATTGAAAAATACTGATCAACCTTAATAAGTAACCAGGCTTTTTGATGATCGGTTTAGATAAAAATGAAACTCAGCAAAAAATGTCCATGAAAGATGGTTGGTTCAAAGAATTTCATTTAAGCCTGAACTTCTTTTCTTACTTGTGTAGAGAAATCATTCATAAAAAGTAGGCGTAATGGAACTAACAGATTTGTCCATAAAACAATATTAATCAGACCACTTTTTGTAAAAGCAAAGAACAAATAAAATTGTAAGAAATTGTAAGAAATTCCCACGTGTGGCAGTATAAGAATATTTTAATGATGTAGGCCAAATTGTGTACAAATATGAAATAAAACTTACTGTTTGCGTCCGCAAAGATGATGAACGGACTTTTACCACCTAGTTCAAGGGAGACTCTCTTTAAATTGGATTTTGCTGAAGCTTCCATAATCAGGCGACCAACCTATAACATATCACATAACGACAAAAAACATTTATAAAACACGGCTAGTATACACACTTTATACAAGGTATTTACGACAAGGTAAAATTACAGAGTAGAAATATCTAACCCCCACCCACGTGGTCAAACTTTGCACTGATGAAAACATACAGCTCAGAGCCTCACAAACAACGATGACCATTTATGCAAGAGAGAAAAGGACTTGACCTTCCCCATTTAATAAGATAAATGAAAAATGTTGCTGATGAGATTGATTGCAAAATGTGACAGACTGTATCGTTCTTACAAAAATCATTCAACAACTTGAAATTGGATTAAACAGGAAAACATGTAACTTATCTTATTTGTACCTTACCTATAGAAATACAAGAAAGAAAAATATACAAGACAAAAACTATTAACGACAAAAGAAGTTACCTCTGTTGATCCAGTGAAGGCCACTTTGTCGATATCCATGTGTTCTGCTACAGCAGCACCAGCAGTGGGCCCATAGCCTGGTACAACGTTCACAACACCAGGTGGGAAACCAGCCTTTAAACCAAACAAGCGAAGTCATATGATTCTAATACAAGTTTTCAGAACGCTTTGAACTTAGAAGAACCGAAAAACTGAATAACGTGATGAATAAGCAAACTTTATAGCCTTTTATGTTATTCACAGATAATGGTGTTACAAAAAGAAGCATTTCTTTTATTGAATTTAATATAAGTTAAATTTTGAAAATTTGAGTTTTTGATAAAGCATACCTCTTTGATCAGGGAGCAGATATAGAGAGCTGTAAGGGGCGTCTGTTCAGCTGGCTTCATGACAACTGTGTTACCACACGCAAGGGCTGGACCCAGCTTCCAAGTTATCATTGGTATTGGGTAGTTCCACTGCAAATAAGAAAATAAATCTTTTATTTTTGTGTTTTTATCTGCAGGAAAGAGATATTCAGAATGTTTTAAGATAACTACTTTTTCGGGTTTCAAAATGAAAGCGTAAAATTACATAAAATTTTCTTTCCTTCAGACTTGTCAAACCTGTAGTGAAAATTATCAAAGAAAGATTTTATACTTTCAATTGTTCTCAAACTGGGTTGACCGATACTTGCTAAAAGTATGTTATTGGTACTTGTTCGTTTATTTATCTTTAATAAGTAGCCTGTCAAAATTTCATTCCATTTCTAAAGGGAAACAACTCCCACTTTAAATGTGTCATAGTGTTGATAGAGTAACTTTCTTCTGTAGGTGTTAATATTATACAAATATCCTGATTTTCAAAATAGTGTATTTCTAAATTTTTAGTACACATGGCCACCTCGACTCTGCTACGGTATAAATATATTTGTATCAACATTTCCTTGCATGAATGAAACACAGAACGTACCAGCTACAAGCATCTTTGCGGTATAATGACTTCCTTCCAGTACCTCATACATTCTAATACATTCTAGATTCAATGTAATCATTATATAAAAATTGGAAAACTCAAATGAACCGATCAAACCAACAGAGCTTCTCAACAGTGATAGTCGGCTACTTACAGGTATGATGGCTCCACAGACACCCACAGGTTCATGTCTTGTGAATGTGAAGAACGAACCATCTGAAGTACAGAGGGAAAAGATGAGGAACCTTTGTGAAAGAACAAGATACAATAGCGGGGAAAAAATGCATATCAGGAAGAACTACACTCAGAAAACACAGCCTCCTTACACTGTCAGAGAGTAAAGAAACAAAGAGCACAGATTTAAAAAGTGATCAGTTAAAAAAGATAGCACAAACGAAGAACAAAAATGAGAACCCATAAACCAAGTTCTAGGGTACATCAACCTCACACATGTCCCAACAAGTTTTCATACGAACAAGCATGTACAGGTTGTCTTGGCGAATTAACTCCAACCATAAAGAGACTTTAATTTTTGTTGGTGTCATTATGGTCTTTAAACCAGGATGACACTAGAAATACCAGCAACCAGGTCAACTTGTATCGAGGAATCGTATGTATACGGTAGTTTCTTCAGCTACAGTTACAATGCAATTACAAGCGTATCCCACCTCCTTCCCCAGGTTTTGAATAACGATATTTTCCATATATGGTATATTAATCTATACAATTAAAATATCTAAAATCGCTATTGCAAAAGGAACTTTTAATTCAAATCACACCATTTGTTATCAACATCTTGTCAGTGAAATTATTTTTGTTCCTAAACAGTTTCGTATTTAATTTACAATTTGTGAACAAGGAAAGTAACAAGGACTTTACTTAAATAACTTTCCGTATAAGAGTTAATCTTCTTCTGTTCCAATTGGTTTTACGATATTTTGCTTTTTCCAGGTTTTTTATCAAAATTTAATTTCTCCATTTTATCTTGATCTACGACAAAAATAATTACAAGTATTTTGAATTGTGTAGTGCCCCAAGTTGGATTATATTTTGTATTAATAGATCTTGTACTATATTTCGACGCACCTATCCATCCAATGTTTGTTTTATCATAATTTATTTTAAGACCTGAATGAAAAGAAAATATATTTAACACGTCTAGAGTACATTAAAAGATTCTTCAGAACTGTCGAGAAAAAAGGGATGACTTACCAGCAAATTTGATAATTCTATATAAGTTATGCCTTTATTGTTTTTCTTTATTCCTTATTTTTATAGCTAGTATTTATGCACACAAATAAAGAAAAAAAACAAGGGTTTATCAGGCGCCCTTGTCTACAGCCACGTTCTGTTATAAAGAAATATGAACAGAAACCATTGATTTGTACTGCTGATATAAAGTTATGCAGGGATAAATTTGTCCATTTTTAAACATGCTTCAAAAGTTAAAGTAATCAAAAGTTTTATTTTCAATGAAATTGAAAGATCAAATGCTTACTCATGTTTCACTGTAATATATAACTCTGGAATTCTTCTTTCTCCTTTACTCTTCCGATAGTTTCCTTCCAGAAAGATTCTTGAGTGGTTTAGTTTTGTAACCAGATCTGCGCTGTATTTGTGCTATGCAATAACGGAGCTCGATTTCATTCCCTGGACATGAAAACATCTCATTATTTACAAAGTTCGTAACAAATAAGTTTGACTACACTATGAACGTTTATGCACTTACCGACCGGAATAGTTTTTCCAAAATTCTTGTCTGCCCATCCAGCATAATACTGTAAAGTTTCATAAGCAAAGACGATGTCTTCTTTGGCATCCAAGAATGGTTTCCCATTGTCTAAAGTTTCTAAACTCTGAAACAAAGGTGCCTTTTGCATATAATACATTCATTCGATTGACTACATGTGTTGGTGCACTCTTCCTTGAATACTTTTTAAAATAATAACAAAAATTAAATTATAATGATAAGAAAATACATGTACCTTTGTGTGAATCATCATAAGTTATCTTGGAGAATAGGCTCATATAAGTATAATAAATCTCTAATAAGACTTGAACATTTACAAGAAAATTTAGAATAACTCGTAGTTAGATAAAATAGATATTGGTGGAAAAACTATTCTATCAAATCTAAATGTGTAGGGTGTGTCCTTTGACAAAAACATTTACATCAAAACCTGCTTCAATCGACCTATATTTAGCTAGGTAACAGACACTGCTGGATTCTCTCTTAAATGGTTATGTCCATCACAAAAGGTGTCTCAAAAGGCAATGTAAAAATCAGCTGAATGAAAGAAATTGTATCCCAGCTAAACCTTAAATAGTATGAAATCTATAAAGATTCTGTGTCTCGAAATTCATACTACTAACTCCAGATAGACACATCATATCTAGTGGTATCCAATTCTTAGTCACAGGTGACCAGAACCCCCTACAAATTTTAAATAAAATTCTCTTTTTATTTTAATATTCACGTATATATTTAAGCAAAAAGTGATGTTTAAAGGGCTGTATGCTCAGTGGTACTGTCACCTGTGTTCTGAGTCGGTTATGAGAACATTCAATATGTAAGTGAACCATTTTCTCTAAAGGATTAACATTAATTAGCTTACTGCTAGGTAAGAGATGTTCTCTTTCATCAGATCGGCAAGTTTGTTGATGAGTTGCCCCCTCTTTGATGCATCAAGTTTCCGCCAGGGGGAGCCACGTTTGAATGCCGCACGTGCCGCTTTAACAGCATCGTCAATATCAGCCTAAAATTAAAACATATGTCAGTTATTTATTTATTTATTTATCTATTTATTCATTTATTTATTTTGTGGGTTGAAGGGGTTGGAGATACTCGAATTTAGCAGTACAATGTACCTTTCGGGTCGAATTATATATACTACTAAAAATTTGATAGGGATCTCTTATAAGAATGTGTATATTTACTACATAAGGTTGAAAGGTTACAATTTTTGTTGTGATTCTGAAAATATGTTCATATGACAACAGTTTGGTACCAAAAAATGAGTATGTCTGTAAACCGTTGAAGCGTGACAGAGAGGGGAGGGGCACGAATTAGGGATAACACAGACAGGAGATGAAATGGAACTTTTTGGAAAAATCAAGTCTATGGCCTGAATTTTGCTTTAATATTGCGTGTGGTGTCCGTTTGCATGGATTACTGCTCTGCACCGCCTTCTCATGCTGCTATTGAGTCTCCGGATGCTTTGTTGTAGGAGTCGAGCCCACTCGTCCAGAAGGGCCTGCTATAGCCCAGGGACCGTGGTTGGCTGGACTGGGCGAGCAGATATTGCAGTCTGCAGCATGTCCCAGGCGTGCTCTATCGGATTGGAGACCTTGCTGGCCAGTCCATTCTCTCTATGGCTGCTGCCTCCAGGTACTCGACGGTGACCCTTGCCCTGTTAGGCCGGACGCTGTCGTCCATTAAAATGAACTCAGGGCCTATAGCACCAGCGTACGGACGAACGTACACATCTTAGATCTCATTGACGTATCGTACAGTCGTCAATGTGTCGTTTTGAATAATGTGCAGGTCCGTTCTTCCCTGCATGCTAATGCCCGCCCACACCATGACCGAGCCCCCGCCATGACGGTCATGGGTAGCAACACATACGGGTGCCAAACGCTCATTGGCGGATCTCCATACCAGCACTCGCCTATCAGTGAAGTTCACACAAAATCTAGACTCGTCAGTGAACAGCACTGGGGTCCAGTCATGTAGCATTCACCTGGCATGAACGCAGGCCTATTGAAGACGTGTCTGGATGTGGTTTCGCGTCAATCGGTTTCGGATTGCTGGCCTTCTAGCCCTCATGCCAGCTGTATGAAGACGGTATCTGGTGGTTTGAGTGGAAAGTCTTACACCAGTGGCATTCTGGAAGTCAATTTGAAGTGCAGTAGTGGTAACAAAACGCTGACGTCGCGCTTGAACGACAATAAACCGGTCCTCACGGCTGAGTTTTGGACCTCTGACGCCCTCCGCCATGCCTATGCGTGACATGCCCGTAAGTTTGAAACCGTCGCCACATCCTGGCAACGGTGCTCTGGGACACCCCAAGGACACCTGCAACATGCCGTTGGGAACGCCCAGACTCAAGCACCCCTACCCCCCTATTCATCTCCTCATCGTCAATACGCTATCTTTGCCGTGGATTTGCCATGACCAGTGCTAGGTTCGATATAAACGTTACCATGCACAAGCGAAGTCTGAATAAAACGGATGTGTACATGAAGGTACATGCCCGCGGTGCACCACTTTTCCAAGGGTATCGCTTTTCCCGTGCATTTCGAGCCATATACAGGTAAACAATCAAAATCTGCTGGACAGGTCGGCTTTGCCATATGAATAAACTACATGTATGAGGAAAAATCAGTTATCTTGAGGTTATCATTAAAAAGATATTTAAGAAATAAAAAGTGATCTCTATCAAATTTTGAGTAGTATACATAATTATATAATTATCAGATATATTGAACACTTTCAGAGCGATTCCCGGATGTTGAAGGATACTGATGTATAAATAAAGGAAGAAAAACTGCACCACATTTTTACAAATAATTCTCCATGGTACTTACCTTGTCTCCTTCCTGCACGTCGCATATTTTCTTCCCATTGCAAGGGTTAATGCTGGGGAAAACTCGCCCGCTTTTACTATTGACCCACTCGTTGTTAATGAAGATCTTAAAGCAAAAAATAAAAATCAACACAATTTTATGTTACTGAAAGCGCTTTCTAAGACCTAGTCTGTTATCGGCAGCGTAGATTAATAGAAATATAAAAAAATGGTTCAATAAGTACATCGTCTGCACTGCCCGATTCACAATTCTACAGTACGACTGGAATTGAATTGTGCTTCGAAATATTTATATGTTGAGTTTCAAATTACTTGATTTCATATGATATTCAAATTCATTTAAACACAGGATTTTGGAACCTGTAAATCTGATTCCGAAAAGTTATTCATTCAGTTTTGACTGTCGGTTATCTACTGTATAAAATAATTCTTTCTTATGCAAGATCACGAAAGGCATGTCTTTAAGTTTTCAGAGTTACTGTAATCCTAATGATTACCATTAGTGTTATTCAAGCTCACGATTATTATACAAAAATCATTAGGTATTTATTACTCTCGATGACTCACGGAAATGGTTTGAACAACTATCATTATTTGAAAGTCTTTATTTACTGTACAGGTTGCAAGTATGACCTCTGTGTGTAACCATCTGTGGAGTACACCAGACTGCCATGTCAGACCAAATGCTGCAGTGAGGTCAAAAATAGCCGACCACTCACTGACCTATTTCTGGTGGCAGTGATCGATGTCATGTTGCAGCCTCACTTACTAATCAAGGATATTTCTCCCCTTATGGAACCCGGACTAGAATGTGTTTATGATGTTGTTAGTCTGTGAGAGGTGCTCCAGTCTTTCCTTCACCATGTTTTCCATAATTTTATCAGCATGTGAAGTGAGACTAATGAGCCTGTAAGATTTAGTCAAATCTGGATTCTTACCAGCTTTATGAAGGGGCAAAACGCAGGTGTGTTTCCAGACCTCAGGGTTCTCACGCTCGACCCACACCCGATTGAAAAATCATAGCCACAGTTGTAGAAATGAGCCGGACATGTGTTTAAACAATTCCTATCCCACTTTATCTTGACCTGGAGCTGATCAATGAGTTTTTCTTTTTGTCTTTTAGTTATTGTAGACTGGAGACCTTATTAATGGGAGAAGAATGATCGTCTAGATAATTAAATAGATAAGTCTGACTAGAGTTTCAAAGTCAGACTGATATTTAAGAGTCGCATATTATTCGCATATTTACCGGACACCTGATGGATATTGAACCAGAAAGTTTTTTTCTTTAATTTACTGTACCATGCCTACTTTTGACCTGAGGATTGGTAGAGGGTTGGTAGCAACACCTTTAATAATTTCAATTTTACTCCACAAGTTTCTGGCGGAACAACATGATTGATTCAGATTCTGTCGCATTTTGTTTCTTGTATCGTGTTTCTACGAAGACAGTGGCGTATGCCGTTGATAATTAATTAAATGTTTCCTCCTGAAGCCAGGTGTAGAAAATCTAACATAAAATGAAAATGGATTCTTCTGACACAGAATTATGCGAACAGCAAATTTAGCAGTTTTTCTGGGAGTAAGTTAAAATATCTTTAACTTGTTTACAGCAAATTTAGTTGCCTTTGTTTTTTTAATTTCGAGATTCAAAATAATCTATGTTGACCTTTACCTTTTTTTAATTTATAAATCGTTTTTCGTTTGAAATTGAAAATTAACACATACACCTAAATCTATTCATAAAACGAGGTATCTTATTAAGAGATCGAGAACACTTAACATGTACTCGAGCTCAGCGCTAAAGACATAAAATAAAATGTAAATTAGTTACGCATTTTTTTAACTTTACATTCTTCAAAACTGTTGATGAAATTTACATAGCTGAAAAATCTTAAAAGTAATTTCAATTAACTGATCGCAGATACAAGGTTTCATCGTAAATAATTTGCTTGGATAAACTTGACGATGAATTTAATGCCGCTGACAACTTTTTATACAGAAGTATACATGTATTTATGTTTTTAACATTTAGTCAAATGAAATGATAACATTGCGGTGCATTACAAAGTTTGCAAGCTGCGATGTGACCTGGAATAAAAATGTCCATTGATGTATATCATTTGGATAATTGCAGAATGTTTTAAGTTAAGACAATCGACATTTCAGAGCTCTGCATCAAAAAGTTTCGATTTACAGGAACTAAAATCACATCTGTTTTAAGTTCGAATTTCTAATTAAAGCGACGTAAGGTAAAGAATAAATAAAGTTATTTTGTTTAATTTAAATTGCGATAATGTTGTTAAAGTGTAAGATGTAAGGACGATGAAAAGAATAGATCGGAAATCGATTGTTGGGTAGATGTAGATGTAGATTATTCTCTAGTTGTAGCTAAAATACGACTTCAGTTCAGAAACGTTTTAGAATGATGAAGTCTTATTGGTTAAATTATTTTGCAAAAACAGAAACAGTCTGCTCAAGTCGCTAAAAATAAAATGACGGTTGTTTTCACCTCGACCTTGTTCCTCCAAGTGTAAATAGTCCGCCCTTGATCTAAGTGTCTGTGTTTTAGGACATATTATAAACGTGCACATGTGAGCCGAATGGCTTGTAAGTTAAACTACCCGTACACACCGTGAAACAATAATATATAGACTAAATCATAAGTTGCACTAAGGCATGTTTTAGAAATTCCACTTACCTGTGTAAATTTAATCTCCGGATTTCTACTGGGTTCGGCCATTTTCCATCAATTTACTCCGTTACTACGCATGATTGATTGCTCTGTCACTTGATGGAGGTACGATGGGGTTTTATTATCTCTTGGACAATTTCAAAGGTAAATCGCTTGAAGAGCTGAAGAAAGTTGATCCTGACGGTATGAAAGAAAACCAAAGTGACTAATCTCTCCACGCATGGGATAAATACGGAAGCACAGAGGGGACATGGTGATTTTATTTTATATTTTCCCGTGGCCACGAGATAATAACTAAGAAAAAAATTGCTAACTCGTGGCCACGAGATAATAACTAAGAAAAAAAATCTTGCTAACTCGTGGCCAAGAGATATAACGAAAAAAACAAATAATCGATTATAAATTCGTGGCAAGGAGATATAAGTAAGACAAAAATCTCACTAACTCGTGGCCACGAGATAAAAACAACCACAACAAAAAAAAACAATTTTGTTATCTCGTGGCCACGAGATTATAACTAAGAAAAAAATTGCTAACTCGTGGCCAGGTAATGAGTAGCATAATTTTAACAAAAAAAAAAAAAAAACGAGACAAAAATTTGAGAGAAAAGATGGAAGTAATGTGCAACTGTCTTATTCAATCTTATGAGTTTAAACGAAATAATCTACAGCCTTGTAAAAGGTATCATTTTTGCAATTAAAATATTTTCCAGCTTCCACAGAAAATAACGAAAGAAATGTACGTAGATCTTAACATTTACATTTCTTGGTCCTTAATTGAGGGGGAAATCGCTGTAAATACATATAGAACACCAACAATAAGGCAAAAGTCTAAGCTATAACTTCTCCTTCTCTGACCTCGCTTATCTCTAAGAATCTTTAATTTCTCAGTATATAGATAACTCAGCGCACATGTTGCTATTTGAAAGCTAAAGTTGTCGTACTTTTCGCTAAAATATTAAATAAAAATTTTATAGTTTATTTTTCACTCCAAGTGCCACTTTTCTGCTTATTCACTATTCTTTGCGATTTTAAAGTTCAATATTTTTTGGGAAAAAAAACCTATATCTTTTTACTTTGCTGCACTTTAGCACAAATCAAACTGAGACTGGTCGGACGTGGTGGTTGGTTTGATTTAGGTCGCCTCATACAGAAGGAAAAATCTATTATAATTTTATAGAAGAAGGAACTTTTCATAACAACTGAATCACAGCTGCAATGGGTCTAGGCACATTATGCTTTTCATGTTTCTTCAAGTCCCCGTGCTTCTTTGAAACACACACCCATAGGTGGGATCTACTAAAAATAGTGGTCACCTGACTTGTGTTATATTTCTTGATCATAATATCTGCGCCCTGATGATAGCTATCCTATAGGTTATTCTTATAGAACTTCATCAAATATCGATAGACAGACGTGTCATGTTTTTGCTGTCGTAAAATGTTCTTACATTTTTCCATGATCGTACGTAATCGCGAGTATACTCTTTGCAGAATTATCAAAGATCATGTTGCCATTGACTTGATACTTTCAAGAATCGTAATTAATATTTGATTGTGACTGGAGGGCGCTAGTATAGGCAGAGTAATAATGAGCGATCTCATTGCGTGCAAAGAATGAAAGAATTTCTGCAAGGGCTAGTTTAAAAACAAAGTGGAGGAAGTTAATTTGGGGTTACAGTTGTAGGCCCCACAGCAATTATGTTGAGGCTGGGACTGGACTGTACAAAGTATATGGGAGACCATTCCAGAGTCCGATTGCTCGGGAAAAGAAAGAGTTCATACGGCACTGGTTGCGGGACTCTGGAGTTTAGTAGTAAAGGTTTCTAGTCGGAGTAAGATTGTTGTGGTCGACAAATACAAGGTGAGTTCGGATTTTATAGAAATAGAGAAGGAAAGTATATAATCGCCGTTGTTCTACGGTTTTCCAATTGGGGCTCTTCATCATTTAGGTTAAGTTATCGTTGGGTCTGATCATTTAAGATAAACCCTGCTGCTGATAGTTGCTCTTTTTCGACTTTTGCATGGGGTGCCAGATGATTGAGCAATACTGGAGCTGGGAAAAGACATTGGTGTTATAGATTTTCACTTTGACCTTTTTATTTGTGGTCTAATATTTAGCGGTATCAGGTGATTTCACCGTGATGATAGTTCATTAGCTTCAAATATGAGGGCACGTCTATTTTCAACGAATATACTAAACATGTTTTGATAATATTATGCAAGCTATTATCAACACTGAAGAAATTTTATATATGATGGCCACTTTTAATAGTTTCAAATCATTACTAAGATGACCACCATCATTGCGATACTGATGATGATTTTTCCACTGCACTGCTCCATTTAACAACAGCAAATAATAGTTCAGCTTAATCTAACACATACATTCAAAACTGGTTCTGTTCTTTTCTTGGGTTTAAATTGACAAGTCTTTAGAAAAAAACACTTGAAGACAGATGGACATGCAACACGTATGCCTGGTACTGTTTAAATTAAACATATAAATTGGGAAATTGCACTGATTTCTTTAAAGCATGTTTATCAATATTTAATTATCAGTTGTCATCAACTCCTATTAACCCCTGTTTATGATATATGTTATTTTAGGCAGGTACATATATTAGCTAATATACGTACCTGTTTTAGGTCTGTGGTGAAAACCATAGATGCAGACATTTTAATATAATATATAGATCTAATAGAACAAAAATAATGGAATCAATTAGAATCAAGATCAATTCAGTTCGATCCAACTCAATGAGTGTCAGAGTGAGGGAATTGAACGGACTTGCTGTTTGTCACTTGTCTGTTTGGTTAGGGCAGGGTCTTTTAAACCCCGGTTAGCCGTTAGGGTCGAAGAAAGGTTTGTGTCGTAATATAATAAATTTCGCGTGATGTGAATTTGTCTCCCTTACTAAAAATGTGGGGCGAGAAAATGCAAAATTTAGATTAGCCATTTCATAGTATTGGAAGACTAACAGAGTTCTTCAAACTGGTACAGCAAAGTGTTTTAATATGAGTGTTTTTATTTATTTGTTACAGATGTTGCCGCAGATACAGACAAAATAAAATTGCCGTTTGTTGTATTCAGCCTTACAGTGTGGTGGGTGGGGTTATATATTTCATTTGCAAAGTTACTTAGATTTTATATGACGTTATTATCCATTGTACTTTGTCCACGTCGGTTCGAATCCTATCCTCGTCACGAAATGAAGTGTCCTGAGTGACGATGAAATGTAGGAGGGAAAAGCACATGAAGGTTCCTACATGAAAGGGTGCTCTTCATCAAAACTCTGTGAATTGCACTCTTGTCAGTTGCAGGATGAATCATTACACCACATTTAAAGTCCAGCTTAGCAGATCATACTTTACTAAATTCAAGATTGAATCTTCTAGTATAGAACACTAACTTGTCACAACATATATGAGTGATAGAGATCCTATGTTAGCGTAGCGGCAATAAGGATATGTACTTTAGTCAGATTGGATTGGCCAAAAGTCAGTATGATATAAAACAGTTTCCGAATGCCAACACAATGCAGACATTCTGTTTGTAGTATTCAGATTTTTGTTAACTTCAGAGGTATAAAAGGATAAAAAAAATCACTGCCATATAATGAAGTATTACGTATGCATAAAAAAGTGTGTATGCAATATGGATGACCATCCCAGTATACTAATACAGTAAACACAGCGCGGACTATGACGACGGACACCCATCCCCCTGATTTTACTGTCCGCTTTGAGGACTAAAATGACCAGCGCATCAAGTGTTTATTCGTATAAAACGCTGTGGTCAGTGGGGCCGTTCGCGGTGATCAGTATCTCGCAGTGTCGTAATGTCCGATCACGGGGTTTGCGGTGTCCGGGGAGTCCGTAAAACGAAGTCACAACACAATTTATTTTCATTAAAATTTGTATTTGTTTCAGATGAGTTAACAAAGTACAAGTAATTATTATCAGTTAAAGTTGTTTCTTGTTGTTTCTAATACCCCGCCCAGATTTACTTTTATTTGTTGAAGTTTGATGTTTGGTTGTATGATTGAGGGTATTTGTAGAAAAGAAACACAGACACCTACCTGACTTGTTAATTAACTTAAATTGCTGCAATTTATATATTTTCAAGTCTTTCATCAGCGCAGCGCTTGCGTTAATCCGCTTGCAAATGAATTACCTGCATATAAATTATAAATAATAATCAGACTGTGAAAAGTTTATAGATCTAATTTAAACAGTCAAAATTTGAACAAATGCACTCTAATTCTGATGCATTTGTGTACGAACGCTCCTATTTGTTTACACAAAGAATGACAATTCAAAGCAGTTGCTTCAGGAAACAGCTGATCATATTTTCAGAAAATGAATTGACTGGTTTCCTATCAACACGTGTTAAACTGCTTTCCTATTTTAAGAAACCCATAAACTCTGCTGCGACATCTGTATCGTTTAGGCGCTTGGCAAAAAGATTTGCTAGAAAATAACAAGCGTTTCCAAAAATTCAAAATCGAAAGTACACAACAAACCTACACAACAAATGTATTTGAAATTTGGTTTTAATTTTACCAACTGAAGTTGGCCACAAAATAAGAGACCGACTTTAGGGAATAATCTAGAACCCCAAAAAGGGCAGGGTGCTGCAAAATTAGGGCAGGGTGCTAAGGTGTAGGGGCAGAACATTATTGCGCGTGTTCCGACTTGAAAGCATTGTTATGTCTGCATATTTTCAGGTACTAGTATAGTTTTAGTGCTGTATTTAACAAAAAGAAAGAGATTATTCAATAACTTCTATATTTCATGTGATATGAAATGTTTAATTTCATTATTTAGTGAGAATGCACAGGCACTGAAGATCTGCAAAAAATAATTACTGTTCCTGTAGCTTTAAACACACATTCAATTCTCAGAGAATAGGAAACTTTTCCAATGAAAAACTGGCACTAACAATAAATTAATGACCACTTATCTAAATCAATTAATTGAATGTTGTACGTTTGTCATATAAAAATTCTCCAAAACCCTGTCTTCTTTTAATATTAAAATATGATTGGGTCGCGGAAATATATGACAAACGGAACTAATCCGAGATTTTCACTCGCTGCTTTATGTTTAATGATCTAAATATTTGCTGAAATTGGTTTCCTTCAAATTGCTAGATCTATCTGACTTTTCTTACAAATAAATCCGAGAACTTAAACAAATAAAATCAGGAAGTTTTTGGCGACAATTTTGCCCAGGTCGCCCACTCGTGAGAGTCCTGCTCAGGTCATGAAGGATTCCATTTTTTTGTTCAATCTGGGGCCAGATCTGCCATTTTACATTTTTTGACGGCACGTTTGTTAGCAGTGAAAAGGTGATCAGAAATTTTCATATTTCTAACTTAAACGTATAAACTGATTATTTTTTCATTTCTCTTGACTTACTGGTAACAGCATTTAGAGTTTTAATGATATGGGCGGAACTGACAACTTACTGAAGATGTTCTTACACCTGTCCCATTTAATCTTCACCATAATTTTAGGTATCGCAATTTGCTTAATCCCTGTACACCACAAGGTGTTTATTGGTTGACTGGTGTCAACTAAATAAACAAACAATCAAGCGACGCACATGATTAGGCATGTGCAGATCAATCATATATCAACCAATTTAACAAATTAAAAAAGCAGTGGGCGGGACATAATTAAACTAGGCCAATGCAAAAGGCGAATGGGCGGTCCTTCAAAGGCATAAGGGCGCTGGAGGAGGGGCAGCGTGGTGTTCAACATCGGGCAAAGGGGCGCCGGTAAAAAGGGGCGTGGCGCCGCGCCCCGCTAACACGCTCTAGATTATTCCCTAGACTTCGTCATAGATAACTGTATGATGGTATAGAAATGCTGGCAACATGTTCTTCCAACACTGTGACTGAAATAAGTTGTTAAAGTTGACAGTATATTAGTCCAACTAATCAGACTTGTCGAAAGAGACATCGAGAAAATTTTTGATAGGCGATGTCTTTTTCTAACAGTTTGACAATAATAAAAAAATGTCAATAAAATGGGTCAAACCATCAACGCCAATTAAATTAGGCTAACAGTATGTATAAATGCAGTAATCTCTAAATCAAAACATCGCGGGGATGCGTGGCGTTCAATCACCGCGATACTCGGTGTTCATGCACCGGTGTCAGTCGCAGTGGTCATTTTAGCGGACACCCGAAATTTCGGGTGTTCAGTCCACCATAACTGGCCACCTGGAGACGATCCCGTCCCCAGAGGCAGTGTTAACAACGTCAAAGTCCGCGCTGCATGTACTGTATTCCGTTTTGAATTAATTTTGGATTTGTCCTCCTTTTCAAGCACAATACAAAGGCTGCTGCTAGTACCTGAGTATTCAGATAATCTCAAATCTCACCAGAAAATTGAATAGAAATATTCGAAATATTTCGAACTGGAACATAAATAAACAAATGACTTAATCTGTTAAAGAAATCAAACATTCTTATTAATTAAGTTGTTCAAAATTTTGAATGTACCAAATTGGTCCTAGCTCTGCTGATTGACATTGTATGTTGTTTTGTAAAAATGGCAGATTGCAGCTAAATTCTCGCCTACTAAAATGATACATCTGTGTTTGCATGTCTGGTGCTGCTCGTTGTAGTGCAGTATGTACAGTTATCACTAGAACTGTCTTGATTTTGCAACTTTTTTTTGCTGTTTTAATTGGATTTCTTTTATGCTTTTATTAAGTAGTGATTTGTGGTTCAATTTCTGAATTGTAATTCATGAAACGCTGATCAAATCGGATCGACACTTGCTCAACGATCCACAGCCCTATACAGCACTGAAGTCTTGATGGTTATCAGAAACACCCACTGGTTACAAATGTAAAAAAAATTAGTATTTTCATATCCATCCTGAATACTTAGGGCCAGAATAAATCTTTAGGCCTAAATCAAATTCCAAAGGCTTAAATAGTGTTCTGCTGTCATCTGGCAGAAAAAAAAAATCATACAAAACATAATTTTTTTTGCAGCCCCAAAATTCAAAATTTTCCTCAATTGACCGCTTATTCATCCAGAAATAGCTGACCTGGCTAGCTCAATCAGTAGGGCATCGGATTGTCAATCTTGATGATCCCGGTTCAATCCCCATCAGGGCTGGCAAAATTTCTCAGTGATAATTGATCTATAGGTCATTTGTCCCTCACCTCTGAAGTACATTTAAGTGAGGAAGTAGTCACTTGCAGAGAAATTGGTTAGTAAACTGGTTGGATATTAAGGGAACACTGGTTAAATGGACTGACCGCCGGGATATGACCTTAGCTGTTAAACTGGCGTTAAACCCAAATACCCCAAATCATCCAGAAATAAGTTAGAAAAATAATTAGCCTGACTGCCCAAGGCAGTCTGAACTGCTTGTTAATCACACGCAAAGGATTAATTGGCTGACAAACAATGATTTTTGTATTAAGCGTACATGGGTGTTAAGGGCAAACAATTTGTTATTTTTCAAGCACGGTAAGACGATGAAGATAAACAAAGAATCGCCTGTCCGCTAAAAATTTCTGGGTTGCCAACTGTTCGAACATTAGACCTGTTCTCTTTCACTTTCTATACAACTCCAAACAGTGTTAGCCAAAGACATCCAAATAAATACACTGGTACCCTTCTTACTGCATGTACAAAAGATAGGTCTTGCGGTAACATTGTGCAATCATGGAGGAAAATCTAGATATTGTCTTCATACCATGCTGATAACATATTCAGTCTATTTTGTTTTGTTTTTTAAATCAGTTGAACTGATTTTTTTGAAGGCTATTAGATTAAACGATTTAAGCAGAGAGCAATTAAATGAAACAAAGCAATGAGAAATAGAAATTTTGGATTATAATCTTTAAACAAAATCAATAATTTAAAAAAGAAAAAAATAATAAAATGAAAGTATAATGACAAAAGCAGAAAAATGGCTGAACTTTTGTTGGCACCAATCCAGAAATTTTGTGTGAGGTCAGTGATATTCAGAATTTCACAGGACCTCCTGTCCAGTAAACGGAAGAGAGGACTGTGACTGTTAGAGATCTCATGATGTACCATATGCCGTTGCAAAATTAAATGTCTGAGTATGTTATTGTCTGAAGGTTTATACTGGTACCTTTGTATTTCCAGCTGATTTTGCTTAATATGGATAATCAATTGAGGGTAAAATTTAGAAAATAAAATTCAGAAATATTGTTGTTAGCTTCTATTTTTCATACATAATTTCAAATTCAGGTGAACTGTAAATGGTGTCTTTGAAACAAAAAATTTTCAATGATTGGGAGGGACCCTCCACCACGTGCTGAAAAGAAAATGTGGCAGAAAAAGAAACTTAGTGCAACTAATCAGACTTGTCGAAGAGACGTCAAGAAGTTTTTATCGGTGATGTCCTTTTTCCAAGTCCAACCACCAGTTGCTTTTTTATGGGCGAAAAATGCCCAATCAGAAGTTGTTGGGAGCGATAACTGGCATACTTTGGGAGAAATGACCAAAAATACCTTTATGAGAAACAATTTTTATGCAAGTTCTCAAAATATCACTTTTCAATGAACAACTTAAGGTATCAAATTTGACTTAAATTTCAGTGGCAACACTAATCATCTAAACAGTCAGTCATTCCTGAATAGCTTGAATAAGGTAAACAGTGCATAGATGAACATTAGCCACAGCGTAATACAGGTATCCGGATATCTGTCATTTTGTCGGGCATTTTTAATTAACCCTAAATTAAATACATTGAAAGCAGTGATCTCATTAAAATAAGCAGTAAATAATACACAAATATTGACAAACCAAAACTGTACATTAGAAAAAAAGAAAATCCATTTTGTACCAGTGAATTCCATCCTAACTAGTCAGACACAGTGATTTTCCTACCAGTTTTCATGGATGTTTATTGTATGATGATGCATGTGACATTGCTTCCAAAAAAGTTTTGAGTGCAAATGTGAAACAGATTGCAAATACACTTTACACCAACAGGATCTAGTGAAGTTTTTTTAATAGAATAGCAATTAGATACATGTTCTTTAAATGTTTGGTGGAAATCGAAGATCATTTTATATTTCAACAGAGAAAATTGATGAAAACCACCAGCAGTGTTGCTGCTAAATTTTCTGCACATTTAAATGACAATTAATATAGGGATTTACAGTTTGACGATAAGGAAAAAATGTCTATAAAATGGGTCAAATCGTCAATGCTAAATTTATTAGTCTTGTGGAAACCCTGCCTAACAATGGCAACCAAGATTTTTGAGGTCTATTGGACCTATGGTCTGCAAAAGTTCATGGGATGGTCAAGAATTTTACAAGCCTCGACCTATTTTGTATACTGTCATGAATAGTCTCTTTTCTATACTTTTGATGCTTTTGAAATATTGAAAAATATTGGACAAGTTACCATGACCAAGTTACCTTCCAATGAGTGTCATCCAATATAAAATTCAGCCCATCCATTTTCTTCATAAAGTAATTTAATTTCTATACCACATTATGGCATTCTACTTTTATTTTAAAGTGATGTCACTTAAGCAGTCCATTACACTACCTTACAGCAAATATGGCTTTAAGGTCATAACAGCAGCATTCTTACATAGAACTGAAATCTTATTGTAAGAAGACTGCACAGGAAATTCACCATATTTATGTAAACATCCTGCTGAAAACTGCAAGTGCTGTGATACCAGCTTGCAAAGTAATTTTTCCAAGGTTTCGGCCATTAAGTTTTGGGCTTATGGTTGAAGAAACTGATTGTTCCAGATTCATTGCTGTAGGCCCAAACAATTAAAATTAAGGTCTTAAAGATTAATTCTTAATTGTCTTGTGGTCTTGCAGTGTTTGTAGGTGTAGCAAGTAATTTTACCAGCCATTGGTCTCAAGCCTGTGGCTTATTTTGGAGACTATGTAATGCTCTGGTATTTCACTATATTGTTTAGAAATTGACAGCTGTCACAGTTGACTTTGCTTACATTCTGTTACTAAAGATTAGAGAATGTGATCGAAAGTTCTGACCAGGGAGTAATTGGATCCTTTCATGTTTTTATTCAGTCAAATCAAAATCACATAAATGCTTTCTAGTTGTATTGTTCTGAGATTATTATTGTTTTGTTTTTTTTAAACTTTACTGCCTTGATTTTATGATATTCTGTACTAGCAGTTCTTGTAATAACATCGTAATAACAGGTATCGTTGATGTATGTATAAAATGAATGTACTTAGCGTTAGTGCAGTATGTTGTGGTACATATTGTAAGAGTTGCAAGTGTATTGCAATGTATCATGGAATGTTCCAGCATATCGTTACACTGCCACTTGTAAGCAGTGCATCTCTTTCTGCCTCACTAAATGTGTTTTTGACTTCTTACATGGACCAAGAAATAATAACAACACTGGTAGAAAATGTTGTTTCTTTTACTCTTCTGAGATAAATGTTGCATGCCAAATAACTTGCCTAAGTTGCCTTGATTCCTGGCTAGCACCCGTAGTGCCTTATTATTAATTTACAGAACTGCATAGAGCCATTACAAGGTCCAGGAGACATTCAACACTCCCAAGAACTCAAGAACAGATTATGAGCAGCAGGGATATATGTAGTAGATGTATAACACTTCACCTCTAGTCCCTTGCCTATCAGCAAGTTTTAATGGTGCCATAGAGGGGCCTCTGTACAAAGGATCCAGAGTTCAAATCCAACTTGAAGCAAGTGTTTGTAAAGTCTTCAGCCAGAAGAGAAATATATCTTATAGTTTAAAAAATAAAATATAAACATTTAAAAAATGTTAACAACCATTGTTTTGTTTCTTTTTTGTGGTGCCCTTTCGAAGAAATGGTGATACATAGGGATTGCTTTGTCCGTCCAGTATTCTAGGTATGAGTACTGGCAAATAGAACTGCCTCTCCTGACAGGGATAAGCTACCTCTATACATTATGATAAATGCACATTGAAAAGTTTGAATTTAAACTGAAAATAACTAAACAAATGAGAATACTGCAAATCATCAAAACAAGAAGAGTGTACTGCAATGTATTGTGTTTTATAGTGTCAGAACGACTGTAACATTTGCCATATACCCTTACCATGCTAAATATCTAAAATGGACTTCACCATCTTTCAATTTGGACAGATCCTTTAATTGGTCATGGGGGTGCTTATTGAAAATTTACTGACTGGTGAAAAGTGCAGACCCTGATCAGACTGCACGGATGTGCAGGCTGATCTTGATCTGCACTGGTTACAAAAGCATAGTTAGTTGCCTCCAGCAGGCTTAAGGTTAACTTCGGTAAATTACTAATAGTCTGAAACTTGCGTCGAATACCCAGAACTCAAAAACCCATAAACTGAATTGATGCAACTATAATCAGTTCAGTAGCAATTTCTTAAATAGAAAAAGTCAGTCATAATTATGTAGCTGCAAATGATTGCCGTGATGTCCGTGTTTTATTTATTTGTTTCTTTGATTTTCAGTGTTGCTCAACGTAGACCAGTGTTTCATGGTATAATTTTTATTTCTGTTTGCATATATAAAACTTCCAACGTTTTCCCCATTTCCCATTGTTTCTCTGGCACATATATAATATTAAGAAATAATAAAAAGAAATCATGAGTATGCCGGGTTCCATCTGTGTCATTTTTTCCCTTTAGAAAGAATGTACCAGCCGATTTCCACAAAGTGTACATAGTCTTACTGAAAACGGTATATCTGCAGCCAGTTAGTGGTTTGTTATTTTGTTGTTGTTGTTTTCAAATGTGTGGTTATGCAGCCTAAACTTGTGCTCAGCAGTCCATGTGAAGCATTTATGATCTAAAATTGCGTTGTACTTGAAAAGTTATCCTGTAAAAGTAACTTATTTATTCATGTATATGATTATTCCTTTTTTTTTTTTCAGAATTCTTAGGTGAAATCATTGAAAGGATTTGACTAGATTATAGAGATATGGATGAGAATCTACTAGGACGAGCCGTAGAATACCATGGTCCGGACTTCTTACGGCAGATGCAGCTTGAGCAGGAACAAGTTCCCCCTAATATCTTCCTTCATCTGCAGAAACATAGACCTCAAATGCCAGAGATCAAGTATAATGCCATATTCCATTAGTTCATTTTGATTTTCAACTGTCTCCTTAATGCTTTCTCTTTAGATTTTTTTATGTAGAGAATCGGTGTGGAACTGCTTTTAAAATGTGAGCATCTATCTCGCAGTACAAGAAACACCTTAAGGAAGTTAAAGAAAACTTGCTGATTTCAAATGTTGTTTAATAGGTGGAATGTTGCATACTTAAAAGCGCTTTTTAAGTTTTACACACATTAGATAAAGAGGAAAGTAAAAGTTAACGTAAGTCAAAGTGCAAAAGTTAATTTTTGTCGGGGGTTGTCATAATTGGCTCATCAACTGTTTTCTTTCAGAGAACATTTTATTTCCTGTGTAAACAAAGAATTGTAGGTTATTTGTATTCTTAACATGTTTGTCTTACTTGTTTTAACCTTTTTCTTACAGTGATCCACAGTTTATATTAAATATGAGGAGATTTATTTCAAAGAAGGCAGACATATTGTTCCGACCAATGGAAAAGTTTGACAGAAAGAAAACCGACCAGTCAGTAGATGAAGGTCTGTTAATATATTCATACTTCTTTCACTTTGTTTATATCAATTGTTTATATTAAAGGCTGTCAGAATAATGTGACGATAACATCTAATTGCAAAGCTTGAATACTAATGTAAAGATTGCTACTGATTTGGTAGTTCTCTTGATTAGGGTATTCTTGTATTAGTTGAAAAGCTGTCACCAAGTTGGTTCTAGCTTGCTAAACTATTGATCACAAATTCCATGTTCTATTTGACTTTATGAATAAAATAATTATAGTAGAATCCCACTGTTTGGACAGGGTCACAGCCGGTTGTTATTAGATAAAAAATGTCTAAAAGGGGGATGATACTGTCTGAAATGGACAGCCCTATTAGGTCTTTAGTCATGAGCAAGCCTCTTGAATTTTTAGCTCACCTGTCACGTAGTGACAGAGTGAGCTTTTCTGATCACCTTTTGTCCGTCGTCCGTCCGTCTGTCCGTCCGTCCGTCCGTTAACAATTAGTTTGTTAACACTCTAGTGGTCACATTTTTGCCTCAATTGTCATGAAACTTGGTCAGGATGTTTGTCTCATTAATATCTCGTACGAGTTCGAACATGGGTTATCAGGGTTGGAAAACTAGGTCACAGAGCCCAAATATAGAAAAACCTTGTTAACACTCTCCAGGCTACTTTTTCAGTCCAAATATCCTGGAAATTTGTCAGAAATGTTCTAATGATGATTTCTAGCTCAAGTTCAAATATGGGTCATCTGGGTTCAAAAACTAGGTCACGGAGCCCAAAAATAGAAAAATCTTGTTAACACTCTAGAGGTTACATTTTCAGCCCAAATAATCTTGAAATTTGTCAGAAAGGTTGCTTTGATGATTTCTAGGTCAAGTTCAAATATAGGTCATCTGGGGTCAAAAACTAGGGCACAGAGCCCAAATATTGAATAACCTTGTTAACACTATAGAGGTAACATTTTTAGACCAAATAATCTGGAAATCTGTCAAGAAGGTTGCTTCTATGATTTCTAGCTCAAGTTCAAATATGGGTCATCTTGGTTCAAAAACTAGGTCACAGAGCCCAAAAATAGAAAAATCTTGTTAACACTCTAGAGGTTACATTTTCAGTCCAAATAATCTGGAAATTTGTCAGAAAAATTGCCTCAGATAGGTTTTATTGATGTTTTGTGGCTCAAGTTTGGATATGGGTTATCTGGGGTCAAAAACTAGGTCACAGAGCCTAATTATTGAGAAACCTTGTTAACACTCTAGATGCTACTTTTTCAGTCCAAATATCCTGGAAATTTGTCAAAGAGATTGTTTCAATAATTTCTAGGTCAAGTTCTAATATGGGTCATCTGGGGTCAATTAAAAAGGTCCATAGCAACTTTGTTAAAAGCAGTCATACTCAGGTGAGCGATACAGGGCCATCATGGCCCTCTTGTTTAAGTATGCTGGTCGCTTTTAGGCTACAAGGGGCAGAGCTTTTTGTAAAATATTAGTAGATGTACAGTGTACATGCATAATCTTATTTGAACAGACAAGTGATAAAGACAAATGCAAAAAAAAGTCCTTTTACTAATTAAATTGTATTTCTGTCGATATTTTAGAATCTTATGCAAAGATGCCACCGTTGGAGACTTTTATGGGTATAGACCCACACACAGCCAGGAAACACCTGTACCATGTAATATGATTTCTTTCTCTTTAAGAGAAAATGTTATATTAAAAATACTGTATATAAAAAAATGCTTTCAATGAAACTCAAGTTTTTAATGATTTTCTGTCCATATGATTAAGAAATAACTTCATTATTGATTGCTATCTGCATCTTAAGCACAAATAGAAATTTTAAGTAAGATTCTTATTCAGTACAAATAAATCATGTCTTTCTAGTATATAAATGCTGGTTTTATGGTGTACAAATTGTTCCCAAAATGCTCCCAAGTCTAAATGAATTTATAAGGGTCTGGAAATAGTTAAAGAAAAGGTGAATTTAAATGATTAACTTCCATTTAAATATCAAGTTTTCCCCCAGTGAAGTTCACACATCTATTCTTTAAAAGGGCTTATGTTGTTCTTGTGTTTTCCATTTGTAGAGTTTACAGGTAAAGGATATAGCTGTTGGTGTGGTTACATCCATTATGGACACTGGTCTTGTACTGCAGTTATTATGTCTGGATGCCAACAAGAACAGAGATATTGATGATCTCAGAATAAATGTATGCAAAATACACGTATTCTTGTTCTATATGCATGTTAAAGTGACATGGAATTGTCATGAAATGTTAAGTGTAGGGCCTGCTAGTTTTTCTAGCCTGACCTTGATGAAGTAAAATTTATAATCCTTACCCTATACATTGTGTGTGACATACATTTGTGTTGATTATTACATACTTCTTTCAAACTGAAGCTTTCTGGACTTAAACTTTAGCAGAGAGCAGTCCTGAATTTTTAAAGAAAGTATGTCACTATGTGATTGGAAAATGATTCTTATAGAGACTGTATTATGAAGTTAAAAACTGTATGTTATGCATTTAACTCTGTTTGCCAGTATTTGTAGAATTTATACAAATATTTGAAAACTTTCACAGGCATTTGTACACAGTGCAGAAATACCAAGGATGTTTCCAACACAGAACCCTGTGGAAGGTTATCAGGTGAAAGACTATATTAGAGGTTTGTGTTCCTCATTTTGTATTGGTACAAGGTAGATTGTTATATAGATCTTTGAGTGTTTTGGATTGCTCAGCGCTACTATATGTTTATCAGTAGTTGCCTGGTTAGATTCTTGAAAATGATTTGATAAGAGAATTGCCGAATACTTGGTACTGATGGCATTTAAGTATAAATGAAATGTGAAGACTTTCGGTATTTAGTGGGATGGTCCTGTGCATTACCACTGTAATGCAGTGACTGAGGGTTTGATCCCCTGCTCCTCCACTAATACTACTAACTGGTCTCAGGTGAGATGCTAAAACCAAGTCCCATAGATCTCTGCTATACACTTTACCTGTAAGAGAACCAGGAGTGTCTCAGGAACGGAATGCTCTCTGTATTTTGCAGTATCCCCTCTTGAAACACAAAATAACTAAAGTCTTCTGGGATGTTAGTTATGTTAGAAACTGCTTCTGAAATACAGAAATAAATTAGAGAAGACAATTGAAAAATTAAATGTATGTTATTGAGAAGAAGAATAACCTGCAGATTTTCCAAGAATGACATAATTTTTTTGAGAGATTAATGCAAACATTTTCTAAGTGCTAAAAAATAAAAATGCACAGAACACGTTTTCACATTTCACTGCAAGATAATGCATTAATGTACTTGCTTTTTGTTGCTTATAGGTGTGATTGTCAGTGTTAACCCAGACACAGAGACTGTGCTGATGTCTCTGATGAATACAGCACTTGGGGAGGTTGATGGACAAAAACCCATGCTTGTAAGATCAACTTTTTATATCTAAAGAAGGTCATATATTGGTAAGGTACAGTATGTTTTCATGATTAAACCATCTTGTCCAAAAAAAAATGAAAATAAAACAACATCATTCAACAATCAAAGTTGTACTTTGTAAAAAGCACTGTAATTTTGTTTCATACATGCACACAGTGTTTAAATATCTTTCAGTCCCTTGACCTTGATGGGGGTTGGGGAAGGAGGTCTGGCAATTCCAGAAATGGCTGTAGCCAAAAGTATGCCTTGCAGTTCTAGGCAAAGTTCTTATTTAAACTTCAGTTGGAAGTTATTAACCAGCATGAAAACTTCTGTACCACATACATTTTTTTGCTGTTTAGAGATATTAGAACAAAACTGAAGCAGTGTAAAATCTTTTTCTAATTTTTCTGCAGTTGAGTATTACAAATATTCCAGGACAAACAAATCTAGGCTTTCCTAGTACTCATGATTTTTATCTCCAGTGTTCAGTCTGTTTTGACATACATACATACATCATGGGGAAACATTACCTACTAATTTTATTTCCTTTCTGCTTCTTTTACCCTTAGAAAAATTCTATGTGTCTTTTGTAGGGGTTGATTAATGAAGAAGATTTCCCAATCCAGTATAGGTATATCTTTTTATACTTTTCTGTTCAGTTAGATCATGTTAAGGCTACAAACAATCGTCAAGCGTTCTCTAAAAAACATGAGAGAAATATTTGTAAGTTCATTATATTCATTTTCCTTGCAGTTCATTGAACATTCGAAGATAAATGAAGAATGGCAGTAATTGCTTTTGTTGCTTTTTTTCTTGACTCGGCTCAGAGCACTCACTTGTCAGTGCAGGTCATGTTTCAAATTAGAATAGTTTGCGGTATGTAATATAATTTATGACTTGTAGTTTGCTGACATACCTCAGTTATGTATTATTAGTTACTACATACAGTGATTAAGATGGCATATGTACAAGAGAATGAGGGACAGTGCTGATAAAAGATTATCTCCCTTACTCAGATAACATCAAAGGTAGACCAAATAGCACTTTGGTCCTTTCAGTTGGAATCCTCTGACTTTATCCTTGTTTCTGTTTGTGATAGTCTTGACTTTTAGTTGTGAAAAATGTCATTTATAAATTAAATTAAAAGTGAAGTTTAACAAAAAACAACCTTCATGGTGTAAGCAAAACATGTTGCTAAAAAAATGTTTAATCTGACTACCATTGTTGCAGATAATTAAGCTTCATTATCACCATACCAAAAGAGAAAATAGGGATGAAAGCAGAGAAATCCAAATGGAAGGACCAAACTAATATTAGAGAATATTCAGGGTAGATAATCCACTACTGTCCCCCATTAAGTCAAAATAGAAAAAGTGCAATTATACTGTGAACAAATCTAAACTGATGATTTTCTTTTCAGGAGAAAACTGCATATTCGTGGCCTAACGTTTGATGAATTGGTTAATTCCATAAATGGATTCACAAATCCAGGAAATGTGTCCTACCTGTTGGATTCGCTGAAGCAGAAGGAAGAAGTGTCCATGATGCGAGGCTTGTATCGGTAATAAATAGTGTCCCACATCTAGGGAAGAGAGTTAAAATTGCAGGAAAGGTGTTTAGGGAAAGAAGTTCTTGGAGGAAGAATATTGGTTTGGTTTTGGTTGCTTAGCAAGTAAGAGGAAGCAAAAAATGGAATCAAGTTAGATTTTTGTAGCTTTAACCAAAGGTAAATTAAATGTTCACTTTTATTTTCAAGCTTGCAAGGTATTTTTCCACAAGAGCCTCATTTTCAAGTTTTGTTCATTTTGTTAATGTCTGTGATTCTGCAGCTATTCTTGAATTTGAATAAGGCTTTTGATTTGCTTTAACTTTTTATTTTATGAAAAACAGATGTGTATAAGGATACTTGACACAGTTTTAAAAAGATGTCTATATTATATGTGTCACTCCACTAATAACTGTCTGTTGTTATATTTTGATAGAATGAAATTGTCTGAGAAAGACTATGCCGACAGTTTACGTAAGTCACAGTCACAAAAGTGGGCCTACCAGTGGTATGTTTCATTTAAAAATATTCTCTTGACTTCTGTTTAACAGTTATACTTCAGCTGTTTTTTTGTTTATAAATACATAAAGTTTAAGTAAATGTAGAACAAACAATTTACGAAATGAGTAAAGATGCAGTAAGATTTTGTCTGACACAGTATTTTTTGCAATATTTTTGTCAGCATTACAGTGAAAACCAGTAATTGTTGGCTTTTCTATTTTTCAGTGTTGCACAGGGTATCCATGATTTCAAAGCAGGAAGACAGACAGAGGCAATGCAGTCCTTCAACAAAGCCTTACAGATAGATAAATCTAATGTTGAAGCCTTAGTAGCACGAGGAGCTTTGTAAGTTCTTAAATAGTGTCATGTTAGTGACCATTTATGTCTTTGCTCCCATTGCATGTAGTTAACAAAGGTTTAATTGTTGTTTTAGCATGAGTTAGGTTTCATTTTTCTTTTAAATAGAAGGTTTATATGAGATACAAATATGTTTAATTTGATATCTGTTTAACAGTGGTTTTCATTTCAGGTACGCCAACAATGAGAGCTATACTCGAGCTTTGACAGACTTTGAAGAAGCCATTGGTATAAATCCGAAGCATCCGAATGCTATTAAGTACATGCATGAGACATTATTGGCTAAAGGAAAATGGTGATTTGAAAATTGATTTACTTCCTAAGAAGACAGGTTTGGATCACGTTAGAGGAACACGGAATATTAACAAATATATGCTACCCTTCTTGTCATAAATATTTCAGCATTTTAACAGAACTTGAATTGTGGATTTTTTAAGGGTTTTTATCGAGCCCGCTTGCGGATAGCTCAATATAGTTGTCACATTTGGCACCACAGTTTGGTGTGTGTGTGTTAGTACGTTGTGTGTCCATCCAGATTGCCTTGTCCTGGCCATAACTTCTCTTGGAAAAGATTTTGAAACACCTTGGCTAATTTGTTCATCTTGATGAGATGGTGTGTTGCATGCAAGACCCAGATTCCTAGGTCAAGGTCACAGTGACAGCTCAAAATGATGATGATAGACCTTGTCTTGGCCATTACTTCTCCATGAATGGAAGAATTTTAAAATACTGTGATACATTTGTTTTGCTCCCTGAATGAGACATCATTTAGGCCTGCCTTGTCATTCCATCATTATGTCATTCTGTCTAGTGTGGGGAAGGACTCCATAATTTAAAAAGTTAAGTCTTCCTATGTCCATTATTGAGTCCCATTCTTCTCCAGACAGTCCTTTAGTTGTAATAACTTCCCACAGTTTCCATTTCACTGTCCCATCCCCATAGGCAGCTTTCCATTGGCAGGCTCGATATGCTGCCCATGGGCATTCTAGTTTTCTGGAAGAAGTAGTCTCTTTCCAATTCTTACATCTGTGAAAATGTGAATCAGTCTTTCAAATTCATTTTTTTTTTGGAACTTGCAACTTTGTTTCAAGTTAAGGCATGTCTATGAAAGTTTGAAGAGTTCCATTTGCAAGATGGAAAAACATTTTTTGTCTATATCCATAGCCATGAAGATGACAAGCAATTTGCTGATGCCAGACAGTGTTATGAGCGAGCTATAGAAATCATGCCAGATTCTCAAGAGGCAAAGGAATACCTGAAATATTTGGAATACAAAGAGGTGATAAAATATGTGTTATATGCAGTCAGATAAGTAGGAAAAATTTGATTGTATAACAAGGTGTGTAAGTTTATTTTGCTATGCATACATTTATGTTTTTTTTTACTTTGACATCGTGTTCGGATTCCTTATTTTTAAGTAGATATTTATTAGGGTTTTTTTCAGTATAAGGAGAGTACAGACTTTTTATATGAAATGTTAAACAAAACCAGAGACTGTTGTAACTTTTCTTGCAGTTGTAAAAAGATCTGATTTTTTAATATTCCATGAATATATATATTTTTTTTTTAAAGGAGAGAAAACAAGAATTTGAGTTTTAATATAATCCCTTATTCTGATAATCTTAATTATGAAACTGGTAACCTTAGATGAATTAATCAAAATGATCGTCTTTGTCACTATGTAGGAACGTGAAGCAGGGCGAAGTATCAAGGTCAAAAAGGAACGTTCACCTTCACCCCTACCATATAAGGAAACCACAGACACCCTGAAGAAACTTATAAAAGAGGATAAAAAGGTTTCCAGGTAAATTCAAAACATCGTATTTATATTAAGAGAACTCGTTCAAACTCCTAAAGCCACAGCATTGCTAAGGGACTTTTTTTCGTAATTTCTGATAATAACATGAGGGGCATTACTAGTATTATACAGGAATTTTTCTGTTCTAAGCTTTATAAATAACTTTATGAATCATCTCAGACGTTTCCAGTCGTTATATGCAACACCAAATTAAAAAGAAAATGATAGAAATTAAAGAACTATTATGATCCAAGTAAACAAAATACCAAGAACTGTTCAAGTTTCCGCCAAAACTAGTGTAGTTTCATTATTTTTAAGATCCAAAAGGAGAGATTCATCCGAGGAGAAGTCTAAAAGAGGAAGGTCACCTGTAAGAAGACGTCGTAGATCCACATCTAGTTCTTCAAGCAGCTCTTCATCGTCCTCCAGTTCTTCTAGCTCATCAAGGTCAAGGTCACGAAAAAATGGAAAGGGAAAAGGTCAAAGATCTTCTAAGAAAGAACTTAAAGAGGCAAAACATGTCTCTCCTTACAAGGTCTCGGTGAAGAAAGAACTTGAGACACATTTGAAATCGTCAGATCAAAGTTCTAGATCAAGAGAAAGATTCGATGAGAGGAGAGATAGGAATCAAAATGCTGATACCTTTGATAAAGAAGATGATTTCTTATATGGAAGTGATCAGCCAAAAAATATTAAACAAGAGAACCAGTCTGTATTTTATAGCTTCAGTAGAAACAACGAAAAAATACCAGGTCTTGGAGAAAGTCCACCCCATGAAGGAATGCCACCTGAGGAGCTACCCTCTGCAAGACAATCATATGAAGGAAGATCAAAAGGTCCACAGGTTGAAAGGAATGGTACAGCAAAACATACCAGTGCTGAAAGACCGTCACCAAGAAGATCTTTTGGAGAGCCACCTCCTTCTAAACCACGCCCTGAAGAAAGGTCACCATCATTGGGACGTGAAGGGGAATACAAGTACAGAAGTTCAGAGGGAGATTACAGGAAAAGTTTAGAAAGAGATAGCAAAAGAAGAGAAGAGAGAGTGTCAAGGGAAGAAGACGGGGATGATGAGTTCCTTTATGGGAAAAGCTACAGCCATGAACAACAAGACAGACCTAGAGATTCATACTCAAAATATGAATCGAACAGAAATAGGAACAGGTCCCCAGACAGACAGATTAGAATTGGAAATACAGGACTGGCACCTATGCCTGAAAGACGTGAAAGTGTTACACCCACAAAAGATGAAGTGAGTGATAGGTTAGGGTTGGAAGACATTTCATCACCAGAAGAACATGATCACCATAGCAATGATTATCGTTTCAGAGCTTACGGTCGACCAAGTGATGAATTCAGCTATAGGAAGCATGAAAAGCATGATGACTACAGATACAAAGATAGAATTGATAGCCTTAAAGATGAAAGATACAGAGATTACTCAGATGACAGACGTGGGTCTCCACCTAGGCGTGGATCGCCAAGACATATTTCACCTAAGTATAGGTCACCAAGACACGAGTCTCCAAGACGTGAATCACCTCCAAGATACAAATCACCAAGACAGAGGTTTCTAAGAGATGAAACACCTCCAAGACACCGTTCTCCTAGGCATGAATCACCAAGACATGGGTCTGTTTCAAGACACTCAGACGAAAGGTACACAAAATCCTCTGAAAACAGAGGAAGGAAAGACAATCAAAGCCCAGAAGAATTTCAGGAAAGAAGGATTATATCCGTTTCCAAGAAAGAGAAGAAGCCAGTTCAAAAGTACTACGAGCAAGAGAGACATGATTATAGCAGGAAATCTCCAGTCATAGAAATTGATAGACAGCGGTCAGCTGATGCATACAAATTGGAGGACAACCAGGAACGGAGATGTGTGATGATAGGCAAGGTCGATAAAAAAGCAAACAGAAAGTCACTTTCACCAAAAAATCAAGATTATGAAAGACAGGATAGTATTGATAAGGGGGAAGGAAAATGGAAGAAATCATTTACTGTTGCTAGATCAAGGTCAAGATCACCAGAATACAAACAAAGCAGAGAACAGTATGGTCGGAAACATGAGGAAGATTATTATGAAAAGAAACAACAGGAGGAATACAGTGAAAGAAGACAAATAAAAATTAAGAGCAAGAGGGAAACCCCAAGAAGTAGGTCAAGGTCACCTTCTGGAAGGAAACAGGACAAAGACGGGCGTAGTGGTTTGTCAAAGGACAGAGAAGAGGACTCGTACCAGAGAGTAATTGCAGTGAGGCCAAGGAAAACAGAATCAAAAGAAAAACAGGCATCTGCTGAAAAAGGTTCCTCAAGGGATTTAGAGAAAGGGATAAGGTCAACATATGAAACACCAAGTCAAGGTAAGACAGAGCCTACATCAGATATATTTGCTGACCTTCCATCACCGAAAGCAAATAAAGAGAAACCAATGTTTTCTACTTATGTACCAAGATCAGTCAAGTTGAAGCATCAGCAACCACTTGGTCTTAATCCAGAGAGAGGAGCAATTCCTTCAGAACAGGTATCTGAACCTACCAGCAGGGAATCACGGACTGTAAATGTGAAATCTGTTGAAGACATGAAATCTGCAAGAACAGAAAGTGATGATGACAGAAAAGAAGATCCAAGGTTTAAGTATAGGCCAATTACTCCAGAACATAAAGGAAAGTCATTGAAATACAGGTCTAGGTCTCGTTCAAGGTCTCATGACAAATACAAGAGAAGTAAAAGATCAAGGAGTAGATCTCAGTCACGTTCTCGAAGATCAAGGTCAAAGTCACATGATAGATACAGGAGGAAGAAAGATGATTACAAACGTCGTAGAAGGTCTGACTCGTCTTCTAGTTCAAGGTCACGTTCTCCATCTGTAGAAAAGTCAAGTTCAAAGAAAAGTAAAAGATACTCTCCACGCAGAAATAAAGAGAAGAAAGTTGGCAAACCAGAAATAGAACTGCCAATGATCAGCAGTCGATGGGACAGTCCCGAGGAGAAGAAAAGTCGTTGGGAAACATCCGATTCTGGTCTCAAACTGATGCCTGAAGCGTCCGTCAGTAAGGCTCAGGAGTTTGCGGCAAACATGCTTGCAGCACATTTGATATCAAAATCTCCACCACCACATCGCAGAATGAAACCAGAAGAGAAGGAAGCACTACTGAAAAAATGGAAAGAGTTGAGTGTTTCGCCAGGAAAAAACACTAGTGATGATGAGGATTTACCAAGGATAGTGAAGGCTAGAGCAGCTGATGTTCAACAGAAAATACTTCAGGCAGAAAAAACAAAACCTGATGTAAATAAAAAAGGTAAAATCACTGGAGAGCCTTTAATGGAAAATGTGAAGGGAGTTCAAAATATTCAGAAGTTAATAAAGTTGAAAGGACTTAGGTCAAAATGGGATTCTGACAGTGACAGTGAACAAAGAAATAGATCTAGGTCACGGTCACCATTGAATAATACTAAAGGCACAAAGAAACAAAAAGGAAATGGAAACAGATCCGATTCGAGTGAAAGAATTCAAAGTTCAGGGGCAAAGAAACAAAACAGGTCTAGCAGCAAAGACAAGAGGAAAAGCTCCACGAGTAGAAATGAAGAAAAAAAGTCAAGAAAATCCAGGAGTAGAAGTAGAGAAAGAAAATACAAGAAATCTAGAAGCAGAAGTAAGGAGAGAAAATACAAGAAATCAAGAAGCAGAAGTAAGGAGATAAAATACAGAAAATCAAGAAGCAGGAGTAGGGACAGAAAATACAAGAAATCTAGAAGCAGAAGCAAAGATAGAAAATCAAGAAGTAGAAGCAAAGATCGAAAGTCAAGGAAATCAAGAAGTAGAAGTAAGGAAAGGAAGACCAGCAGAGGTAGAAAGTCAAGATCTGCAAGTAAGGATAGAAAAAATGATGACAGGAGTAAGAGAAGGGATACCAATAAAGGGTTGCCTGATTTAGTTCAAAGTGCTAAAAAGGGGCCTGGGGATAAAATTAACATAGCATTAACATTCCCTACGAAAGGAAAATTTGTAAGACCAACATTCAAATCGAAATGGTCAAGTGACTCTGATTCTTCAGATAACGAATCTAGACAGAAATCAAGTGAAGCTAAGGCTGGGGTTATCTTACCAAAGGATTCTCTAACAGAACTTGAAGCATTCTACAATAAATTGAAATCTGAAAAGATGAGGAAGATTTCAGGTGATAAATAGTTCACCTGATGCTTAGCTGTTGCCATGAAAGAAGTGTTGTTTCTTTCTTATTTCAAGACAGTATTACACTGAGAAAAGATGATATTGTGTTGTAGAAGAGTTCTAAATGAAGATGTGTCATCAAATATGGTCAGTGGATTAACTAAACAAACAGAATGATGAATAATTTTTATTATCGAAATAATGTTTAGAGAATCATTGATGTTTCTACAAAAAATATTGTGAAGCTTAGATTGAACTGTAATGATATAAAAGATAATACTTAACATGGAGAATTTATAACTTAGAAACAACTTTGAAGCTACAAAACATGTATTTAATGGTTCCTATTCATTTTGCAAATCATTTATAAAGGTGATTTAAGGTTAAGAAAAATATTATATCCTTTAAAGTTTTTTCTGATCATGTTGAATTATTTAGATGTTGCAAAGGATGCAGTAAACTTGGTGTAAGTAACCATTTATGACATTTTAGACAGTTTAATGTTTTTGTGAGGAAAGAGTTTTTGTACAGTATTGTTGGTACTTCCTTTTTGATATTGTTAAGTAACATGTTACAGAATTGTTTTGTTCCTCAACAGAAGTTTTGACTAGAGGGGATAACAGCACATCATAAGTTGCTTTCGTGGAGTCATTGGGGTGTTTAATATCAGATCGGTTTATTATACGGAGTCAGACGTAAAATCACAGTTCATAGTGTCGTCATGCCTTCTATATATACAACACGTGTAAAAGAAACATTTTTTGTTAGTGACGTATATTAAATGGTATTCATAAGCCTTTTGGTATCTGTTTCAGTGGAATTCTGTTAAATTGTCATCAGCTGATTTAATTCAATTATCAATTAATAACTTTGATGGTAGTTGCAACCAGTTTATTGAGCCAACATTAAGAATATTGTTTTAATTGTCAAATCACATTGTGGAATGTGTTCTATGTTTTTTTATTTAGATTCTTTATAGAATATTTCTACATGGTTACATTGTAAACACGACAATTTAATACAGGCTTGCACAGATAAAAGAAAACTTGTAGGTTGTACATGGTCCTTTTAAAAGTTTTCTTGGAAAAAATCTTTGTCCGATGAAAAGTAACAACCATATATCACTGACTTAACAAATTGTCATAAATCACTGATGTAATAGCTGTTGTTGATGTTTTTGTGGGGTTTGTTGAAGTTTCACTTATGTGTAATACAAATATAGTGGTAGTGAAAGACTGCAGAGCACTGTTGTAATTTAGGAAGTGTTGCTGATTTCCGCATAGATAAAAGACTTGTCATTCAGTAAATTCAGTTACATTATATAAATATTGTTTCTTTTTTTGTATTTCTTGTGAGCATGTTATTAAGTCATTTGTCATTTTTATGTTTCCATGATAAGAAATCATTAGATTTCTGCAATGAATGAATATTTTGCTGTAATTGTGTGCTACACTTGATTGCCAGTATGACATACATTTTTGTATGCAAGCATGTGGTCAGAAATATCATTTTGGTGTCAATAAAACTGGTGGAAACTGGCTGAAGGTTTTGTTTCTTATTTGCATTATGTTGTCAGTAATTTGAAAAGAAACCCCTATCCCTTTGGAGGTTGACAGTTTTCTTGGGTTGGCCTTATGTACAATCATCCTTAATGGGATCTGATATTTATATCGTTATACAGAAAATACCCACCAACAATAATGTTAAAAGTTAAAAATGTTTTTAGTTTTTACACCTGAAATCTCGCGAGTTAACTAAACGTAAGGAAGGTTAAACGTAAGGAAGGTTACCAAGTCATTTGTCAAATAGCAACAATTTTTTTTGATTACAGCATTTTACGCTATAAAATCGCTAACTTATCAAACCTAAAACACCCTCTAAAGGCTCTATCACTTTAGTGGCTCTTATTAAGACGCCGCTCTGAGCACTGGTGCTTGAAATTGTATTTGTAGTCATTCAAGAGTCGAAACTGTCAATCTAGGTTCTTTTTCTGTTTATTAGAATGTTTTTATATACAGAGTAGAAGCCACAAATACATTTTGAATATTGAAGGACTAAAAACTCAATTTCAAGCTCCTGTGCTCTGAGACAAAGGATTCAATTTTAAAGAAGTCGCTGCATGCACAGTGTATCCAAAATGTTCAATAAAAGCGTCTCATAATGCCTCATGAGTCTGTCTATTAGTACAACAAAAGCAAAGCAAATGGAAAACAACATTGTCATTTGCAGATTTGCGCTTTATACATTCACCGATGTACGATTTCGAAGTGAAACGGGGAAAATATACCTTTACACAGGGGAAGTAATCTAGGATATTCCATAGCGTGCAAGGTTTGCCTCCCTCTGGTAACGGAGCAATAGAGGAAATTTATTCGTAACAACGCACTAAATTGTTCTTTTGATTTTGTAAAACTGACTCATTTAGCAGTCTCTTCCATTGAATTTTAGTGGGGAAAATCACTTCAGCAACATATACGTCAGGGACGATATTCAAATCATATTTATATAAGATTCTAAGTATGTCTGGAATAAATCTTTGTGATTGTCAAAATTTAAGTAATCACATTGTCTCTTATTGAAAATTTGTTGAGCTATGAACTCATTCGAGAGCCGACCCAATTGACCTAAGAATTGTTATTTTCAGTGTTCTATGGTTTCAATTGTGTAATATTCAATGTACACAACGATGTGTATTTACCAGCAGGGCGAGTTTGCATGTGTTTCATAAGGGCCTTAATTGAACTCAATTAAGGCCCTGGTTTCACACAGACGCGCTGAGAGCGTTCAAGTCGGAGAATGTCTGTAGCTGTAAGCGAAGACAATAAATAACTTTGGATGATATTGGAGTCAAATCTTGAGGGCCTTTTCCTCTGTTAACGATACTCGAGTATATTCCTGTAAGTTTATTACAAGCGTCATCAGCCACTTCATAAGTTGTTCATATACCAAGGTGTCTATAACGTAACGCTTCACTCAGGACAACGTCACCTAAGTTTAAATACTCTGTATTCTATACAAAATTCAAGCATCCGGTTAATACCTTGTACCGAGTTCGAAATTAGTAACATGTCATCAGCTACAGTAGGTGAACTCAGTCTTGGGTCATATACCATATCATTTCACTTCCAGACTGCTCCAATTCTATCTATACTGATGAAAAAAAGCAAGTTCAGAGGGGAAAGGGTAGTTACGAAACCATTACATGAAATACATTTTCAGATATTTGATTCTTAGCATAAATGACTCGCATCAATGTTATTCTATAATTTTGTGGCGTTTAAGCCTCCGACATACCTGAAATGAAGCTGGGGGTCAGGCGTAAATATTCAGCGGAATGCCAACGTAGGGACGGCACGCTTTCAATCCAGCGGCGCGAGGCCTATTTCTTACCGTCCTGTGGCAAACTTTTGTGCCAATAGCATTCCTTAGCAAAAGACCTAACTGTCGACTAGAAAAAAATCAAAATCTATTGCGTCGAGATGACGTTGTGAGAAAACGGTCTTCCCGCGGCGTGATTTTACAAGGTCTGCCTGGTCTGGGTCGGTCGGCGACGTTCCCAGTTTGCTGAAATCTGTTTCTTAGTCGACATATTGTCGATTCGTGGCAATGGAAATGCCGAGCAACGTCTCTTACTTACATGCCAGCGGTAAGCATACCGATGGCTCTCTCACGTTGCTCTCATGTCATTCCAGGCCGACGTCCCATCATTGATTTTCAAAGATTTCTTTTTTCAGTTTTTGTGCTTTCGATAAGAAAGCTATCGAATTGTGTACTTTGTGACCCGCGGAGGATCGTCCGTTTTGCTGTGCAGATACTGCACGGGATTTTCGTGAAAGTTACGTTTCACGCTAACATAATGGTGTAGTTTTTTTTAAAGTGAAATCATGCTGTCAATGGATGGGCACAAATGGTCGATACGGATACGTTTTAGTCACATTGATTTATAGACGAAAGCCAAAGTCTTAAAAAACTTGCTTAACTTTTTTCCATCAATATATTTGAGTTTATTTATCGTCGGTACCGGTTGCTCATATGACCGACACCCCCTGCAGAGATTAGTTATTGTATGTTGTGGGGGCAGTGCAAGATACAGAAAGCATCCCGTTCCAGAGACACCCCTGGTTCTTTTGTATGCTCGGTGTGCAACACTGATACATGGGACCTCGGTTTAGCGTCTCATCCGAAAGACAATTAGTAATGTTATTGGAGGAGCGGGGGATCGATCTCGGGACCCCTGGTTTACCAGTCTAGCGCGTTACCGCTGGACCACTGATCCGCTCCCAATGCACTAATTCATTAAATAGACGGTTTATATATAATAAGTATAAAGTTGGGGGAACTCTCCCCTCCTTGTCTGATACCCTGTAAAACTGAACCAACTTTACTACTATCCTTGATATCGTACGCAACTGGACATGTTGGTATACATCGACTGAAATGCCAAGAATGTTGTGCTATCAGTATCTTCAAATAAAAGCTTACACAACATACCATTGTGCCACACTGTATCAAACGACTTGCGTCCATTAATAAAACATACATATACCATCGATCCGAGTTCTCGTGGGAAAAGTATACTCTTCCTGAGGATAAATAACGTCATCATACAGGACAATCCATCTTGAAACCCTCTTTGTTGCTTGTCCAGTGCCTGTATATATCAGCTTTCGATCTTTCCAGTTACACGGATTCAAAGAGCTTAAAAATTACATATTACAAAAAAAAATTAAAAACGACAGAAGGTTCGTTGTCAGTGGGGAAGAGATACATCACTGTTACAGACTGTCTCATTTCAAACATAAGGAAATTTAAAACGCCAGTCACGTGAGATGCAATGATTTTTAGTGACCCACCATTATTCCTTGAAAGACTTAAAAACAATAGTGACAGTAAATGCCCTACTGCTCTAGCATCGCACTGAAGCATTGTTTCACTCCTGGGAGTATTTTAAACTATTAAATATTATAGCCGATCTGATATTTTTGTAAAGCCTTTTGGCAAAAAGAGTTATATGAAAATGAGCAGTGACAACTGTAATGCGAACTGCAATCAGAGTTACTTCCCATGTCATACTCGTATAAAATTATTGGATTGCTTCATCAAAGAAATTACTTTTTGCTTGGAGTTCGTCCTATAATGTTTTAACAGAGCTCTTGGAGCAACTACTACTGTATGTTGAAAACCAAAGTAAAAAAAACAGTGGTTCTAAGTAAAGCTTTATCACGTGTTTAAAGCTCAGAAGTAATTCGGTCTGTATGGCATTCACAGATGTTTAGATCGTCACGAGGATCGTATGTGATTATTTTCCAGGACTTTAACAGAAATTCATCGAGTGGCACGTGTAATATTCTCGTAGTAGCAAGACCAAAAATGGGATGGTTCTGCTAAGACACTCAAACTTGAGAAAAATAACGCCTGCTTCTGCTTTGCCCTTTTACAACTTTATGACCTCCGCCGCCAACAAGTCACATGTCTCACTCTACAATCACAAAACTTTTCTCTCTCTTCATCTGATGACTAGGCATGCGATCACTAAAAAATCGTTTTCTTTCCGCTAGTTGCAGTGTTGCTGACGAGAATTCTCTGTCTCTTTTCAGCACTGAAACTAGAAAAATTAGAAACGAAGACTCGTGAATTATGTAATAGTTGAAATAAATTGAAATGCATCTAATACTGGTAAGAAAGTCATGATTAATAGAAATGAGATTTAAAACAAATTGGAATGTGTATTGCATCTGCGGAAACAGGTCTTTAAGGTAAGACCGTGAAGACGGTTATGTTGAAATGATTTCAACGTAACACCCTGCTTAATTCAGTTACCGATGATGTGCCACAGTGATACGGACCCATTTGCAGTCCCAATAATGGCGGACGGGTCACGTGGTCTTCATACTTTTCGCGGTCAATCGATACGTAAGAACGCTCTATTCTTGTTGTTGTGGTCTTGTGTTTACTGCAAGTCTCTACTTCAGATCATAATTTTGTTTCTTCCCCCAAGAGACTTATTAACAGAGATTGTTTGCTTTTCCTGACCAGGCAGGCCCGTAGGAACAGGGGGGGCTAAGCCCCCCCCCCCCCCCAATAATTTTGAAATTTATAGTGATTCAAACTTAAAGTTAACGGTAAAATAGTTTCCAATCAATACCTGTTGAATATACATGTAATAGTTAAATTAATATTTTAAACCTTCCCCTGTTCCTACTGATCTGCATTGTCTTCCAAGCATTTTAAAATACCCCTGTGCATATTATGAGTATCTGTTCTTTGACACGCGACATAATAATAATAATAATAATAATAATAATAAAATAATAATAACGACTTTATTTAATGTGAATGATATATTTGGTGTAACTACCAATTATCAATATGGTCCACACAAGAATATGTACAATATTACAAAATGCAAACACATAAGAAAGAATGGAAGGAGGAAACAAATGAAAATGAAATCTTGACAATGAAATGTTGAAACTTACAAAATATATGACATATTAAACAATATTATTTACATATAAACAAAAATGATACACAGTAAATAGCAAACAAAATGGTAACTTGGCAATGAAAAACCCTAGTTTCAGAGTATTTCCACTTTAGGTAAGATTTTTAAAATTTCCAATCAGAGTTTCATATATGTTTAGGAATATTGTTCCAGTTTACTGACCCAGAATATTGAAGAGATTTACGATAGAATTCTATTCTAGGTTTTGGTACTTTTAGTTCATCATTTTCTCTTGATCTTAGTTGGCAACCTATGGTTTGTGTATATTGAAATTTTGAGTTAAGGTATTCTGGGCACATATTGTTGAGGGATTTATAGACTAAGATAGCCTTTTTGTAGGCTATACGGTCAGGGAATGTCATCCATTTTAGCTTAAAGAAGAGTTCAGCCGAAGGTGCATCATATTCTTTGTCAAGTATAATTTTAGCAGCACGCTTTTGACATTTTATGATAGTGTTTAAAAGTTCACCATTGCAGTTTCCCCATATGGTACAACAATTTTTAAGTGTTTGTTCTACCTGAAGTTTCCAGTTCAGGTGTTGATCAACATTAACACCTAGAAGTTTTTCTTATGATGAATATTGTCAGTGATTTACCTTGCATTTCAATATAGTTTGTTTGTGTGTGATTTGTGACTTTTTGTTGGTATTAGAAGCAGAAATGTACATTGCTTTTGTTTTATTAATGTTTGGCAGCATTGAATTTTGTGTGCACCATTTGTCAACAGTGTTCATTTCTTTTTGTAATGTCTCATGTACTATTTCTACTGAACTGCCATATGCAGAGATGGTGGTATCATCTGCAAACATGTCTACAGATGATGTGCCTGTGTGGAGTGGCGGGTCATTAATATATAAAATAAAGAGTACTGGCCCAAGGATAGAGCCTTGGGGTACTCCTGCTGATATTTCTTGTGGATGAGAGAGATGACCAAATATACAAACTTTTTGTGTGCAATTTGTTAAGTAAGAGGTAAACCAATGTACAGAAGATTCACTGAAACCATACAGTTTTAGTTTTTTAGTCAAGAGTGAATGATTTACAAGGTCAAAAGCTTTAGTAAGGTCCAAGAATATTACCAACATTAGATTTGTTATTTATTGCATTGATCCATTCATCAATTATAACAGTTAGCACTGTTTTGCATGAATGGTTTGAGCGAAAACCAGATTGCCTTGTATGTAGTAATTTATGTTTTTCTAAGAACATTTTCATGTGGTCAGATACATGTTTTTTCAATAAGCTATGATAATGTTGGCAAAATTGAAATTGGTCTATAGTAACTCTTACCAGACTTTTTTTTTTTGAAGATTGGGGTTATTTTTGCTGTTTTGAACTTTTCTGGAAATTTACATTTGGATATGCTGAGGTTTATGAAATGGTTGTTAATGCAAAATTGTATATAAACATCTGACATCATACTGAAATATATCAATGATTGACAGGTGTCATCGTATATTACTGCTGCTAAAAGTTAAGCGTACATGTATGTACTGCACTGATCTGTTGACTTGCTTGACAAAAAAAGTTTTGTGTTCCATAATCAAATAACAGTTTAGAATCGGTGTACTACGATTTAGCAAAAATGTTCGAAATTGATGAAGGCAGAAAGAAATATTTTGAAAAGCTACTGCTTGATTTGAGTGGTGCTGCAAAGAATGGGTTTTCGGCACTAAGTTTTTTGTTTTTGTTTTAAACGGAAAGGAATAGAACACTTCATTATTCCACCTGTGAATTCAAAAATGATTATACACAAAGCTCTTGACCTGTTTCTAAACAAATTTACCCCAGTGACGCACCGTCAAATCTCATTCCCATCCAAATCCTGTGTGATGGAAATTGCTTTTATAGGTCATTGTCAGTTCTTCTGTTTGGCCATGATCAATATTACCAAGAAATGCGGGCAAGAGTAGTTTTTGAAATGGTTGTTAATGCCAAATTGTATACAGAGTCTGATACATTTTCAAAAATGATTTCAGAAAAGGTCTCGGTCGAGTATATATACCAGACATCCTTGCATAATGATTCCATTGTCAGTGGCGAAAATTTACGGTTTTATTTGGAATAAACTAGATTTGTGTTAAAATTGCATGTTTAACAAAACTACCAAAAAAAAAAAAAAAAAAAAAAATACCCACCAAAAATTTTAGCCCCCCCAATCTGAAAATGCTTCCTACGGGCCTGGCAGGTTACTAGCTTAGTGTTTATTTGCCCATGTAGAGAAAGCATTAAAAAAATAAACAGTCCCGAAAACACCAAATAAAATTCAGCAATAGCAATTTTCGCTGAGTTTAGAAATTGAGTTATATCGTATGTTGACCTAAATTGTGTCTTTATTGCTATAATAATGTTCAACAGAGGCTATACAATAAGTAAGAAAGCTTTAAAAAAATAACTTATAATACTATATCACGCTATTCTTGCTAATAAACCTTGAACACCGTTGAAAATTACCTGTTAAAGACTTTTATGTCTATGACTGTTGACATTTTCTGTATAACTTAAAACAGTTTCTATAATGATCTAGACAAGACACGTGGAGAAAAGTATCGATTTAACCAATACACGTGACTTCAGTTTGCTAGAACAATTTTCTGTATATTGTAGGATTTCGAATTTTGCAATTTCATTAGTTGTACTTTTAATTTTATTTCAAGCTTTTATTATAAGACATTTCATTTTGCAGCATATTCATATATAAGCACACGGGATGGGTTCTGTTTTACGGCAAATCAATATCTTTTTTTTATACATATCCCACTTCTTGGCGATAAGTTTAATTTCTGGAGACTTTTAAAGCTGTTATTATTCAGCATATCAGTTAAACCGCAAATTCGTAATTTGAGAATCTGATCACGTGCAAATGTTCACATCGTCTGTATTATAATTGGAAGTGATCACGAAAGGAGATCAGGCGCGTAGCTGCCTATACGCGAGTACGCAGCTGAATCCACATTATTTTGACAAAAAAAAATTTTTTTAGTAAAAAAAATGTGGTTTGAAATTCAGCCGCGTTCGTTTATGCTAAAATAAATGGATTTTCGTTGGTCAAGAAAGCTCTCCGGAGGCCCCAAAACGCACCAAATTGCACCATTTATTTCAAAATTTTCAGGGGAGGCATGCCCCCTGACCCCCCTAGATTATTTTGAATCCACATTCTTTATAGGCTAGCTACGCGCCTGGAGATGTGAAGATTTGATAGTTGGTCTGAGCTTCTTTCTGTGGTGTCTTAGATAGTATAAGGAATCTCAACACATGAAGGGGTCGACCGATGCATAGTAATTGATTAGATACTAGTAGCCCTAACTGACCGGAAGTGTACTTGGAAGACCTTTGTCATCTTCGACAGCCACGCGTAACTGGCTTTAATTCTAGGTGTCAGTAAGAAACCAAGATTAACATAATGCAAGTAATGATATGATACATAATTTTCTAGATAAAGATGAACTGGGTAAAAAACTATCAGTAATTTATACCCCAGCGACTAGATTTTTTGAAAAGTCTTTACCAAATTGGCATGTTTGCAGCAAAAATGATTTTAAAAAAGTTGTTTCATTCCACTAGGTACGAAATCGAATGGTGTGGTCTAGTGGTAACGTGCTGGACTGGTAAACCAGGTGTCTCGGGTTCGATCCCCCGCTCCTCCACTAACATTACTAATAGTCTTTCGAATGAGACGTTAAACCGAGGTCCCATGTATCAGTGCTATACAATGAGCATGCAAAAAAAACAGGGATGTCTCTGGAATCGGATGCTTTCTGCATCTTGCAGTACTCCCACAACATAAAAAAATTAATTTCTTCAGGGGGCGTCGGTCATATGGACAGCCGGTACCGACGATAAATAAGCTCAAAAAGATAGATAGATAGACAACTGCGAAGGAGCGGATCAGTGGTAACATGCTGGACTGGTAACTCAGGGGTCCGGATATCGATCCCCCGCTCCTCCATTAACATTACTAATTGTCTTTCTGATGAGACGCTAAACCGAGTTCCCATGTATCAGTGCTGTACACTGAGCTTGTAAAAGAACCAGGTGAGTCTCTGGAATGGGATGTTTTCTGTATCTTGCTCTATCCCCCACAACATAAAATAACTAATATCTTCAGGGGGCGTCGGTCATATGGGCAACCGGTACCGACGATAAATAATCTAAGATAGTTTGACAACTGCGTCAGAGAATCGATTCTTTGGCTCAGTGGTTCGAGTTTTGGTCTTCGATGCTCTAAGATCGGAGTTCGAATCCCGCTCTGGGTTGTGTATTCTAAGATGCATCTTTCTGTTACGGACTTTTTTGTTTGTAAGAATTAAGTGTTTTTCTAAGAACTGGAAAATCCTTGAAAAATCATTTACCTGAGGGTACAATATCAACAGCAGAACACACAGCTTTGTTTCAAACTTTATTTATTCATTTAACAACGAGTTACATTTACAAAATTCAACAAATGCGCATGTTTACTTCACTGATCTACAGCACAATATAAACACATTGTACAGTCTTAAATACAGTGGATTACAAGTATTGTACAGCCTTCTGTACAGTAATAATCACAATGTACAAATAAAATACAGTCTTTAGTAAAGTGATATAAACAATGTATAAATATAGTTCAGCCTTCACTACAGTGAAGGTAAACAAAGTAGAAAATATAGTACACTCTCCAGTACAGTGACAGAGCAATTTCACTGAACGTTTGTCTACCCAGTGCATTTTTAATGATCATTAATCAGTATCAACACAATGGCAGAAGAAACTAAAAAAAGCACAAAATTAAAACCAAACTTACATCATAAACATGTTACCAAGAAAGCCACCCACATGAAAATGTTACCAATTACATGTAAGTGTACCACTAATATCTTCCTGTATTTCGTAATAAATAAAAGCTAATATCAAAATACAAAATATTTTACCCTTTTTTACATCAGCCATTTGAAAATGACATCCTAACTAAATTGAAAAAAAAAAATCCTTGCAAAATCAGTGTATCCCTAGTATTCCCTGTTTTTTTTTTAAACTTACCAAAAAGTAATCTACAACTTAAAGAACTGTACAAAAATGAAACAGATCTACTTTAAAAAAAAAATTCAAATACATATATCATGATTAGAATTATTTTTCAACTTTTTCTGCTCAATTTTTGAATAAACTAAAATCAAATGACTAAAAAACAAGTATTCTAAGATTTTCGCACTTTCATAAAATGCATCACAGTTTAAAGCAACATTATGTACACAAAATATTTAATGTTCTTAACTTGTCCTCAAACTGGCTTATGAAAAAAAAGGCAAAATGGTAAATAATAAGGGAGAAATGTGATTTAAATAAATAAAATGAAACAAACTAATTCCTGCATGAAATAAATGCCCAATATGAGTAAACTGCGCAAAGCTCACTATTATAACCTCAATATTTCAACCCTGTAAAACATATAATACTCAGAAAAGAAAACTTCTAATTTTTTTAACTAGCAAGCAAAGTGTCGCTCTAAATATTCTTGCAGCAAATACTGGAGTTTAATATACAAGTTACAGACTTTTATAATATGACCTATAAATAGACGCAATCCCATTGGTTCAAAGCGCAGTCGGCGACCAACAATATATCGTTATATTCCTGCATTCTGGGTTTTTCCCATGTTATATTTAAAATTTTAGGTCTAAAAATAGATTGCTGTTGATACTCTTAGTTGTGCTGTCTGGTGCCCGGCACTCAGTTAACAAAATTACTCTTATACCGGGAATTAAACAAAATACATCCGGGCACGTAGACTTTTTCTAAGAAATGGCGTCTGGTGTGTTTTTTTTGTGTTTTTTTTATGCATTAGTAGTAAAACAAAACAAGAAAATAATTTTGTGGAGAGCTTTTCAGTTCTAACAAGTTATTTAAACTCAGAATACAACAAAAAACATCTTTAAATTATATAACACAGAAAAAGCAAATATTCTGCAAAAGCTCGAAAAAAGCAGTGCGGGGAAAAAATAAGACGTTGGATTGAAAGTTAGAATAAGAGCTACACTTTTTTACATATCATAAAAATTACAATATAAAAATTGCTGTAAAATTACACCAAAGTGTGAACCCATTATCCTTCTCTGTCTCTATCTTATCAAATGCACTGCACTAGAAATATCTTATCAAATCAATTTAAAAATGTATGAAATACTATGAAATGGTGATAAAATAATAAACATATAAACATTACTATTACCAAATCTTGTTATAAACAGAAATTAAAATATCAAAAAAATTCAATGTACAAAACACATAACTAATAGCTTGAATATCAAAACAGCTAGTTTCTTTTCAATCACAGTGAAAACTGAAATACAACTGAATAAGCAGTAACCTCTGATTTGTGGCTATTTTATGTCCTCCTTAACATCCAAATTTATTGCATGTATAACAGTATTAACAAAACTCATTTTGCAGATAATCTTTATTAAGAATTTTATAATCTTCTGTTATGTATTTCTTTTAAGATAGACTTTGCGTTAACTCTGGAATGTCAATGCTCTGAGAAAGGTTTTGGTACCCTGATTTAGAAATGACCTATGGCTTAAGTTAACAAGTTACTACTATGTTTCATATGGGGTGGTATTTCTTTGAGCAAAAATGGATTAGAAATACAATTTACTGATGAAGTTTTATACCACTGTGATGCTATTAATATAAAAAGTTTACAACAACTGCACCTTGCAATGCTCACAAACAAGAAATTATGTTTTTCCACATGCAAGCGCATAATCTTCTTTTACCTAGCACTACAACTAATGGCAATCTCACTGACTATTTATTCATATTTATGCCAACACCTTATCATTAGATAATGCAAGCATCAAATTTACTTATGTACATAACCTTTTCAAATGTTTCATTTACATTGATTCTTATTCAAACAATATTGCTTGCTTTCGATTTCGCGGAACACTAAGCATGCTAGCACACTCAAATTGCTTCCAAGAAATGGTGGATACGCTCCAAGAAATGGTGGATATGCTAATCTTAGTTTTCAGCTAGGTACTCTCATCAGTTCTGGAACATTACCATTAAACTAATTGTAACACCCTATTGGCAAATTTCAAACTGACACCAAGTTAACAGAGCCAACTACTGTCTCACCCTCCCTATATGACAACACTGGATCAACTCACAAATGTGACAGCAATTGTCTAGCCATGTGATGCTACTGGGTTAACTCCTTACTGTGACACTACTGTGGTAACTGCCAAATGTTACTTTACCTGGCCTCCTGTGAGGCAAACTTCAATCACCTTTCAGAGGACAGTACCCTTCAGCCTTGACCTTAGTTATTTTTGTGATATTTACGTACATGCCAACAGTTTAATAGGACTCAGAAACTCATTGCGACATAATTAGTGAAACAAGTATAAGTTTATGCAACCAATTCCTAACCATCATCATCATTAAGCATGAATATATTCAAATACAGTTGAAACAGTTTAAACTATGTATCCAAACAATTTACAACCAGTACTATAAATTATATACATTTTAACTTGACCCGTCTATAGAGAAGTAAATACACAGTATATACTTCCCAAACATATAGGAATTACATCACTGATATGTGCCTTAAATATTTACTGAAAAACAATAAAATAATACCTGATATAAAGTAGAAGTCAGTACATTTCAAAATGATAAACATATTCAAAAAAATACATATAAAATGCCTTATACATGTAAATAATCCTGATCGACTTATGTAACTTTTCTACTCGAGTATTAAACAGTGATGTTTCATCAACATTGTAGTCACTATTTGAACAACTTCCTAACTTCATTTCTTTAATATCAGGCAGCGCACGCTGTCAAAATAAATACATCATTTTTCATTTTATAAGACAGTATGCTTTTTTTCCCACTTGAAAACTTGACTGGTACTGTGTTTTTTTCCCATTGTATTAGACTGGTACACCTTTTTCCATTGATTTTACTGGCACACATGTTTTCAGCAGATCTTTCAGTCAGTAATTTTCACTTATGCTTGTATTCTGGCCTACAAACTCCATACTGTCACAAAGTCATTCTGTATCCATGTCTAAGGACATGCCACTCACCAGAAAAGTCTTCGTTTCTGTTCTGTTGAAATTTGTGACCAACTTTATCCAAGCAACACCAGGTACCTTGACAACAGGTTTTGACCTGAAATGATGACCATATGAATGGTAAAGCTTACATATATTTACTCAGTATTAATAAAACTAGAGATTTTCTAAATACATCTAATGTCTATAGAACAACTACTGTGTTACTACAGTATCTGAGTTATACTTGTGCTCAAACAGATCTGGTTTGATGATAAAATAATCCAGAAAATCTGGTCAGAATTTGGATACAAGTAATCAATGTTTCTACTTAAAAGTCACATAACTTTGAAAAAACAAATGAAACGAAAAGGGAAAGATTCAAGTTACTTTGAAATTCAACTTCTTCAGTTTTTTAACATTCATTGAGATTTCAGCACATACAATGAAACTGGCGTATTTCTTTTCAGCCTAAAACAATAACAACCACATTGGAACATAATAGATAGGCCCACTAAGTAAACAAGAGTGCATTATTTCACTTTTTTTCTTTTTACCTGTTGAGGTTACTGCTAGGTTTTTCCAAATGTACTGCTTTGGTCTTCAATGTGATATGTTCTGAGGCATTGTCTACGTCAAACTTCACAAATTCTGTAAATGAAATTCACACAACATTTAGTCTGGTATTAATTCCATATACTAATACATATTATATTCTATTAAATTCTCAAAAAATATTCACAAATTACAGGACTGTATTAAATCATAAATTTTATCCATTTTTCATTTATCAGACAAAAAAGTTCATGTCATGCTAACATGATGAGAGGTAAACTCCATGAAGTATCTTCATCGTCATTTGTTATAACTCAACACTGCAACATTTTAAAGTGGTCTGACATTTCAAAGAAGACAAAAAAATATTTTATTTTGTACAAACTGAAATGACATACTGCCAGGAATCTTCAACAGAAATCTGTTACAAGATCGAGAAATATGTTATAAGATCTAGACATTATATTCACAAAATCAGTCGAAAACAAAGTGTTTACAATACAAAATATTTCCCGAAACCATAGCAATCAATTTCGGATGCTTCATTTTGTCCTCTGAATCATGTCCTACAACTATTCTTCTGAGTATAAAAAATTTGTAACAGACATTAGACATTCTGTGTGTGTCTGTGATAAATTTAGATATGCCTATCTGACTTCCTACATGACACTAGCTAATGGACATTTGGGTGATATATTATCCAGTTAGTGGAACTGAAGGTGTTTCCTGCAGAGTTTAAGGTATAAGGTTGTTTTTAGCTGTTTGAAGAATAGAAATGTTTGTTAGAAGCATAGCTGTTTCACATATTATGTGTTATTTAAGTTTATTTTTATCTTTGTAAATAAAACTACACCTTAAATAAAAATTTTAAAATGTGATTTTTTTCTTTTGTCTTACCCTGGTCAATTTTCCCCAGCATTTTTGCAAGATCTACAAGTTCTACAACAGTCATGGTGTTGGGTATCCTGGGATAAGGAAGTCCTGTTTCTTCCTCAAGTCTAAGCCCCATCTGCTGCAGCAATGCCACCATGTAAACATGGTTACGTATCTTCTCCTGCTCTTCGCTGTAGAATATGATTGGAATATCTTTGCCTTTCAGTTGGAAATATTTGAATGATGGCTCTTCAATATATCTCTTCTCTACATACTGTCCATCTGAAACAAAAGCAAAAGTATTATACATTACCATATTGTCCTATTTTATGAAATATAAGTAAAAATTCAGCTTACAAACCTGGCAGAATAATGCTGAATTTACATTGCAAGCACTTGACAACAGTGTTAGACCCATAAACCATCCATACCTTACACTGTACTTGCTTTGTTTCGTGATTAAAACCTGACTTAATATCATCTGTCATACTTGGATAGAATACTCTTGTCTAATTTCTTTGATTTCCATAAATGTAGATTTCACCTAGACGGACCAAACCCCCTCAAACTTGCCTCCATTTTAAGTAGTTTGTCAGAAACATCCTACTATCAACCAATAAAATTTTTCTTACAAATACATACCAATTTTCATGTAAGCAGCCTCCAACAAACAGCTCTGGATAAACTTAAGCTGTTCCTCCATACCCTCCTCCCTTAGTTTGTTTACGCAGTGAGGTATGACTCTTTCTTCCTCCATCCTAGAGAGCTCTTCAAGAACAGTAATCAGCTTCTTCTCTTTCTTATCTTCTATACTAAGTTTAGGGGCCTTCATCTGAAAACATAAACGTATTTGTTAAATATTTTGTGTAGTATCTTTTTTTTTTTAACTGTAATATCTACTTTTTGGATTCATTGTCATACAATTACTCCAATGTCACCAAGTGCATCAGCCTTGCGACCAAAGTTGTGTTTACCATGAAAAAAAATCTACCTGTTCTCACAAAAAATGAGTCCTATATATACATTTTTTGTCTAGATAAAGGACACACAGTAGTTAGACCTAATTTCTGACACAAATTCATATACACTGAGTCATTTAACAGTTCTGTTAGATGGTCGTAACTCAAAGCATTGTACTTGTAATACAATTCCTGGAAATATACTTAAGCTTCTTTTGGTTATCTCCATGATACGTATTTTACAGATACACAGCAAGCTGTGAAACGCCAAGAGGCTGTGGTGGTTTGATTATTCATAAAATGAGAAGACAAGAAATAAAATGATTTGCAGACCCATGTAGGGTTTTATAATTCAAATATAACTGTTTTAAACAAATTAGCAGACTTGACTGCAAAGTAACCTGCATAGCAAATCACAATGACCAAAGTTAGCTGCACATCATCAGGTAGTTGACTGTTTCAATACATATTAAGACACAACCGGATCATTGTGAATTCAAAGACAATTGATTCACTGTTCTTTTTTCTTCTTAACTATAATTACTATGTGACTTTAATGGGGATATTTGGACTTGCTGATTTCTTTGTTACAGTCATTGGATATTGCAAACTGATTTGGGACACTTCACTACTACAATTTTTTCAGCACACCAGTGTCACTGCCAAAGGACTGATTAATACAGAAAATGAACCCTTAAGCTTTCAAAGAAAGCACTCACTGCTTAAAACTGACCTAGGTAAAAAATGAATGTTTGAGATTTTTAAAAAGGAACTTACTTCAATCTCATGCCTATCTGTTCCAACAAACATAGAAAGCTGATCAGAATTCAACCAGCCCATCTTGAACATATGGTTTACAATCTGCAAAATAAATATATTCATTTTATAACAGCTGAAGTGTTCTCATGTAAATTCAAATTCTAAAAATCAAACCTATTTCCAACAATGTGGTTTTTACAAAACTTTGATGAGATCTTTTTTATCATTTCATAAATGATCAGGACTGACACAGTAACAATAAATGCTTTTATATGAATGTAATGTGAACATTAACTGTATAAAGACAGACCAGTAATTATAATTAACAATATCAGTCTGCATATGAAATGTGAATACGGAGGGCTAAGCACATAACACAAGCTTTTAGCAATAATCTTACAAATCCTAACTCATTTGAAGTCAGATAGGCTATCTGTGCAGAAGGTGAAGTAAAAAGTTAATGTTGCTGTGATCAACTTAATAAACCGAAACACATTTATACTGTCGCTTCTTTCTTGTTCTGCTTTCAGTTAATGCTTGAAGGAACTTACGTGAAAGAGGTTAATATATTTACCATTTCCTATCCTTAGAAAACTTTTTACTTGCTCAGAAAAACTAATGCTTAGCAAGAGCACTGACTATACAAAAACATGCCCATCCCATAATGATGGCCACTGACAGTGACTGGAAGCCAACATACATTATCATGAAGTTTGAAGATGATCAGAGGAAAACTCTTTGACTGGAGAATGGACAACCGATGGATTCTAACTGACTAACATACTGCCAGCCATCGGAAGTAAAAAATGCAGTAATAAATGCTATTTCTAATTTTGAGAATACTTTTGAATCTTTCACACTATGTTTCTTAACAAAAACAAAAACTGACAAACTACCTCTAGTTTTGATTTCTTGATTCCTATCTCACTGAACATAACTTTGATCTTGTCAACCATGTCAGGACAACCTTCAAGCTCTGCGTACCACATGAACACTTTATCTATCTCTTCCTCTGTCCAATCATCTTCTCCTGAAGAATCTCCATCACTTCTGTAATGGCAATACATTTGTATGATTAGGAATACTTTCTATTAAATTTATTGCCCTAAATGTTTTACTACAGTTTGCTGAGTGTCAAAAATGAAACTGTCAGTATCTTACAATCATTATGTTCTTCTAGAAATTTACCGGAATTGTTTGCTTTTGAATGTTAGCATAAATTCAACAGGGGTAAATCTTCCTGTTGAATGTAGACACAAGACCCAAATCAAAATACCTCAAGATATAATAGGACACAAAATGTCTGCTTATCTGTCCAAAAACTAGTCCAAAGTAACTAAAGGGAGTCACCAGAAAGTGAGTGATATATAAAATGCCTAAACAAAGTTATAAATGCACTTTATAAATAATGTTGTAACATAATATCAGATTTTTTTTGATGAAACGTGAATGATAACCTATGCCCAATCATGTAATGGTTTTAAGATGCTGTTAAGTACATCCGGCTTACCTGTAATTTAAACATTAAACCAGTCTGAATTAACCTGCATGAGTACGTAACTTGATATGATGTAATTCGTTCACTCTTCAGCAATAAACATAAAAGACGCAACAGGTGGCAATAAATAATGATGATAATGTCACAGAAAGAAAATGAAAACTTTCGAAATATTCAGTTCATCTGAACCATGACTCAGTTATGTGTCTGAAGCTTTAGAGGTTTATGGGCTTCCACTACAGCAATTTATGCTCATGTTACAATCCAAGGACAGCAATATCTTAACAGGGTTCCATTCCAGAAAAGTCTTAAAACATTGAGAATGTTAGCGTGCCATGTGGGATTTTTACAGTTAAACATCAAGAGATGGTAAGGTTACTGACCACACGTGTGTATTATATTACTTTCCATGGAAAGCTTTTTGTTAGTGAACACGTTTTATCTGGACATGTGCGGTGTTTCGATGCCATTATCATTTAAGCCCTACTGTGAAAAAACTGAAAGTTTGTATGTTAATAGTCTTTGTTAATAGAAGATCAAAAAGGTTATGATTATTATACTGCTATAATCTGTCACGGCTACAATGTAATTCTAGTAGGCTAAACTTGTAAAATAAGCAGTGACTGAATCATAGCGCTAATGGATTAAAAGCCAAAAAAGACGTAATCATTCGGCAATATTCGAGGAGGTAACTTTCTGTAGAATGTGGTTCTTAACATACCCTCTTAATAAACGTGCAAGGATACATCAACCAAGGACAGCTTCAAGTATATACCTTAAAAACACACTTTTAATTCCCAAGTTTACAAACCAGTGGGAACACAAGATAGTAACCTAATTTCTAAATTAAGACTGTAACATACCCATCAATGCACATGTCTTCCAGGGAATCTTCTGGTTCCATGAACAACTGCAGGGCACATGATACAGGATTTTCTTCAGCCGTTGACAAAAACTTGTGAATAACATATTCCATAAGGTCATTCATCTCCTGAAGAATACAAAACACAACAATTTAGAATGAGTCTATATAAAAACAAACAATCCATACAACGATCTTTATATTATTTTTGCAAGGCATCGAACAGTATAACGATGATTAACAAATTAAATACACTTTCTCCTAATTAAGTTTAAATAGCCTTCTTTTAATAAGTTTATCACACTTTAAAGAAATTCAAAATCACTAAAGAAATTCACTAGACTGCCTTTTCAGTTCTGACCAATATTTGTACAAACAATCTTAAGTAATGTGAGATGTCCTGCTGAAAGAATTCGAACTGCAACCTCTTGGTCGCTAACAATACATGTATACCACAATTTTTTTGGTTTTCTACCAACAGACTTGAAACAGTATAATTATAAATTCCTCTTTCACAACACATGCTGGTCAGCAGTTAATGAAACCGTCATTTGGAAAAAATTATTTTTTTGATAACAATGCAATTCTACATCTGTGAGTCAGCAGTGCTTAAAAAAGCACCGATTTGCCACTGTAATCGATGCCATATGAAACATCAAATAACAATATATAAGACGAATGACAACAGCACTACAAGAAGTTGTATCCAAATATCTGAACTACCTATCTACCGGGTATGCCAAAAAAAATTTAAAATCTACTGTAACACCATAACTAAATGTAAGACTTTCACCACATATAAAGGAGAAACCTTGATAACATCCATAATCCAAAATTCACAAATACTTGTTTGAATCATTCATCTGTTTATACCTGTGTAATAGGCAGCTCAGTGTCCCAGATCTGTAGAAAAGTTTTCAATATGTCTGCTTGAAGAAGTGCATCTGGTTTCAAACAGTCTCCGGCAACATGATGCATCATGGTAAATATGCAGTTGTTGACATGGTGATCATTGCGTACAAAATTTTGCAGCAAATAACCGTACCTTTGCATCACCCCCACCACAGCAAACCTGTAAATCATAATTCATGTCATTTTAGGTATGAAATCATGAAATCAGTTCATATGCAAAAAAAAAACAAAAGAAACTATTGTCATCTGGTCATTTCACTGAAACTCTTCTATATGCAGAGCACAGGCTCAATGAAAACTTTTATATTCAGACAGAACAAGACACACTTAAAATTATGGTATTATAACTAGCCAAAAACATCATGTTACATACTCTGATACCTGTATAAATAAATACTTTTACTTTATGCAGTCTATCTTAGGACATTGTTGAGATTTCTAAAACAGCATGTTCTCTTTTCGTCATGTAAGTTCTTTAGAAATTTCTTATTATCTTGCTAAAATTTTCTTGACAGTGTATAATTTGGGTAGTTTCCACATTCAAAGTCTGAAGAACAGTGGTGAGATAAAGAGCAAATTAACCCTTTCCTCCAAATACACACCTTTATGGCTTGGGCAAACAGTGCAGATCCAGATCAGTCGGCACATCTGTGCCGTCTGATCAGGATCTACACTGTTTGCCTTTTCATACATTAGGTTATTTCTGACCAAAAAGCGAACAGTGCAGATCCTGATCAGACGGCACGGATGTGACGGCACAGATGTGCCGGCTGATCTGGATCTACACTGGTCGCATATGCGTAAAAATGCGTATATATGGAGTTAAGGGTTAAAGTGTGAATACAATCTAGTTTTATGTGCTATGAGATAAAGAAGAAGATAGCACCTTTTTGCATTTACTGCTCAAAATACTGGTATGTCTTAAGTCTTTCAAATCAATTCCTTCACCTGACCTTTTAATGTAAGAAGATTGTTCTGACCTCTTGTACATTTCATGTGTTTTTTTTTTCCTGACTTAACCCAGACAACCTGTTTTCATTTAAAATAATCTAGTTTAATACTAGACCAAGAAATCACAAGGGAAATAGAATTCAATAATGTAAGTCTCAAATGTTGCCCTGAACCAGTTTTTGTTCCGACTCACCTAATCTGATAAACACAGTAGTCTGGCACTGACACATCAAAGTCTATTCAAATAATACCTACTCTGGTTTTCTGATAACTGACTTACCAAATAACTTCTTTATCCAGAAATAGGTGGTCAAAAGCTCACACTTGTGTAATTTTCTGTCTGAGACTAAGCAAATAAAGGCCAAGTTGGAACACAGTGCTATAAACACCAGTCAATGTTTGATAATCAATGACATTATGTTGTTTCAGATAATATTTTGGTTCTATTCTGTTGAATGTCATCAACATAATTCCATAATTAGTTATACCTGCTAAAAATGTTTCTTCTTTTGAAGATATATGCTACACCTTAGCCTCTGGTCTTGTAAATAAGAAAAATTGTGCTGTTCATTTAACACCCACTTACTGTTTAACATGGGCAAGCATGTCTACTCGCTTATCCTGACACATCTGTCGCCCAATCCATTCCTCCAGCAACAACAGGAAGTAGTGGTTGGTTACTATGACATCCCGTAGAAACAAAATGCTATGACAACCAGGCTGGAACATTCGTACCAACCACAGAAACACCTGTCGTAAATCTGTCATGTTTGCCAAATTCCCTGAAAAATCAAAGAATTTTATAAATGTGTGTACTTCATGAAAATGGAAAAGGTTAATTTAATGAGTAACAAGAAAATTCTCTCTTCAGAAATTGCTAAGCAACACAAGCATAGCTGATCAACAGCTCTACAAGGACAAATGCCATGCTGTTTGCTTTAAGGACTTTTTTGTAAGTTAAAGTTACAACAGTGTGAGCGTAAATGTATAATAAACTCTAAATCTTCAGTCTGTCAACATTTGTACTTTATACTGCCTTGGCTCAGAATCACCTGTTAAGTAATCTAAAATCAATTATGATACACGTGTCTTCCAAGGTCTTTTAGAAATAAGATCCATGCTGATAAAAAATTGTGCTACATCATCAAATACTGAAATAAGTGCCTACATGTGTATTTAAAAGTAGTGCCTGAGTAGTAATATCTTTTGAAAGTAGTGCAGGAGTAGTTATATGTATTGTAAGTGACGTAATTGTATTAAAATTAGAATTACATTTTATCTTTTCAGATGAGAAAAGGTCCAATGCATTGGTGCTATACAATGAGCATGTAAAAGAATCAAACTTGTCTCAGGAATGGGATCCCCACAACAAAATTATACTTTTCAAGGGGCGTCAGTTGTAATGGCAACCAGTGCCAACAATAGTTAGTGTTTTATAATATCTACTTAAGGACAAAACAATGTGAATTGCTTTGATACGTTACAGGAATTTTGTTTCATTGTAATTACTGTTAGCTGCTTGATTCAATTTGAATCAAGTCCATTTCAGATATAAATAAGATGTACACTTAACCATACACTGCGCAATCCCTGTATTTTTTTTTTTTTAATAACTACTTTCTATTTCATCTGTAAATATTGTGCATCAAGGATAGCAGCAGACAACAAAAATCACACGTCATATCACGTGACTAACAATAATAACTAACAAATTTCACGTAGAGCTGGCAAACTGTATAGCGTCATGTCTCAAATTTGTATGTATGGTGGAAAAAAAGTTTTCAGATCTGCAGGTTTTAGATTCAACACCTTTAATTAAACAGAGATGCAACTTTAATTGGTATAAAAAGGAACAGGAAAAAAAAAGATGTCTGTAATCAGTGATTTGCCTTATTTAGACATATTTAATGTGTGTTCAACAGTTAATTACACTCTTTCATATTTCAAGATATCTGAAATCTCTAAGAGGATGTAAACAAATGCAACTCAAGACAGCAAAACTGTACTGCATAAAAAGCCCCTTTCCATCACAAACATTTAGTTTTTAGCTTGCTAGTTTACTGGTCAGAAAAGTAAATATACCCAACAGTTAAACGTAACTACAGTCGACACACAGAACCACATGCAGAATCAAGATAGATTCAAGTTTTTTTGCTACATGTCATACTTGGAAAAAACAGTAATTTTTGGAAAATGCATTTGTTTTGCACAAAGAGCAGACTTGATAAACTATTCTATGTTTGAAAGCTGTCTCTAATATGCTACAATTATGCTGTCTATAACAGAAAAACAAATGTGACCCCATGAAATGTTATTTTTACAGACCCATAATATTTCTCTGAAGTGAATTAAAATATATCACAAGCTATGCTGGGTCCTTGTGTTGTTGGAAATATGGTAGGTGCTTACTTAAGTAACAACTTTGTTTTGACATGTCATCTGACGTATCAGAAACGTCAAAACATGTTTGCTGCACGATCACTCAAGACCTCATGCTGTCTTACAGAACTCCACCTTATACATGCTTATTCAGTCAACATCACAAATGTTTGATTAGTTTCACAATAACAGAATGATTATCTGTAATAATCATCATTTCAAAGTTCTTAAAATAACTTCTTTGGATTCTTCTATTGTCTCTGACTTGTTTAATCATCTTCCAAAAATATTCCTAAATATCATTTAGCTACCTATGCTGTAAAAAAAACAGCAACAGTGGGTGGGGTACACAGGTACCACTTTTGTAATCAAGTTTCAGTGTTGTATGTGCTTCATGTTTCTTCACCTGCTGTTACTAGATGTTCATTACTGGGAATGACTCTGGTATTTATTATAGCCAGGCCACCAAAAAAGATATGATATGTGTCTTTTTGATTTATAGTTCAGTCACATCTGATGAGGCTGGAGTGCTCAGGTTGGCTTATTAAATCATCTACCTAGCTTATGGTGAAAGAGCCTTTTTTTCCCCCAAATGTTTTCTTTATAATAGAATGTCTCTTTAAAAAGAAAATGAATCCTGCTGTAAAAGTTTATTAAGAGACCACTTTCCTTGTTACAAAAAAAAAGTCAGTTATATATCAAGCATTGGCCATGACCTAAATTCTTTACAGCTCCTTGGTCAAAATATAAGATTCAGTCTCAGTTAAGTAGAACAGACATGCGCCAAGTTACACAAGCCTTAACGTACAAAGGTCAGTTACAGAATCACAAGAAATCTCTGGGAATTTCATAAATAGCAAAATCAATATCACCTCTCATGTTCTGAGAACGTGACTACATATCATACATTAGCAACCGCATCATGATACTTGTTACCAGGTTTTATCTCTACCAGGAAATTCTTCAAGAATTGAAATTCTGTCATTCTTACTGATATTATTCAAGCATCACATGCCAAATACCTGTTTCAGAAGTATGTTCATACAAAAGGCATTACTATAATTCAGAAAAACTGGTACCTGGACTGGTTTTTTACTCTTAACCCAAGTTTTTAAGTTAAAGAGTTTCTTTCAAATGTTTACAACTGTTACAGACTTTACAAGGACATCAGAAAGGAAAAACTGTAATTTAAGAATGGATCTTTTCCATTTAATTATTCTGGTAAATGTAACTTAACACCCTCAGAAACGGAAAATTGCAAAAAATACTTTTAACGAGACATAAACAAGAATTTCTCTGACAGTGTTTTTCATAAATAACATTACATTTATCACATTCACAAACGGTGCATAACTGTGTTCAAACTTTCCCATATGACAATCTTATACTAGTCTTCCTTTGGCTTTGGGGCTCCTGGGTCAATTATAAATAGCAAAATTTTGTTGGAAATATTTACAAGGATTATGAACTGATAAACAAAGAACAAACTAAGCCAGTTACAAGATTAGGTGTTCTAAAGGGAGAATTTAAGGGGTACTGCTTTTATCTAGACAATGCAAACAGGAAATACAAACTTTATAGACCGAAAAATGAAAATGATTTTCAAAATAGCAGAATTTTCTTCTAATGCCACTAACTGGAATCAGACAGGAATACCATTCCTTCTTTATAAAGTTTCCATTTTTCCCACTTTGTTAGTAAAGGTGTAGATATACACTTACTTTGTAACTCTTCCAGATATTCACGGTCAGGTTTCTCAAGTCCTCTATCTCTGTGAAAGGTCAAAGTCTTGATCAGTTCTCTCAAGGCACTCACACTCAGGTGTAATCTGCAAGAAACGATTACAATGCTAAAGAAAAACAACACTGAAAGATCTTCAGTACTTCATTTCATCTTCCTTCAAGCCCAAGATTTACTCTATATCTTCCTTCAAGCCCAAGATTTACTACCTGTTTAATTTAACTTGTGCCAATCATTCTTCTCTTTTACAATAATAAATAGTTTCCCTCTCTGTAAAATCATTACCTTGTTTCCATCCCTTAACACTTAAACCTTGTTTTTTCCCTGTATACATGTACCTTGTTTCCATCCCTTAACACTTAAACCTTGTTTTTTCCCTGTATACATGTACCTTGTTTCCATCCCTTAACACTTAAACCTTGTTTTTTCCCTGTATACATGTACCTTGTTTCCATCACTTTTATTCATATCTTGTAAACCCTCATTACATTCAAACCTTGTTTTCGTGCCTTAACATTTATACACTCCTTCCCCCACACTCACTCCCAACTTATCCACTTATACTTGGGTTTTTTTTCCCTTTATATGACAAACCTTTCCACCTCCCTTTACATTTATACTTTGTTTACCTCTCATTTACATTTAATTGTTTACTTCCCTTTACATTCATTCCTTGTTTACCTCCTTTTTAACACTTCTACCTTGTTCATCTCTCTTTCACAAAAGTCTTCAGCAGTACCTAAATTTTTGGACTAGAAGCATCATCAATTCTCATCATCATGAAATCATCACCATTATCATTATCAGTATACTTATCTCTCTTACATGACGATGTACACCATTTACTCTGGGTCATGTGGCAGACAACAAATTACATTATAACTGTCAGTCATTTTTTGTCATTAGATGTTTAGCCAATTAAGAAATTTACTGCAGTTCACAGTCAGAAAACCCTTCAGAAAATACTAATAATGTGTAACAATTAAATACTATTATTACTTTAATTAAAAGCTCCATTTTCTAGAAAATTTGTATTTTACCGTCTCATGCTGAGTGCGTAAGATTTATTGTTCTTGAATGACGTGAGCACTTCCTCTGCATTAGATATTGCTTCAAACACGATGAATCCAAATACATCTGGTGTAAACACATCCCTGAAAAGTAAAAATAGGCTTTTATATATATTCAACTTAGTTCTTAAAAGACTTAACTTGAAGTCTTTCAAAGAAGACTTGGGACTGTTCTCCTACAACAACAGAAAACATACAAAATACAGAAAAGCTGTGTTCAGACTGATGTTTTCCTTTGGATAAATTTGTCCGTGTGTCAGTATCAAACAGAAAAATAAACACCAACAGCTCATGACCATGTTTCTGAAGTATTTATGTCCGAAGCAAGGAAACAAAACATGACTTTGTACAGTAAGTGCATCAACATGCTCTTAAAAGAATCGAGAATCGTCCTCAATACACGATAAAAAGAGAAAGTTGTGACCAAGATGATCTTGTATATTAAATCTTGAAGACTGCCAAAAATACCATATGTGACAAGTGCCTTAGAACCAGGATAATGTTTGACAAATTTGGTTACAAGATTTGTGAACATTTTGTAAAATAAGTAGAGAAATATAAAAAATGAGTGTTATTTTCACCACACTTATAACACACAATACTACAGCCATTGACCTACATTTCAACATTTACATAAAACTATTCTTTTAAATGTTTATTTTTCATCACTAACAATACATCTTTTATAACAATAGCAATTATTACTGATAATGACATTGAATACTGCTGGTAATGTACTGTTTTTTCTAACAAGATCATCATATAATTATCCCCTGTGGGTGTTAACTGTAACAGTGTCGTAAAAATAGTAAGGCTACATTTTTTAAAGCAGTGTATTTGCAGACATCAGAGGATGATCGTAATGATGTAATTTGTTTAAACTTGTTTACAGACTCTTCCCTTGTAATTTCTAACAAAACATTCACAAATTCATGAAATTGGAAACCAATCAAGAATTTGACAAGTTTCCTTTTTCAGAGTCTAATGTGATGGCAATGGCAATTTGTCAAAATCCCAACAGTTGGAAATGCTTAACATATCAAATGACCCAGGTAAAGTCTAATTCCAAGGACTTGGAATGTCAAAACTCCCCTGACAGGATTGGTTTTTTCAAATGACTTTCGTATGTATGCCTGCCACACCCTCCCTGGGACAAAACATTGATAGGTGCATTCGTTTCAACTTAGTTGAATAGTATCTTGTTTCATTTCTAAGATTACCGCACTCAAAAAAAGAAAATCCAATATTAATCTGTTGTCAATCAGATCTGACTATGACAGGTACATCTGTTTGTCAAAATTTCTAAGTAAGTCAAATATTTTTGGTCAAAACTGTCTTGAATTAAGTTTGATATACATGGGCTTTTTTGAAACAGTATCTTTGATTGCTACTGACTAGTGTTAAACATGTTGGTGCCCTAACCCTCTTGTGCCATCCCATGTTGTGCCATCCCACATTGTGCCATCTCACCTTGTGCCATCCCACCCCACAAAGTCTTATTAAATCACTCCTTATATCATGTAAAGTATTTCAACTGATATTTCTTGTTTGTTTCATTTTCCTCTATTTTTTGTCAGGAAAGGTCAGCAGTATACATATTAATGACCTAATTTGTATAAAATGGCATTATCTACTCATTCCTATAAAGGGTTGGGCAGGAAACTGTCATGCAATCTTCAACAACAAAGTCCAAGTACATGTCTTATGTCTTCAACAACACATTCAACAATAATTGTATCTCATAAGTGGTTAATTAACCCTCTTTAAATAACTTTAAGTAAAATTTAATGAAAAAAAAAAAGAAATCAAACTCACTGGGTAGTATGGAGTAAGATTTTACCAAGATTTATACATTTCAGTGCATTCAAAATAAGTTACCTCCCCTTATAATACAGGACGTCATTGATTGCTGAAAACACGTGTTTGATTGCCATGTGACAATATGTAACAAAATGTCAAAACATGTGACTTATCCAATAACAAATGTAATAAGAGTGATATATAGCAGACAATGATCAATAATGTTCATATTAACTACGCTGTTGCTATGCAAGTGTAATTCAATATCTGCCAAGATGTATTTCTGAAATTTTTATAAGACAGGTGTTGTTTTGATAATCATACAAGAGTATTTTATCACTTTATTGATTTAATAAAGGGCAAGGAAATGTTGAAGAAAATCACTAGATAAATACTGCTTTGATTTAAAACTGTAAAAGATTTACTGACATAATGCCGTTTATTTATGAGAATACATGTTGGTACAGTGAAGTAAATACTGGGTTCAGTATGTAAAAGGCAGAACGTTCTTAGGTAAACATCAACACAGGACAAGAGAATTTTCCTGTGATACATTTTTGGGCAGTAAGAATTCCCTTTAATACCTACCAAAAGTTAAACAAGGGCATAGTTTAACAAAAGGTACATAGGGCTTTTCTCTATGCAAGAGGTTTTTGCCCATTGAAAAGCATGTAAATACAGGACTTAAGAGAACTGAAGGACAAAAACACTAAAATCATTGTTATACCTCCAGACTTTCTTTATGAATGACGGACCAAGTTGCTGGTAAAATAAGTAACAGTTCTGATACTTAGACACATGTAGGGACAGTTCATGTATAATGCATTTGTTGACTTTGGTCACCTTTAAATTTGTGACATTTTATCAAAATGCTGAAATAGTATTAGCTTTATGCAACTGACAGGCACAGACCGAAGCTAATCATTTAAATAACTGGACTGCAGATTAAGACGAACTGCAAAATTTTGTTGTCAAAGCCACTCCCTGTAGCAGGGGAAATTTTCTCAAATCCATGTAGCTGAACATGTTCTAAGCATCAGATTACCCTGGCAGGCAGTTGACATATTACTTCTTTAGAAGTACAATCACGCACATAATTGCACAGGCAAGAAACTTTATTAGTATCAGTTTCCTGTGACTGTCTCTCAGATGTAAAAGCAAAGGGCAGATCAACCAGTCTCTTAAGTAAAGTATGTATATCTCTCCCAATCCAACATTAGAGTAAACCCTTTATCAAGAGGTGTATAATCTTAAAGCGAGTGTCTCACAGATGGGTCGACGATGCATAAAAGAGAAAATGTTTATATACTGTAAAAATTCTTGGTAGTAGTTGTGAAGAATATATCTAAACTAAGTTAGTGTTTCAGTTTTTGTAAGAGAAACATATCATAATATAGTTTTTCACACTTTTATCAGTAAAAATTTAGCCCGTTAGTCATGGGGTAGATACATGTACTTTGCTTTTATTGTTAACTTTGACAATTGTAAAGAACATTCTGTAGTGACTCAGTGGTCTAGGTTGCTGTTTCTAATTTTACTGACCTGACGGGCATGAGTTTGGAACCTGCTGAACAAGACTTTTAACATATTTATTTAAGTGAAACATAGCATTGAAGAATCACCGAAAAATAACTGTAAGAATTTAATACTGAAGGAACATTGCTACGACCAGCTTCATAAAGTAGAGAACCATTCATGGAAACTGTCACAGTTTCATTATAGAAAAACATAGTTTTGAACGGTTTCAAGAAAGTCTGAGAATATGGCTAGCAGCTGTCTCAAATTCAGCTAAAATAATGTAAACTGACAATATTATGAACTCCAGAATCTTAGAAAAATGAACAAATACGCAGAAAATCAAAATGATTTTCCTCCCACCATATTTGTCAAGTTTAAGAACCCCAACTGCTAACTGACCCTAATGACCCTAAATATGTCTCTGCCATGATTCTTAGAAGGCTGACAACTTCCATTTTACATACCTATTTACTTGCTGAATCCATTACCAGTCTTCCCTGTATATTGTGTATACTCTAAATATGGACATGATTATTTTCAATTTTGTGTGGGCAGAGAATCTAACTAGTACAATTACTGACATAACGACTGGATGCCTGCTGATTATTTTATAGATTCTGATAAACAATGTAAGAAAATCTTATCCATAAAATGTAACAATGGTTTTACTAATATGTCTGGTAATGAACTTGACACTCCTAACTATCATGTGACGAAGTTACTGGAAACTTAATATTCAGACTTTTTAACCTAAGACAGGAATAAGACAATTAATTATTCAGTTTTTGTAAACACTGTAACAGTTAATTGGTGAATTGTTGCTTTTTACCATGAGAATTTAAAGCACTTCATATAAATATTTTTTTTGTAATTAAGTACTGTTTATTGGGTAAAAGACAATTAAAAAGGCAATAATTAAACCCTTTCAAAAAGTGATGAAATTTCAATGCCAGACCATTTTGCAAGACCCATGCAATCACAACTACAAACTTTCAGATAAACAACATGTGGGCTTGTTTACATAATTATACTAACCATTACTTAAGTTCCAAAAAGCTCTGGTTTCTACACTAAAAGAATGTTTAACTTTTGAAATTTAGTCTGGTCCAATTTGAGAACCATTCCATAGTCACTTAATGTTCAAATTAAAACTGTAATAGTAATAGCCCTGATAGCATTAGGAAAAGATCGTATTTGCATGAATCTTTGTCCATAGCTATAATGTATTTAGTAAAAGGGTGCGGTAATACCACAGACACATGATCAAATGGCTGCAAAGTAGATCCCCAACCCTTCCCTGAAAATAATCATGGTCTACCAGTTGAAATACTCAACCAAGCTCTAGTGTGACAGTGCCTTTCACTGAAAATAACAGGCATAAAGGAACAAACAAAAATATGATTTACAAAATTCATCATACTGTAGGCCCTGGTTATTTGGGCAATAAGGACCAATGTGACTATTGAAATTCAAACAGATAAATATCAGAAGTCCCATGGTCAGAGGAACAAATGAAACACTATGTTCATGTAAGAACAACCTACTCTGAAATTAGAAAGAAAGACAGTTTGTAAGCTGTAAGCTCTTAAAATTTGCAACATGTAAAACACAGGATACAAATCTATATCTGTAACAGTGCAACTATACTATCTTACATATAACCTTTCTGAACCATTCTCCATAAAGGAAAAGAATAATGACTTTAAAAGGGTCACACTTTTATTTTTTTTACTTAAAGGGGGCACCACAGTCTGTAAATTTTCATATGCCATGATATAAAAGAAGTTGTATGCCCAGCATTCAAAAAGTTGATAAAAATTCTCCAAGTTTGCATCTGGTAGGACATTTCTTGAGATTAAGAATGTCAGCTCTATACCATTTAACTGTGCTCATTCTTAAAGGTTTCTTACTGCTTAAGAACTGATTGGTTTCATTAAATAATGCAGATGTTTATGTCAAACTGCCTAACAACTTGCAAAACTCACAAATGCCCTTACTTTTCACCAACTTGTCAGTAACACAAAGAAATAAGAATAATAATATTACCCACACGTCCAGTATAAATAATCTTGCATTGCAGTAATTAAAATATAGTTGACCACAATGACAGGTGGTGTGCCAAAGTAATAAACAGCTATCAAGAACATGTGACTTTCCCCGATATAAACTGCTGAATGTAAACAGTCGAATGTGTAAATGAAACAACCACAATGTGACTGCCTGGTCACAAGTAACACTTCCACTGCACTTCTTTCTGACATAACCTTTCTATCGATAAAATAATCAGCTTTGCGACAGCAGTGATGAGGCAAAGCGTGACAAATCCGCAAGGCCATCAGACTGCCTGTTACAATATGATCGCTCAGAGCTTCTCATCTACAGACAACAGGCTAATTTATTCTAGGTACTATGTCTTGTTCACAGACAAAAACACCTCAATTAACCTGTGTCAATTGCCTGACAACAAACAATAAATCCCAATAGTATTTTGCAATAAAGCGATTTTTTAGACTTTTAGAAGGGCTCTCATAATTCCTTTCAACCAGCAGAATTATCTACAACTTCAGTGCCAGGTATCACCCTGCCACCTTCCATATAGGCAGCCACATTTCATTTCATCAATGTTTCACTTTTTATCTAGGAAAACGAAGGTAACCAATGCATCTTTAATAAAGAGCTCTTTTCCACTCATTTCACTGACTCAAGATAGTTTTTAACAAGATCCCATGAAAAGTCCAACTTTCTGACATTTCACATGCTCCTAAAAAGAGCCCTTACCACTGGCAATACATTTGTTTTCCTTCATCAGTCATGTTTTCCCTAAATCTCAGACTGAAAATGGTTGTAGAACTAACAAAAAAATGCTAATTTTTGAATTCTGTTGAAATCATGCTATGCAGGTAATAAAAAAAGTTATTTATTCAAAGAGACTGTGATTGCTGATCAATGAATTATCCAAGACCATGATTTTTTTATTTTGAGTATTAATCAATACAACAGTTCATGACTTTAGACATTTTCCAAACAAGACCGTATTCAGAGATTTACAGTTCAACAAACTGTTAAAAAAAACCCACCTGAACTTGACCCTCAGATTCTCAGCTTGGTGTGAAGCTAATTTTAGACTTTACCTCAGCAAAGATTTAAATGCCAAATAGAAGAAACTGTGAAAAAAGGGATTACTTCAAAATATCGTCAGCAGAGTGCTAATAAGTACTTTTTCAATCAACACTGGCAATGAAAAACTATTCCCTGTACAGACAGGAACTTTTTCAAACATCTTTTTAAGCATTTTCTACATGATACATGTATATTGTTATCTTTATTATATTTCAATGATTAAAAATTTTTTATTATCATTATTTCTTTTTCACTTAGCTACTACATGTATAAGACCCTAACACCAACTTATTTTCTTAAGAATGATTAACATGAGAATTAGCCCTGAGGACGATGTTCCAAAGCTGTTTACAGTGTTTGTCTGGTTAAAGTATTGTTCTAAAGAGAATTCACACTGAATTAACTAACGTTTCTCACATGTCTACAAACAAGAACTCTCAATGAGAGCATAAAGTAGATGGTTATTTTGTAAAAAAAACAACAACAAAAACAAGATGTCTCCCCTGCAACATTCAAGGTCAATATGACCTTGACCTTTGTTCTACTGACCCAAAAACAACAAAAGTCTTCTACTCAATAAGGGCAACCATCCTATGAAGTTTGAAGGCTCTGGGTCAAATGGTACTCCAGTTACTGAGGAGAAACCGTTTTCACATTAAAGGTCTAAGTAACCTTGACCTTTGACCTACTGACACTAAACATAACCTGGGTCTTCTACTGAGTAAGTGCAATCATCTTATCTAGTTTTAAGGCTTTGGGTCAAATGGTACTTCAGTTAGTGAGAGGAAACCGTTTTTACATTCAGTCGCTGTGATCTTAACCTTTGACCTAAAGACCCAAAAATAACAGGGGTCTTCTGCTTAATAAGGGCAACAATCCTATGAAGTTTGAAGGCTCTGGGTCAAATGGTACTCCAGTTACTGAGTGGAAACTGTTATCAGATTCAAGGTCACTGTGACCTTGACCGTTGACCAACTGAGCCAAAATCAATACAGTCTTCTTCTCAATAAAGGGAACCATCCTTTGAAGTTTGAAGACTGTGGGTCAAACCATACTCCAGTTATTGACAGGAAACTGTGTCAGACAGACAGGGCAAAAACAATATGTCTCCCCCAGATTGGCTGAATTTTTTTTTCCTTAAATGGAGAGAAAAACTGATTAACAAATTTGTAGATTTTAATAAAACAAGGACGATCAGTGATCACATGTGTCGCCTGATGATAGCCAATTAAACAGTAGTATTGAGAGGTGATTGGACTGTTTGTAGGCTAAAATGCATTTTTTTATTCAAGGGCCATAACTCAGCCAAAAATCATTCAACCTAAAAACCTGTTAGATATGCCCAAATACTTGAGGTACTGATCAATCCTGTAACATTTCATTCAAATTGCATTAATAGTATAAGAGAAGTAGTCCAGACAAACTTTAAAAATAAAATTCAGAAAAGGGCCATAACTCTGACAAAAATCATTGGACTCGAAAATGCCGAAGATATGCACAACTAGACTTGGTACTGATCATTCCTGTAAAGTTTGGATGAAATTGCACCAGAAGTTTCTGAGGAGTAGTCCTGACATGTTTTGTGATGGACGGACAGACAGACGATGGAGAAGTGACCCCTATATAAGCTACTTTGTGGCAGGAGACACAACTAGATGTTTTTAAATACCATCACAAGGCCAATCTAACAACAACATAAAATCTGACTCACTTTATTTTCCTGAACTCAATTTCCTTCCTACGAGCAAACTTGAGAAAAAAGGCAACACTCCAGAGAAAATATGACTCATCTAGGGCCTGTGGGATCACATCATCGGCTGGGCTCATAAGCAACTGCTGTAAAATAAAGGTTACTTCCTTTAGAACAGAACCAGTAGAAACATTTAACTGCTAAAAAATAAAGATGAAACTAATAGAATGAAACTTTAATTATGACTGCTGAAAATGAAACTGAAATTACAACAGAACAAAAGGGACTTTGAAGCCGACAGCTGTAAAAAAACCCAAAAAAACAGATGAAACTGAGATTAAAACTGATGGAAGGAAATGGCGGTACCATACAACATCAGAGACTTTTAATCTTTACCAAACAACAACTAAGTAAACCTAAAAAGAAGAGGGCAATGACAAAGATCATCACTCACCTGAGATCAGAAATGTTTTTCAGATTTCATTCCCTTCTACATAAACTTTAAGTAATTACTCACGTAACAAGTGTTCTTTTTACATTCATTTTAACCCCTGATAAATAAATACAGTTCTCCCTTTCAGTGTTTTTTTATATTTCATTTACTTAGGGAGGCATATTATCTAAACAGGCCTGCAAATCAAACAAACTTGTACATTTAAAGGAACTGCCAATGTCCTAACAAATCAGGATGTTTTAATTAAAAGAGGAAGGATTTAACCATTATACCCACCCCTCCCCCACCCCACAAACCTAAAGAGACATAACCTTGGTTAATATATAAGCAAATCTTCACCTTTCTGCTATGATTTAAGAATTTGAGCCACAGCCCACTTAATGAACTCAAATTCACGGGAATCACATAACACAGTCAATGTCAACAGAAGATCAGACGGTTGCTAGGTGATCACAATATATCACCATCAGCCTACAGCCAAGTAAGCCAAAGCAAAAATAAAACACATGGCTTATGTTGTACAAACCATCCAACTCAAAATTTCCTACCATCGCGGGATTGTTTATACCTGCCTCAAGATCCTCTTCCCTCCAAAAAGCGAACTGCAAAAACCGATTTTGGCGATATGTTGGCGTTTCACCCTTATAACAATTAAAACGTGCTGGTGCCATAATATAACATCACGTCCAGGTACCCCAAATACCTTTCCACTGTAGTGTAGGCGAAAAATATTAGATTGGTTGAAAAGAGAGCAAAACAATTTTTCTGGAAAGGGTTTTCTATGAATAATAATCTGAATACTGTTATATATACAGAGTTGTATTAGGCAGGGATTTCAAGGTATTCTGAAGGGATTAATTCATTCTCTCTCAGGTTATCAATGACGTATGGAAAGGTTTCAAAGATGGGCAAACATGGCCCTGTATTGCTCACCTGATTCTAACACAGCTCCAGATCAGCATGAAATGAACCTATTTCTATTCATTTTTTTTTTATTGTACAAAAAAAAGTAGGAAAAAAAATCTTATTTTAAAGTTTACTACTCTTGGTAAGCGTTTCCTTCAGTTCAAACATGTGCATGGGTCAAGCAAAGGGGGTGTTCAATTCATGGATGTATATAACTGACAGGATTTTAAACAATTTATCAAGCCAGAATAATGACTGGATCAAGATAAGTTTATCAAGCAAATTAGCTATTTATATTTCAAGTCAGACCAGGTATTCTCACTACTTAGGCAAAGGCTGAGATCTATCTAATGTTCTGGACTAATTTGCAGGTCACCATAGCTCTGAAGTGTTTTTGTGATTTTTTTTTATCAGCAGGTCACTATTCAAAAATATCAACTGATCTAGCAGACCCACAAACCAATAGCATTTACCACACAATTTAAGGGTCCACTATTTCAAACAAAGCAAAGAAGGAGCAATATATGTTAATGCTTTATCATGTTTTAGTATAGTTTAAACAGTATCTATTTTAGCTTGACTGTGAAGAAAGCTTGCAGCTTATTTAAATCACTCTCGAGTCTTTATCACCTTTTCATCCAAAAGTTTGCAAAAGGAACGAATGTTGGATGGAAGGACATAAGCCTGTCATCACAGTACAGTGCTCAGGGCGAGCTAAAAATAGCAACAGGACATGGCACAGCCAATAAAAATCAAGTGTCAAACAAATCAAAGCACTGAAGTAAAAATACAAAAATATTTGAAAATTCTTCAATTTACCTTTAAAACATTGACAAGACTTGAGAATCCATTTTGCAGAAAGTTAAATGTGAACTCTGTCAACTGCGACCTGAAAACAGAAAGTGCCACATTGATTTCCAGGAAAGGGATTTGAAGAGTTTTTGAACGTTTGAAACAAACTTGAAAGCATATTTTACGAAAACGATCTGTAAGTAATATTTTACATAAACACGAGGTGTCACTAAAAGTGACAAATGCCCCAAAAAGGGTACTATTTGCAAGAAGTGTTTGGTATGAAGCAGTCCTATGGAAGTAAAATGACATAACTATGCAAACTATTTGAGTGCCTTTTGTTCAGTAACTTAAATAACTCCACAACCACATCAATCTTAATAATAGACTTAAGTTCTAAATTACGGACACAAATGTACAGCTAAGGTGCATTCTATATTACTTTGCAGCACCAATAAACAACAAACAAAAAGATGGTTTACGACAAATTGCCTTTACATGTATATGCCGAAAAATTTGCTTCAAATTATTTTAAAATCCTGTCACATACAGAGCAAACAGAAATATACAAGTAGGCTGTATTCTACGCTATTTGGCAAAACAGACAGTAGATTTTAAGAACTGCTAAAAGTCTACACTTTAATTCAAAGAATGACTCAAAAGTTCTAGCTTTGTCATAAATATTTGTCCTTTATCAAACAAAACCTGAACCCAAATTTCATATATAGCTACTTAAAAAAATATTGTGAAATTTTAACAAACCATACATACCCTAATTCATCCAAAGATGAATTTGAATCTGTGCTTTTTCCATCTGCTGATGCACTTTCAAATTTTGATTTCTCCGCTGCACTTTTTAATGTACTAGTTGAGGGGCAGTTTAAGTGATGCCTAGCTGAACTATCTTTCTCTTGATTATCTTGACACTGAGCACATGATTTTATTTCATTTCCTTTAAGTTTAGTCAAATTTGCATTGTCTTTGTCAATATGACATGAGTCTCTAAAACATGATGAGAGGGGTGATGTGGTCCCGCTTTCACTACCCTGTTGTTCAGATAATACTACTGTCTTTGAGTCAGTAGAACAACTGACTGTGTTTTTTGTGAAATCTGGGGAAGTGTTCCCCGAACTGTCAGTTCTATTTTGTTTTGTAGGTGAGCATCTGAATGTAGGCTGGAATGGGAAAGGGCGGTCCATCGCCGCCTCACAATGTGAACAATTTGATGAATCACATGACTCCTCCCCGCAAGATGAGAAATCTTCTATGCGTATAAATATTTCACTGACCTGAAATATCCAAGTTAACATTTTATTTTACATTTGTTCAGCATTTATAATGAGTTTTCTGTATATCTGACACAGTCATTTTCATACCTTATTTCAAAGACAAAAAAAAACACAGTTTTAAAATTCCATAACTGTTCAAGACACATTCTTTTCTAAATAAACATTAAAACATGCATCAAAATTAGTTTGCTTTTTTTTCTAATTGTAAGTCTTCTTTAGACTATTAGAAATTTAGAACATACATCAATATAACTGGGGTCTTTTTGCTAAAATAATACTCGTAAGACATTTCTGTCTGTATCAGGTGATCAATGATTTATATCATTCTTCACTTACCAGGTCCCTGTAGAGAAGGGAAATTAACTGTACAAGAGTCACTCCCCAGAAATCCTGCAACATACCAATATTCAACTTGAGAAATTTCATGAAGTTACATTTAAGAAACTATAATGCAACAACTCCAGTAGACATTTTAATGCTCATACTTAGGTAACAGTTACAATCTAAGTCCTTATCAAAATATATATGTGTATTAGAATAGTTCTGCCCAAGCCTTAAGCATATTAAAAGTCAATTATAAAGTCAGAAGAACAAGAAATATCAACACCTCTAATTCTATGTTTGTTGTTAGTTTTTTTTTAATTTCACATTCATTGTTTACCTTTTGTCTAGTGTTGAGAAGAAAAAGAAGCACTTTGTCTATTCCACACTGGAAAAGATTCCTGCAAGAAAGAAGGCTTCCTTTAAAAATCTATGGCAGTATTTATCACAGCCAAGTAAGTGAAGTAAAAGTTTGCATTTATTGCACTAAGAGTGAAAGACTTAATATCAATACTTACTTTTGTTAACAATTTCTGAAGACAGATAACTGTATCTTATATATCTGTACCATGCCCAAACCAAAAATAATTTCAAAATTACTTGCATCTAGCACTTTGCAAGAAATGAAAGATTTGATCTAAAGAAAAATGCAATTCTATGACAAAGTTATCGAGGCTGTTCCTGATAAGAAAAATTGTGTTTTGATGATACAAGGAAAGTAAAACCCTACTCACCTTAAGAAGAGAAGGTGTATGCCAGCAAGGCAGTCCTGACCCTGTGTTGTATCTTGTATATAAAGCAGATTCCTGATCATAAGCAGGCACTGATTGATTGACTCACAGTCCGATTCCACCAAATCATACTCTCCAGCCTGAAAAAGTATGTTGGTTTGTTCCGTTTAAGTATACAGAGCAATATTTAAATATGATCAAAACTGCTACACCAAAGCCAAGGTTCTAGGTGTGCAATCAATTAGGTCATGATCTAGGAGAATTTCAAACCTAGACACAGCATATTCATTGCTCCTTGGGCTTTTTAGCCTGATGGTTTGAAATATAAACTTTTCTTCTTACTGGGTTACTCAATAAAGCGCTCTTTTAAACCTATGGTCATTTTCCTCCAAGTAACCTGGTCTACTAATGACAAAAATTTATTCTGGGGAAAATGTTTTCTCCAATGTTTTTTACTTATCAAATTCCAATTAAGTAAAATGTTTCACTTAAAAGACAGATTCTCTTTCGTAACCAAACACTTACATAACTTTAACTTTTCTGTCTTTAATTTCAAACATCTAGTAGCTAATTAGTCTATATAGTGCTCTCATAAGTTATTCTGAGACTCAACATTTCCACTGGGGAAAAATGAAGAGAAATGACAGCAGATCTTCAAAAAAGGAATAGTTCTTTGAGGAACTGAAAGAAGTAATAACTCTGAGAAGAAACTGTTAGGGTTTCCAAAGACCTCTGCTTAAGCCTTCACAAAATCAATATAAAATAAATTTGTTTGCTGAAGAGATAAGATTAAAGGGAAATATGCTTAAATTACAGTGATAACATGAGTATTTTAATGACTGATTCTTTTTCAATGAACAGAATTTTTTTTGGATGTAAAGAAGAATATAAATATTCAAAAGGCGAAATGACACTAAGACAGATTTTAATAAATCCCTATCCACCAAAACACTGCACAACAACAACTCTTTGTATCAAAAATACTAATATTATTCTGTTAATTTGCTGTCCTCAGAATTTTTTACTGATATCTTAAGTGTTGAGTGACAACTTGACATTCTCAAACTAAAACAGAATAACCCAAAGAGGGGTGTAATGACTGCTTTCACCTAAGAGACAATTTTTTTAAATGAAATCTATTTACCGAAAAGAAAAATGAGAAGACGGCTGTGACCTTTAAGTCTGTTTTCCAGAGGTGTTTAATTAAGGGCCCTACTTAACTTTAAGTCCATAATTTATTGGCCATGCAAAACCAAGAAATACAGAGACAAGGTTGATGTAAAAGGAAGTTCAAAATTCAAGACTTACATCTTCAAGTATTTTCTGTATCTCTGAGAACACTGCTTTTATAAACCGTACATCTGAGCACGCAGTCTTTGCCTCTATCAGCATGGAATTCACATCCCACACCCATGGAGGGGCCTCCTGCTGACCCTTAATATCCCCACATTTTGTCTGCTCGAGGCATTCAACTGGCTGTGTCATGTTAACAAGCACTCTGAAAGATAAGACAAACATGTACCCTTTAACATATGTCCTCCCTTTACACATGTATCAATTGAGAAAAGAATTAGGACACAGACTATACAATACAGCAAAACCCTGATTGAAGTCATGGTAACATTACTTTTGCCAAGTGTGATAACTTCTAAACACAACTGACACAAAACCATACTACTCTAGAAAGAAATCTTTTGGTCCAAAATTACTTAGCTGTGGTTGTTAGGAGACCTGAACCCATTTCAGGCCATTTTCTATTATAAATTCACTTAAAATTATACAAATAAGATATATGAGAACTGGCTTACCGAACTCCAAGATGAAACACTTCTGGGTCATCTTCTGTATCTATCAACAAAGGAACCAAATCCTGTAACATAAAAATATATGATTTTATTCTTCCGCACAGCTGCATTAAAACTGATTTTGACCTAAATCTTAACAAATACAAAATCTTCAGCTGACAAAGGAAGTTTGGCATTGAGATTACTGGTTGAGATTAATGTTATGTCTCATTGAGCTTCTGCAATGATTCTAACCACAAATCAGTAGGTTGCTTTCAAAATCTTCAAGAATGACCCTGGAACCCTTGATGGTATGCATACATTGGCTAGTGGTGGAAAATAGGTGGCAAAAGATGTTTTGGGGGTCTACAAAACTTTTTTTTCACTTTTAGGAGGAGATTATAAGATGCATTCCCAATCTAAGTTTGAATTTCGACAAAAAGTGCATCTTAACAATGACTGCTCTGGAGAACCATTAGTGTATCAATGGTCTTTAGAAGAAAGGAGTTCATGAATGCTTTTGCTTCACTATATTATGTAACAATTATTTATCAGAAAAGAAGTCAAATAAAGTAGTGTGCCACTGTTTATAAACAAATGTTAATGTATTTTCACATGACATCACAATAAAAACAGTTTCAGGAAAATTTTCTGAGCAGGAAATCACATGCAAATGATTATCATAATAGCAGAGACAATACTGCCACTCAGGAGGTCCTGCAATCAGAAAGGTTTATTGCATCAAAGCGCTGTTACTTGCACTTAAATGTTGGTTTAAATTCTTACATCTGAAAAGCCAATAAATATTTTCCATTATCATAAACAGGTTAAAATTGCAACATATCACGTGCATGTCACTGTAAATCCTGCTGCTTCTAGAGAGCATTATTGCTTTAATATGCATGTGATGTATGACACATATTTCTAAAAATAGAACACAAGATCTATCATCAGAACAACATGCTAATCTGCACATCACTATAAAACCTGGATTTGGCCAAAAGGTGAAGGACACAAATGTTACCATTACACTAACAGATAAAACATACAAAGGACTGTCAATCATTTAGCCCGCCGGCTTAGCTCAATAGGTAGAGCACTGGATTAGTAATCCATTGGTCGTTGGTTTGACCCCTGGGCAGGGCAAAATTTCTCCGTGACAATTGATCTCAGACATTGAGTCTAATGTTCATTTGTCTCTCACCGCTGATTCAGAGTAGAATCATGTAGGAACAGTAGTCAGTCACTTGCCGAGAAATTGGCAATTACTGGTTAGTTATCCAGGAAAACCGGTTAGGTGGACTGACCGCCGAGATATAACCTATATGTTGAAATCGGCGTTAAACCCCAAAACAAACAACAATCATTTATAACAATCAACCTTTTTATGAAATTATGAAAGGTCATAGATATCTTAAGTTAACATCTACCAAGAGATGTAAACCAAAGTAAAAATCAGCCAATGAAGTCTGCTGACAAGGTGTCAAGTTGATTTATTTTGGTACTTTTGACTTTCACCTATTGACATCAAAGTCAACAAAGGTCATTCACTTGCCAACCATGTGAAGTTTTATGACTGACAAAATGTTAATGAACCTAACTCCCCGAAACATTTCACAATACAGAAAGTTACTGTGACCTTGACTTTGACACAATGACCTCTAAAATTCTAAATCATGGTTCAACTCTTTAAAATACCTGACATGAAGTCCTATCTTTATGGCCAACAGATATGGTCAAAAAAATATTCACTACTGAAATCTTTGTAGGAAGAAACATGAAAATATGCCTTTATTACTAGCACTAACAACTTCAACCTGAAAAAATCTTATAAAGCAGAGTAACAGGTGTATTGATTTTTTTGTCTTTTTTGAAAGAATTCAGGTATTTTCATTGTCTGCACTTAAAACTGGAGTAAAAAATATTCATTTAACTTCACACTAGTATGTTTATTCAAACCCTGTCCATTTTGTAATGGAAAGCATTTTAAAAGAAAAAACATTTCAGCTGTCAATGAAAAATCTGTGCAAGTCTGTCTTTCAGAGGCTACTTTCACGGGGTGCCCACAACAACCTATTTTCCTGTTTCTGAAAAATACCCTATCAAACTTGTTTGTATAAAACTGACATTTATCAAACTGGTGTATTTGAACAACTTTTCAGAGTTGCATTTTATTTGTAACCATAAAATCAAAAGGACTTTTCCTGAAGATCATTCATCCATAAGAAGGAACTATTTCATGAACTTAGTCTCTGCAGATCTCAACTTTCAACAGACTGAAGTTGACTATTTTACTGATTTCAACGAAATGTTATAAAGACAAAGTGTGTGATGTCAGACTTAACATAAAGATTACAGTCTTTGCTGCATAGACGGACTGGAGTTCAAGTCTTTAACTAGTTTTTTTTGTCCAAGAGATGCTTTTGACTGGGTATAAAGTGTCTTTTATAAGGTATGGTAACAGTTTCCCCCTCAATCACTCATGGCGTTTTGCCATCAGAGGAGAAATAACTTTTTTATCAAAAAAGCCATGCAGCTGATTTAACTCAATGAATAAGTAAGACACCATGAAAAGTTGTAAGAAATTGTTTCCATGACTGCGGTATAATCTGCTATGGTCTGAAGAAATTTATGTAAAATGAATAGATTTAGACCAGCCCACAAATAAGTCGAGATTTTTTCTTTTTTTATATATTGGGATTTAATACCAGTTTTAACTGCTAAGGTCTTATCCCAGTAGTCAGTCCACCTAATAAGTGTTCCTGGGTATCCAACCAGTTTACTTGCCAATTTCTCTGCAAGTGACTGACTACTTCCTCATTTGCTTCAGAAGTGTCTAGGAACAAATGACCTATTGACCCATTGTCTGTGATCAATTATCATGGAGAAATTTTGCTGGCCCTGATGGGGACTGAACCGGGATCGTCAAAAATGACATTCTGATGCTCTACCGACTGAGCTAGCCGGGCCGGTAATAAGGTTTTCAAGATGAAGACAAATTTCCACAAAATACAAAAACAAACTGTAACTATTTGTAACTAAAGAAAGAGCACATCGAAACCTGGTACGTACACAATATTCAGTCTGCATTTACACAGTGGTGTAAGAATCTCAAACAATACAAAATTACAGTATAACATGCTTTGCAAGAAAAATAATAAACTTTTAGCATCAAGCGTTCTTAGTATAGATAGTGTTTTAGATTGCAATATACATGTAATTGGCTGGAAAAATATTTGTCCAGCAAAAAAAGGAATTCTTTGGTCCTCTAAAAAAAAAACCTGTTGCAAAACGGAGGTTAATTGGATGATCAACAGTTTCAACTTCAGAGAATATCTCTTTTGATGTCACTTTTCAAAGAAAACAGAACAAGAAGACTGTGAAAAGTCACGTTATAAAATCGGATTAAATGAATATTGATTATCGAATCAAATTGAATTTGAAATAGTATTTCGATTTACCATGAGAAAATAACTGAAATGTTAAAAACATATAGACATTGGAAACACTTTCAGAAGTCTTGTTCACACCATAAAACACCAACAAATTCTGTATGGATGCACAATAAAACGAATAAAATAGTACTGAATCACTCATTTATTGGATTATTTTATGTATTTAAAATGCAAAACATTATTATGTTTGAACAGATTCCTGCAAAGACTAACTTGCCATCTTGCATCATGGATTCTCGGAAATGAAAATCGATTGTTGCTGACAAAACATGGCTGCCTAAGATTATTCGATTCAACTTGAATATCGTAACTTCACTAGTGAAAAAGCACTAACCTGTTGTATAAGATGTGAGGCAGCTAGCTGTCTCCTTGTTGCTCTGTCTACAGGGTCCTCATCCTGAAGATTCTCTAGCAGGGTAGTTAGCGACTCTGCGAACGAAAAGTAACAACTCTTGCACAAGTCTTTGCACCAGAATCCGACTTTATACATCGGAATTAGGAATTATTACTGCTCTTTTTATAAATTTCTGAACGATGTGAACAAAAACACAGTCATACAAGATATAAATCTAGTTGGTGATTTTGCTGACTGACAAACAGCATTCACCATTAACTCACTGCCTAGAGAAAACTTTTAGAAGTTGCACAGTTTCAAAATGTGCGAACGTGTACGTCTTCAATTCATCTTCCAAAAGTAAAACTATTTTATCTTTTTTTCCAGTTCTGTTATCGTTAAAATCATATGAACAGAAAACAAATTCAACCCATTTTACTAATACATCAATATTCTAGAATTCCACTACATTCAAATACTCCTTTAGTTTATCTTTAACAAATCCAGTATTCTTCCTGTTTCACAAAAAAATATATATCCATTAAAACTTTAAGGCATCAAATGATTTCAAACAACACGTTTCCAACTAAGGATGCGATGCTAAGTGATTCGCTTTTATTGTGAACACGTGAAGCCATATGATTGTCGATTGAGAAATGTTCCTGGGATATTGCAGTGTTTATATACCATCTCTTAAAGAACTGCATGAAGTCAAACAAAGTGCTTTTGTTTCATCAAAACTGTCTACTGGCTGTTTAATAGCTTGAAATTTGTATAAATTAACCTCAATCAGAAAGCTATTTTCTACGTTCTCCCACAATCTCTAGCAATATTGGCAATTGTCACAATCAACCTATACAATTTTATTTGTTGATGTCATTATTCAAATCCACTTTAAATTGTTGATTGTTCAAAGAAATAGGATCAAATGCTCCTTACCTTTTTCTAAGGAAAATAGATTTATTTTATACCAATTGAATTACATTATAAAACTGAAAATAACCTATACCTAAGAAAAAGACTCAGTCTGATCCATAAATTATTGACTATGGACAAGCATACCCTACAAAACACTAATGGGCAATTTAAGGTACCATGTGAAGAGATTTTAACCTGAGATATCTGAGACTTGAAAATCTGGTTTCTCTGCCAGCGCCACTCTGTATACGATTACTTACAAAGTTAAGACATGATATACTTACACTGGACAACTTAGTGCCTACAGCTTATCTGTTTGTTTCATTTACACTACACCTTAACAGAGCTGAAGCTTATAAGGACAGTGTACACTTTGTAGAAAACGGGGATGCGGCCCCTATCCCAATGCTATTTTTGTACAAAATGGGTCAATCAAACTGTGGACTCTAGTATCCCAATTCCTATTTCAAAATAGATTACTAAGCTATGGTCCCCATCCCAATTCCTATTTTGAACAAAATGGGTTACTAAACTGTGGCCCCCATCCCAATTCGTATTTTCTTCAAAATGGACTAAACTGTGGCCCCTATCCCAATGCCTATTTTCTTCAAAATGGGTTACTAAACTGTGGATTCTATCCTAATTCTTTTTTTGTTCAAAAAAGGTTATTAAACTGTGGCCCCCATCCAAATTCCTATTTTGCAGAAAATGGGGCTATCAAAAAAAGCAATCCTACATGTATCTCAATTACAATGTTGATATTCAGCTAGGGATGTCTGAAAGCTGAAGAAAGGATAGCTTAAACTTTTTTAAACTTCTTTGTTTGTTTTTAAAAAGAATTTCTCAGGACTTTGTCATCTTATTGTCATAAGATATTTTTCTTTCTCAAAAATATATCTAAAAAAAAAAAAAAATGGTGAAAACCATTTTAACACTTCAGACCACTCCTAAAGCCTGGAAATAATGGTTGACCTATTCCAGACTTTTACAGAAAATTCCAACATGTCTTCTAGACATAAAATCTCATCCAAAAGTGAACTGTAATGACAAATACAGGAATGCCATATTAAGAATTTTTACAGCATACTTAAGTCTTCACATCAGGAATAACTCTTGCTGATGCGGTTTTCCATTTTAAAAGGAAAGAAGCCAAAGAAGCTAATGTAAAACGCTTTGCTAGAATAGAAATGTGTAAAGTCTATCTACAAATAAAACAATGAAACCAGACAAATACTTTCCTTGTCAAATTAGCACAGGAATAACCTAACAGTAACGCTTTAAAAAGCTGACTGCAGTAAATTTTTAACCACTGTTGCGTTTCCTTTATAAAACAGTCAACTATCATCAAAATTATGGCAACCTTGAAAATAAATAAGAATGCCAAGGAAAGATCTGGGTGATTATAGGGATGAAGTCTTCATAATTCAAAAATTTTGTATACAAGACATATAAGGTAAAAAAAACTTTGCCCCTAGTGGACTTGTTTTTTCACTGATCCCAATAAATTTCATAATTCACCGAACAAACATCTGTGGGTCTGAGCTGACTTTTTTTTCAAATCAAGCTGGCAGCTTCTAAGGAAAAAAAATTCAGTTTCTCATATGGACTTAATAGGAAAATAAGCCCCGCCCATGGCGACCATATTTTTTCCACAAGGTACTCAATGAATTTTACGAAAATGAAAGGGGGCCATGCAAAGACATTCTGGTAAAGAGGTTGAAAGAGGCCAAGTGGTCCTAATAACTCACTTCAGCCTACTGGTTCAGGTGAGCTAAAAAAACCTACAAGCTAATAAAGTGTTCTTGCTACCCTCATCTTTTAAAATTCTGTCCTTTGCATGAGAATCAAAGTTCTCTGAGAGGACCTTATGTCAAATAGTCAAAATCACCTCAGCAATGAACTTCTACCCAGTTTTGGGCTGTTGCATTTACCCTTCACAGGTTACCCATATAATTATAAATCTTGGGGGTAGTAGCAAAATCACTGTATTTACAAAATTAAAATAATAGAATAATTTTGCACTTACCCCGTGAAACGGTTGTGCCAATACTGGGTGCTGAACAATGCTGTCTGAGATATTTAACAGGACATAGGTTAAGACAAATGATTATTCATCTGCATTTCTTTAAGAAAAGGGTCAACTAAAGACACTGCTATTTCAATAATAAATACAATTGTACATACCACAACAGTCATCTGATGCCTGGTAAGTGCCCTGAACCATGACCCCCAGGCTGCTACAGAGGCCCTTTAATCCGTCACAATTCATTATTATCCACTCCATCTTTAAATATTGTATGTGACTTTTGAACTCTCAGTGAATACCCTGAAACAGATTTTTTTGGAATTCACGTTATGTGTACAGGTACATTTAATAACTGATTTTATTTCTGTAAAAGTTAAACAAACTCCATAGTTCAGTCACTGATAATGCCAAACCAGGTAATACAATACAATATAGTAAGTTTTATTACAAGTTGGCAAGAAAGAAAACACTTTTTGAAGTCACCAATTCAATATACTGTGCAGCAAAAACAATAACAAACCACATTTCATTTCTGGGTCCATGACAGTTTACAACAATTTTCATATGAAAAAGTCTCAGGGGTCAAATTTAACTTTTTTGTCTACTTGCAAATATTTGCTAGTGACCATTTTTTCTACTAGCAAAATCAATTTTCTACTAGCTAAGCAATATTTACAAAATGTGAAAAGTTGCGGACAAACAGTTGTATCACTGACTGTATGACAAATAAAGGCAGGTGTGAAACCACCAAATAGATTCCTTCTTTGTTCTATATAAAATTCATAAAGTTCACAGAGCTGTAAAACATAGCAAAACCTTTTTTAAATAGCTTTAACTTACATATTCTTGTAGATCTATATCTGTACTCATGAAAAATAGCAAGAAAAGTGGGGGTTGTGTTTCAAACAAGAAAGATATTTCTGCTCATGTGAACTTACCCATAAAATTAACAAAAAAATCTGAGCTAATTTACAGATTGGGGTATGTGAAACAATTTCACATTGTGAATTCTATTCTGAATGCATATGAGCATAAAATTGCTACCACACTATCAGAAATAGTCAAACAAAATGATTCCAGCAAAAAAATACACAGATTAGGGCAAAAATGTTAAACATAGCCAAGAAAACTGAGAACTATTTCTAGACGCCATTATTAGACTGAATTGGTGGTTTCATACCTGTAAACAAATGGTCTTAGTCATCTACGCGCTTTAATATCGGATGAATGTATCCGGATTAATTCAACAAGCGTCTACAAGTAGAGCGATCACGTGATTGGTGCTAGGGACTTTTTTTCACGCACCGGCAAACATGGATTTTTGGATAAGTCAGAACTTGGGATGTCTGCCGATTTTCCGGCGCACTCGTAAATTATTTCAAGTGCTAAAATTTTGCACTCGCATTTTCTCATTTTCGCTCGCAGTTTGCGAGTTTGCGACCGCTAAATTTGAACCCTGAGTCTTTATCCTTAAAAAATATCCAGACATAAGGCCAAGACTGTACGCAAAAAAAAACAAGATCAACTAGAAAAATAAGCCTTTTAGAAACATGTAAGTTTTCAACACTTCTCAACTACATGTATAAAAGGTCCATCAAATTCCTTTAAATAGTATTCATTGGCAAGGCCATCGTCGGATACCCACGGCCGATCCATTAACATTTATCAGCAGTTTGATTAATGTAATAATCAACCATGGGTATGAACAATTTTATCATGCAACTGTAGTTTCTTCAACTGATGCAAATACATGTGAAATCACTTAAATAATCTTTAAAACTTTCTAAGAATATATGCTGTTGCAACTTTGTACTAATCAAGTCCACCAACAAATATTACCATATGGAAACCTTAATCAAACCCTGTCAAGACTTTTTGAAATGGCTACTTTGATTAGCATGTTTGTGAAATGTGAACACCTTTAAAATCAATAATTCTAAGACAAAACAACTATATCTCCTAAAAAAGTAAGACTTAAACATGGGCTTTCTATTTCAGTCAAAGATTTAAGTTTCTGCACATTACATTTGTACCTTTTCAAAGATATCATAAATAAACCTTATCCAAAATATTAAAATAAAATAATCAAATTTTATAGACCACACCTTAATAGGTTGAACAAAAATTAAATAACTGGTAAAGTTTTTCCCTCATCAGCGAACATCACTCACCAACATAGAAGTGGCAAAAACTCAGTGTTATTATTCTTCCCCGAGGTTCTGAATGAATATCAAATTTTCATAATTTGTCTCTCCAGTGATGATAATTTGCCTAAATCACCATGCAAACAACTGATAATATGACAAAATTGGAAACAAAGTCAGTTTTATTGAATGATAACTTACTTAATGAATCTTTAAGAACAATAATAACTGCTTGAGACATAAAACCCGGTCAAAGAAAAAAATGCCATTTGAATAACAACATTTTTGTACTTTGAGCATATAATATGAAAGGAAATACATACTTCCCATCATATACTGTTTTTTATTTTCCAAAGAAAATTGAAAACTTTTTATGAAACTACAACTAAATATAACATCTTACTGTAAACTTAATAAAATAATAAAGCCCGTGTCGGAAAACATCTGGGCCCTAAAAAGTACATTGTAATCTCTCTTGAGAAGTGTTCTTTTTTATTTTCCAAATAGGAAACTCACAATTTATCAAAATCTGGGCGAACATGTGTTTCTTTGCACTATTTCTATTAATTAGACAAAAAGACATTTGGGTCTACGAGTTTCGACGCACATTTGTCATTCTCATACACAAGTTCGCCCTAATTTCCAGATCAAGGATTTTGACAAAGATTACAAAATCCTTTCAATACATTAAACACAAAAGCAATGGTGTCTTTTACATTTATCAAGGTATCCGAACATTTCAAAACTCACTTTTCTTGTTTAAGTCTCAATTGTTCAGCATCCAACAGATTCTAGTTTGTTTACAAAAAGAATATCCCAAAGTCACGTGACCAAACACGCACTTCAGCTTGTTCAATTCATGTCATCAGAATGTATATATCCAAAATGAAATGGACATAACGTAAACTGAACACATCAAATTAACAGCTGAAATAACTGTTTAATTTAAAGTAATTGATTATAATGAATCCGATAAGCCAGTATGTTGGAAAAGATCTTTTGTCAACCTCACGTTGCTTAATACAAATGCCCGGATGCTACTTAACTCATTCTATTTTAAGTAACACACCCGGGTCAACTTATTATATATTCTCACGTTTAGCACGCTAACGTGACATACCACTGTGTGCAACCGTATAAAAGATGCAGTGTTTGCTCAAATCAAAATTAGCAGTCGTGTGTATGTCCTCAGATATTCTTCAAGGATAAGAATTTCATGACAGGAAGCGATTAATTTCCCCTGAAAAAATGGCAATCGTGTGAACACAGCACTAGATTGCAGACTGAAGACTTCTTCAAGACACGTTGTACAGGATAGTTCCCTTGCAAAACTGATGCACATCAAAGGAATTGAGAATCAAATAAGATTTCTTCTTCTTCAAAAAAAAAAGCTTATACAATCATTTTTAATTAGTGAAGGATAAAACCGACAAAATGAATATAAAAATAAACCAGAAGAGAATTATAACTGGAACTATGACGATTAAAGAAATCTTGATCCCGTTCCATTTATTTAAGAATTTAAAACACCGACGGGATGCAAAATCGTTACAGTGCCCATTTCCTCTTGCAGAATACTAGCTGGATGTTCTTTATCTATCTATCTATCTATCTATTCCTTTATTTGTTTATTTTTTAATTCTTTCTTTATCATTCATTCATTCATTTATTTGAGACTGAAGCCAAGATAAGCCTACTTACAAAATCTCTAACCGGAAAGAAGTTTCTACCAGATATCTTTTACAGGATTCCGAGTTTTTCTTAATCCTCCGAAATAAAGAAACATGACACTGTCAACCTTTAGTCTGGTTTGTAGGGTCCCTCTCCTTCATGATTGGATGGAAAGTTTCAAGTCACATTATAAATCACATTATTTTACGCTCCAAGGGTTATCCCACTCACAGAGGGAAGTATTTAAACTTGGTTCTAGTTTCGAATTCGACCTAAATCTAAAGAAGAATCATACTTTACATCTTAGTTACAGATACGCTCCTTTCTGAGCTCGACCTTGTCAGATTTGGATAAATAATCCAAAGAGTGATTCTGATGTCAAAATAAGGGTATCACAGACCTGTTTTTAATACCTAATGGTATCAAAATCTTCAAGGTTGAAGAGATTTTCGTAGAAAAAAAGAACAAATTACTGTAAACACTGCTGAAGGACACAAAACTGAACAAAAGCAAACAGCCTGGTTGGTTAAAAAGGTGACTGCAATACGGGAAGTCTGTCAGAAATTTTGTTTCAAAATAATCACCTGTATCACTTTTCATTCTTTCCTGACGATATGCTTCTTTGACTGCGAAGTCATTTAATTATAATATTCTAGAGCAATCTCTACGGAACAAAAGAATAAAAGACTTGAACATCAATACTGTATGCGTTCTGTGTGTGATGCGTCTAATATTTTGGCCTACCGTTCTTTAATTAAATCTGGAAACCAGATGTTACGTATGCAATGACGTTACGTTTATGGAATATAGGTAATCTGGCATTATCATAACATTATAGGATACAAAATAACGGGGAAAAATGAAAATTTCTGAAGAAGACGCAAATCGAAAGGTTATACTCTGTGTTTGTTTTTCGTTTATTTGGCCAAAGTAAAGAAGAAATTATAGAATGCAGGTTTTAGACGCGCAGTCTAACAAACAAACAAAATGTAACTAAAATGCAATATAATCTCATTTTCGTGCAAGCAGAAACATTATAAGTTCGAATGTCTGAGTTAAAAAATAACATCTGCATAGGCTCTCAAGAAATCTAAACAACAACATTTATTTGCATTAAGGCAATATTCATTACTTCTAGCATGGAAATATGATCATATAAAAACACAGTTCTTTAGCAGATAGACAGGTTTCAGACCCAGCGATTGATGCTGTTCCTTAATATTCAGTCCCCTTTTACCTACAGATTTATCTTTTCTTGGCTGGAGTTGAAATATGAACGTCAGCAGAGGAACACGAAATACCTTTTAAAATGATGATCGGCATAGATACAGTTCAATATTAATGTCCCATAAGTGTAGAGTTTTCGGACATTGGCTAATATTGAACGCGCGTGATAATCAAATGTCCTATTTCATTAACAGTTTAATATATGCCAGAAACAACAAAAGAAAAATGTTGAGTCTCAATTAATATTATTTTCATTAAAATATACAAAGTCATATTTATTAAACATTTTTTCCATTTAGTATAATTTTCCATGGTTGAAACGTTTTGATATTTAATCTACAACTGTATTTATGCTATTTTTATTGGATTATTTTCACAGGCAACGAAAGTAACAATTACAAATTCTGCCATAAAATTTCATAACAGCAACCCTTTAACCAATGGCAAATTTCCTTCTTCAGTTGAAGCTTTTGTAAGTAAAAATTTCATTCGTTACAGATGTAGGTCAAACTCGATTTAAATATAGCTACGCCGAAAAATGAAAAACAATTCATAAATCAATAAATGCAATAACATAAATAAAAAGGATCATATATATAGCCTTCAGCCAGGTTTTTTAGCAGCTCGCGTGAGAGTAAATTCAGATGAACATGCACTATCTAGACAGCTTTCTATTAAACTTTTTAAATAGATATGTATTTATGGATACCGTTTTCTCCAAATTCATATGAGCATGTTTTGTGATTTTGTTACTTTGTTTATATTACATAAATTAGTGTTATTTTAATGACCCGCATGAAATGAATGAGTTGAAGGTTGAAGTGAACATTAAGTGGTAAACTGGTCAAAACTCAGCGAAAGGGTTTTGTTTGTTTTAAAGACGACGTGTTTAAAAGTATTTAACGCACGCGCGCGTGCGTGCATGCACGCGCACACGGTTTTGTCACCTTAAATATTCATACGTGTGAAAAAAAGAACTTTTTCATATAAAATAGAACATAAGTAACTTAAGACATGACCCTCTTTCTCCAAGAAGACTAATGAATGAAAGTTTAAAGATGATATTTTCGTAAAACAGGTATTGAGTAGCTGATAGAGTCTTTGGATTTTGATAAAAGAAGTTATAAAAGTTATTTAGAATAATTATAAGGATATTAGAACACCTACTGAGACGAACAAATAAAAATTTGACACACGTGAGGAAGCCGACCATGGCTTAATTTTACTTTTGCTGAAACCAACGGAAGAAGTAAAGCAACACACAAAGTTATATTAACAATAGAATAACGACTACAGTGTTATGGTGTCCAAGGATCGTATCCGACATAGTCCGAAGAGAAGAAAAATAGTTCATATCTTGGACATACACGAACTTCACGGACATCGAGCGCATTAAATAAACTTAATTTTATAAGCTTACAGTTAACAGAAAAGTATGAATGCAGTGAATAGATGTTATCCGGAACTCGGCAAATGTGGGTTTTCCCCAGCTAATCCGGGGGTACAAACAAACTTTTACCGTTATGGCTTCACGGTACACAACCCTTCACAAAAGGTTGATCAACGTGTTGCGCTGATTTACCTTGTTGTAACTGTAAAAGTTTGTTTGTACCCCCGGATTAGCTGGGAAAAACCCAAATATTCTTTATTCCGGAGTAAGTCTATTATAATAAGAGTTCTAAGAAAAACAAGAAAACTATGAAAGTCATAGTTCTAGAAAACTGAGAAATAGTTAACTTGCGATTTAACGGATTTTGCACGACTATGTATGATTTTTTTTTAAATTATACAAAACGAATATACTCAAATATGTCTTTATAAAACGATAGTAAAAATTAAGCCATGATTAAAGTCACATAAAACACTCGTTTTGCCCGATTCTTCGTATTGTTTCACCTACATTTGATATATCATCCATATTCATAACAATGACAACAAAGACATCTGAAAAGCGCTGGGTCTTAAGACCCAAACAAATAAAAATGCTTTACCAAACCGAAACCTATTACCCGCTTTGTCAATCAACTCAGAAGCTTAAATGAAAGTTTTGATGGCAAGGCGAGGAATCAAATTTCAGTCGAAATTCTTTCTAATCCGGAATGGTTTAAATACCATCAATATAAAAACTCCGTATTTTGTAACACAGAACACGCATTTGCTCTTTGTTGTATGATGTATGAGAGGTTTATACGTGATGTTTCAAGAACTGTCCTTTTACAATATTAATGTCAATATTAATGTCGCTTGTCCTTATTTAAAAAAGAATTTGCAATGACTTAAATGTTGCGAGACTTAGTGGCCGAAAAACCCAGAAAACGAAACCACTGTTACACAAGTACTTTTCGTACTTCTAATGTTTAATTCCTCTCAATAGTATCATGCAGTCTTGATTGCTTTCTGGAAATGATTGAGTCATACAAACTTTTGCAAAATCAAACGTGTGGATTCACGGATCAACAACCTAAATTTCAAATCGGATAACATAGTATATTTTTTACCTACATTGTTAAATGCTTGTTTGTAGTACATTCAATTGATGGATCCCTGGCCCCTAACATTTGCATGATTTAACAAAGAACGGCAACTATATTTTCACCACAAACAAGTACAGTATAACTTGCTCTTAGCGACACTCGATAATAACGACATTCAAAGCATACCGACATATTTGACTGGTCCCGTTTTTTCATTAACTGTATATAACTTGCCATATCCGACAACCTCCCATAACCGACATAACCAACTAGTCACAATGAGTGTCGGTATAGACAAGTTTTACTGTAGTCTCACTATTTCGCCTCCGAAGGCTTCGGAGGCGAAATAGTGAGACTAGCAATGACCCAAAATATTTAAAAACATGTATATAGATTGTGACAAATCTCAAACTGGAGTCGTAACTTTTTTATAGGGAAATCTTCTCGGGCTTCTACTTTGCAAATTGCAATGAAATAAATAAATAAACCGGATATGTCGTAACTACTTTTATTTCTCTTTTAGTCTGGATTGCTTGCCCCTTACAACTATCGTTATTACGTAGCAAAGTAGGACCAGGAACCAGACAATTTCTCGGTATTTTAGAGCTCCATTAACTCCGGCTTTTGTTTCAATCACGAGATTTTTGCACCACGGTCTTTCAATACGCACGTAGCACATAGTTAACAGCACCATATGAACTCTGGTTCACAGCTATCCAAACACGAGAAAAAAGGGGCTGCTAAAAGTATTGACGTTCTGTTGCTTGTGGAAAAGCTTTCGAGTCGAACGATTATTAGCTCGCCTAAACCTTGTCTAAAGGTGAGCTTCTGTGATCGCTCTGTGTCTGGAGTGCGTCGTCCATTTTTACCTCTAAGCAACATCTCCCATTGTCTGAAACCACAAGTTCTAGAGCTAAGATATGTTACTACATGTTAACCTTGAGGTCCTCTACCAGAGTTGATCAAATTATGCACATGAGAGCATTTATAGCACTGCCCCGTGGGTCACTTGATTTTACATAGCTTTATATAAGGAAGACTTCAAAAATCTTCTTGTTTGAAACCACAAAGCTAAGGGCTTAGATATTTTGCATGGCGAATTATCTAGAATTCCTCTACGAAGATTGTTTAAATTATGCCTCTGTGGTGACTAATGGTCCTGCGCCGATGGTCAGGCCTATATACGGAAGACTTAAAAAATCTTCTTGTCACAAGGCCTAAGATATTTGGTATGTGGCATTATTCAGCTAACCTTTACAAACTTTTTTTTTCAAATTATGCCACTGGGGTCATTAAATTAAGGCCATGCCCCGGGGTCACTTGATTTTTCATAGGCATATCGAAGGAATACTTACAAAATATTCTTGTCTGAAACCACAAGGCCTAGAGCTTAGATATTTTGCATGGAGCATCACCTAGGCGTCTTTCCCAACATTTTTGAAGCTATCATGTCCATGTATGCATTAAAGAGGCTGTACTCCAGATTTGACATAAAAAATTTTTTTTCATAAATGATATATTTAGATGCCGTGAGATTATAACAACATAATATTTTACTTCAAAACTGATTATAAAAGTCAAAATAAAATAAAAAAATATTTTCGCTCCAGCCTGATTCGAACTCTCGACCCTCATGTTAACAAAATATACCCAACGCTTTTACTGTCACCACCATCGCCGCATGTGATATTACAGATATTTACTTTAAATCTTATACGATATAGTTATACCGTCGCGTTACGGTATAGCACTTTGAAAGAGAAAAAAATCAATTTATAATGTAATTATTTGACTTATTTTTTGTCAGTAAGTTATTTTTTAAGCATTAATCATAAATATTACAAGAAATCTATAATACAAGAAAACTTTCTTTTTTTTGTCATCTGGAGCACAGCCCCTTTAAAGACCCCAAACCCCGGGTTTGTTTTATTTGTAATAGCCTTATTTAGGGAAGACTTAAAAGATCTTCTTGTCAGAAATTGTATGCCTAAGAGCTTGATATTTTGTAGTGTGCATTGTCTATGGAGCTCTACCAAGTTTATTCAGCTTATGTTCATTGTGTCAAAATTGGCCCCACCCAAGGAGCCCTATCTGTGTAAAATACCTAATCTCTCAAAGTCTTCTTTTCAGAAATCATACGCTACAACCGTTCAAATTATTTCTTTATGTTAAAATTGACCCCGCCTGTGGATCACTTTTTTAAACTTGAGTTGTGTAGAAAAACACCGAAACATCTTGTATGAAACTGTATGCCCTAGAGCTTAGATATTTTGGATGCAACATTGTCTAAGGGATATGTACCAACTTTATTCAAATTATGTCTCTCGGATAAATATTGACCCCACCCGGAGATCCCGTTTGTATAAAAACAGAAATTGTAGTTTTGTTTCCGAGTTTTGCTCAGCCCAAGTACTCGGACGAGCGTGGCCATCATGTGATACATGTAGTTTGATTAAAAGTTTACTAACAGGAAGTTAGCAGTAGCAGTACGCCGTAGCAGTTGGCAGGAGAAATTAAATCAAACGTGAAGTTGGCAGTAGAAGTAACTGCAGTAGCAGTAGGCAAAACGTGAATTTGGCAGAAGCAGTAACAGCAGTAGCAGTAGGCAAAATGTAAAGTTGGCAGTAGCAGTAACAGCAGTAGCAGTAAGCAAAACGTGAAGTTGGCAGTAGCAGTAACAACGGTAGCAGTAGGCAAAACGTGAAGTTGGCAGTAGCAGTAACAGCAGTAGCAGTAGGCAAAATGTGAAGTTGGCAGTAGCAGTAACAGCAGTAGCAGTAAGCAAAACGTGAAGTTGGCAGTAGCAGTAACAGCAGTAGCAGTAGGAAACTCTGAAAGTATGCGAGTGTTTGAAACAGTCACAGACCGGTGCAATCGAACCGGGGTGGTCGCTAGACTTTCTAGATTGGCACCAAATTCCTGAAAGTTTGCAATAATGTCAGAAACAGTAGCAGACCGTAACAATTGATACCGGAGGGTCCCTTAACATCAAAAATGACATTTTCTCGATTTTGGCACCAACATTCTTGAAAGTATGCGAGAGTGTCAGAAACAGTCACAGACCGGTAAAATCGACACGGGAGGGTCTCTAGACATTAAAATGACATTTTCCCGATTGGCACCAAAATTCCTGAAAGTCTGCGAGAGTGTCAGAAACAGTCGTAGACTTGTTAAATCGACTCGGAGGGTACCTAGACATCTAAACTGACAGTTTCACGATAGGCACCAAAATTCCTGAAAGTCTGCGAGAGTGTCAGAAACAGTCGCAGACCGGTTAAATCGACTTGGGAGGGTCCCTTGACCTTAAAAATGACATTTTCCCAAGTGGCACCAAAATTCCTGAAAGTCTGCAAGAGTGTTCAGAAACAGTCGCAGACTTACGCAATAGACTCGGTAGGGTCTGTTGATGTAAAACATGTTATATTTTCATTGAAACTTTCCAGACTTTTAAGACTTTCTTACTGCTACTGTTGTTACTGCTACTGCCAGCTTCACGTTTTGTTTACTGCTACTGCTATTACTGCTACTGCCAATTTCACGTTTTGCCTACTGCTACAGCTGTAACTGCTTCTGTCAACTTCACGTTTTGCCTACTGCTACTGCTGTTACTGCTTCTGCCAGCTTCACGTTTTGCCTACTGCTACTGCTGTTACTGCTACTGACAACTTCATGTTTTCTTTACTGCTACTGCTGTTACTGCTACTGCCAGCTTCACGTTTTCTTTACTGCTACTGCTGTTACTGCTACTGCCACTTTCACGTTTTCTTTACTGCTACTGCTGTTACTGCTACTGCCAACTTCACACTTTTCTACTGCTGCGTAATGCTACTGCTCATTTCCTATACATTGAAAGTTTAATGTTTCAAAAGAATTTCCTTTAAGCTCTCCTGCTCAGTAAATATATCTTTCAGTAATGGTATTTTCAGTGTGATAGTAAATCAATATTTTACAGTAAGATAGCCTCTCAATGACTCTTAAAATAGCGTAAATGTAACTGATCTCAAATCTACGTTTAGTAGCAGTACTCCTAAAGAATAAACAATAGAAAATGGATGCAAAATAGCGGTCGGATATTGAAATGCAATGACAAATAATCAAATAATCACATGTAGCTGAAAGATGCCTCTAATTCAGAGTCTAATCTATAGAAAAAATGTTTCGGCTTGGTAGAGGACAGAGTCACGCGAGATATCCAGTGCCAGGTTCGATAGCAGACCTCACTTGGCCTAACCCAGTGTCATACCTGAGATCAACATATGTGACAAAAGCCGATATTTGCTTTGGACCTAAAGGGCATAGTAAATTTTGCCATTTCTAACAAAATCACTATTTCTGTGAGTCAACATTACAGTAAAATACGGAAACCCTTTGGGTTATTCAATATCGTCGTGTTTATGGTAATGCTTTTTGAAAGATACACTAGTCATAATGATATGTTACCAATACTCGTTCAGCATACACCACTGCGTGTTGACAAAAAAGAAGATTCAATCTTCCTACTCACATAAAAACGAATAATTTCTCTTAAACAAGAAAGAGAGACAGGCACACTATGAAAATGGCACATGCATGACATTTTATAACCAATTACACAGCACTTAGATTGGCTTCATAGTGTGATAATAGAAGAGACGATATCACAAAGCAGGTTTCTTTACTTCATGTGACAAGGGAAACACTAGAACGGCACATGGCTCACTCTGGGAATGATCAAGACTAAAGTACTATGGCTCTTACGTCGACAACAAATCATTTTTTCACGCTTGTGGTTTGTTCAAAACTTGTAAACAGATTTTATACTGTTTTGCTTCAGATGGGCAACAGTAAACGCAAAACAAAGAACTAGGCCGCTCGCCTGAGCACCGCTATACGCAGAAAACAAACGTGAACGAAATTGACCATCATGACACCCGGTGTGACTTTCATGATGACTGGGTCAAACAGATAGCTTCTATACTGCTCACGAGGTATTTCGTTAGTTTGTACAGTGGCACAGTTTTTTTACTCGAACTGACCATGAGGTTATCAATAAAATAATACAGACCACACTATGAATTGCATAATAGAAATTACGGCCCCTAGAAATGTTTCCTTTATTGTGTTAAAGTTTCATACCAAACCATTAGATCAATATCAGTTTCGAGGTAGTGCAAGCACAGTAACTTGTTTTAATGGTCAGTCTTAAAGAAAAAAATGTTTCTCTATACCTTATAAAAAACACATTAAGTTGGGTGAGGTTTGGAGTGAATATTAGTCATTTCTTGAAACTCCCATGGTAGAAGTGTCTCATATGGTCTATATTTTGTCCTTGGGTAGTACATTTCTCAAGAAAGCTCAATTCATTGAAGACTGACAGAATATTTATTAGTATTCTAATACCGTAATGGTATATAGCGTATGTGCAGCGGAAAATTATGCCCTACACATTGGCCCTAATGATTCCTTTGTCAGATGTACAGAATTTTCTAACATTCGGGGAAACTGATGCATATTTCGTAATAGCAAACATATTTTACGAACTCTTTATTTCCGGAATGTTAAAAAAAACTGTACATAAAACAATTATTAGGATCTATATGAAGTGCACACTTTTCCGCTTCGAATGCACTATATCCCCTTTTAATTGATGACGAAAAATGTACTTACAGCAGTATTCTCCTCGGAATCGAGGCAAAAAAAAAGCTGCTTGCGACACCCTAAATGACATCATATACACTGTGGTATGACCATACTGATTATCTGTGACATAGTAACAGTTACACAGTAGTTGTGAGGACATTGAAACACATGAATTGCGAAGACACAGTGACACAGTTGTTTTGAGGATATAGTAACACGGTAACTATGAAGACTTAGTAACACAGTAGTTGGGAAGTAGCTGTGAGGACACAGCACAGTAACACAGTGCTTGTGAAAACACAGTAGTCACGAGGACATTGTAACACAGATATTGTAAGGACATGGAAACAAGGTAGTTGTGAGAATATTGAAACACAGGAGTTGTGAGGACCCAGTTACAAAGTAGTTGTGAATAAACAGAAACACGGTAGTTGTGAGGACACAATAACAAAGTAGTTGTGAAGAAACAGTAACGCAGTAGCTACGAGAACATTTAAACACAGCGAGTTGTGAGGGTACAGTAAAACAGTAGTTGTAGAGGCACAGTGACAATGTAGTTGTGAGGAGATTGAAAAACAGGAGTTGTGCGGGCACAGTTTTACAGTAGTTTTGAGGACACAACTACACAGAAGTTTCGAGGGCATAGTAACAAAGTACTTGTGAAAACACAGTAACACACACTAATTGTGAAGACACTGTAGTTTTGAAAACACAGTAACACAGAGGTTGTGAAGACATAGTAACACGGTAGTTGTGTAGACATAGCACTTTTTTGTTGTAAGGTTACAGTTTCACGAAATTTATAAATACACAGTAATGCAGTGGTTGCGAAGACACAGAAGCACAGTAGTTGTAAGAACATGGTAACACAGTAGTTAAGAGGATACAGTAACACATAGTTTTGAGGACACAGTTACAGAGTAGTTGTGAGGATATTGAAACACAGGAGTTGTGAGGGCACAGTAACACAGTAGTTGTAAGGGCACTGTAAAACAGTAGTTGTGAACGCACTTTAAAAAAGTAGTGAGGATACAGTTACATTGTAGTTGTGAGAACATTGAAACACAGGAGTTGTGAGGGCACAGTAGTTATGAGAACACGGTTACAGCGTAGTTGTGAGGACATTGAAACACAGGAGTTGTGTGGACATTGTAAAACATTAGTTATGAGGACACAGTAACACAGTTGATGTGATGACACATTAACACTGTAGCTGTGTAATTACTGAAACAGTAGTTGTGAGAGCAATGTAAAACAGTAGTTGTGACAACACAGAGTAGTTGAGAGGACATTTGAAAAAAAAAACAAAAAAAAAAAACAGGAGTTGTGAGGGCACGGTAAAACAGTAGTGAGGACTTTATAACACAGTTGATGTGAGGACACAGTAACACTGTAGTTGTGAGATTATTGAAACAGTAGTTGAAAGAAAACAGTTACAGAGCAGTTGTGAGGACATTGAAACACAGGAGCTGTGAGGGCACAGTAAAACTTTAGTTATGAGGACACAGTTACATAGTAGTTGTGAAGACATTGAAACACAGGAGTTGTGAGGGCACAGTAACGCAGTAGTTGTAAGGGTATTGTAAAACAATAGTTGTGAGGACACAGTAATGCAGCTGATGTGAGGACACAGTAACACAGTTAGCTGTGAGATTATTGAAACACACAAGTTGTGAGGGCACTGTAAAACAGCAGTTGTGAAGACACAGTTACAGAGGAGTTGTGATTGCACAGTAACACAGAAGTTGTATGTCTTTTTTTGTATAAATAATGTAGTTGTAAGGATACTTAAACAGAGTTATTGTGAGGACACAGTTACACAGTATTTTTGAGATAAGCAGAGTAGTTGGAATATAAAGATACATAGTAGTTGTGAGAACACAGTAATACAATAGTTGTGTAGAAGTGGTAGATTTGACCCTGCAGACGGTGGCTGAATGAACTTCAAAGTGAAACACTAAGCAAAACCACCCATAAAGGTTTATACTATAGCCGATACAGTTTAATAAAGTGTTTCTTTAGCTTATTAAGGAGAGAAAAATCAGAATAGAAATTTCTGAAAACTTTAAACAATAGTGCAGTTGCTAGAAATTTGACTTTGGCTTGCTTTTATCTGGCTGTATTGCTGATTCTAATTGGAATCTGGAGATATTGCACACTTCTTGATTTTTCATAAACTTCAATTACAACATTTGCAATACAATAAATGAATGCCATGAAGTTCCTGAAAAATTTTATTTTAATGTCTCACAAAACCCAAGGTCTTGACAAGGCAAAATGTACAAGCTATACATTTAACAACAATAACAACAGCAACATACTTACTAAGAATACGCCCCCCCCCCCCCCCCCCAAACAATTTATGTAAGAATGTTAACAAACAGCATGAAAAAGTGAATAAGGATATCACATTGCCTATCAGAAAACATATGACATTAAAGAACAACACATTTGTAATGAAGAAATACAAGTTTCATTGGGACATGTAAAAGATGAACAACATGAAAGTCAGAAAACTTTAAAACAATTTTTGTGTTTTCAGTGCAAGACAGGTAAAAACTTCTTCATTTATACATACCTACAATAGTAATTGCAATGGGTCATCAATTTAAAAACAGTCATGGTCAAAAGATAGTTTAGGAGCATAAAAAAATCCATTGAGCTTGTCACTAATCCAATCAATAGAACTGTGTAACCTGTGCACTTATCAGCTGCTGAAAGAACGTGAAAAAAATACTGTCAGATGAAGACTAGCTGTCTTTACCAACTGCGGTTCCATTTAAAATTCTGTTTTTCTGTGGAAGAAAATGAACTTACTGACAAGAATTATCCATGTTTAGTAAATATTTATCACATGTAAATTAGCACCAAATTCTTTTTCTTTAATATCCTGCTGATAATTTACACCATACTGAATCCCATGTTTTATATATTGTTTGTTTACAATAGTCAGCAAATTGTCAAGTTAACATTTTTTCAAATTTGTTTTACCATTCATTAAAAACTCTTCACAGGAAAAAAACAAAGACATTAATGTCAGTAAGCATTAATCACATTTTATCATTAAAATGTACATGTATGTACCACATGTAATACTAAGTGATTTCTAAAAAAAAATCTTAAAGTTTGAAGCTTTCATAATAACATAATTATAATAAACATATGCAAAACAAATATAGAATATAAATTTCTGGTTTATATCTATGACTGAATATATGGACTATATACTTTTAGCAAGACATATTGCTATGATGCTTTTAAATCCATGTCTGAAACATAAATTTACAGAAACCACCTTGCTTTTCCAAAGCAAACTGCATTAGCTGTCATCTATCTACACAAAAGAGCACTAAGACTTTCTTCCCCAACCTTTCTCCCTTGAGCATTAAAAATGATGTTAACAATCACTTGAAGCATTTTAACACAACAGCAAATTATGAAAACTATGTATTACCTAAATTTCAATAAAAATTTATGGGCAATGAAAAGAAGAATGAAGATCTTGATAACAGTGAAATGTTTGTGTTCCCTAATTCTGCAATTTTACTGATGTTACTTAGGAGATTTGCAAGTACATTTTACAGCAGTAAATCTTGAATATACAGAACTCTGCCTCAACAACACTTCTACTCTACTTTGATCCCTTTCATACTGCATATCTATCAATTTTTCCACATTGAAACTTTTACAATCAGGTAAAGGATAAAAATTTAAACATTATATACATGTACTAATTTTAAATTTTGAGACATTTTGCTGCATGACTGGTCTTTCAGCAGGAAGAAATGTGACTCAGTATAAGCTCTATAAAGCTCTTGAAACTTCAAGCTTTAATCACAAATTCATCTTATTCTTAAAGCTTTACCTATGTTCTTTTAAGTTCAGGTGAATCAAGGAAGGTTTCAACAACTTCTTCAGATACTTGTGATAACGATGCACTTGTCTTCTTCTTCTGTTTAAATTGTTTTTGTAGTATTTTATTATGAACACAGTTGCCATTCCAAAACAATGGAAATGTAAATGGAAACATTAACAATCCTATGTTCAAAATGGCCATTTAAAAAGTCCCTTCCTTACAAAGACTTGAAAAACTATTAATTCCCTGACTCACATGTCAATTACCTCAAATATTAGGAATGTCCAAACTAGATACTTACAATTTACATAATACAAATGACATTCACAGCAATTCAAATGATACTAGAACTTGGCAATCTGTGGTCAACTTTTATATGCTTCACCCAGGATATTATTTTAAAATGTCTCCCTCTTAAAATTGTGTTTTACCTTCATTTCCACTGAATCTAACATTCCCATAAAACCATAATGTACCAGTTGCATTGTGTTCTAAGTGTACAAACTTACCATTGTGGTATTATCTTCCTCACCTAAGCTCTCGAGCATCTCCCTTAACTCTTAGTTACTACCCTCTCTCCCACCCCAACCCCCCTACAAATAACACACATTTTTTAACTTAAGGTATAAAATTCCGAGTCAATAAAGTAATTGAAACCAATATTCAATCTTAGAGGCCTAGAATTTCTATGCATATTTGTTCAAAACCTTACCTTAATCTCTCGCTTGCAATGCTTTTCTTCAATCATAAAAATCTCTTTTTCTTGTTTATAATCCAGTAAAATCTATTTCTATACAAACTTATCTTTTATAAGATAAGATCTAGTTTCCTCATAAAATGTATTAAAATTAATGGTTAGCAAGAAATGACAACACTTAAAATGTTAACAATTTTGCCATTAATGAGAAAGAAATAACACCTTTAGATGGCTGGCCATGACTTTGTCATTAGAATCACTCCTTTACCTTTATATAACAGAGTAACATTCCACTATTAAGACCAGACTAAAAGCAGTTTTAAATTAATAACAAATTGGCCGAAACTTTGGACCTTTTTTATTCTGAAGTTTAGAACAAGAGTCTTTAAAACTGGTGGTTTTAGACAAGATTTCAAAGTTTTTCAAACTTGTTGCAATAGCAACCAGAGTTCTGGATGAAATGGAGTTTTCTGAAAAACTTTGGCAGACCTTTATGCATGAAGGATCCCTTCCATTTTTGACCTAGTAGTTTAGGAGATTTTTAAAGTAAAAAGTGGATGACACATGACAGACACAGGCTGATCACAGAAGATTATGCTCAGGTCAGCTTAAAATAAGAGTATCCTACCCCATTTATTTTGTTACAACAAAATTAAAAATCTTACCTAAATTTTAGAACTTGATCCAACATCTTTAAAACCAAAACTAATAGGCATTCCTAAGTCCAAAGCATTCATGTATAGTTTTCCTGTCACATTAATAGCCCTGTGCAACATGCGAATAAACAAGGGGCCACCTATATCATTTAGTCTGGATTTTGTGTATGGTATGCAACCAGAGTTCCCCACACAGATAGCTAACAGTGCTAAATGTGATAATTGTAAGATAAAATAGGACCCTCCCTAAAAGGACAGAATTAGTAATTTTGCTTCATGTATTGACAAACAGATTGATTTATTCACTGAAGTAAAAATGGTGAAGCACAACCTTGGTAAAAAATAACATTGTTCATTTAACAAAGAAAAAAGAACTCCTCCTGTAAACTTTATAAGTAAATAAAATTTCACATCTTGTATAATTGAAACTTTTTACCCTTTCACAAATAACTGCAATGGGATTTATACTGTTATACATGTAATGTATGATACACAATACAACCAAATCAATATCTTACAGTTAAACCACTGATGACTTTATCTGTATTTAACTTTCAATTGGCTTAAAAACCCAAATAATAATAAAAAAAACATTTTTTTTTTATTGTTTATACAAGAAACATACTATAGTACATTATAGTTTTACTATGAAGCATTGCGTATCTATTCATCTTTTTTAGACAGGCATCTTTTCAAAATGGCCACCTTCAAAGTTTCCACATACTTATGGCTTCATTATCAAATTTCATTAAACTTCAGTAGGCTAATTCAAGTAACTTAATTTTGTTTTTTACCATGGAAGTCTAATTTAATTACTTCAATCATTGTTTTTTTGTACTTATTAGTTTGAAAGATCACTAACAAGAAAAAAAATCATTTTTACCAAGTTATAAGTAAATTAAACAAGGTAACAATGTACTTGCTAGTTTCAAGGCTCAATAAATATCAGTCCATCCCAATTTTTGATCAATAAGTCTCAGTTTTTAAACTGTCTGCTCACACAAAAGAAGTATAAATAGACAAGAGTGATCAGTGATCACATGTGCCGCCTGATGATAGCCAATTAAGCAGTTGTACTGAGGGGTGATTGGACAGTTTGTTGGAAATGTAAATTGAGGTACCAATCAATCCTGTAACATTTCCTTCAAACTGCATAAGTATTATAAGATAATAAGTCCAGACAAACTTTAAAAATAAAAATCGTTAAAAGGCCATAACTCTGACAAAAATCATTGAACTGGAAAATGCTGATGATATGCACAACTAGACTTGGTACTGATCATTCCTGTAAAGTTTGGATGAAATTGCATCAGTAGTTTTTGAGGAGTAGTCCGGACAAGTTTTGTGACGGACGGACAGACTGACGATGGAGAAATGTTCCCTATATGTCATGGCTACTTTGTAGCAGGCGACACAAAAAACATCTTTGAAACCACTGCACTGGCTTCTTATTAAATACAGTTGAACTCTTTCTCAACCACTCATAACACCAGTATGAAGAGACATTATAATGGCATAAAACTTTTTTGTACAAAGTGTTTAACAGTTACTGTAAGATCCTTTTTATAAACACTCAAATAACACTTTTGGCATTCAAGGTCATATTATTCTGGTAGGGGGCAAATCAATCATTTTTTCCGTACAAGGCCAATAGTTCTTTTCTTGCATAAAGCCAGTTAAATTCTCTGAGAAAGTCAGGACCAGTTAGAAAATTTACAGATGTGATAATCAAATAAGAATTACACATAAAACTTAGTCTGCTATCATCTCATTATGAAATAACATCAAAATGTTTAGATTATTGGTACCTCTAAGCAGTTTTCAAACATTTCTGCCTAACAGAAACTGCTAAGGGACAAACAGATGGACAAAATGTGGCATAACATAGTATGTTCCTTTTGGTGTTTAAACTTTTCTGCCATACAGTTTAAATTTCCTTCAATCAATTTAAGAGATACAGAGCAGAAACAAAATTTCACAAATTATACTTAATTTTGACTAAGTTTGTCCTTGATCTGGAGGCCAACCAGCCAAAACCTATGCTCTGCACATTGTCTCAGTATGGTTAACATTTCTGCCAATTATTTTCAATCTCTTTTAATTGGTTCAAGAGATACAGAGCAAATACAAAATATCACATATTAGATCATAATGACTAAGCATGACCTTGACCCCAGCAAGATAGGAACCTGCACTTTGCACACTATTTCATAATGGTTACCATTTCTTCAGTTGGTTCAAGACATACAGCATTGACAAGAACTATTAAACATAAAGTCAGAACAGCAATTTGTGACCAGACCTCAACCTTGATCTGAATAAGCTGGAACCTGTGGTCTGCACACTTTGTCTCAGTATGGCTACCATTTCTGTGAAAAAGTTTCAATCTCCTTACATCAGTTCAAGAAAAACAAAAATGCTCATATTCATTTTCTGGAGCTTAAAACTACAGTGTGAGTAAAGAAAGCTCTCCAACACTTCTAAGTTCAACATTTCCCTAACTAAAATTATTAGATGGAATTATCTGTTATTCAATTTGGACAGACCCATATACCACAATCAGGGATAACAATGGAAACCTCTGTAGCCTGAATAGCAAACAACATAGACTATTATCATAGCACACAGGTATGTAGGCTGATTATGGCCTGTTCTAGTCAAAAAGGCAAATACAACTGCCAACAACAGGTTTAACAATTTGATGGTAAAATTCTGACATCAGGGTAAAGCCTATATTGAAACTGAGCTTTAAAGATCAGTACTGTATGAATTTATGAAGCCTCACTAATGGTGTAAAAATAAACCTTAATTCAGTGTGCTTTACAACTTTATCACAAACAAACACTGCTAACTCCTTGACAACCGAACTTCACTTTTAGCACAGCCATAGCAACAATCCAAAGCCTTAATAACACATAATTGTTGTAATGTGCTGCATTGTAAAATAAATATTTGCAACTTTATACAAAGCTGTGAATCAAGTTTATGTAAAGAAAAAGACATTTTGACACCGACACTTCAGAGCAACAATATAACATTAAATTTAACTAAAGCTGACAGCAATATGATACCAAAGCTACAAAACATTGTAAATGCCACTTAAAACTATTTGATTTTTTTTTCATATTAAGTCTACTAAAAACCCTGCATCTAATTATTTGAATAAGACCTGTCCCTGGACAGCACACTCTACTTTTCTCAGTGTTGGAAAATAAATTATAAGCCAAGTCAAACAAGAGGCCCAAGTGGACAAATTTTGAGTGGGGTAGGGAAAGTACCTAGTCAGGGAAGAAGAAAAAAAAATTGTGGGGGTGGGGGTGGATGGGGAGTTAAGTACCTATCCATTATGATATTATGATCAAGTATTCCAAGTTTGAACAGAATATTTTTGACACCTTTTGAGAAATGGACATTAACAATAAAGGTCAACCAAGAAATTCTAAGTTGAAAAAGGAGCATAACTTAGCAAAAAAAAATTGAGGGTTAATTAGAATTAGAATTAATTAGCCAATTAAAAATGGTGTCACATTTTAATAGTGAATATGTATTCTAAATTTGAAGTAAATAGCTTTGAAAGTTTCTGAGAAAATGGACCTTAACAAAAAGGTTAACCAATGTCAACGATTAGGTCATTACAATAGCTCCACTTTTTCCTTCAAAAATGGGAGTTAAAAAACAAAAAACAAATTTAACTTTTAAACAAAAAGTGTCAGAATAATATTGATGTCCCCCATTACTCATACTCATCATCAATCCATTAGATCAATCAAGAATTGATAAGAATCAGTTTCCAAAGGCCCCTGTGAGCTTGACTCGTGATCCTTATCCTGTGGGTAAAAAAAATGTCAGAGGTCATCTACTCATCATATCCAAGCATCCTGTTTGAAGGTCCTGGGTGCAACCATTTTCAAATTGAAATCTGGACTGATAACCTTTTTCCTCACTTGCCCTTTGACACTGTGAGCCAGAAATCACTAGGGTTCAAATACTAATTATGCCAAACCATAGTGTAAAGTTTGAAGGTCCTGCATGCAGTTGTTGTTGAGTAATAAACTAGAAACTGTTTTAGAAGTGTAAGCTACTTTGAACTTGTCCTCCAACCCTGTGATCCCAAGAACTACAGGGTTCATCTCCTCATGATGTCCAAAAATCCTTAAGAGTTTGAAGGTCCTGGATGCAGCTGTTTTTGAGTTATCCATTTTAAAGTGCCTGCCTCTGCGAGTTTGACCTATGACCCTGTGGGCCCAGGAAAAACAAAAGGATTCACCTGCTCATCATGCAAAACCATCCTGTAAAGTTTGATGGTCCTGGGAGCAGTTGTTCTCAATTTACTGATCAGAAACAATTTTCAAAGTGCAGGCCCTTTGAAATTGCGGCCAAAAAATAAAAGCGGTCATCTACTAATCCTGCCCAACCATTTTGTAGATTGGAAATCATTTTTAAAAATTGGACCCTTAGAGCTAAAAATTACTAGGGTTCATATAAATATTACGTTCAATCTTCCTGTAAAGTCTGAAGGTCCTGCTTGGAGTTGTTCTTGAATTATCTATTGGAAAATGTTTTTCTAAGTGCTTGCTCCTGTGAGCTGACCTTTGACTCTGTGGGCCCCAAAACAAAAGGGTTCATCTATTCATAATGCCCAACTCACCTAATAAATCTTAAGTCTATATGCCTTGGTGTTCACAACTTTTTGTTCTGAAAAGAAGGTGTCTACCTACCAACCAACATCTGCAAAAACAATATTACCCCTCTTCTTCAAAGCGGGGCATAAAAACTATTATATTAAAACTTATAATGTATAAAAACACAACCTTTATCTTTGAACTTTATGGGCAAACAAGTTAACTGCTTGATTTATGTGACACAAAACCAAAAGTGCATGAACAGAGAAGAACAGAACAGTTCACTAGATCTGATTTGACAAGACAGCTGAACAGTAGCAACAAAAATGCTGAACAGAATAGAATCAAACTTAACAGTCAGAACGGAACTAAACAGAATAACAGAAAGAACAAACAACAGAACAACAACAAAACAGGAAATAGAATTGAACTGGAAAGATTAAATGAATCAAACAGAACTGAAAAGTAAGTACAAGAATGAAACAAACGTATGAAATATCAGCTCTGAAATATTGACGAACCAACTGATCATTACAAACAATAGGACAACAATTTACTGACCTAGGCCAAGTGTGGGTAGCACGAGGAACGGTTTTCATTGAAGCTGATGAATAAATCAATAGCCTATAAAGACTTGAATAGTTTGGTGATGAATACAAACTGTACGTGGATGATGTTAACCAGTCAAAATGCAGAGGATGAAAAGAGACAAAAACATATTCCATGGATGTCTTGATTAAAATATAATAGTCAAAGTTATAATGCAAATGCTTTAAGAATTCTATACCAGATGTAGACAAAAGTTCTTGAAATCTTTTATGTACTTTCAATGACTCATTCCTGGAGTTCTGCAAAGTTGCTACTAAATGTATGCAAATGAAATAAAAAAATGTGTCATTTACCATACTGAAATAAAGTAGGTATATTAAACTGTACAAGCTGCCTATCTTTTTTTCTGAAGCTAGCAAGGAAAGGATCAGAGATCAAACAAAAATCTACAATCACAACAGACCATTATTTTGGTGGTACATCAAATAAAACTTAATGCTAAAAACTTGTTAAAGAGATGAAAGATTTTAAATTCTTCTTATTATTTTTGTGTGTATGACATGTATCTAGGCACATATGAAGGGGAAAAAATGGTATGAAACAAATGTTTGCTTGCAGTATAAATCATAAATGCCCCATCAAAACAGCTCAAGAATATTAAACCGACTGTAAAAGCAGAGATCACCACAAAAATTACATAAACTGTATACAGGACAGCTATGCTACAAATTGTTAATAAGGACCCTGTCATGAAACATGTCAAATTATGAACCATTGTTACAAGGTCCAAAATCATACTGTAGTAAATTGTAAATGACAAAAATGAATTCTCACTGTCAAAAAATTTATGGTAAAAAAAACTTGCCCGTTTTACTTGAATTTTATCTTAGCAAAAAAGCAAAGTTCTGCAGGATGCTCATTTAGTCACACATTTTAAATCTTTAAAGCATTCAATATTCAATTTAACAAAAAAAACCCACAAAAAAACAGTAACATTTATAATAAAATAGGACATGGCTTGTGTCAAAGCAAAAAAAGCTATACAAAATATAAGATATATATCGCTTTGGTAATAAAATAAAATAATGAAAACCATGTTTAGAAATCACGTGAATGCAGTTTCACTCTGATATGTGTTAGCATTGCTGTTTTGTGTAATGTCTGTTGATCCATTTGGAAAGATGTCTGTATAATCACCTTCATAATTACTGACTGCTTTATAACTATTTCTTTTTACAGAATCTCCAAATAATTCCCCATTCTCTACACTACTGATAAAACTTGACCTATTTGCATCATTTCCATGAAAACTATGGCTAGTGCTAACAAAACTGGCTCTGTCACTATTAAAATCTTGAGGTACATCATTTTCATCATTATCTTTTGCTGTTTTGCTATTGTAACTATTTCTGTTGCTATGGAATGCTTGGGAGAGTTCGCGACCTTCAATTGCTGTAACTGTGGCATTGTAACCATTGCTATCAATGCCAAGGTCATCGTCAGGTTCAAAATCAAAATTATCTGCTTGAACATCTCTCATTAGAAGTTTTTCCTTCATAGATCTACGAGTCCTTTTTGGTCCCCAAGTGCTACTTCCATTGGAATGTGAATTTAGTGAGAGTCGCTCAGGATGGTATCGATGGTCGTACAACCTATACCTGTAATTCAAGAATGAAAAATAAAAAAATCACAAAACATCATTACAACTTCTAGACTCACGCTTTCATTTTCAAAAGTGTCAAGCTTCTTCCACTAAATGCTTATTCCACAAAATATCAGAATAAGTAACATGAATTAAAATCAAATTCAAGAATAACATAAATCTGCAGATATCTTTTAGGCAGAAGTTTAATTAAATAAGCTGTTTTGACAGTTCACATGCCTCTCACAAAGCTATACATACATAAAAACCTACAGCTTGCTTGGCACGCCTACCACATAAACTGATACATACAATATTTTACATCTGATGAATAATTTTTCACCAAGGATTTTTTTTTATTATTGAAATGGCATGATCATAACAGAATTCCACAATTTTTCTTCTCCAATAAAAGGAGTTTTTTTGGTTCAATAATACTTTGAAACTTAGACAATCTAGAAGATTTCATACAATCCTGAAGCATTCCCTTATCTTCATAATAGAAAACTCTTACACTGCATGTGACATTTAATATGGCCTCTAGTAACTTAAGTAATTTACAAAAAAGGTCACCATGTATTATGATATAAACAGGAAATGAAGCGAATTATTTACCTTTGAACCAAGAACATGATGACAATAGCCACTGCAGAGAGACAGTCCACCACCACCCACAGTATCAGGTAACTCTTAGGCGACTGTAAATCATACACAACACATTAACCTCCCTTTATAAACCACAGCAAAACTGAATCAATTTACAGTACTGGTTCTTGATTCAGTACCGATTCAAAAAAATACTATACTAGAGCAATTACTGAAAAAGAAAGCCTTGTAAGTGAAAGAAAAAAATTGGAAAAGAAAACAAATCAAAATACATAACAAGACATGCCCACGGGCAGAATGTCGAGCCCGCTCGTCTTAATTCAAACCTGAACCTGTAAGCTTCTGATCAACGAGAAAGATGAATACATAGGTGAGATGTGCACAGCACATCCTCTGTATACCCAAGGCAAAATCTTGACATTGCATAATCTTAGGTGACCTTGACCTCTGACCCAGTGACCTGGTTCATGTGCATGACACGAAGTCTCATGATGAACATTTGTGCCTAAAAAACTCAATTCATGTTATTTGAACATTTTGATATTTTTATTTGATCTTTGACCTCTTGTGACCTTGACCTTCATTTTGCGCAAGACATTTCAACTCACTATGGAGAACATATGTTATAACTTATATAAAAATCCATCCATGTATAAAGAAATTATGTCACAAATGAATGTTTTAATTTGTTATTTGACCTTTGACCCTGAAGTAAGACCTTGACCTTTACCACAGACACCTGAATTTTTCGCGTGACACTTTGCCTCACTATGAAGAACATTTGTCCCAAGTTATATTTAAAATCCCGCCACGCATGTAGAAGTTACGCTCCGGACAAGCGTATTGAGCTGACCCTCCAAGTGTGACCTTGACCTTTGAATGGCAGACCTCGGTTTTGCGTGTGACACACCACCCAATCATGGTGAACATTTGTATCAAACTATTTAGCAATCCTTCAAAGAATGAGCAAGATATAGACCGGACAAATCTAGACAGACACACGGACTGACGGACGCACATACACCAAACCACAAAAAGTGAAAAGCAGAGACTAAGTCGAGCTCACCACAGGGGGGCTCAACAATTTCAAAATCCTCTGACCACTAAGCATAATACTTTAAAGCATAAGCTAGATACAGTGCCAACAAACAAATTTTAATATTTTTATTTGACCTTTGACCTCTTGTGACCTTCACCTTCATTGTGCGCAAGACAACTCAATTCAACACGGAGAAAATTAGTGCTAAGTTATATTAAAATCCATCCATGAATATAGAAGTTACACTCACAAATGAATGTTTTATTTTGTTATTTGACTTTTGACCCCTAAGTGTGACCTTGACTTTTGCCACAGACACCTGAATTTTTCGCGCGAGACTCCGACTCACTATGGAGAATATTTGTCCCTAGTTATATTAAAATCCCTCCATGCATGTAGAAGTTGCGCTCCGGACACGGGTTTTGCGCTGACCCCCAAGTGTGACCTTGACCTTTAAGCAGCGGACCTTGGTTTTAAGTGCGACATATGACCCCATCATGGTGAACATTTGTACCAAATTATTTTGTAATCCTTCAAAGAATGACCAAGATATAGACTGGACAAATCCGGATGGACGCACAGACGCACATACACCCAACTATACGCCAAAAGTGGCGACTAAGTTGCGCTCACCGCAAGCGGGTTCGACAAAAATCATCATACTTGCATTTACAACAAAAATAAATTTTTTACTTACCAAATGCCAGACTGGACTGTCAACTTTTGAGATGACCTCACAGTAGTCTGTAGTTATCATGTCAACACCTATACACCAGTAGAACGAATACAACCAGGCCTTGTTCACCAAGTACACAGACGTGGTCAAGTTATTCTTTCGGTACAGTCTGGAAATATAAATATAATTATAATACCTCATAAAAAAACCCGAGATTCTTCAATAGCAACTGAAATTATTTTGGGCTAGATAAAAGTGTTCAACAGATTTTGGTATAACCCTGAGTAAAAGAAAAAAGTCTAGGATACCACATGTCCACTATAAATTTCCTCAAATCAGCTAGAAATCATGAACATCAAGGTAATGTGTTCATGACAAAGTGTGGCAATCCAATCAAGCCAATAAAAAGTAATTAATGCTTTCTGCATTAATCTGCAAATGAGATCACATTATCTGGTTGGAAATATCTCAAACATTTTTTTTTCTGCCATGGAGTGTTAAGACTATTTTCTAAAGGTGTCTTTAAGTTTATACGGTTCTTCATATAAAATATCATCTGAGGCAAAGTTTCCTTGTCAAAGGTCATGGCCCTGAGCTTAAACAGTATTTATTCTCAACTTGAGAAACAAAATACAATATTTTAACTTATCTTATACGCTTTCTTTAAATCTTAATTGGCTTAAAAAAAATCTTGTCAGGGGCATATAACAGTCTAAGTTTATAGTATAGTTCACCATTAAAGTATTTATAGTGTTTGCAGACATGCTTAAAATGTTTGTATTCTGACTGTTTAAAGGGGCTGTGCTCCAGATGACACAAAAAAGAAAGTTTTCTTGTATTAAAAATTTCTTGTAATATTTATGACTATTGCTTAAAAAATAACTTACTGACAAAAAATAAGTCGAATAATTACATTATAAATTGATTTTTTTCCTATATAACGCGACGGTATAACTATATCGTATAAGATTTAAAGTAAATATCTGTAATATCACATGCGGCGATGGTGGTGACAGTAAAAGCGTCGGGAATATTTTGTTAACATGAGGGTCCAGAGTTCGAATCAGGCTGGAGCGAAAATATTTTTTTCATTCTATTTCGACTTTTATCATCAGTTTTGAAGTAAAATATTATGTTGTTATAATCTCACGGCATCTAAATATATAATTTATGAAAAAATTTTTTTTATGTCAAATCTGGAGTTCAGCCTCTTTAAGTCTGGAAGTTCACCAAATATTACAATACCTTTCACCTCCCTAGAAGTTTTTCTTATTGATTTGGACTGTCCATATTTTTAATTTTAAGTGTATGTCTAAAAAGCTGCACCAGTTAGGGTTAAAGAAAAATTCTATCTATCCATCCTACAACTAAAGGCTGATGGAAACAGTTCCCTTACCTCAGAGACTGTGTATCCATCAAATGGTGTGCCCCATGAATCCCACTGTAGTTATTCTGTTTGAGAAACTCTACCCCTGCTCCTTTCTCCGTGTACAATGTCTTCCAATCACTGGGTGGTTTAAACTCTGAATAACTTGGTGTAGGCCAGAAAACCTTCAAGTAATGTAAAAATACACTACTACAAACCATAATATTTCTGAATTTCTAATACATGTACTGAAGAACATTTATTTCAGGTTTCATCATTTAATCATCAAAATATAGAAACTGGGGTTCTCTACACTAAGCCATTTGTCACAGTAATTAATTTGCTCAAAATTTCTATTTTGTATGTTTTCATCTACCAAAATTAGACGTCTTTCTCTGTCAACAAATACCAAAAAGTAGTCCAGCAAATATCTAGAGTAACCACATGACCTTGATGCTTGCAAGTAGCAATCTGAACCAAATCACCACTGAAAAGGTTGATAAGGAAATATTTCGCATTTCTGACAGAATCTCCTGACTAAAAAATTTTAGTTACATGAAAACTAAACAAAACTAAGCAATGACATATACAGTCAAAACAGGACTCATAACTAGGCAATGGGCTAAAATATTCTTCAGTTTATTCTAAAATATTCTTCAGTTTATTCTAAAATATTCTTCAGTTTATTCTAAAATATTCTTCAGTTGATTTCCTTTCTTCTACGAATTGCATCTATAGTTCTGAAGAAAGATAAAGACAGTACCAAAAAAGTTTTATGAGTACATCATAATTTTGTTCTATCAAAATTTGTTTGGTCTAGTTTAAACAGAACCCATAATCAACTTCCACTGCCTATTTTGCTTAAAAGCCTTTCATATTTTTTTTTTAACAGAACTGTCTTGCATACCTTAGATTTATTGATCCCTGACATGCTTACAATATCTACTAATGTAGGGTAGGTACTGTTGTAATATGGGTGTGAAGTCTGGGGTAAAAATATATCGAACATCACAGTCAAGTTTAGTTTTATACACAGTTCCAGCGTCTTGATAAATGAAGGGATTTTTTGATTTCTGTAAATTGATTTCTGCTCTTCTGAAAGTCCCCTTACACTTCCTGTTGGGTCTGACTGTAATAAACAAAAAGAGAGACTTGTTATAGTGAGCAGTATTGGTACATTATTCTATAAGTTACAGTCTATCTTATGATGTATATGCAACAACTCAGCTTTCTCAAAACTGCAGAAAATATTGTAAGAATGGATGGTGGTGGAGGAAATATATCAAATACGACAGCCTCCTCAAAATAATTAAGATAAGGTGACTTATTCTTCATATATTATCTTTTTAATCTACTCTATGGAAATTCAAATTCCAAAGAAACTTACCAAAGAGGATTAGATGTGAAAATAAAGTTTTGTTCCTTCAAATTGTACCACATTTCTGTTAATTTCACTTGAATTTTATTCAATTAAAATATAACTAAAAACTAAAACCACATCAATTTACATGTGCAAAAAGTGCTATGTTCAAATGAACGCCATGCCCCCGGCAGAGCCTCAAAAATGTTAAAGTTCTGTGACAAACAGACAGACAAAAAACAATATGCCATCCCTCCCCAGGGGCATAAAAAATGTTTGCCCCTCAGGATGACAGCTTAGCCTATATCAGTTTACTGTGTATGCAAAAGTAGAACAAGAAGATCCTACCTTCACAAACCATTCTCCTGCACTAAGTTGATCTAGCTGGGATGTATTAAAATTTGAGGAGTACTGACTAACAAGATCAGGAAAAACCTCGGCCACATTTGTGGTTCGATGTAACGTTCGATCATGCATGAGAAACAATTCTCCATCCAAACTGTAAGGATAAAATAACACTTAGTTCTGTTTCGTTCAAGTAAGAATATTGAAAATGGTGCAACAAAAGCATGACTAGATAAATCTCTGAAACGACAACAATGTTCAATAATGCATTATAATAAGTTTTTCATCAAAACTAGTTTGTAAGGAGACATGACATTGTGTCCATCTTCATTAAATATAACCAAAGGAAAAATCAAGAAATGTCAAAAGGGATTATTTCTATTGTTTAGGGCTTAGGTTAAGGACTTCACAAACAGAAACTGACTATGAGGCTTCCTCTACTGACTAAATGTTAACAAATGATACAGCAATATTTTGAAAGAACGAAACTCAGCTGCTGTCTAATCTTCTACAATATTAACAAAAAAGTGGAATCAATGAAACATCTGATCATAATTTTTTTTTTTTACTTATTTTTCATCCTATTCAAGAATAATTAAAGGGAACAAAGAATATTTCTGTAGCATACTGTAAATTCATTCTATCAAGATTTTCTCGAACACATTTCTACTGAACTTTACCTTATTCGTACATCAGTTTCAATGCCAAAGGCACCATACTGTGCTGCAATCTCAAAAGCTATCACAGTGTTCTCTGGTGCAAGCTGAAAACATAAATAATGGAATCTAGTTAAAAAAAAATCTACTTATATTTGTTAAATTATCTAAAGATCAGATATCATTTTTTGAAAAGTTTGTCATTTATATATGCTCTTATAAATAAATGGTCTTGCAATCTTCCACCAGTAACACAAAGGTGTAATTTTTCTATTTGATAAAATCCATGTCCTTTGAGATTTGAAATTGAACCCATTTGGTCATAAGTAGTATGAACAAGACCTGTCGTTGTTAACGGACATATGCCCCCCAAATATGACCTTGACCTCTGAGTTGGACACCCGATTCTTGTGCATGACACGTCGTCATCATGTCCAACACATTTATGCCAAGTCATTTTAAAATACATCTAGGAATGACAGAGTTGATGACCGGACGTCACCATCACTTTTATGAACATTTCTTTTCAAGTCCAAGTGTGACCTTGACCTTTGACCTACCAACCTGGGTCTTGTATGTGACACATCGTCTCAATTGGCCACACATTTATACAAAATTATTTCATCCATCCATGACTGGCAAAGTTATGGACCGGACAAAAAGCGGACAGATAGGCGGACAAACAATGCAAAAACTATATGCCTCCCTTTGGAGGCATAAAACCAACACTCTAGACTCCTGAGCCAACACTCCAGACTCCTGTTACTTTTAAATGCTACAAGATAGAGACTATCCAAGTTCTACATAATTTTTCAAATTCAGATGGTAACTTCAAGACACAACATTTTTTTTATTTTTTCCTTCTGTCTCTTCAATGAAAGGCTTGAGAAAAAAAACACACAAACACAATCTTAGATATATAAATGCTTAGATATATAAATGCAAGAATCCTGTTATATGTTACATTTCCTACTTAGCAAGTCCATACAATCAAACATGTACATCAGTCTAACATACATGTATATCTTTTACAAATCAATTTTCAGATAATATTTAAAATGTACGAATTCTGTAAATTGCATCCCTTTTAATAGATTAGCGAAGAATGTGTTAATAAAGTTTATATCTTACCGAAGATGCACCTCTGTGGGCAAGCATTTTTGGTCTCGGCGGAAGCTTTTGCTCCAGTATCACACAAGGTGAGTTAATAAATAACGGTGATAAATATAATGCCAACATCAGTACACAGTATATACATAGAGATCCTAACTTTGCTTCTGAAAAAAATAAAACAAAAAAGAATTCATCTTTACAAATCTTACAAATATATGAACACTATCTAATTAGATCAGATATGACTTTATTTCAACTATTGACATTATCATTCACACACATCTATTCTTGGTTCAGTATGTTTTTTCTGTGATGCAGCTAAGTAGCATGGTTAACAAAGAAGCAAGAAACACTGGACTCAACTCTATTATGCTGTTCTTAAGTTTTCTTCTATCAAAAATCTCTTATCACAGCCATATGAAAAAAAATCTTTGTGTTCTTTGAAGTATGAGAGACATCCCAAACTTCTTTATTTCCTTTTGACAATTGGATCTTTTGTTACATGCAAGGACAAAGGCTGGCGCAGCCCTTCAGTTATTTTTATTATGGTTTTCGATATTTCATATTTTCGATGTTTGAAATAAAGTGTAGGCCTGGAACAACTTTGCCTAATTAGAGCTATGTCATATAAACAAACAAATGGCTCTTATAATCAATTTAGAAATTATTTCAAAGACAAAGGCTGACACTTAATGTTTAAATGTACATGTATATATAATCCAAGTTTCTATAAGTTTAAACATGCAAGCATTTAAACAGAGACAAAACTTTTAATGCCCCTTTTGTCCAAGGAGACATTTTGTTGTATTATACACATAACTGCTAGTTACTACGAAGTCACTACCTTGACTTTATATGAAAACTGCATCCCTTACCTAATTTTGTAATTCGGAACCATTTTTTTGCAATAACCCACGACAAAATTGTCATAAAGCCAACAGCACCAATCTGCAGGAATGGACCAAATACCTGAAGAAAAAAAAAAACAACTTTAAACTGGTTATTCACAATTTTTTTTTCCAGTACAAATAACCTCAGTAACTTTTAAGTGTTGTAGAAATACGCTATCTTCACAATAAACCTTTCTGACTGTTTGTTGTGCTTTGACCTTAAGCCCCGCCAAATCTTAAGCAGCATTCAAACATGTTTGGTTCAAGTATCACAGTGTCAGATAAATATGTTCTTTTGGTTTGATTATACACATTACACAATTCTTTATTATTCACACAGAGTGGCTGAACATAGTAGTACAAAAGCTTGTACTTCAGTACATAATCAAACAGCTGTTCAGACACTTGTAGAAATACAACCATCTCCTACATAGCCAATCAAATTGCAGATAACAAACTCCTTACAAACCAACAAGGCTAGCACAATAATATTCAAGTTTACAAACTAGTTCCCTACCTGCAAGGAAAATAATATCACAGACCACTCCTCATGCCAGAGTTCCTCCATGGCAACGGTTGTCACAACACATGCTGCCAGTATGAACATCATGAGGATGAGGTGTACAGGGTGTGTATAAATCTGATGACCCTGTATTATATGGCACAAGCTCAAGAACTGAAATAAAATATTTTTCACACTGAACAGAAACAGCCCCTTACAAACAATCTGAAGGCTTCTCAATGCCCCTGAATTAAAAATCTTATAACAGCCTTTAAAAAGCAGAAAGGAGGAATTTTTTTCCACATTTATCAAACATGTAAAAACAATGCATCTTACAGAAGTAAAACTGAATCTGATTAAACATACTAAATCTGTGTTAACTGGACCTTTGACTTATATCAACATGTGTTATGTTCATACCCTTTCAAATGTAAATATCTGTATTCAAAAACTTATGTCCGAGTGTTACAAACTATTATAGTAAATGACAGCTTTGCCGTAGTTTTTTAACAATGTAAAGCAGAAGGCAATCCATCAGTGTTCCCACTGCTGTTTATGACCTATGGTGAAAAATATGTTGTTCCCTCCCCCCACCCCCAGACATTTCAGTAATTACAACAGTAGGGATACATAACAATACCTTTCAAAACTGAGAGTGATAAGGACCATTATAAGGGTAAAATATCCCCAAATGATATGTTGTTTTTTGGTGGCAGGGAAGAATGAAATACTGTTCAATCTGCTAACATGTAAAAAAATTTAAAACTTTAATTATATCTTTAAAGCAAAAACTTCAAATGCAGTCATAACAGAATTTTTAGTGTCACTGTACTCTTCCTTTGCTAAAATTCTAACAAAAGCAACAATGTACACTCACTTACCATAAGTAAAACAACATAAGCAAAGAGGATAGAAAATATCACAAGTGCAAACAGGAACCAATCAACTCTTCTCCTTGTAAAAGTGTACATCTGCCTGTAAGGGAACCACAGAGAAAAATACCAAAACTCCTGTACAACTAAGCTAAGGGTACCTTTTTTAGCATTTTTTTAACATACTGAAACACCGACTCATTCTCACTAAAAGACATATGATACTCATTTTCACTGCAATTAACACTAACTCATTCCAACTTTGATGTATAAATTATTTGAAATTCATTGAGCACACATTTTTCGCTTTATCTAATAATTATTGTGTTTCATTTTCCTTTTGAATTAATATACCATAAGTACTGGTTAGCAGTTACCCATGTGTCAGTCTCCAATGGAGGTCACTATATTTTAGGTTTGCATTTACCACATGTTTACAGACAGCATCATACAGATATTTCTGTTTCCTTCATAATCTTTTTGTACAATGCCAGTACCATACATTATACCTTGTCTATATGAGTTTATCTATAGTTGGTACCAGTTGCTCATATGAACTAGCGTCCCCTGAAGAACTTACTTATATGTCAAGTTTCTGGGGGATGGTGCAAGATACAGAAAGAATCCCACAGCAAGAAAAAACTCCTGGTTAACATTATCAGTACACAACACAGATGGGACCTTGGTTTAACATCTCACTTAAAAGACAATTAGCGGTGTAAAAAAGCAGGAAATTAAACTTACAAGTCTTACTTAAACAAGTATCATAAACTATTCTCTAGACCACTGACCCACCCCTTTATTTACTCCTATCTATTTGATTCCTAATTCTCAGTAACACTTCATTCTATACTTACTCATTCACACTTAGTTTGTCATTAGCTGCTATCAGCCAGTAATAGAACCAGAATATCACAAACAAGGACACAATCAAACAAAACACAAACCAGGCCACATCTCTCTGTGAAAATAAAAGATTTAATTTTAACAAATCCAATGTAGTATGGACATGTCACGTTAAATCTTCAGTAGTTGAGTTCATCTAACTTGTATCATCTGCTTTAATATAATGTAACTTCAACCTCTAACAGCAGTGTCAGGAAACTGATCCTATGGTATAGAGCTTTATTATGTCAAGCTAAGCTGCCTCAACAGCTTAAGCTCAGATCTCACACACAATGCTATGTTATTACAACAATTATATTATATATTAATAAACAATGATGTATATCTTTAAAGAAAACTTGGCTTATGTATGAAATATAGGTCGATTGATGGAAAGTTGATTCTAGTAGATTCCCGTAAAAATGGTCGATTCCGGTAAAACTTCGGCCCGCTATGTTAGCATTACCAGCAGCTAAAATAGCTAATCGCTATAAATATTTCAGAAATTATTTGAAAATCATACCAATTTACATATTTCTTGTAAAATCATTTCACAATAAAGACATGTATTTAGGACTTCAAAAATTGGAATATTTATATTTATTTCAAACTGCCAGTCTAGGAGAGGTATTTCTGCTACAGTATGTCATCTGAGAAGTTTATTAGAACTTAATAAGGTATAACTCTTACTTTTCTAGAGCCTTTTGTCGATTGTTTATATCTGTGCCATCGACACCCTAGAAGTCCAGTCATGCAGACTTTAGCATAGTCATGCCTGTAGTATTGTAGCTGGGTGCTCCCAACCTGTGCCATTGATGTTGGCTACTTTAAGAACTGACTTTGCAGCTCCAAACAAACCAAAAAAGAGATGTCTTCTGTACTGATCAGTTTAAAATGGAGACTGAAATGGAAAATTAATAACCTGTATTTAATAATTGTACACAGGGAAATTGATCAAATAGGTTTGATAAGATCTGCAGAAATTCTGAGCTAATTCAATTTATAGAAATATCTCTGTTCAACGACCAGGTTTTAAAGATCTCCAAAGTTGAGAGAGGGCCATTCTGACAAAATTTTAGAATCAAAGCTGACACAATGATTTTTTTTTTTAAGATCATACTCAATAATTCTTTATGAAGCTATTCTGATTCTACATGTGTATCTATCAAAACATATGTACAAAACTTGCCTATGTTTGCAGTACTATCCATTTCTCATAATGTTTATTCAAATGTATTTGGTTGTACATGTACCTCATTTTACATGCCACAGGTCAACCAATGAAATTTTTCTGTTATTCTGTCCAAAAATTTGATACAATCAACCTCAAACAGTAACTGATTTATCAAGAATCAACAGTCTAATTCTACATGTATGTATTGCAAGATAACAAAAAAAGAAAGTATACAATTGGTAATTATGAAATTGAGGTTGATTTGACTTTGGCATTGTAGTACGGCAAGCCCCCAGAGTAATGAAATACCCAGATCTAGATAATCATATGGCTCAAAACACGACTTTTGTTACCTTCCTTGGGGAAGAGTTGGGGGGAAATGTTACAGAAAGTCTTTATCTAATTCTTGTCGAAACAAACATACCTTTAATTAAGATATTTCTGTTATTTACATCTTTAAAACTTCAATTTCCTGACAGATGTATGCTGTTACTTTCGCTTTCACACAGTGTCACATCTTCTGACATTCTCCATCTGAACTGCAAAACATTTCCAATAACAAATGACAGAAAGACATACTACTATTAGGCTTCAAATGTACAATAACAGATTTTATGATACAGTACTGTTTTATTGGCAAACAGCATAAATATTAGTTTAAACATATTTATTTTACATTGCTTGGGATCTAAGTTCTAGCAACTTATATTAATCATTCTTGATGACTGCTTTCTCGGTGTAAACCAGTACCCGCCGGAAGTGAAGAATGTGGAAAGTCACTGTAAACTTCCACAGCTGGTGGGATTCAAACCAGCAACCTCTGGATCAGGAGTACTCACTCTAACCCCTTAACCACTGTTCTTCGGCCATATTAATGGCTGGGCAAACCAGGGCCCTGTCACTCTATTTTTTCAAAGGCAGAGTGTAAATAGGCTGTTTTAGCATTTAAGGTTAAGTTTTCAAATATACACAAATTTTGACAGTTTACTGCTTGGTACTACTAGGATTACCTAGTTGAGAAATGAAAATGGTTTCTACTTTTTCCAATACAGATGTAATAAAGTTTTGTTCAGAAGTTGCGAAATAGCTATCCTGTGAAACTGAAGACAAAAATCTTTTTGGGGGAGACCTCCACCATTTTTTCCTTAAATTTTTTGACAGATTGTGGATATTGCCATATGAGAAAATCAGACCAATATTTGTGCTGTCGTTCAATTCCCTGATTCCCAAGAGCAGATCTCTAATACTTCATTAAAAAAAGAAAACACTAAAATAAACCTGAAAAGAAAATTTAGCTATTTCAAGTGGACATGAAGCTGCTGACATAAGCAGGCAGCATAAAGACTATACGCGTCTATGAAAACAGGCTGCATAGTAAGTTAAAATAAAAAGAACATCCAGACATGACGAGCATTACGTTATTCAATGTCCTATCCGAAATAAACCATGTTCGAATTCACTGCTAAAATACAATGATTCATTTGTAAGAAGTCACATTGGAGTAAATTTTAATATAAACAAAAACGATACGAAGAGAAAAATACCAATTTCAATGGTTCTTACCTACTGCATTAAAAAAATCTGTAAGTATTAGTTTTTGATATATAGTTTTCGATTTATATGTCAGATGATCCCGACAAAAAAAATAGCGCTTTTTGTACTCTAAAATGTTCGTACCCGAATTCTTATGAAAGTACCTCTGCCGTAACATGATAGCTTCTCTCCTCGTATTCCGAATCTATGTTAAGGCGATTCTATATTCAGTCTTTTATCATCATTTAGGTAAACGAGAAAAAAGAAAGCCAATGCTAAAAGAACATAAGCTAAATCTATCGACTATATTAGAGACCCTAGATGACAGCGGGTCCGCTGACTACACTATAGCCTATTTAACGGTTTAACCAATTTTATAGACATTTCTTTTTGTCAAACCGTAACGCCTTGAAAAACAGACATCGCCTTTGACCAATTTTCTCGATATCTCTTCGACAAGCCTGATTAGTTGGACTATGTCTATACTAGGGAAGTCTTTTTCAAATATTTTATTTAAAAATATGTCTCCACCGAACACAACGTCTGAGCAGCTTACCATTGTAAAATAGATTGTTTCCATTCCCCTTCTTTCTAACTTGTTTCTTTCAATTTTATACGTTTGTTTCTTTATTTGTTTGTTCATTCATTCTGAAATCTCATTTATCAAAGTATCATACATAGTTATTGATTGACTGATTTATTCATTGATTTACCGACGGATTGACTGATTGATCAATCGATACGAACCAACGAACGAACGAATTAATTAATTAATTCATTCATTCATTCATTCATACATTCATTCATTCATTTTAATTCTTATCATTCCATTGATTGATTCATACTTTTCATTATAATGTTGTTGTTCAGTTATGGTTTATTCTTCTTAATATCCTGTTAAAACGAATGCATGCGGGAAAATATCATTCATTTATTCAATCTTTTTCATTCGAATTCCCATTTACAGTATTTGAGTTAGCATACCTAAATGTTTTCACAGTGCTATAACTGTGTGCTCTAAAAGCGTATGGTGTTCAGGAAAATTGAACTGAGTGTATATGTTTTGTCCTTTGAGGCAGGGAAAGTGTAGATTTTCGTGTTAGTTCTGCTGATAACTCACGGAACGTTAGGAAGCACAGGATCGATTTCCTTCATTGACTTAATATACTTCTACTCTTCTGGGTGGACGAATAGGCCTAAGTTGTTGACACTTAACATCAGAAAACCCTAGCTGTCGCTCTGGACTTTGACACTTTTTGAGTTCTACCACTGCCCTAAACATAGAAAAACTTCACTTCTGAAGTTGTTTGTCGTATGGGTACGAGTAGTCGAATCAATAATAAACAACTATAGTACTAGAAACATATTTGTTGTGAAAATTACCACGTCCACTCTTACGTCTAAATGCTTGTAACGAGCATTCCAATTATTCAGACAAGTATATCGATAGATCTATACAATAAAAGACCAACGGTTTCACAAACTTGATGATACATCAACTAAATGCAAATTAGCTACAGTCACATGGGTAGTCACGAGATCCGTAGCAGACCAAAATTTATTACAAACATATATAGTAACTGGTCAACGTCTGTTATAAATTTAGATGCTATTGAGGAATAGTTGTAACATAAAAATAAATAAAAATTATATAAATCCTTTTTTATAAGGATATTTTACCGTTGCAAGCAAAACTGGACATTTTATGAAAAACAATATAATTAACTGCTCCTGTGTTGTGCACATTTACTTAATGCCAACCAACAGATCCCCGGCTAGGCACGGAACTATACAAACATTTTATCAGAACTCAAAATGGAATGCCGCATAATGGCGGCTTTAAAAATACTCTATTGTCATGGCTGTTTTAAACATTATTGCTCTAAGATTTCTTGTTTCTTTGAATCACTTAAAATTACTCTTGCTAATAATGATAAAATTACCTCATCCAGTTTTCGTATTTTGTTCAGGGTAAATAAAATGGTAAAAATAAAATGTAAAAAAACCCCGTCTTTTTTCAAAATGGACGATGTGGACAGTCTGGTCTATGCATACAGTGTGATGCGTAACTGCTGAGTTGTTTTTTCATCATTTTGGAATGATATTTTCAAACAAACAATGTATTGCACACCTTTACTTCTGCATACGATTTTCAAAATATTTGAAGATATTCCCGTTAAAGGAACCTGAAGCACACACTAAGTTTCTTTTATGGTTTTATTCAGTCTAGTACCGATGTATCAACAGACAGAATTAGTCTATCTGTCCGACCGTCGGAAAATCTGAATCCTACTATTATGGTGACTAGGCCCATAAAACAAATGAAATAGGGATATTAGTCCGTCTATCTATCTTCACGTCCGTATGACGGAAAATCTGGGTTCTGCATTAATTAATAAGCTCTCAAACTAGTGTTGACATGTATTCTTACTAGCATTAATTAATGTCTGTGCACTAAAATGATACAAAATGACAAATATTGGATGTGATTAAACATATGATGGCACTGTCAACCGCTGAATGTTCACTGTCATATACCAACGTTTAGTGACCTTTAGTTCGCCAAACTCATCGGCGTAGGTCGTATCAGGCAGGGTAGGTATAAGAAGCCTGTACTTTATTGCCAATGACGTGTCACCAAAACCTGCACAATAAGGATTAGGTTGGGGGTGGGTGAAGGATATCTTAATATTGCTGAAGTTTTAACCTCTAGTTAAATGCCAAACAATCTAGCACATAACATTTAGAAATATAAACATCTCTTGGACAATATGTCCTGTACCCCTTAAGAGCGATAACTTTTCTATATGTCTAGCTACGCCCCTGAAAAGATATATATTAACTTACATGTTGAATACACAATTTGTGATATGGTATCTTCAAAACTCAAAGGACTCTCACCAATCATGACAGAAGGCATTGTCACGGAAGTTTTACCATATATGAACTATAATATATGTTGCTTTCAGTGAAGGCAATATATTTATTGGCTTAGTTGTAAGGCCGCTTTGAAATATGACTTGAAAACGGAGGCACGTGTGAGGGAGCGGATAAGTGGTCCAGTGGCACTAAACTGTTAACCCAGGGGTCGCGAAGGTCGATCCCCCTTCCCTCCACTAACATTACTAATAGTCTTTCGGATGAGACGTTAAACCGAGATCCCATGTATCAGTGCTGTACATTGAGCATGGAAAAGAACCAGGGGTGTCTCTGAAATGGGATGCTTTCCGTATCTTGCACTATCCGCCGGAACCTAACATAACTAATCTCTGCTGAGGGCATCGGTCATATAAACTCAAATATCTAGATAGATAGGCACGTGCGAGTTGGCCCCGATAGAAGGAGCAAGTTCATCTATTCGCCATTGATCATTAATAAAACGATTAGTGAATCTGGGACAGAAAGAAGAACAAACACAAAATAATATAGAAAGCAATATGAATTATCTCATAGCTATGAACTTTGATTCAATATTGTAAAAGAATAAAGCAATAATAACAGATAAATCAAGCACCATTACAAAATACGTGTGAATCACACCAACTTATTGATTTTACTTTAACACATATGAATGAAAGCGATATTAACCACAGTCACTTGAAGTTGGGACCTTGCCCCCGCCCCGCCCCCCACCCCCTCCCTTGCACCTTGCACAAGAGCTTTGTAAGATTAAAAAATCATAAATAGCAGCTACATACAACTATTCCTACTGTTATCTGTTACAAATGTGGCCTTTTCAAAAAAATTATAGTGTTGGAGAGTGGGTTTGGGCTTTTTTTGAAAAGGCCACATTTGTAACAGATAACAGTAGGAATAGTTGTATGTAGCTGCTATTGTTGATTTTTATGCTACAAAGCTCTTGTGCAAGGTGCAAGGGAGGGGGGAGGCGGGGCGGGGGCGAGGTCCCAACTTCAAGTGACTGTGATATTAACTGGTCACAATATTGGAAGGTTGACTGACTTATTGAAAAATGAACTTTGACTATTTTCACAGGATTACAATACAATTTTTGAATATAGCATTTGACACACGAAACTTTAAAAAAGAATACATCGAAATATTACCCCCCTCCACTCCCCCCCACCCAAAAAAAAAAAAAAAAAAAAAAACAGCCTTATATAATTTGGTACAGAAATTTGTTATATGATGTTACAAATCACAATTAAAATTTGAAGCAATGCTATGGATTCAAGAAAAAAAGTCCAAAGTGGAAAGATTTACAAGATTTTCTTAGTATAAGATGTGTGACAGATAAATAAATCTCTTTATTACCCTTCCAGATTTTTTTCTCCTTTTTGATTGGCTATTGATCCGTCGAAAGAAATTGATATTACCGAGCCAGACAGGTAATATACACATTAAAATTCCCCCTTTGGGTACCCCACGTTGTAAACAACATGCGCTGTGACGATGCGCGTACGGTTCGATGTTGTAAAGTGTAAATTCCGATATAAAAACACTTTTTGATTGGCAAATAAAATATATTTACCAAAATAGAGTAATGATAAATATTCTCAGTAGTATTTGAAACAAATATGACCTCGCCAAGCCTTGATATTAATTCTTCAACAGACTACTCCTTTTCTCTTGTTTACATTCGTTAGGTACGAAAGCAAATACTTCATGTAGATCTTTATAGACGAACTATTGAAATAAAAATAAAAAAGTTTAAGAAAATTATCTTTACTGGATGCGCGGAAATATTAACCCAAATTTATGGCTTTCATTAAAAATATAAATTTAATATTCAAACAAACATATCACTTCTGGGAAAATACCGCTTTTCGCCAGCACAAATTATGTTGTGACGTCATTTTGAGGTGAAGGGGTACCCTAAAGGGAATCGCATTTCGACGTTTCATTTGAAACAGCAATGATTAATTTTTAAATCGTCTTACTCGGCAGGGGAAGGGTAATAAAATTATTATTTGGGTTTATGAGTGATATATGTGGATATATTACCTGCAAAGATAAAATATCACCCGAGCCTAACGGTTCGGGTGATATAAAATCTTGGCAGGTAATATATCCACATATATCACTAAAAAACCCAAATAACATATAATGTAAAATAGATTGTAAGAATTCTGCATGGATATGAGAATTTTTCATGTACATAGGGAGCACAATCATCTTATAAGAGAAAAATAAGTAACTGAACTTAGCATATGACCCGTCAAACATGTATATATTTTAAGTTAATATCTACAATGGCTAAAAAGATACTAAAGCGAAAAAAAGCATTTTTAACATTTCTGTGTTCGGTGGAGTACAAAAATACGATATAGTAGTCATTACTTCTAAGAAAATGTAAGCACATCGCTGTTAATGGTGATCGCGATTCATTTTATTTTGTCTTTCAGTACAATGCCCATTTTACAGTTTATTTTAAATGTGGATTTACTTTTTAGCTTTTTTGGTTTTGAAATAATCGTAAACGCTGTATCCAATAGCTCCGACGGCTGTTGAAAGAAAATGCGTGGCCTTTCCAGGACTGGCCCATATGGCGGCAGTTGTCGCTCCTGCCCCGATGGCCCATAGCCCCCATTTCAATTTGGCCGACGGCGTATTAAGTTCTGCCACACGCTTTACAAAAGCTTCTCTTTGTGCATTGAAATCTAACCTTGTAGACTTTTCAATTTCCTCCAAAACTCCAGTGTGAAGCTGAAATTGTTTATCCGGCAAAAATATCTTTCCCATTTCCGTTATATCATCAATCATGTTTAAAAGTTGTTTCAACTGTTGATTATCATTCCTTCTCTTATTATCAAACAAAACAGTCCGACTTTCAAAGGCTGGCATGATCTTTTTCAAGGGACTGTTTTCATCTAAGCTACTAAGGTAATTCCAGAAAGTTTCTCCCCTGGGCAATCTATCTCTATGCGTAAAAAGCAATATGCCATGTTTAAGGGCCTCTTCCCCAAGCAATGTTTTAAAATGTTCAAATGTCTGATAGTCCTCTTCAGTAAAAGCCCCAAACTTAACCACGAACACAAAAACATGAGGCCCTGGTTCAGCAATGGATATGGAAGAGAACAATTTTTTCCCAACCTCGACAAATGTCTTGTTTGTATCATATAATCCAGGCGTATCGACCACAAATAAGTCCCTACCAAATCTCCTTTGACTAGCACTTGCGCTCTTTTCTGTAACAGATCCTAAACTTATTTCTTCATGAAAGGCGTGGTCAATTCCAAGAATAGTGTTTCCGGTGGAACTTTTCCCTGCTCCAGTTTTCCCAAGAAGAACAATCCTTCTTGAGGTGGGATGACTGACTTCTGAAGGATAACCGTGAGAAATTAATATTTTTTTTCCCACAGACTATTTACAATTTTTCATGCCCCTTAGTTTTTTTCTAAAATTCCAGTATCTTGAACCTTTTTTTTAATCTAACAATATAGGTACGTTTTTAGATGGCACTACACATGCATTCTGTTTTTAATTGAATCACTGATAAAAAAGGTGTTCTTGCCTTTCATCATTCAAACTTAATAACACAAACGGAAGAAAAAAAACCTAGTTTATGATTTCAATACAGATCGAATTTACAGAATACAGATTGAATTGTTTTACTGTTTGGCAGATTTTTTTTACTATTCTGAAGAGTTAATTCCCTTTACGAAGCTACAGAAGATTACTTAGTAAGTTCTAGAGTTAGAGAAGTACCACAGACAGAAGTACCACAGACAGAAGTACCATAGACAGAAGTACCACAGACAGAAGAAGAAGAAGAATCAGAAGAAGAAGAAGAAGAAGAAAAAGTGAATATTGAGATATCACTGCTCTAAAGTAAGTGAATGTACAAAATACAGCAAGTTTATGTACCTGGAAACAATGCATCCAAAAGGGAGTGGGCTCTATCAACAACAAACGTCACAGGTGCTGATATCCAGTCAAACATGGTTTGAGGTATTGCAGTGAGAAGACGCTGAGCAGATATAAACAATCCCACGCAAAGGAACAAACAAACCAAGATAACTATCTCTTTTAGATACGACCATGATATAACTAACAGGAGGACCAGTAATGCTACGAAAAGAAAGTATCGTGCCTCCTCCATTGGTACCCTTAGCACAGTGTCTGTAATATACAAACAAATTACGGTTTGCTCAGTTCACCCTAGATCAAAAGAATTATTTAATGCATATCTTTTTAATTAGCGCATTCTCTATAAAATGAAAAAAAAAGATAATACTAAGGCATTTGGACACACTGAAAGTGTTCGTTTGGAATATATGGCTATCTACCAAAAATGGTACAACGGCAATCTAAACAAAGACTTATCATGATGTTTTCAGCTCCGCTTATAATTTTTAACTGACACCATGACATCGGTAATTATTCATTCAATTCCATTCGTATCTACATTATTTGAAGGAAATCGTGTTACTCCTATTTTTTGGAAATGCCGTTTTAAACTTATTACACTGTCATAGCCTCATCCTGACTTAAGTCTGGTTGTTATCGAACATTACACATTTGATCTTTCAATGTCCTGTTCTATTTTTTATAATATTGTACAACTGACCATGAGACAAAATGATTTAGAAGAAAGTTACTAATAATTCAGTTTATTTAGTGTAACTTTTTCAAATCTATCTAGGTCAAAGTCTAGTTGGCACTGTCGTTAACTGAAAAGGACTTATTTATGAATTAAGGATTAACCAGACATGAAGCAAAACTGGAATAGATTTTACGGACGGTCTTGCATTTTTTATAGTCCATAACATTTTAACGTTCACGTGCATTATGATAATACACTGGATCACAAACATGTGTATCTATTCACGGATTTACCTTTCAAACAGCACTTTTCATTCGGAAATCGCCACCTTTGTTGTTAATAAAATATCATGAATGAAAAATGCAATCCTATCTTACTTAAGTTGGTTTAATCAGAGACATAGATAACAGAGATAAGCAGCTCCCTATGTAACCTAATACATGTGTAATTTATCACACACGTCAGTAGAAAAGATGCAATGTGTCTATGATTGCAGGTACGTTAATATACGTATGGGTGTCAGTCTGTCCAATGTAATTGTTGTAAAGTTTAAACTGTTGACTCTGTTATTTATTTTCTTTAACAATGGCCACAATAAAAGTACTTGTTTAATCTTTCTCTAATCTAACGGTTTTCTATGATACACGGGCATGAGGGTGAGACTTGCTTAGGTACTGTTCAGGCGTGTGGTGAAATGAAAAGAGAGAGTTGTCTCCCATCGCGACCAATATTTTGTGGGGCGTACTGCAGCTGAAGTGTAATTGAAATTATAAATTTAGTATTTTTGGCACGGGTGAGTCAGTCTAAGCGTTTCATAGAAAGTATTTATTTCATATTTTAAATTTAAACCTGTATAAAATGTATGTATAAAATTGCAAAACTTACCTTCTTAAACCTTTAAAACAGAAAGTTGATTCGACGAAAATATCCCACTTTTTCGGATATCCTAAAACAGAAAACACAAAATGGAAGAGTATCTGAAACCATTAAACGTGATATCTTTGAGAGCATGTGTGAGTTTTTAATTTAGGGCAGGTTAGTTATTCTATCCGTATCTTTCAGATGTGAAACATCTAATACAGTAGCCTGCACTTTTCATGTCAAACGCAAAACGAAAGTTGATATGGACAATTTGGTGAAAGTCTACCGACTTCTCATGAGATCTATTCTACTTTTTTTCTCATCATATTATTATTTTGAACACAGTGTAAATTAAATTCTAAAAAATGATATCCTTTAATCAAAGCAACATTTTAAAGTAGATATTATATTTATAGCGCTACCTGTTAAAAAGAGAACTTTTATACACCACCAACGGTGACCAACGGTTGATTGGCGGAAGTGACGTAGGTGCTTGGTTGACTGCTTTATGCCGAAACTCGTCGTCGGAAACCCACGTTCGATCCATTCCGTTTCACTCTATTTATCTACGGTACATAATGTAGTTGTACGGAATATGTACCGGGGGTCACCGACGATGGCCAAAACTATACTATACTGAAACAGATATTTACCTACGTGAATTACTGAACCATTAAACTAAACTCGAAATCTCTAACTTGGTTTTATTTGATTTAATTCTTATAAGATTTTCAGTCGCTGGATTGATATTTTACTTATAAACTCGGATAGTTGATTTTACGTTTTAGAATTTACAGGTCAGCTTACACTTACTGTTTTTCGCCAAACGGTCAAAACCACTGCTGGTAACTTTCAATAGTGTTACTTTGATTAAACCATCTTGATAAGATTAATTTCATTATTTTAATTAAAAGTGCTGAAATATTGATTTGAAAGAAATTACAGGATTTTAAATTGCTAAATCAGTAAAGGGTAATGATAATTTAGCTTAATACGAATAATATACTGTAGTTGAGGTATGATACGGCACTGCCATTCCGTTGTCTACCGCTGGTGTTTTGGAAGAGTGTCCGCTTTTTGATCGAGGGTGCCTGAGTTTAAATGTCAACAGGTCAGGGTAACTTTGCACCCTATTTGTAGTATGGAATGTGAAGTGTATACGTCTCGATTTATACTGCTTCACGAGAGCAGTTAGTCCGGATGTGCAGTATAGATTGTACACACGAGATAAAGTTGCTATTTATGTTTTGAACCGTGGCTGTGTCCTTGTAATGCCCATGCGCGAATTTCACCTTTAAGTTATCGAACCTTATGAGAAACTTTATTAAAAAAACTTTATTGATTAATTATTTTCAGCGACACGTCAAACAATAAAGGAGAATACCAGTGATGTGTTTTGATTGTTTTGGCTGGTTTCGAAAGGGTAAGTAAGTATACATGTATGAGGACAGTGATGTGTTTTGATTGTTTTGGCTGGTTTCGAAAGGGTAAGTAAGTATACATGTAGGAGGACAGTGGTGTGTTTTGATTGTTTTAGATGGTTTCGAAAGAGTATTTATGTATACATGTATGAGGACAGTGATGTGTTTTGATTGTTTTGACTGGTTTCGAAAGGGTAAGTAAGTATACATGTATGAGGACAGTGATGTGTTTTGATTGTTTTGGTTGGTTTCGAAAGGGTATTTAAGTATACATATATGAGGACAGTGATGTGTTTTGATTGTTTTGGCTGGTTTCGAAAGGGTAATTAAGTATACATGATGTGTTTTGATTGTTTTGGTTGGTTTCGAAAGGATAATTAAGTATACATGTATGAGGACAGTGATGTGTTTTGATTGGTTTCGAAAGGGTAAGTAAGTATACATGTATGAGGACAGTGATGTGTTTTGATTAGTTTCGAAAGGGTAAGTAAGTATACATGTATGAGGACAGTGATGTGTTTTGATTGTTTTTGCTGGTTTTGAAAAGGTAAGTAAGTATACATGTATGAGGACAGTGATGTATTTTGATTGTTTTTGCTGGTTTTGAAAGGGTAAGTAAGTATACATGTATGAGGACAGTGATGTGTTTTGATTGGTTTTGTTGGTTTCGAAAGGGTAATTTAGTATACATGTATGAGGACAGTGATGTATTTTGATTGTTTTTGCTGGTTTTGAAAGGGTAAGTAAGTATACATGTATGAGGACAGAAATGTGTTTTGATTGTTTTGGTTGGTTTCGAAAGGATAATTAAGTATACATGTATGAGAGCAGTGATGTGGTTTGATTGTTTTGGTTGTTTTTGCTAGTTTCGAAAGGGTAAGTAAGTATACATGTATGAGGACAGTGATGTGTTTTGATTGTTTTTGCTGGTTTTGAAAGGGTAAGTAAGTATACATGTATGGGGACAGTGATGTGTTTTGATGGTTTTGGTTGGTTTCGAAAGGGTAAGTAAGTATACATGTATGAGGACAGAAATGTGTTTTGATTGTTTTGGTTGGTTTCGAAAGGATAATTAAGTATACATGTATGAGGACAGTGATGTGGTTTGATTGTTTTGGTTGTTTTGGCTGGTTTCGAAAGGTAAGTAATTATACATGAGGACAGCATTTTTTCTTTCATCACACTAAGAAATCATATTAATGGTAACGTTGTGCGAAACCGTAAAATAGATCGCAAATTGGAAGGTTTTTCATGAGGTAATGATAACAAACAACAACAGCTGTTTACTAGAATGCAGTGAGCGCAAAGGTACGTAAATTAAGAACCACAATGTTGACTTTTTGTTTTTTTGGGAGGAATGCAAACTGTATCTTTCTTATCTTTTAGAATCCAAGAGGACGTTAGACGTCCCAGAGAGGTGGATAGTCATTATTGGAAATCAAGGAAGCGGAAAGAGTTACACCGGAAATGCCATTCTTGGTAAACATAAAGCATTCTTGATCGGAAGCAACCATCCTGTTACAAAGAAATGCCAGAAAGTAGCAAATGTTAGGCAAGGAAAAAGCTTAATCGTTATTGACACCCCTGCCTTAAACTATCCAGATAAGAATTTCTTTGGTGTGGGTTTGGATTTGCTTCAGTTTGTAGACATGGTTCCAGCTAACGGTCCTCACGTGTTTGTTTTTACCATAGAACTTGATCGCCTAACGAAACAGACTTACGAAAGTATTACGTGTGCTGATCTGTATCTATGCAATAAGTTAGGAGAGCATGGAATCATATGCTTTACAAAGGTTAGCGTTACAAATGAAAAGTTGGCACAGATGGTTGAGAAACACAAGAAAGAAAATAAGAATTTCGCCAGTGTTCTAGAGCAGTTCCATAACCGGTATTTTGCCATAGATAAAAGCCTTGAAGGGAAGTGCCTGTCACAGTTTCTTAGCGCGGTGGAGGCTATTTCCAGAAAAGGAAGACGTACAGTGTCGAGAAGTACCTTTAGTAATGTAAGAAAAGTGTTAAAAGAGCTGAAAGAAAAGAATGAGAGAGACAGCTCTTGGGAAACTCAGCAGGGAGAATTTGTGGCTCGGGTTGGAAAAAAGGAGAACTGATGATAGAGCTATTATAGATGAAAAACAATGTGACAACAAGAGCATATTTTATTCATAAGAAATAGTTTACTTTGTCTGATAAGGTAACGTTTTACGAAAGATGTTTACAGATTAATAAAAAAAGAATTATTTTTTATGAATAAATCATCAGCCCAGTGTAAGTGGAACTGGGATATTAAATAAGCCATGTGCTAGTGAAAGAGATCAGTTTGTTCAGGCATTGCGTTATCCTTGATACTCAAAATTTTAATTATGTCGATGCAATAAATTCAGGTCGTAATCGGATTTAAGGTATTACTATGATATTCTTATTACCCTACCTCCACTCTGAAGAGTATTCACTTTAATTTGTGTAGGATTGAGACATTTTGACTGAAGGACATTGGTTCAAACCCCACTCAAGCCATTTTTATGCCCACCTTTGTCGGTCGGTCTGTATGTCCACCAACAGTTTTCGTTCATTTTATTCGCAGAGGTTGCACATACTGAAATAAAATTGGGTATACAGATTTATCAGAAGAATATCTAGGTCAAGTTCTGTTTGGGTTGGATCGAGCAATTTTTGACAGAGTTATGCCCCTTGGACTTAGAAAAATTCCAATTATTTGCAGTTTCCCTTCATTTTCTTTGCAGAGGTTGCACAAACCGAAATGAAATGTAGTGTACAGATTAATCATAAGAGTATCTAGGTCAAGTTCTGTTTTGGGTACGATCGAGCAATTTTTGACAGAGTTATGTCCCTTGGACTTAGAAAAATTCAAATTATTTGCAGTTTCCGTTCATTTTCTTTGCAGAGGTATAGTTTGGTCCCAGGTTGTTCAGTCTTAGTTTATAGGTTGGTCATGACCAGTAAATAACTATTAGAGTTTTACAGATCACCAGGTCAAGGTCAGAGTGACCTTGAACAGCAAAACGGTTTCCAATCAATAACTGTGGAACTCTTGGTCCCAGGTTCTTCAAACGAAGTGTATTGGTTGATCATGACTAGTAGATAGTAGACGCCTATAGTTTTTCAGGACAACAGATCAAAGGTCAACGTCACAGTGAGCTTGAAAAGCAAAACAGTTTCTGATCAATAACTATAGAAGGCTTGGTCCCAGTTTCTTCATACTTAGTGTGTAGGCTGATCATGACCATTAGATGACTCCTTTAGTTTTTCACATCACCAGGTCAAAATCAAGGTCAGAGTGTCCGTGAAAAGCAAAACAGTTTCCAAATAATAACTATAATACCCCTGGTCCAAGGTTGTTCAAACTTAGTATGTAGGCTGTTAATGACTAGAAAATGACCCCAATAGTTTTTTTCTTCACCAGGTCAAAGGTCAAGGTCAGAGTGACCTTGAACAGCAAAACGGTTTCCAATCAATAACTGTGGAACTCTTGGTCCCAGGTTCTTCAAACGAAGTGTGTAGGTTGGTCATGACTAGTAGATGACCCTTTTAGTTTTTCAGGTTACTAGGTCAAAGGCCAAGGTCACAGTGACCTTGTAAAGCAAAATGATTTCCAATTAATTACAATAGAATGCTTTGACCCAGATTCCCCCATCTTTGTACATAGGTCGGCCATGACCATTAGATGGACCCTATAGCTTTTCAGGACAAAAGTCAATGTCACAGTGACCTTGTGTTGCAAAATAGTGTCTGATCAATAAGTATAGAAGGCTTGGGCCAAGCTCCTAAAAACTTCATAGGTAGGTTGGTCATGGCAATTAGATGACCCCTGTAGTTTTTAGTGTTATTAGGTCAAAGGTCAAGGTCACAGTAATCTTGGAAAGCAAAACAGTTTCTGCTAAATAAGTTTAGGATGCTTGGGCCCGTGTTCCTCAAACTTTGTATATAAGTTGTTCATGACTTGTAGATGAGCCCTTGAGTTTTTCAGGTCACCATGTCAAAGGCCGTGGTCACAGTGTCCTTGAATAGCAAAATGGTTTCCAATCAATAACTATAGAACGCTTGGTCCCAGCTCCTCAAAACTTCATGGTTGCCTCTAGGGATAAGGCGCTAGGGGGGCATAAATGTTTTACGAACATCTCTTGTTTTTCTCTAGTTGTTGGCAGTTTTACATTGTTTTAGTTTTACAAAAGTAACTTTTACAGAATTTAAATTCAATTTCTTTCTTTTTGAACATATTTCAAGCATTACAAAGCTTTTCCGCATGGTAAATTAATGAAAATTGGGCATCTGGGGCTTCAGCGATTAATTTCTCCAAAACAAGACGGTAAAGATATTTGATATTTCGCCTGTTTGTTCAGAATAGTACCTGAATAAAAATGATTGTAGTTAATTTGAAGCGCCGAACATATATATGTTGAAGTTTACGTTGATAACATCCCCTCATAATGAAGAGTGTCTTATATGGTCTATATTTGCCCTAGAATAGTATATTTCTTACAAATGCTCAATTCAATGAGGGCTGACAAAATGTTTATTAGTATTCTAATACCAGAACTATTTTACATTAAATGTAAAATGAAACTTTTTCTATTTGCTTAAATTTTTCATCTCTATGGGTTTTTACCATACGTAAGTCCCATTTGATAGTAGTCAAGTTTAAGTTAAACGCCCTCTTAAATAGTCAGAGTTATACCTGGGGAAGGGAAGGAAAGGGGAGGTGGGGGGAGGGGAGGGAATGGAAGGGAAGGAATGGGACGGACATTTTACCTTATTATCGTCCTTATTAACCAGGACTACATTTCCGTCCTTGTTTAGACACACCAAACTTACTCAAGCACAAAATGAATAAATGGTCAGTTATGTTAGCAGATTCGAACTCCTGGTCTCATCAGTTAGGTCTAGTGATTACAAGTCGGCGATCTTAACCACATACCACGAAGGTGGTCCAATAGAAAATAATTCTGCCATATTTTTCATACAAGATTCTATGTCCACTGACTTTCGTTCAGTTCCTCAACAAATATAGGTTATCTTCATAACTGAATCAGTAATAGCTATTGTCATGAACAGGTAGAACTGTTGTCAAGCTAAGTGCTGTAATATAACTCCTGTTTAGAGTCTTACGTCTATGTAAATGTATTGCTTTGCATTGACTAGGATACGATCCATGTTTTGATTGGGTCAGTGTTTGATCCTTGGTTTTGATTGGTTCAGTGTTTGATCCTTGGTTTTGATTGGTTCAGTGTTTGATCCTTGGTTTTGATTGGTTCAGTGTTTGATCCTTGGTTTTAATTGTACAGGGTACTTCATTCGGATTTATGTAAAAAACTGTCGTTATTAAAGACACATTTATAATTAACCGGCAAATGATAAAATGGTAGCTCTCGTTTTGTTTATGTTTGCTGTAGACTCAAAGTAAATCGAGAACCTGTAAACCGAAACGGCTATCGGAAAAAAATATTTACTGCTGTGAGAACAAGGTCAAATTTAGAAAATTAAGGAAACTTCATAAACTGTGCCAGTTAGAAGCGATCAAGACGGAAGTGGTTAGCAGTAGTAGTTTATATTATATTTATTCTTTATTTGAGTCTCATTCTTGCATTTACAAATACTAAATATCACAATTTAATACAGTAAATAAATAACATGCAACACCATTCTATACAGAATGGTAGGAAGCAGTTAACTCTTACATGTGGGTACTTCAAATCCAGACACTGGAAATGGCTGCTACTCCCTTGATCTCCTGTGGTCTGGGCAAGCACCGGTTATGTCTGCTATAGTCTGGGCGAGCACTGGTTATGTCTCCTATGGTCTGGGCAAGTACTGGTTATGTCTCCTATGGTTTGGGCAAGTACCGGTTATGTCTCCTATGGTCTGGGCGAGCACTGGTTATGTCTCCTATGGTCTGGGCAAGTACCGGTTATGTCTCCTATGGTCTGGGCGAGCACTGGTTATGTCTCCTATGGTCTGGGCGAGCACTGGTTATGTCTCCTATGGTCTGGGCCAGCACTGGTTATGTCTCCTATGGTCTGGGCCAGCACTGGTTATGTCTCCTATGGTCTGGGCCAGCACTGGTTATGTCTCCTATGGTCTGGGCCAGCACTGGTTATGTCTCCTATTGTCTGGGCCAGCACTGGTTATGTCTCCTATGGTCTGTGCCAGCACTGGGTATGTCTCCTTTGGTCAGGGCCAGCACTGGTTATGTCTCCTATGGTCTGGGCCAGCACTGGTTATGTCTCCTATGGTCTGGGCGAGCACTGGTTATGTCTCCTATGGTCTGGGCAAGCACTGGTTATGTCTCCTATGGTCTGGGCGAGCACTGGTTATGTCTCCTATGGTCTGGGCAAGCACTGGTTATGTCTCCTATGGTCTGGGCAAGCACTTGTTATGTCTCCTATGGTATGTGCAAGCACTGGTTATGTCTCCTATGGTCTGGGCAAGCACTGGTTATGTCTCCTATGGTCTGGGCGAGCACTGGTTATGTCTCCTATGGTCTGGGCAAGCACTGGTTATGTCTCCTAAGGTCTGGACAGGCACTGGTTATGTCTCCCATGGTCTGGGCGAGCACTGGTTTTGTCTCCTAAGGTCTGGGCGAGCACTGGTTATGTCTCCTAAGGTCTGGGCAGGCACTGGTTATGTCTCCTTTGGTCTGGGCAAGCACTGGTTATGTCTCTTATGGTCTGGGCGAGAACTGGATATGTTTTTTCCTTTTTTCCCTTACATTATTCATCGACATTATTTTGAATAAGAGATACATGGTTGATGGACTTGAGCTGAAGGTCATAATCAAAAGAGCTTAAACTCAAACATTTTTAAGCAAAACTCGAAGCAGATGCACAACTTTTTTTATTTTTTATATCGTAAGAACTTTCATTTGCATGCCTACATAGAAATTCAGGATTTCATTCCAGCGATAAGCATACTTGTATATACTCTTTCAATTAACCATCACGTGATTTCTCATATACATCATAGTGCAAATTGGTGAAAGTGAAATTGAAGTTTGGGCGTCGCTGAAAGAAAATCTAACAGCATAATTCTTTTAACTGTTTTGAATTTGTTTTGATAACTAGAATTGATTCATATCATTTACTCAGCCTTTATCATTACAACACAAAAATCTAAAATTAAAGTTTTTCATAGTTTCATTTTATCATCTTTTGACATTAAGTCTATCGATACGTTAGCAAATTTTCCACTTTTGTTTGAGAAAGATAAACACGATTATTAAATTGTACTTAAGACACACTTTCATTTCTTAAGTTTTACATACGCTGATGACAGAAGTTTTTCAACGTTATCAGCACATGCGAAAACTATTTTGTCGAGAAGACATGATGTTGAGCATTACACTCGCACTGATGTGGGCTCTCGGGCTTAACTTGATCGCATGATCAGTTTTACATTAATAAAAACTTAATCACAGGGGTTCAATTTACAACTAAGGGAGGTAAATAGAAATAAAGTATGATTGTTCTCAAGGCACACCTGAGGTATCGAGTTCTCAACGTTTATCAGTTCAGAATTAGATAGTTATTCTTTAAAAGAAATCGTTAGATTTTCTTGAATGGATTTTCTTTTCAAGGAAAACAGACAAGTGACAATTAGACAACGATATTGTTTGCTTTTAGCATAAACGTTAAAGATCAGTTCTTTTTTCTGAGTGTAGGTACACATAGTCAGAAACCAAAGTTCGATCCATTCCGTTTTACTAGATATATATCAACATAATGCGGTTGTACAGAATACAGGGGAGGGGGGGGGGGTAACCCACGATACTAGGTACGTAGTTACTGACGAATGGAGCCATTTTCTCCAGGTTCCTTCGCTATCTGTGAGACTTAAATGACAACGTTTTGGAGAAACGTGATAGTGCTATGTACAGACTTTCAGAATGTGGTCATGGATATGATCAATACAAAATACAACGCTCCTGTCTTTATCAGATTTAAAAGACTAAATGTTCCACACTAGGACATAGACGGTAAAAGACATGCCCGTCGGGTTATAAATACACCGGTTTATCCTGGTTTGGGTTCTTTAACTGTACTTGCAACCATGGGTTTCCGTGACGAAATGTCTGTTATAAACTCTTTTTGTTCCAAATCATCCGGGGACTCTTCTAATATAGTTACGGTGGACATATTCATGGGCAGTCTCTGATGAGCACGACGGTGGCTAAGGGTGGAATTAAAAAAGTGAGTCAAGTTTAATTTATTCCGCTTGGCTATTGATTCGAAAGTTTCGTATTCAGTTTTCATCGTGGCCATTTCTGGTCGTGGAGTTAAATGGTGAACTGCATCAGATTCACCAGACGTTTTGTTGTATTTGTCTGTTACTACCCGTGAGACAATAGGCGCCAGTTTCCTTGGTGTCGCGTGAGGTGCTATTTTTAGTTTTGGAACTCCATGCTTGTCATCATGAAAAAGGCTTGGTCTGTTAGGAAATGGGGATGGGCCGTGATTTACTGGTGCCTCCTCCATGCGTGATAGCGCGTATAACGGATATTTTCTTCGATATTTCGTTTTATGCTCGCCACGCATCTTATCAATGGTGGATATCAGCCGTTTGTCTTTATGTTCGAGTCCCCGCCTCAATTCCTGGATACGCTGCAAGTAATCTTGTTGTTTCTGGCTGACCTCTGTGTACTGGTCGAGCCATTCGGATAACTTCTCCGACATCCTCCTTTGTCTGAAAAGAGAAAAAGAATCGAGTTATCTTGAAATCACGTGATTGATAAAGAAATGTGTTCAGTCATCCCTTAAAACGTTGCATGAAAATATAGAACAAATACTTTACATTCGGAAAATGAGTATCAAAAAGAAACGACGTTAAATTTAGACAGTAAAAAATTATAAATAGTTTGTACACTCTCTAGAATACATTGTCATCAAAACTCGTTTCAAACAGAGTCTGTACCAATTCATTGTACAATGAGTAGATCTATATTAATTAGATATGGATTTTAAAACACCCCAGTTAGCACTTTCTCGATCAAAATCTAATTTTTTTTCAATTTCATATTAAAAGACTACATGTATAAAAATACCAGGACTTTACATTTACAAATCCGTACAAAAATGAAGCTTTCAGAAATGAAGATTTTAAATTAAGATTTTACACTTTTAACACTTTTTGCTCTTTGAAACTACAATATAAACTAAAAGCACAATACCAAGTTAGACTTTTGTATTCTTAAGTATACATAGAAGGTCGGAAAGTTACAACAAACCTCGCTTAAGGTAGCGCACCTGTAATGAGCACCTTTCCAGATGTTACCTAACATTTTATTTTCATAATCTGCATCATTTCACTGATCTACCTGCAAAATTTTAGGTTGGCTTTCCATACTTTTTAGAGAAATAAACGACTTTTTTCGAAACAACCCCACAGCTCGTCTTTTGTTCAGTTTATTTGACACCCTTGGGTATAACAAAGTCCCACATTTCACCCAAATTTCCAAATACCAATACAATACTAGTTTCTACAGATGCAGTAAAGGTGTCAAAACTTGAAAACAGAGAAAGTAAATCTTTCTTTGTTGACAACAACCTTCCATAACCTGTTAATCTGTGGAAGAGTGCAAAAAATCCAAATGATCTGAGCAGTGTAAAAATTGGTTTGAGAGAAAACAAAGAGTCAGAAAATTAAAAATATGATTATTACCTTAATATTTAGGACATATTTTTAACAGATAAACTATATCCAGCTTAAATACAGAAGATAAAAATATTTTACCATGTAGTTTTTGGAAAATTTACATAAATATAACATGTATGACTCATATTTTCAACAGTTTTTTCTCCTTAGTTTAGCCATTATTTTGTTACAAATTTAAAACTGAAGGATTCACTTACCAATTTTAAAATATTTAATGTTTAAATGACTGGTATGAATGTAAGAAGTATTATTTAGCTATAAAGAGTAATACAGTTTGAAACTACTATTAACTAATATTACTGAATGCAACTAGAGGCTAAAATTGACAGATGTTGTGTTGAAATTTAGTGCACACTTTCATTTTCAAAGTTCCAAGTCAAAGAAAAATCTATGATAAACATTGCAATAGGTTACAGACAGTATTGAGAGGTCTCCTTACATAATAAAGAAACAATATTATGGGGTTATTATACATTGTTGAGTACAATACAGAATTCTATTGGACGAAGCACAGCTGTAAAACCTATATTGGACGAGATGCTAGCCGAGTCCAATAGGTTTTGTAGCCATGTATGAGTCCAAGTGAATCAGTATTATGCTCAACAATGTATCATGAACTCTTTCACACCAGCATTTTTCAAGCAGAAAACACATTAAAGAAAACACTCTCACAGTCAAGATAATAAGGCAACTTGGGGATACAGAACTTTAAAAAGCGTCTCGAATTTGCAAGAGAGGTAACTGATACAATAGCAACAGGCAGAGTTTCTTTGAGTACAATATGGATTTGATATGGATATTTTGGATTCGGAAAATGAAAAAGAGGCTTGAATTAGTACAATTCAGATTGATATGGATTTTTTGGACTCGGAAAATGAAAACGAGACTAACTGATAAGATAAGATCCAATAATGATTACAATAGATGATCACATGGTACAAGCTGGAAGACCATTTCATTTGTTACATTTTATAAGGTGTGAAATAATACTATTTATTATCAATAACTTTCTTTCTGTAAATTTGGAAATGGGTAAAGGACTCGTACTTATAAATATCAAGGTTAATCAAGTATCTAAAAAATCAATGACTGTCTTTCATTTTCTATGTTCCTTGTCACTTTTAGCAATCTCAGTATAATTATGATCATGAGAAATGTGTTTCCTCTTACGGTCATTCCGTATCCGTCTGGAAAAACGACCTTTTTTGTCGCGATTCATTTTCCTGTTTAGTCGCGAAAACCAGTAATTCGTGCCTACTTTCGATTTTGAAGGCAAGACACCTTTACATCCGGTTGCATTTATTTTCATATTTTATTGATATTTTATGATAAAACTAAGAATTTACCGTGGAAATGTTATGATATGAAGGAATTTGGTAAGATATATAAAAAATATTTTCAGAGTTAAAAACTGAAATTATCTAAAACATTCTTCCGAACACAGCCGACATTTATCGATCTTTACTGATCTTCGAAGAAATGGCGGGAGTTTTTTACAGTCGCTCTACCTTAACATTCAGTTAGTCTAAAAATATACGTTGTAAAATATACATGCGCAAACTTATACATGTATTTATGTCACCAAATAGAAACAATTCCGGTATGTATAAAAACATCGCATGTCAGTTTGTTCACCTAGTGTGTATCACTAAACAAAATGAAGTTTACAACACTACCTCTTGGCAAGTAAACGTTTCACGTGTAATTACGCTGACCACTTTTGTAGAAAATCTCTTGAGCAAAGAAAAAATGTATCATGTAAAAACGTCCAACTCCAAAAATAACATTGCAAATTGTACTTTGCAAAGCAATTATGTGTTGTCAGTTGTCGGGAATTTGTGACCTTGTCACAATCGCTAATTATCCTTTCATTACACATTTACTTAATAACAATGAAATATTGACTTCTGTAATACGAGTTACACTATTACACTATTTTCTTGGTTACATGCTACTTATTGAGTGATACTTGATCTTATAATGATGTTGTCAATAATACGGAACAATGCCCGGTTTAAACAAAATGAAATGTATAAACTGCGAAAGGACAGCCTCAGTTCAAAATGGAATAGAATAATAGAATATCATTCAGAAACCAGACTAGTGGTCAACACAATGTCTGAATGAAACGGAATAGAACATCCGGCGATATGATTGAAACGGAATGAAACATCCAGCAGTAAGCAGACAGTCTGATTGAAACGGAATAGCACATCAAGCGGTAAACAGACAGTCTGATTGAAACGGAATAGAACATCCAGCAGTAAGCAGACAGTCTGATTGAAACGGAATAGAACATCAAGCGGTAAACAGACAGACTGAAAGAAAGGAATGGAACACTCAGAGGTTAACAAACTGTCTGAATGAAAAAAAGCACTAAGCGCCCAGAGTTTGTTCTTTTCGAGTTCAGTATCGCTTTCTGATTTAACTTCCTTCTTTTCGAATCTTTGCGATTAATTTTCCCTCAGGTTTGCTCTGTGCCCATTTCGTAAAGTGCCTAAGTCCGTTTTGATCACTTATATCCTTATCGCTTTTTTCATTTCCGTTCCGCTTTTTTTTTCATTTTTAAAAGTCATTACATTTCGTTACGGAATGGAGTTCATAGAACGGCGATTTAAGACTGATCGAGAATGATCTTTACTAATCTAGATCTATCCAAGGTAATTCACGCCATATGCATATTTTCTTCTTATTTTTTTTATCTCCTGTTTAAGGAAAACTGTCACTGTTTGACCGGAATTTCAAGTTAATCTAGAAATTTCTTGAGACAACTTACTTTGCCGATCTGAATATCCTAGCTGAATTATTCCTGGAATGAGCGAAAGCCATATTTAAAGTACGTCAGTTATATGCACAAATATATGTCTTTTGTAAATACTATCCGGCGGTCTTTAAAACACGAAATTAAAATCTCACGCGCTGCATTTATACATACATAGAGGACGTTTAGAAGACTGACTACCGTACACCTTCTACTGGCAACGCTGTTTTCGTAAACACCAGTTAAAGTACCGATACTTTATTGAAAATGTCGAAAAAACGTTATATTATTATTCTTTGCTTCTTATTTCTGGCTTTGTAGTAAATAAGATTGAAAATTGTTTCTTTTTGTCAACGGAAATGTTTTCGGAAAGTACAGTACTAGAAGGTTAACTATGCTACTCTGTAAAAGTTATTTATAAATTAAATGAACTTACATACACGCGTGTCCAGGGTGTATATATTATCTATGTCAGAAGACAGGTGAGAAAAGGACAGGGGTGAACATCACTTTACAAAATACATGACAAGACATGATAAATTATACGACACAATCGAACAGGACATGGCAGTGAAAAGACTAAATATTATTAAACAGGCGAGGACAGAAACATACTAAGACAGAACATGAGTTGGCTAAAGGTACAAGAAAGGCTAGAAAAAAAATTAACATGATGTAGGAGGAAAAGAAAGAACATAATGTTACACGACATGACAGAAAAATATAAAATAGGATAGGACAAGGCAAAAACATAACATGGTGTAACAGGGCAAGGGAGAAAAATATAACATAGGCAGTTTGACATGGAATAAACGTAAACATAACATGATGCAACAAGCAAAGGAATAAAATATAACACATGATAGTAGGACATGGCTAAAAATGGAACATGATGTAACAGAACCGGAAAGAAAACACATAAAATACAACAGGGAAGGAGGTAAGGAAAGGAAATTTACATACAGTTTTTTAAATATAGATATATTTATTATTATTTTTATTAATTTATTTCATATTATAATTTTTATTTTTTTCATATCAACGACGTCTAGTTTTACCTAACCCCCATCTTGTAGTGACAATCTTAGAAAACTGATATAAACTTCTATGGAACATGTTTTTTGCTTTCCTTTTTTCTATATACAAGTTTCTATCTGGAACAAATATTGTTTAAAATAAAAATAACATATTGGTAAACATTTAGGGCAAAACAAAAGTTCAAAGAACGAAACATTTCAGGACACAGTTCAATGAAACTAACAGGAGTTTTAACTGAAATTTGATGTAGCATAATTTCATTCATGAATATTCTGAAAATCTAAATGATTTTGCTATTGATTTAACCACTGAGTATGAAATCGTAATTAACAAATTACTGAACTCCAAGTTCTACAAAATTCAAAAAGAAAAAATCAATTTCTTAATCATTATTGACGAATATCATGAACCCTGTTGAGCACATTTTGTAAGGTTATTTATCCGTTCAGTCAACATTCTTACCACACTCAGATATCTTACATATCATAAATGATTGCAGTTTAGTGGTAAAAAAACTTGATTGAATAAAAGTAAATGATTTAAGGTCACTGTTTACTATAGAGATGAAACATTTGATTGAAACGTAACCACTTCAATAAATCCCCCTTTAGCGTTCGAGCTGTCAATATTTTCATATTATATTTGAGCAGGTTGGTGTCGTATTTTCCCAAAATAACACTATTTTATAAATTCAAACTTTACTTATTAACCAAGTTCCTGTTTCACTAGAGGTTTAAAATTTCATATTTCAAGTTATCAATATATTAACAAATTGAAAAAACTGTTTAAATATATGTAACAGGTTATTTTTTTCTAAGAGCATGGACAGTTAGACCTGTGTTGCCTTAATAGTTTTGCTAATGTACTGGCAACAAATAATGGCGAAGGAGACACACTATTTCTTTAATATTCAAAAGCTTACTTGTGCAACCCCATCCCCTCGCCCGCAATATCTATATTAAAAAAAACAACAAGTGACCGGTTTTGTTAAACAAATTTCGCAAGTTTCAGCTAATTTCTTCTATGACGCTGATGTAATCGTGTATCTCAAGTTTACAGCTCTTTTAAGGTAATGTGGGGTACGTATGAAATATAGAATAAATAGTCGAAAACAACATAAGAAAATACCTGGGTTTCTGAAATGATCTAATGAAGTTAACTTTATACGTTTGATTTGTAAAAGAGATGAATACTGACATGAAGCCTCATAAATATCGTGGGAAGCCTTTAAAAGCGCTGTACAAAGCTTCCTGTGAAATTAAGTAGACGCCCTCTGGAACCGCCCCTATTCAAGATATAATGTTGTAGCATTGCTACATACCGGGCACTTTTAAAAAAGCAGGGATCTATTCGCAAAGACTCGGGTTCCTTCGGTATATTCTTTAATTATATATATATTCCTTCGTACCTTTGAGTATTCGGAAAGAAGTAACATTAACTTAATATTATACTCTACTGTATTGCTACAACCAAACCACCCTGCTACATATGTAACCATGTAGCCCGCACTTGCATGGGTCTGCATTTAGTCTTCCCTGGTGATATAAATAACAAGTCTTTTGTAAACACTGAAACATTACTCAACTTAACCTGCTGATGAAGCCTTAAGGTAACGAGCATAGGGGTACTGAGTCCGAAACAAATCATTGTCGGACACCTTTTGTTTCATTCTGTAAACTCCAGTCTGGTGTTGGGTTGTGGCGTAATCAACAGTCGTGGATATCAGTATACGGCATGTTTACAGATTATGTTGTACATTGTATTTGTTTGACAAGATTGCGAAACAGTGTTTAACCTTGTAAATTTTCTAACAGTATATACTTCTGAAGAGTACAGCGAGAAACCTTGTACGAACATACCGTTGAATATGAAACAAATCATGAAAAACATCAGTGGTAGGCTTAATATTCCACTGGTAACAATTTGTATTTAAAGACAACAAAAGTTTGACTTTAAATGTTTAGGCGGTTAAACCTAATTGTACTTGCAGCAAATGGATTTTCTTTTTAAACCCCTTAAAACAAATTTATGATCATGTTTACATTTCATTTACCTAACATAATTATCTGACATTACTTGGTTATAAAAACTAAAAATGTATGCTTACTTTTAAACTTAAGTGCATTTTTAAGTACACATCGCGTGCTTGACTGTTGAAAAAATAAATCAGTAGGGTATATTTTTAATATATAAAGAATCTCTTTTTACTGCCAAGTCTAAACATTTTTTAAGTGTTTGATTCAAGAAAGTTAAGAGTCAACATAATTTATGTTTATATAATTTTGTTCCAACATTTTTGCAAACATTATATTTACTATAGACTTAAAATGTTGTAAATCTTCAAACTTAAGGCACAACTAAGCCTTTTCGTATTTACCTGAATAACTTTGAGGGTTTTCGTATGACCAAGATAAAAATAAATCCATTTAGATTGTTTCAAAATCCAACTATTACGTGTGTTTCTAAAGATGGGAAGAAATGATATATCAAACGGAATAAAAGAAGTTTTTTTTTCTGGAATAAACAGAAAAGGGAACAAACAGAGCTGGCTACGACTAAGCAGAAGAAATGTCATTAAAGGTGTGCCGATAAACTGGCAAACTTTACACCCCCATCCCCACACCAAATGTAAAACACTGTCAGTCTTTATGATGGTTTTGTAATTCAAAAGAATGACGAGAAAAAAATGTTTAAATAGCAGCTTTAATTGAAAAGAAAACTTAATAGCTTGAAGTTTTTTTGATTCTTTAGAATCTGTGACTAATGGCTTTACAATGAATATCGAGAGTTAGGTATAAGAACGAGAGTTAGGTGTAAGAACGAGAGTAAGGTATAAGAACATAACATTTCTGCTAAGTCTATCACTTCAACTTCACCTTGTTACTGCCAAAAGTCAATACTGACTATACTAGGCAGTCTAATAGCTAAAATAAGAACATGTTTTCAATAGAAATTTATAACAGCTAAGGTGACCAATGCCCAGAAAACATTTCAAAATAATCTTTTGTATATCAAGAAAGTACATTTGTATGACATAAACATAATTATCTTGATATTCAAAATCCATTTTGTCAAACAAAATTTAGCAACTTTTCGATTTATGATTAGGAATCGTTTTAAAATAAGTGTAATAATCGAGGCCTTGGTACAAAACTATTGTAACAACGTTAAAACAATTGGTAGAGCTCAATCGGTAGAGTATTGGATTGTCAATCCTGGAGTTCCCGGTTCGATTCCCATCAGGGCCGACAAAATTTCTCCGTGATAATTATCTCAGTCAATGCGTCTATAGATCATTTGTCCCTCACCTCTGAAGCAAGTGAGGAAGTAGTCAGTCACTTGCGGAGAAATTGGTTAGTAAACTGCCTGGACACCCAGAAACATTTGTTTGGTGGACTGACCGCCGGGATATGACCATAGTTGTTAAAACTGGCGTTAAACCCCAATAAACCAACCAACATTATAACAAGAAGGGGATACATTAGTTTAGTCCGGAGCCCTCGATTAAGGTGCTTAAGTTTTATTGCAAGATAAAGAATAATAATACTTACCTTACCAACATTATGCTTTGTCTTAACTCTTATTTAATGTTGAGTCGTAGAAAACACAGTGACGTACATTATTCTAAATATACAAGAAAGTAAATTCTTCGTTCCACTAATGCAAGAGTGAAGTTATATTTGATCACGATTCATATCTGATCCATAATTTTCTACTTCATATTTCCACTTGTCAAAAAAACTGAGTTTTCATGTATTATTTATTCTATTATATTTTCTTCTTTACTTGGAAACGTTTATAATCGTCTTAAGTTCGTTAATCACTGTATATCCTTAAATAGGAACTTGCTGTGAATGTCGAGTCCAAAGAACCGAGTTCAACTGATTATCTTTTATCAAACATGCTGTTTTTTTTCACCGATCCATATATCGGCGCACAAACTTTTTGCAACCTTATCAGTATGATAAAAAGAGAACTGAATAGAACTGCTGATGTTTGAAGCTTAAGCGAACTATACATATTTTACATTTCGTGTTTTGACATTATAACCCTTCAATTAGGTTTTAAATCAAATTGATTTCTAAAGAAGTTAAAGTCACTTTCGATAGACACATATCGATTAGACGTAATGAAGAGATAATGTATTCAGAATAGTATTGAAGTTATGATATACTTGTTTATTATTAATGTATACTTAAAGCTAGCCTATATGTATAGCATGAAAGTCGCTCGTTAAACCAGTAGATATTCATTTACTCTTGGCTCACTATGTACTGGTATGAATCTTAGCCGAAGCGTAAGATCCTAGGCTGCTGTGGGCAATTTAAGTAATATTGATGTCAATCAATAGAGCTTTTAGCATTTACCTGTATAATGAATATAATATATCACAATTCGTCCTTTAAGTTATAAGATTGCTTTGTTATGTATATACGTTTTTATACTAATTATTTTATACTAATTTTAATAACACTTATTTGTTTTAGCTCGACTGCGATAAAACTAGTCCATTTTAACTGCTCTCGAGACATCGCACCAGATGAAACCAGCCGCTTGAGAGAAGAACCAGCTACATGCCTTACTACGTACCCATTAACAGATGGATGAACTGAGGCATGTGAGGTTTAGGCATCTTTGCTCAAGGTCACACACTGTGCTCTGGCTAAAATCTGAACCTAGGAACATCCGGAGGTGAACACTCTAAACATTTATCTATCAAGCCCACGAACATGTTTGGTCCTTGATTGGTGTTTCGAAAGTGAGGTAGCTCAGCTTGAAATATTTATATTACAATCGAGTCTCAGTAGAGAAGTAAGAATTCATGTGTACTTAATATACTTATTAAACTATCATATCGACTCTCCATTGGGGTGGTAGTGGGGAGTGGGATGCTGTCATAAATTCATAAGTGAGTGGAAGTTTGCATACAAAAGACTCCATTTTAATGTAATGATTTGAAAAAATCAAGTGAAACTGAGTCCGAATGCAGAGAAACCTGAATTGCAGAATATTAGATTGGAAAAAGTCTCGTAATTTATAAGTTATGGAAGTTATTCAAATAAGCTGCTTTAATTTAGCTGGTACCTATAATTTGTTTACATACGACCAACATACGCTGCAAATGTCAATATTTTCAAATGAATTATTAATTATACTAACCATTAAGATATCGTGTGTTAATTAGTAAACTAAATAAACTCTATTAAACTGAAAAGTTATGGGTCAAGTGGAATTCATCCCAAAAATACAATACAATACAATTCAATACAATACAATACAATACAATACAATACAATACAATACAATACAAAATCTTTCCGCTTCTTTATTTTCCACATAGTTAAGTTCAAACAAGGTGATTTCAGTTCACTAGTATTTTCACGTTCAACTTGTACTAACTTCTCTCAATCGTTTATTTTATAATGTTCTGGCCGATACCTTTGATAAATGGAAGCACTGTGGACTTAAGAGTTCATTTGTACCAGCAGAGCTCGAATCACCGACTTTCAGCTGAGGAGGCTTACAGTTTGATTTTCACCATTGCACCTCTTTTCAAAGATCGAACTACCAGCTTTAAGCTGTCATTCTGTTTACATAATGATAGGAGTTGCAAATAAACTGTACGACCTAATCTGTTAATTCTTTTCAAATCTAGTGAAAGTCAAGTTCCTCTCAATAAAAACACATAGCTCTTGTATGCGGGCCTTTGTAAATAAAGGCATGAGGTCCTAATCTTGGGCGGCTCAGTTTCTGTGTATAGAAAGGCTTTGGAAAGCAATTAATTCTGCTAACGTATCGAACAGGTAACATACACAGGACCCGTTGCTTGGAACTTTCGCAGGTTGTTTTGAAAAAAATATTAGAAAAGATTAATAAATCATCATAATATCTGGAAATCGGCTACACTGTATTTTACTGTCAACAGAATTTTATAACCAAAGGTTTTGTCATATTCACAAGACGTGCAGCCCTTGACCTGACTGAATTTCGAAGTTTTAAGTAACCCGGCTTTAATCTTGGATGTTTGCAAAAGTGAAGATATCTTTTCTTTTGTAAGTTCCGTGTAACGCTTATGTTTCAAGCACACACAAAAAACGTGAATGCGAAAATACCTTAAATGAAAGTAATCCTGATTTATCAAGGCGACTTATAACTCATACATCGAAATCAATCCACGAAGATAAGCTAAAAAAGTGTTTAGTTAATATCAGAGCGACTATGTTTTTGATTTTCTGAGTATATGTCATCGTCGGATACCCACGGTATGACCACATTGTAAGGTCCAAAAATTGATAGTAACGTAATGGATCCGACGAATGCTATATGTTTTTCATCATAAATCGATTTCAGTGTGCACCGCGTGTAAGAAATATTAAAAACAATATGTAATATTTAATAGAACTTTGTCTAAACTGAGGAAAACGTCGAATGAGGAAGTTTGTGCACGAAGGGGTCTTACAAAACGCCGATAGATTTATCTAATCATATGATTTCCGCTTCTGACAGTCTTAATCTCTTATTCGACACATTTGTCAAAATTTGGCGAAATGTTATCAGAACATTAGACATATAGTTAATCCAGTTAGTTTATGTATAATTTATGTATTCTTACAATATGTAATACAGTGATATCTTTCAAAAACTTGATCTGACAATGTCTAAAATACATGTAGTTATTTTTTGTCAAATCTGTTGCCTTCAAATACTTCTATACTTATCTGAAAGATTATATCAATGCATACATATTTAATACTTATAAATGCTACGAAGAGCAGTAATTATTTCAATATCGTTTCTTTAATATTGACAATTTACTTCCCTTTCATATTCCACGTCTACGAAAGATTACAATTTCCAAAGCAGCCCAAAATATGCTCCAAAACAGACGATGTAATATTTCAACCGATTAAGAATTTAAGAACGGTTTAATGTATTTTAGATGCTAATCGCAATCAGGTAACAACTACCTCTAGTTAGAATGTTCTGACGCTTAGAGCCATTGCGCAATAAAAACATGATTTAATTAACCTGAAAATAACATCTTAAAAACAATCAGACCACACAAGAACTCACCCTTTTTCGGCAAGCTGAATCCTGTGTATAAGATAGTTGTTTGGTGAAACGGTGCCTTTTTTTAACTTGATAACACCAACGGGTTCTACCGACTTCAATCTGCCAAGCTTGTCCAACAAGTTCAAAGGTGGTGGCTGTCTAGGAATGGTTACCTTTTCTCTTTTGTCGATGTTAATTGACCAGGTAACCCCTAGCAAAGGGCTTCCGTTTTTTGAAACAGCTTTATCAGGGTAATTTTGACGAGTAGTTTTGTCATAGTGCACCAGCGGAGGTGATGAATTCTTGTCATCAGGAGAATTCCTCGATCCGCCATTTTTAATTTTCTTCCACGGTTTCAGCTCCGTGTCTAATATAGCGTCGTCTCCTTTCAAATTTTTGCGGGAATGTTTAACAGTAAATTCTGTAAAAGCAGAATCAGTTTCCGCGGTATTATCATCATTCCGTTGTAATAGTGGCACGGTTTCTACGTGTTCTATTTTCTGTTTTGAAATCGGGTCATCGCGTACATCTACTTTGTTCACAGAATAGTTTGGAATCGTTGCACTGATGAGGCCGTACGGATTGTTTAAGTACAGATGAACTGCGATCTAAAAAAACGGTTAATTGAAAGTATAACCAAATAATGTATAAAATTATGAATTATCTTACTGTCTCAATTTCAACCATGTTCGTAATTACATTTCGTTATTTCTCACTATTGACTGTGCTTTATGTGTGTTATTTTTTGCCAGCAGTCATTAGGTATTCATACAATTTACTGTGAATGAATACAATCTGCATTGCTGTTACTTTTGTGGTCAGAATAAGAAAATCAACGTGTTTCTCTTTATTCTCAGACCCGTAAAGTATTGAGATACAAAATTAATACTTGTCATAACTCTGAACGCTCATGGTATATTAAGTGCCTTATTTTGTCTACAATTTGTCGTAAGATAGTGTGTTTTAAAAAATAAAATCTGAAATAATGGAGGAGCAGACAATCAAACCCGTGACCCCTGAATTACGCGAACCCTGATGTTATCGTTGGTTAATCATTTAGTGCCGCTCTACCACAAAGAATCAGCGAACTTGTGTTTTTAAATACAGCTACTGGTATTTGAAAATTAATCTTTTTTACGATTGGACTTAAAACCTTGCTTCACTTTGTATTCCTATAACAGTATCGAAAACCAATGCCGTTTTGTTTAAACTGAAATCGATTTTAAAGCTATTTTGGAAATAATGTATTTACTTGAAAGTAATGTATCACTTTGTTCAAAGAGTAAAATCCGAGATCAGTCTTTTGTTGATATAAGGTTACTTTCAACATGAACCATACAAGGCCATCTAACAACTGTTTATTAACAGTAGAATCAGATTTCAAAATTTGAAAGATTTATTTACCGAAGGAAAATGACACGTAGAAACTTAGGTAAAAATAGAATAAACTTTCATAAACAGGTGATCGGAAATGTTGACTCAGGCACAAAAAGTCAACTCACAAGAAAAAGCTTTTCCCGCAGAATTTATCTTAGAAAGAAATCCATACATGCATTATACATCTGAGTTTTATCCATTTAGATTCGCTTCAGTATTGTATGAAGGTACAAAAAGTAACTTTAACTCATTTATTATCGACGAAGAAAAAGAAACCGTTCAGTGACTGACGCATTTTGCTGGTTGTTTTAGATTGATTATTTTAACCGGTGTCATTCTTTTTATTGTTGGGTGCGACAGGACGAATTTAAAGGATACATTTAATAGACTGAGACTAGTTTTAAAACTAAACACTGCCATTTTTTATTAGAAAACTTTAACAACAACATCGATTATCAACAACGAAAAGTTGTGGACGACAATTAAAATACTAGTAACTAGTAATTATTAAAATGAAAATTAAGGAATTAAAATGGTCAATACTCCAGAAAAGGCGAAACCAAGCCAGCCTGATCATGCTATACAAAATAAAATAAACAGGTTTTTCATTTTAATGTCTAGTTTAAAAATAACATTTGTTATATATGTAAAAGTTTTACTTACCTTTGGGGCTGCGACCGCCATGTTTTCAAAGTTTCCTCTAATGATTTTCAAATTTGCTTTTGTACTTAAACACGGACGAATCACTGTTGAAAATCCAATTACAATTTTAAACGTTTAAAACTTATCTAATTTTCAAAGTATATAAAAATCGAACTGTTTGCAATTAATCAAAATAATGTGTTTTATTTGCCTGCGCCGAGAGAATCAATTTTCTCTGTATAATAAAACCAAAGAAAATCTATTCAGGATCAGCACAAAACACTTCTCATAATTACAGTCGCATTCTAATTCAATAACATGCTGCCAAAAGATTTGATTTTTAATAAATATATATTTTTCTTAAATAACAAGGGCATAAGGTCAGAGTTTTTATCAGCTATTAAAATACTGTAATTTGGATTAACAGGATAAAATTGTCACTTTAATCATGCTGATTTGATCTTTTTTACACTGTGAACTTTTCCACTTTTTTTAGTTAGTTAAGCCAACGAATATTACACAGAGAAAGAATTTTTCTTAAATCTCAGAGGTCAGTGCTTTTGTCCTCCTCGGGTTTATAAATCCAACCAGATTTCAGTATTATGCAGACGAGTAGTTCACCTTATCCACGTTCAGTTGAAGGGCCAGTACTAAACTCTTGTCCTAATTCGTATCTTAGCCGGGCTGCAACAAAGACAAACTCAATACACGGAATTATGTCATCTACTTTATGAACAAGTCGGTAAATTCCGCGAACAGCCATTATTTTCTCGTATTTATTTCTAGGTATAACAAAGAAAAAAAAAGTTGTGTATGTGAAAAGAGGTTCAGTTATACATTTTTTCTTTTTCAAATCTTTTATTTTTCGATCTGAGAGATGCAGAATATATCACAACAATATCCGGCGAAACGTTGAAATATTCAATATGTACCTTTGTAATGTGAATTTTGAAATAATATCAATTTGTTTTGCGTGCTTTCGATTAAATGTACTCAAAATTTTTAAAAGTAACCGAATACTTCTGTTTACAGGAATTGTAATTACACCATTGCAATCGATTACGATTACCTGTCTGGTTCCGGTCATCTCTCCTACTTGTGAGAGACATTATAACAATTAGTGAGACTTAAATCTCGTATAGATTTAATAGTTTGTTTGACCTACTTGTCTTTCAAAAGTCTCCACTTCTAATAAGGAATATTTATCCTGGTTTACTTACTTGGGGTTACCTCCCTTTTCCATAGACGACATTTGCGATCAGGAGACATCAACCTTGAAAACAATTTGAAATCAGGGGACTTAAATTTTGAATTCCTTAACTTGAAACATTTCATGTATCCTCTCACGACGTGATTTGCAATTAGGGGACATTAATCTTGTTCAACTTTCTAAGAATCAATTCAGTTAACCTCTTTTTCTTTCAAGGACACCATTTGCGAGAAAGGGAACAATATCCTGGTTTAAACTGTTCGGGTTATCTCTATTTTCAGGACGACATCTGCAATCAGCGGACTGTAATCGGTCTTTACAAGACTTCGTTCACCTTAAACCTCCTTCCCTTCCAGAGACTCCATTTGTAATCAGGGGGCATTAATCATGGTTAACTTGCATCGAATCATTTTGATTTTCACATAAACATTCAAAAGACGTACTGTGTAAGCAGAGATGGCAAAGATAAATGCCAAGTTACATTATCTTAATACCCTAAAATATGCAATTTGCGATGGGAGGACATTTCTCTTGATTCATTTAATTTCAAAGATGCCCTGTTTTATAAATCATTTAAAATCAGGTGAAGCAAATCTGTTTCCTTACCATATTGTTTACCTCCATTGCCTTCAAAAAACGCTATTTTGAATAAATAGACGTTGGCCTTGGTACACTAGACTTGAATGAGTTTAAATAACTTTTAATACGTCGTTTGCAATCAGGGACATTGCTCTTTACAAACTTACTTCTAGTCAATTTACTTTAAAATACGTCATTTGCAATCATGGGGTTATATAGGGGTTATGTTTTACCATACCAAAACCATCTCTTAAGGTTTGAAGGCTCCGTTAGCAGTTGTTCTTACATTGTTTTCAGTTGTATCCTCTGATCCCGTGGGCCAACATAGATGAAATTCATTAACTCATCAGGCCCAACCATCTTGTACAATTTGAAGGTGAAATGAGCAATTGATTGGGAACTGTTAACACACTGCTGTTCCTGAAGACTTTGTCCTTTGACGCTGTGGGCTAAAAAACAGTAGGCGTCATCTACTCAAATACACACAAGAATGCACTTACAGGGACTGTTGTACATTTGCAAACTCTCAGAACTGGATTTAAAACTATTGTTTAGTCTCAAATTCTTAGAGCTTCTGTTAAGTTTCTGTTTTATCCAATTGATCTTATAAGAGATGTACACGCGATAGACTGTTAAGATGGACACAGGATTAGCGATGTAAACGAAGGAGTGTCTCAAAACATTTTAGTGCAATGTAGAATTTTGAGCTCATCAGGGTAGATTTATGTCAGCATCCTAAAATGAGATGTTAATGAAATAGAAACATACATTACTTATTTTCCCAGTTATGTTTCAATGTAACAAGGTATACTTAGATTAAAAATAGTGACATTGATGTGCCCCTTTTCTTTTACATTATTAATCCATACTGACTTTCGTTGGCAAACGGGCGATGCACAGATGCGAACTCTAAGTAAAAGTTAATGCCTCGGATGTCGCCAAACAGAACTGACGCTTCTGTATGTTTTAAGGTGCCCGATAGCATTCTCAACAGTAACCCTGTAGTGACGTACGTATTGGTTGAAATAGCGACTACGCCACAGTGCCTGCTTCCTCTGTATTTCTGCAGTTGTGTAGGGTGTAACTACAGAGTGCCGGTTAGGGTATATACTATCTCCAAGTAATACACATTCCTCAGAAAAAGATAAGTCTACAGAAAACCTCTTCATTAAATAAAATTGCTGTACGTCATTCATGTGCCCTAAGAACTCGGACTCAATGTATCTTATTGTACCATTATTATCCAAAACTTTTTGGGCGTGAAGGCAATGCTAGCTTCGATGGTCTGAAAAATAACGATATTGAACCACTGATGGTCTATAGATTTCATGACTGGTACCATCAATGGCAACAACAACACAGGCGTTCTTTCCCCATTTGCCGCGCAAGTCTAGCCATTCTTGAATATCAGGCCACTGTATGTACTGAAACAAAGTCTCACTGATTATCTGCAAAGAACGTCTAATTTCAAGCTCGACGTACCCGACACATACATCTGGTACATGCGCACAACACTACAATCTAGATGCTGAACTTTTGTATCAAGTCATACTAAAATACCTCCACGCATGTAGATTTGTATCAAGTAATATACATCCATGCATGTGGAAGATATACTCTGCACAAAATCTGGACATGTCATCATCTCTAGTGACCTAAACCTTGAATATATGGACCTGGATTATGCGTGTAATGCTCAGTCTCATGATGGTGAAGATTTTTGACACAATACCTCAATTCATGATGACTAAATGGTGCATACTCACATTTTCATATATTTTATCTGACCTTTGACCTCTGTGTGCGACCCTTACCTTGGCCACAAGGACCTGAATTTTGCGTGCGACACTCCGCCTTACAATGATCAACGTCACTGCCAAGTTATATTAAAATCTCTCTGTACATGTAGAAGTTTTGCCCCGGACAAATGTTTTTCACTGACCTCTAGGTGTGACCTTGACCTTTGACCTAGATGCCTGGTTCATGCACGCAACACTACATTTCATGATAGTGAACTTTTGTAGCAGGTAATACTTAAATACCTCTATGCATGTAGAAGATATGCTCCGCACAAAATCTGGACATTTCATCATCTCTAGTAACCTTGACCTTGCGTATACAGACCAGAATAATGCATGTAATGCTCATGTCATGATGGCGAACATTTGTGATAGAATCCCCTAATTCATGATGATTAAATGGTCCATACTCACATTTTCATATGACTTTGACCTGTGTGTGTGTGACCTTGACCACAGAGTCCTAAATTTTGCATGCGACACAACGGCGAACATTAGCCAAATTATATTAAAATCCCTCAATGCATGTAGAAGTTTTGCTCCGGACAAGCGTTTCCACTGACCTCTAGGTGTGACCTTGACCTTTGACCTAGACACCTGATTCATGCACGCAACACTACAAGTTATGATCCTGAACTTTTGTTTCAAGTAATACTAAAATACCTCCATGCATGTACAAGATATGCTCCGGACAAAATCTGGACATTTCATCATCTCTTGTGACCTTGACCTTGTATATATGGACCAGGATTATGCATGTAATGCTCAACGTTTGAAATGGTCCATACTCACATTTTTCATATATTTAACCAACATTTGACGTCTGTGAGTGACCTTGACCCCAGGGACCTTACATCTGTACGCGGCACTCCACCTCCACAATCATTATGGTAAAATTTTATGCCAAATTATATAAAAATCCCTCAATGCATGTAGAAGTTTTGTTCCGGACAAACATTTCTCTTCATAGTGTGACCTTGACATTTGACCTGGTTCATGCGCTCGACACTACCTCCATGATGGTGAACATTGGTACCAAGTATCATTAAAATCCATCCATGCATGTTGTAGATGTGCTCTGGACAAAACTGGATGCCGCCCACGCACCCCCATAATTCGTCCCGTTTTTCAAACGAGAGTATAAAAAGAGTGATGGTTCTTAAACACTGCACTTCTCCTTAATGAGATCTGTCCATCTAATGATGTTTCAAGTTGATACCCCTAATAGTTTTTTGAATTATGCCTCAGACAAACAAAAGCTGATGGCCGCACGGACAAGCTGATTCCAGTATACCCCACTTACAACTTAATTGTGCGTGGGGGGTATAATGAGAACTGTTAATGGGGCTTAGAAAACAAAACAAAACGAAAATGGTTCAGCTTCTGTGCACTCTACTGTGCATGGCTGGCTGGCTGCATCTCTCCATTCAGCAGGAGGCAATCAACTGAAATATACAAAACTTTATCTGTCTACATATTTAGATGTTATATAATAATTAAATTATTACCAAAACCCACTGGTTAGCTTGTGGAATGATCTAGATGTAGAGTCAAAGTGTACGAATACAGTACAAGTTGCAAACCCATTACATAGAGGATATTTGTTTGTTTTTGTGGAAGATGAGAATTTATTTCATCGAGTGAACACAATATGTGATATTTTCACGAGTGGCGCAGCCACGATTGAAAATATAAACACATGGTGTTCACTCGATGAAATAAATTCCCATCTTCCACTAAAAAACAAACACATTTTCTTTTTATTTTATGCCAACACGTCAAAAATGGGTATTTTATGACATTTTTACTCAGGGCCTTCAATAAATTCCCCATGGTGAGCCCCAAATCAGTTAATGCGTACTTTGGTCACTCCGCACAAAAAAGTGCAGACAATCTCCAATACATATGATAACTTACTTCTGCTGAAATAAACTGAATACACTTTCATCAAATAACATTTATTTTTCTCTACACAGTTTATCAATATTTATTGAATTTTAGCCATACATACTTTAATTATAAAAGCGGATTAATACAGAGTTATATTCAATCAATTGAATTGAAAGTCGGCCATATTGGATATTGTCCATGTGAGTTATGTAAACAAATCAGACATTTTAAATAATTTATGGCGAATTTCATCATTGTTCACAACTAGTTAGGCTCAGGAATTCAATATTATAACTGGATTTAACAAGTTAAATAAATTTCACTCGCTGTCACTGTCTGAAATACAACGGATTCTCGTGTATTTCCCTTGAAAAAAACGTAGTTCCGGCACAAACCGTGGATTATCAAAATGGTAATTTCACTGATTCAAAACAGTGGATTATCACTTTTATCTCACTGATATTTCCCTATATTTCATTGGTAGGCATAAAATAAAACTTGAACATGCCTTCTTACAGCATTAGTACTGGTCGGAATTCTAGCATGTCAAAGAAACTAGTTCTCGAAATTAAAGAAAAAAAATAAATATACATGTCCTACCTTTATCACTGTAACATGAATTTGAAAATAAATGTATACCACTAGAAGACACTGAGGCTTGATATAATTTTGCAGTTTTGCTTAAGATCAGCTTCAGAGAGACTGAAAGTACCATATCAAAATGTTTAAACTGGAGAAATGACAGAAGCTGACAGTCTAGTTCCCCTACCTACTAATCCAACCAGTCATGTTCCAAGCACCCACACATAATCACACGTACTCTGTAACACAAACACCATCTGCCTGTAAAAGAAAACTAGTGGGTAATCATGGCCTTATATCTCTCAACTGAGTATCATCGTTCTTAGAGAAATACAGAGATAATTACGTCAAAAGACCATGTCATGTCACTTGATATCAATCCTGAGCTCACATGACCCCATTTCGATACCTTCTAACAGACATACAGACACAACAGCAATGGTATATGATTCCTAGGAAATGGGGTAAATGCTTAAATTATTATTAAAACAAGAGCTGTCCGTAACCCCACTTAACTATTAGCAGCTTATTTGTTAAAAGTAGTTGGTGAAACAAATTTTACATTGTGATATAAAAAAAACAACAACTGGATTTGTTATTATTTTCAGTTAGTCTGTGAATTACAATATTTTCCTATAGTCTTAAGATTGCGACCTTGGTCTTTTGACCCAAAAAGCAAAAGGAGTCATTTTTGATGCACAGCAAGTCCATGTGTAAGTTAAGACTGTTGAAGGGTTACCTTTTAACGCTTTGAGTGTGTAAAAGAAAGTACCAGACAAAAAACATAGACTGTTTAAAATCTTAAGAATTTTTGAGTGAAGTGGAAAAGAAAGGCCTTCAACAGGTATGAAAAGCATGTTGACTGGTATTTTTTTTAAAATTTTTAAGTAAAGTGATTAAGAAAGGAAAACACTCGATAGTCTGATAAGACTATACATTTTTTGAGTGAAGAGAAAAGGAAAGGGACAGTCTGAATAGTCCTGAAAAAGACTTCTGGTTGGTCATCTTTAAAAGCTATGTATGAAATGACAAAGAATGGACCAGACCAAATAGCCTGAAATGATTGTTTACAACTCAATAAGTTAAGAGTGTGATGAAAAACAAAAAGCAAATTGAATAATCTAGTTTCTAGTTATTTTTATTTATTTTCATTTAGTTTTGAGTGAAGTGAAAGGACCGAACTGAAAGGACTGCTGTCTGGTTTACTTTTGAAGTATTGAGTTTATTGAAAAAGACAGGACCAGACTACTTAGTTTAAAAAGATTGTTGACTGATAATCTTGTAATGTGTTTGAGTAAACTAAAGATTAAAAAGAATTTCAAATGAAAGGAACAGTCTGACTGGTTATCTAGAGTATAAGAGTATAAATAATGACAAGTTACTTAAAATAGACGTATTTCCCAAGATTTAAACATGGGCGCGAAAGGCAAATTTAACGAGTACTTTCATTGGCTGAGATTGCGCAAGGGAAATCTTTCGGAAACCAATGACAGTAGGTAATGAATTATTCATGAGTACGAAATTTTTACCAACCAATTGTCCCACGGTAGATAAATAGAGTGAAACGGAATGGATCGAACGTGGGTTTCCGACGATGCACAAGAGCACAAACACAACACATGTATTAACAAGAGGGCCATGATGGCCCTTGATCGCTCAACTGAATACTTTGCCTTTTGGTCTGCTGTTGAGCAAACATCAGAAGTTTTTTAAGGTTCTCCCCACATAAATCAACATGAATTCAAGTGACCCCCTGGGTAGAACCATTTTCACTCAAGTGGCATACTTTGAACAAACTTGGTAGATGACCTCTAGCAGATGCTCCATTAAAAATATCTAAGTTCTAGGCTTTGTGATTTTAGACAAGAAGTTTTTTTTTAAAGTTTTGCCTACATAAAATCAATTGATCCCAAAAGCAGGGCCAAATTTGACCCCATGGGTATAATTTGAACAAAGGTCAGAGGTCCACTAGACAATGCTATACTACCAAATCCTATGGCTCAGGGCCTTGTGGTTTCAGACAAGAAGATTTTCAAAGTTTTCCCTATATAAGACTATGTAAAATCAATTGACCCAAGTGGTGGGGCCAAATTTGACCCCAGAGGAATAATTTGAACAAACTTGGTAGAGTTCCACTAGACAATGCTACTTACCAAATCTTAAGGCTCAGAGCCTTATGGTTCAGACAAGAAGATTTTCAAAGTGTTCCCTATAAAAGCCTATGTAAAATCAATTGACCCAAAGGGCAGGGCCAAATTTGACTTCAGGGGTATAATTTGAACAAATGTGGTAGAGGTCCACTAGACAATGCTACTTACCAAATCCTAAGGCTCAGGGCCTTGTGGTTTCAGACGAGAAGATTTAAAGTTTTCCCTATATAAGCCTATGTAAAATCAATTGACCCCAAGGGCAGGGCCAAATTTGACTTCATGTGTATAATTTGAACAAACTTTGTAGAGGTCCACTAGAAAATGCTACTTACCAAATCCTAAGGCACAGGGCCTTGTCGTTTCGGACAAGAAAATTTTCTAAGTTTATCCTTCTGTTGCTACAGCAACCACAGTTCTTGATGGAGTTAAATTCTTTGAACAACTTTGGTAGTGCTTCATGCAAGGAATATCCCTGGCATGTTTCGTCGACGTTGGCCTAGCGGTTTAGGAGGAGAAGTCGATCAAGTCAAATTGTGGAAGATGCACGCCGACGGATACTGGACAATGAATGATCACAATAGCTCAACTTTGAGCACTCTGTGCTCAGGTGAGCCAAAGAACAATGAAATAATAAACAAGATGGCTATGATGGCCTTGGATCGCCCACCTGAGTACTTTGCCTGAGGGTCTACCGTTAAGCAAACATCAGATGCAACATTACATTTTCTAACTGAAAATGTTCAAAGATCTCATATTCATACCAAAAAAGTCCATGGGGCAGAGGCAATTTCGTGATAACAGCTTGTGTGGAGATGTCATTTGAAGCCATATATTGAAGAAAACCTATTTTTAGCTACGGTAGCCATTTTGTTCAATGGAGCAATTTTAAAGCAGGGGTATGTAAGGAACATTACCGGGAAATGTGATGGAAAATTACCTTGCCATTAAGGAGGAGATGCTGTTTGATTTCTTTTCTACTTTTAGCTTTTGCAGCGCTTATGTGCAATGGAGCAGAATGGTTTGAGCAATTTTAGAAAAGGGCAGTATAAGGAACATTCCTGTCAAATTTGGTTTAAAATGGCCAATGTCATTTGAAGCCAAATATTGATGAAAATCTATTTTTAGCTCTGGCAGCCATTTTGATCAATGGAGCGGAACAGTTTTAACAATTCTAATAGAAGGCTATGTATGGAACATTTCTGTAAAATTTGGTGGAAAATCACCAAGCCGCTTAGGAGCAAATGTTGTTTGAATTTTTTAGCTTTTGCAGCCCTTATGTGCAATGGAGTGGAACGGTTTGAGCAATTTTAGGAAAGGGCAATATAAGGAACATTTCTGTAAAGTTTGGTTAAAAATAGCTTTGTGGTTTAGGAAGAGATGTCATTTAAAGTAAAATGTTGACGACGACGACTGGGGATCACAAAAGCTCATCCTGAGCATTTGCTCAGGTGAGCTAAAAATCAAATAACACATAAATAAAGATCACAATTGTTTAAATATGCAAATCTATACATATATATCTTTTCAAACCTAAACCTATAAACGTGAAATTTTGTCCAAAATGTACTGGCATTTTAATAATATTTAATGACAGCATTCATATAATGATACAGCACCTAATATCTATAAACATGTCATCTAGCATAAACCTATCAGAATGTAGATTTGACAACAAAGAATGGCCAAAACAGTCCTTACTAGTGCCATCAAGTAAAGCCATATTTTTTACTTCAACAGTAACCATCGTAACAGTTATTTTATTAGCAACACATAAATACAAATACAGCAACAAAATTTCATTATAAAACCATCAAGAATACAATTATTTATCAAATCACAACAATCTATATATATTCATATCTTCTGGACTTATCCTATGAAATTTTGACAAAAAAAAGTATTGTCAAAATGGTCCTTAGAATGCAATAAACTGGTGATATCATGTTAAGACATCTTTATTTATTTCTTCAAGTTTAATCTATTAGTACCACTAATGATATATAATTTTGACTTCAGAGCAAACAAACTATCAAAGAATCTAACTATCTTAACTATATATAATTTTCTTTTCTACTCTATTCCTATCAAGATGAAGTTTCAACAAAAAGAAATGGCCAAAACACTCCCCCAATGCAAGCCTTGAAGTTTTACCATCAATATCTATATTCTTTTTAACACTATTTCATCTCTTATACCGAAGCATTTAAACACATTCACTCGTAAAACAATACCAAACTTATGTACTTAAGTATTTTCATAGCATAATCTTGCTAAGTAACACTTTTTTTATCTATACTTAGTCTGATACAGCAAAAATATTCCGTATATAAAACCTATCTTCAAAAACACATGCATTTATCAAATACAATATATACATATATATCTCCTCCAGCCTTATCCTATAAAATGTCAGTTTGACAAAATATGGCCAAAATGATTAAAAAATGTAATTAAGTGATGCCATCATATAAGGCCACCTTTACAACTTCTAAATAATCTATAATATAAGGACCACTAACGGCATATTTACCAATTCAGACCAAACAAACTTTTCAAGCATACTAACTATACGAAACTAGCAATAATTTTCTTTTCTAGCTTTTTCTTAATGAAATTTCAACAAAAATATGGCCAGAGCACAGTCCTTTAAAGGCAATAAACTTGAGGCATTATATTTAGCCATTATTTATGTACCACTACAATAAATTAAGATCTTAACAACAATATCTTGTATCCGTCATAAAATCAACGTCAAACTATACATAAATAATTATATCTCTAGCCTAATGTTATCAAATGAATTTTTTACAAACATTAATGAAGAAACTTGGCATTAAATTGCAATGTACTTCACCTGCATGTAAAGCCAACTGCTGTTAGCACATCAACTTTTCTTATAACTACAAAAAATACAATAATGATGACAACTACACTAGTTTTGTTCTCAAATACACATATCACAGAGTTAGGTAAAGCCAGCATCTGATCTAAATTCATTCTTACTTACCACCTCAACATCCACCAGCTTATAACACAAAATCACTATCATTCATATAATGTAAGCAAAAATGAATAGCCCAAATACACTGCACTGATGTCTTCATGTTAAGCCATCAACATTAAATAAATAACTCTTGTTGAAGAGTGGTTTAATGGGTCAAACGTCAAGCTCACAGCAGCTTGCACCTCGAAATGGGATTCCGATCATTAACTCAAACAAAAATTAACTCCAAACTTTCAGGAATAGTTCATCTGGTATCAGTTTAATTATATTGATAACGGACTCTCTATATTAAATGACAGGTTTACAGAGGACTGCAATTTGAAAACAGTTATAAATAACCAAGCCAAATAGATTCAGACTTTACATGAATATTGGACATCTCGATTAATAAGAAAACGACCTTTGTTGAGTTTTAGTTAACTGTGTCAAAGTTAAAGCTAAAAAGCATCTTCAGTTTGAGTACAGTTTCCAGTTTATATCTCAATAGTTACTGAATACAGCATACTCCTCTTTATAGGATCGGTGATCATGTGTAGATGAGACCTTCACTTTTGGCTCACTAGTCAAAATCTCAGGTGCTTACACATTTCTGAAACTACAACTGCAAAACTGAGGCTAGGACCTTTAAACAGCCATGCCAAAAACGTGCCTCTCCTGACTTTAGAACCTCTTGGTGAAAGGTCATACTCACAGAAGCTTGTACTTTAGCATTAGTTTCCGGCTAGTAACTAAAGGTCAACTCAAGATGGATTGTTTAGCATGATAATTTGAAAACCACCGGGTCAAAGGTCAAGCTTATAGGGACCTCACATTATAAAGGATGGTTTGAGCAAGGTAAGTCGATGAAAGATGTTGCACCAACTTGGTCAAAGAGGAAGGTCACAGGAATATTGAGATAGTCTAATACAATAGTTTCGTAAACATCTTTTGTTACTTCAGATTTTCAATAAAATAGACACTTGCAGTGTTCATTCATATATCTCTTCACCTCGCTTATAATTCGTTAAAAACATTCTGGTTACATGTTCAGCTATGCCCTATAACGAGAATTATTACATAGTGCCTTGAAGAGTGTAAATCTTACGCAAAAGCCAACAGGTAATACGTTCTTGTCAGAAAACTTGTATACAACTTTCAGGTATTGATCTGGTAAATTTAATTAATATCGTTATAATGCGCCTCCTAAACAAAATATTAACAAAATATAATAAAAGGTCATACAACAAGTGCTACTATTTTTCAACGCGAATCTATGGATAAGAGGTGGTCAGGTGATTGTAACTAGAAAACCTGGTGTGTACCGTTAGAAGCTTTCGCTTCTAAAAACGATGAGAAATATAATATTTGTACCACATTCTTTTATTGATCTGTCAAATGAAAAAATGGCATACACATGGAAACGTAAATGATTTTTTTCAGTATTTACAGTTTTTTTATTTACTGATTTACAGTATTTACTGATTTTTTTCAGTATTTTCAGTTTTTTTATTACAGGTGGAAAATGTTTACATTGGAAATATACCAAACGTGTTGCCTGTTGACTCTCCAATTAGAAAACTTGGATCAGAAATTTTCACATATATGACGTCATTGCTTTCCATCTGTAACTGACCACCAACGTGTAAGCTAGTCACACCACTGTCAGTGCTTATATTTAAGTTTTTTGTATCAGAAAGCAAAGTTACTTCAGAGTTAAAACTCTTACGGCACAGTTTCATTTTGACGATGTTTGATCTTTTATGTCCAGGTCTTTGAAGAACTCTAACATGTACAGATGCATACGCATAATATATTCGTCTTTCGGGGATGGTGATTTCACCCATGTAGTAATGTATTCCTGGGGCTATGTATGATTTCTCGTGATTTTTGTCCCATTGGATGACAGATGTAGTCGTATTATCTGAAATACATAATCTGGTAGGTGAAATGAAATTAGCATAAGCTAAAGAGAAAATATCTGTATAAGTTCTTCAGGAAATATCTTCATTCTCAAACCTTCCTTTTCAGGTTTAAGAATAAACTTTATGGAAATATCAAAAGAACCGTAATTTGGTATAATTTGGTATAATTTTCCTTGTTTTCATAGTCATTTTTGCAAGCTTGAATCCCATAAACCATTACCTTCAAACGTTTGAAGAGAATATATCTTGTAAAACGTCAAGGTCTGATGTCCGGATTTTGGTGCTAATGTTTCATTTCCACAGGAAAGGTACGGTCTTCCGTTCAAACCTGTGTGAGTAAAATAACATATTTTAACGTTAAATGGACGATTCTTTCACAATTAAATCACCTTAGGGTCATGCATCGTCTCAAGCTATTAGGCCAACTATTGCCTATCCACTACTATAACAAAGGTAGCACATACCAGTTTTTCAGCCACACATTCGAACTGGCCATGTAGAAATTATTAATGATAGGGTATGATGAATTAATATGTGTATTGCTGGAGTCTAAATTAATTAATACATGAGCATATGGGTATTCAGAGTGGCCAGGATGAGGTTCTATTAGTTTTTTCCTTATTGAACTGTATTGAAAAGCACTCAGTGTGAAGTAGGAGCTTGAAATTCAAAACTGATGAAAGCAGGTTATGATGTGCTTTAAACTAGCATTTTATATGATTTTCAGAGAAGACTTGTTTATGTGATGGCAAAAAAGCTGCAGAAACTAGTTTTAAGGTCATATTATTGTCAGAATGAACTAAAAAGTATAGGGGAGGTAATCTGAATTGTGAAAAGTAACAAAATTTTGTTCCTTATAGTCTCTGTAATTTTATTGTTATAGTTGCTTAGTGTATAGTTAAACTTGAACAGAATTGTGCTGCTTGTAATGTTTTGATACAGAATGATACTTCTAGATCCATTTAAAGCCTTGATTTTCATGAAAACTTGAAATTTTACAAGTTCCGTGCAAGATATGTCAGTTTAAATAGTCTTGGACATGCCGGTAAGTTCTGATGGTGGTAAAAAGTATCAGACAGTTTGTATTTGCATTTTTTGCAGGTCTTGAGATTATTTTGTGTGAAAGTGTGCTTAGTGTTGTGTCAAGACCAAGTCACTGCTAGAATTCTTCAGCAAGGGAGTGTGTGAGACAGTAGGACTCAGCAATATATTGGTTCTGTAGCCTGAAATTCAGTGTCTTTGTAGGTAAGTTGAAGTTTCCTTTTTCATAGCTGTCTGTATCATGAATCAGCTGAAATGGTAAATCTGAGAATCCTTCTAATCTGTCTTGTTTTCCATCAGTTTTAATCACTTTGTGAAGATAGATTAGTGATAGATATGTTCTGAAGAAGAAAGAGATGTAACAGGCCTGTCAGAAAAACATTTCTGTTTACAACTAGAACTGTGTCCATAGGACACGGATGCCCCAACTATGGATAAGTGCTCATAAACAAGAGCATGTATATCCTGTATGTAAGATTTTTTCTGTACATATACCTAAAATGATCTACAGGTAACCTTATGTACATGTTAAATTAAATAACAAATGTAAAATTTATATGTTCAATTATTTATATGGTATATAGTGAAAAAATCAACAAAGGGCCATAATTCTGTTAAATATGGTCACAGCAAAAATTCCTTCCTTTACTACCATCTACACATTAAAGCTGTTCATCCCTGGAAGTTTAAGCAAAATCTGCCATCCGGTTTAAGAGGAGTTGCGTTCACAAAATTTCTATATGGTATATAGTGAAAAAATCAACAAAGGGCCATAATTCTGTTAAATTTGATCGCAGCAAAAATTCCTTCCTTTACTTCCATCTACACATTAGGGTTGTTCATTCCTGGAAGTTTAAGCAAAATCTGCCATCCGGTTTAAGAGGAGTTGCGTTCACAAGATTTCGGGACGTACGGACAGACGTACGGACGGACAAGTGCAACGCTATATGCTCCCCACTTTGTGGGGGCATAAAAATAGCAAGGAAACAACAAACGAAATAAATACGCATTATTTTGGTCTTCCGAGGCACTGCGCTTTTAATTAGAGAAGATTTAGCCTTTCATTTACAATCGTAAGGACCATTTTTTTTTATCATTTTCCCCATTGTTTAGTGTTCTGGCAAGTTACCTCCCTTTGATATTGTTGCAAGTATGTTAAAACATCAATTCCTGTTATTTATCTTACTTTGGGGTGGGGGCATTATTTAGTCTGTAACTTGTAGTAAGGCTGGGAAATGTAATCTAAACCTCAAATGTCAGTGTGAAATGTGCTGTGTACAGCTGTTTCAGTTCTTAACATAGGTTTTCGGTATATAGCAGTGAATTTCTGAAACTATGTTAGCGTCTCATCATTCGGTTGTTCTTCTTTTAGTTTTGAAGACTTCATTTAAAGATTTCTCAATTTTCTGATGTTTTTCACAGGACATGTAGAGTTGTAAAACCAGTATATCTTATCAAAGTGTCTAGATTATGGGAGCAGAAGCATATTTGTAAGGCATATTGAAATGAATGAGGATAGAGCTTTTAGCAAAAATGTTCCTATTGACTGCAGTTTTAGAACCGACTTCGTGATTAACAGGCAATGCAAGAAGACACACTGAAGCTGATTTTTTTCTCAAAACACTGTGTTCTTGTGAAAGAGACAAGAGTTTTCTTTTAAAATGAAATTGCCTTTGTCATTAAGGTAGCACATACCAGTTTTCCAGCAACACATTCGAACTGGCCATGTAGAAATTATTAATGATAGGGTATGATGCATTTTTATTTTATGCCTACCAATGAAATATAGGGAAATATCAGTGACATAAAAGTGATAATCCACTGTTTTGAATCAGTGAAATTACCATTTTGATAATCCAGTGTTTGTGCCGGAACTACTTTTCCCCACCACGTAAATACAAAAGAATCCGCTGTATTTCAGACAGTGACAGCGAGAGAAATTTCTTTACCTTGTTAAATCCAGTTATAATATTGAATTCCGTTGTGAACAATGATGAAATTCGCCATAAATTATTTAAAATGTCTGATTTGTTTACATAACTCACATGGACAATATCCAATATGGCCGACTTTCAATTCAAATGATTGAATATTACTCGGTATTAATCCGCTTTTATAATTAAAATATGTATGGCTAAAATTCAATAAATATTGATAAACTGTGTAGAGAAAAATAAATGTTATTTGATGAAAGTGTATTCAGTTTATTTCAGCAGAAGTAAAGTTATCATATGTATTGAAGATTGTCTGCACTTTTTTGTGCGGAGTAACCAAAGTACGCATAAACTGATTTGGGGCTCACCATGGGGAATTTATTGAAGGCCCTGAGTAAAAATGTCATAAAATACCCATTTTTGACGTGTTGGCATAAAATAAAAAGAAAATGTGTTCGTTTTTTAGTGGAAGATGGGAATTTATTTCATCTCGTGAACACCATATGTTTATATTTTCACTCGTGGCTGCGCCACTCGTGAAAATATCACATATGTTGTTCACTCGATGAAATAAATTCTCATCTTCCACAAAAACAAACAAATATCCTCTATATGTGTATTGCTGAAGTCTAATTTAATTAATACTTGATGATATGGGTATTCAGAGTGGTCAGGATGAGGTTCTCTTAGTTTTTTCCTGATTGAACAGTACTGAAATGCACTCAGTGTGAAGTAGGAGCCTGAAATTCGAAACTGATGAATGCAGGTTATGTCAGTGGTTTCGGTTGCAGAAGTTCAACAGGATGCCGTATGAGCTGGATACTGAAAAAAGTGTAGGGTTGAAAGGTATCTAGCACTAGCTGGTTTAGGTGTGCCATAACAGAGGAACACTTAGCATGTAGTGTTATGACTGTACCGTGTGTCTTTGAATATCAGGCGACTTGTCTGTTTCATAGAATTTGCTCGGCCAGGGGTCAAAAAGTGGGGCTTGGGAGTAGTTTCTTTCTTGCAGCTGATTTTTTAGAGAAGTTTTTCATCTGAAATTTGAGTTTTTGTTGTAGATTGTCTACAATCCTATGAGAATAGCTGTACTTTTCTTTTCAGGTTGTTGTATTGGGATTGCCAGTGAGGCGCTAACAGTTTGAGTGGTCGTCAGACACTAAATTTCAGTGTGAAACTGGTATCTGCCACCAAAGCTGCAGACTGCCATTCTTTGAAATACTTTCTTTTTCGGCGATGTGAAGAGAATATTTCACGAGAATTATTTTCATTTTCGTTCCGTCATTTAACTGTCGTTTTCAGTCCACGCTTTCCGCTGGTGTGATCATAAAAATAACTGTTCGTGAAATTTGAATAATTTATCACACAATCCAAAACATCGATGCATTCCTTTCATTAAATTTGTTTTAAGTTTAATATATTTGCAAAAGCAAATTCCTAAGCTACCTGTAAAATGGTATTTAATAATTCATCTAAACAAACTTGGTCCAAATGAGCATAAACTTGAATTACGGTTTACCTTGAGCAGCTATTAACCTTGATCTTCGTTCAACAACCTGAAATATCAACAACAAAAATCTGTCATGTGCTCTCATACACACAGTTTAATACCACCTTCAATACAAATTTCAAACATATAAACTGTAATCAGTTTTGCAATCAGTAGTTAATATTTAGTTAATACTCAATGTCTTGTTTTACATTTAACATTTTCTAGGCTATATACACTTTGTTTTATTTTTTCTTCATACAATATATTTATCTACTTACTTTTCATATCACTTTATTTTTTTTTCTTTACTTACTTTTTTTATCACTTTATTTAATTTTTTCTTTCTGTAGTTGCAAACATATTTTCCATCTTCAGGTATGGACACTTCAAAATCATTTTTCTGTTGCACAAACGTTTCCTCGTCATCATCTGGACTGAGAGAGAGATTTTCACAGTAAACGGAGACATATTCCAGGTTTTGTTTTTCCAGCGCTGGTAAATTGTTGTATGCATCTTGATAAAAGTAATATCCCACGAGCGGAACAACACCCGCTAAAACCATGTCCAGAATGAAGAGTAACCAAACGAGAACAACTAAACGTTGATACCTTTCGCTCTTTTCGTTCGAAGGAAAACATCCTGTACACACGTCTAAACAGCACATTTTACACTCTTAAAATTATCATTGTCGGTCTCAATAATTCAATATTTCGTTAAGTAGGTCATTATATTTCCTCGAAAACGACGCGGACTAATCAACAAGGAAGTTGATTAGGTTATTAGGCCGACAGCTATTCGTGTTTTCAATGTTACTTTTAGATAAACAGTGAAGTGTTTAAATTAGCTGAACGCTAATGTCTGAAACTAAACATACAAATTCTAACTGCATATGGATCTAAAATATAATCCTCTGAAAACCAACAAATATAAAACCCATTTTCTCATAAAATTTGATTTTGATCCAACACTTGCTGTCCCTATATAATACCCTTTTCTTTGTTTCTGTTTCATGACGTAACCAAATAATTATACAGTCATTCAGAATGTATCATTATCCTTTTGAAAAGACATTCTATTCTCTATTTATTTCTATATATAAGATTTATATAATGTTTTATTATAATCATGTTTCCAGTTATGGGCACATATAATAATCATGCTGTCATTATCATGCTCAGACCGTTATTTCCGCTGCACCTACACAAATTCAAAGAGCTTGATTTTTTAAAGGGGCTGTGCTCCAGATGACAAAAAAAGAGTTTTCTTGTATTATAAATTTCTTGTAATATTTATGACTAATGCTTAAAAAATAACTTACTGACAAAAAATAAGTCAAATAATTACATAATAAATGGATTTTTTTCTCCTTTCAAAGTGCTATACCGTAACGCGACGGTATAACTATATCGTATAAGATTTAAAGTAAATATCTGTAATATCACATGCGGCGATGGTGGTGACAGTAAAAGCGTTGGAAATATTTTGTTAACATGAGGGTCCAGACTTCAAATCAGGCTGGAGCGAAAATATTTTTTTTTCTATTTTGACTTTTATAATCAGTTTTGAAGTAAAATATTATGTTGTTATAATCTCACGGCATCTAACATATACAATATATGAAAAAAAAAATTATGTCAAATCTGGAGTACAGCCTCTTTAAAAGTGACGCTTTATAACAGAACACTTACCAACAATGATCATCGAATTGAGAGTCGCCAGCAAAACACATGAACTAAAGAAGTTGAGATAATTGACCAAATAAGGTTAACGGTTAACATACCATAACAGCCTGCGTGAGCATGATACCAAGACGTGCAGATCTAACCGTAGTCGCCTTGCCATTCGTGTCTGCTCTGTAAACCCAGATATTAGATCTAGTTCGAATTCCAAGTGATTTTATAGTGTATAATGCATGAATGATTTATGTTACATGAAGTCTTCAACTGATTGATTTATTTATAGCTGCAAAACGCAGGCTAAGAGTGTTGTCAAGAGGACGTCAGAGACACCACAGATATTGTTTTATATGTTTTATATCGTGATAATTATTTAAAGAATCAAAGAAACTCTTTCCCTGTTTTTTTTATATCTAAGGAGTAAGGAACTGTTCAAGGTTAATAGCAGTGGATAAATGATAAGCTCCGTAAGTGACACCGTAGATGGTGTAGTGATAATGCCAAAGATGGCGGCTTTATCGAAGATTGTTAATGGAAAAATTAAGTGTATCACAAAATGTCTGCATATGAACAGATTTTCTCTTCAATATAGTCTATTTCCCTGTTCTTTCCATCTCCTCTTAAGTGCTCAGTACAATATAAGCATTGAAAAGACTTTCATTGTGATTATCAAAGTGAAGGTCAACTTTAATGGCCACGAAATCTATCAAATCAATGTCTGTATTGCAATTGTACTAATATTTTCTTGGCTACAGACATGATGTTTTTGGAGAATAGCCTAGAACAACAAAACTGTGAACATGTATACAGGATACAGATTAAATATTGTCTGGCCTTGTTCGCTTCAAACTTGAGCAAACTGCATCATTATGAATAGTGGGTTTTTATTTCGAACAGTGCGCATGACACCAGTCAAGCTTTTAGGGATCTTAAGCACAGCACAAAGCTAAGTCACATCATGATGAACAAATGGTCTTGATTTTGTGATCTTTGTATCACAGTTAAAAGTCATACTTGAAAAAACTGGATGATGGATAACCCCGAGTGGGAGGTGAAGGTCAAGGTCACCATGTCTCCTATTTGAAGGTGATTTCCGATTACAAACAATCGCTGTAAGGCCCACTTACCTTGATTTATAAAGTTATTTTACGATGACAATTTAAGGCGGTCACTGTCGATTCTTAGGTCGATCTTTTTTTTCAATTTCTTATTACACATCGTAAGTTTTCATCAGAAACTGGAACGCAAAATGATTAATTTTGCATATTCATTTGTATTACTTAGAACATAACATTATCCATAGCTTTTAGTCTTGTATGTTTAGGCAAACGTTGGTTAGAAGTAACCTGTTCGTGATACTGAATATAACACTTATGGCAAGCTTTTGACTGACTTACAAGAAATGTTGTAATTTTTGTTCAATAAAAGATATTGGAGTATTAGTGTTTCTTTCGTTTTCTGTGAGCTGTCTGCCTACATAGTAGGGTGGAGGTCAAAGATTTAAGTCCAATAGGAGGCTTGTTTTCACGAGACCGGTTAGTAAGCCGTTTGCAAACTGTAGAATGGTGAGTGATTAACTGTCATATAAACTGTCACGTGGAAGTGAATGTGTACCTGAATCAAGGTGACTAATCACCTCGTGAGTCAGATCCTTTCTGTAAGCTATAATAAACAGAATTATACTTCTCTTTAAAATCAACCGCCTATCAATTGCACCTATACTATTTCAAATAAATTGCTAGCTTAAGTTTCACAAAGGAAAGTTTGAAAAATCATAAAACGCAACATGTCAAAACACAAGTACGTATTGTTTCCCACATACAAAAAGTGTTAGATCAAATTTCCATGAGTTAATTCCAAAGAAATCTGCGCATTTTCTGACGCATTATCTGTATTTAAATCATTAATTATGACGTTTCTTAATTCTTTAGAACGACTGCCATTTAATTGGTATTTAATTTCCTTTGTTTCCCACCCAGTTTGTCCTTTTTTAAAGAGGCTGTACTCCAGATTTGACATAAAAAATTTGTTTGCATAAATTATATATTTAGATGCCGTGAGATTATAACAACATAATATTTTACTTCAAAACTGATTATTAAAGTCAAAATAGAATAAAAAAAATATTTTCGCTCCAGCCTGATTTGAACTCTGGACCCTCATGTTAACAAAATATTTCCAACGCTTTTACTGTCACCACCATCGCCGCATGTGAAACTATAGATGTTTACTTTAAATCTTATACGATATAGTTATACCGTCGCGTTACGGTATAGCACTTTGAAAGGGAAAAAATCAATTTATAATGTAATTATTTGACTTATTTTTTGTCAGTATGTTATTTTTTAAGCATTAGTCATAAATATTACAAAAAATTTATAATACAAGAAAACTTTCTTTTTTTTTCATCTGGAGCACAGCCCCTTTAAACTTTCTAATGCAAAATCTGTTTTTTCTTTATGTTTTGTTTGAAGCATTTATACATAATTAACTTCGAGACTTTCATCAATAATACACCCCTACTAAACGGTGGCTCTTTCACATTTTGGTGATCTGTTTAAATCAGCCCTCGACACTTCGAGATTTTTTACAGATAGCGATGTAGCAGATATTGAAGAACCTATCTCAATTAGTTCGGAATATGAAGCAGAAGACATTAAAAACAATATACCCAATGATGCTGGAATTGAAGACAAAACAATATCCGGTGTTTTCAATAACGTTTTATCAATTTTGAAAAAAAAACAGAAATCAGATCGTCCCATTTTTCATGCTTTTTAACATACAATATTAACACTTATTGAATGATGGTGTTGGCTCCATCACATTTTCGAGGGCTCTTTCACATTGCCAATGGCGCCATCACATTGTCGATGGCTCGATAACATTTTAAAAAAAAATAAAAAATTGAGTATTTTGTTTTTAAGCGAGCTCTGTGAAATATTTTTAGTGCTGAGCCAAAGAGGAGGTTGGAACAATGTTACATGACGATTATGTGGGCCAACACATACTTCACAGTAAAGAAATCACTCAAGATGTGTCTCCTCGTAAAAGAAAACACACAAGTTGATATTTGGTACAAGTTCTAGCAACGTCATTATGGGGTTTTTCTTATCGAAACTGCATCTAAAATGATGAGAAAAATGTTCTACGTGGCATGACATTCTTCGATTTTTGAAAAACAAGCATGCTCTTTAAAAACGTATATTTTTATAAAACGTGCTTACCTTTTTCAGCCTTGTTTTGGTCGAGGGCTCTACAACGCAAGTGTCGAGGGCTCTCATTTAAACAGATCACCAAAATGTGAAAGAGCCACCGTTTAGTAGGGGTGAAGAAGTGCTAACAGAAGCTTACCTCATCAGTGGTGTTGCAGTTCCATTTTCTGAATTCTATATACAGTTACTGCACTGTTTTGTTGCCTACAGATACTTAAGGTATTTAAATAAATTATGAACACTCTCTTACTATAAAATTGTTCAGTTCTATAAAGATTTAAATAAATATTCCTCATGAAACAATAAGCAAACGAAAATATGAAAAGCTCCATGCACAGTCTAACACAGGTATAAACAATGTTACACAGTACAACTTTCTCTTGGTACATTAATTAATAATCTAACAGTTCATCTTTTTTTTGGTTGTTATTCCAACAAGATAGTATATAAAGGCCACATAACATATTAACATAGATCAGGAGCATTTGAAGTTATACAGAATTCTGTATATCAGGATACAGACATACTAGTATCTAATGACTTTGACCTTGCTCAGGGATTTCAACAGATGCGAAATTTTGCATTTTGATGCAAGCAAAATGCCATTCATTAACTTTTGACACCACCGAAATTCAGTCCACTTTTCCCAACGCAAGGTTGTTTCAGTCCACGCGTCTATCAGCAATACACTTGGTGTCACAAAAGGAGGACAACATGCACAAAGACAGGTGAATGTTTTGCCAATTAACCACTGACAGCGCCTGTGGGCAAGAAGGCAGTGAATCAAAAGCTCTCAGTTCAGGACAATGTACCATCTTGCCACAAATGGATTACCTATAGGGCAAACAATGACTTGCTTGATCTTCAAGTAAGTTGATTCAACATACTGATTTTTTATTATTTTGTTAATTTCATGAACTGGTATATATTTTTAAAAAGGAAAATAAGTTTTAGACTTCAAATACCAACACTGATTTTTTCAAGTTACAGTTACATATATTTTGGATCATTTGTAAACAAATATAAGTTACTGTAAAATCTGCATTTTGCATTGAATATATTACATGAGGCTAGAAATACAAGGGAATTAAGTGTTTATTTTCTCAGACTGGTCGAAAACGACAAGAAACCAAGTTGTATAGTTGGATAGTTGGAAATTAATGTAAAATTGAAAATGGTTTCAAATTACATAATCTGTAGTCTCAGTGCACATAAATTATTCAGTAGGCAAGGCCCTTTTGTTAACACATTAATCAAATCGTAAGCTAACAGGCACATATAATTAAAGGTTTATGGTGAGAAGTAACGTGCTTAAATTTGGAAAAATTTAAATGCATCTTTTTGACATTTCACTATGTATAACTACATTGTTCATCAGTTTTCTTCTTTTTATTCAGTGACAGAATGGTTTTCCCAGCCTCCAGGACAAGTTAACCATCTACAATAGTGCTGGAACCCACAGTGAAATACTGGACTTACTTGACAAAGAAGTTCAAAACTTCTGTGTTCGCAGACGTTAATTTCAGTTATTTTGTTGGAATTATAGTTGATGAAACGACAGACATTTCAATACATAAAAAATTGAATGTTTACTTTAAGTGCTTCAAAGCAGGAACAAGTGAGCCTGTAAATCACTTCATGGACTGTGTGGCAATTTGGAATGGCAATGCCGACACCACTGTGTCTGAAATAATGACACTTTGTACTTACCTTGGACTTAATATGATGAAATATCTTAATATATCTTCAATGATGGGGCCTCTGTCATGACTGGCAGAAAGAATTGTGTCAGAGTCTAATTAAGAGAACAACAAAATCACCAACTGGTCCAGATACACTGTGTTGCTCACCGCCTAGCTTTGCGTGCTGCACAGGCATGTAAGGATGTATCTTTATTCAGTGAATATAGTGCTACAGTTAGTTATAGTGTGTACTGGTTTCACCACAACTCTGATGTTAGGTATAATCAGTTAAGAGAGATGGAGACCGTCCTTGATAGTACTTTTATATAAAGACAACTTTATTTAACAATTAAACAATCATCTTAGTAGTAACGCTTTTGCATATCTACAGCTAGAGCATAAAACACTAAAATTCATAAAAAAAACTATAGTACACTGTATAAATATATCACCACAAGCTCAATTCTAACATAATGAAATTTTCACAAAAACTGATGGCCAAAATGGTCCTTAACATGAAATGTACTGATGCATTGATATTTAGTCAACATTTTCTGTCACTTCAACATTTAACTTGTTAGTAACACTATTGAATATATACACTACACGACAGCACAAAAGCATTATCTTTCATAAAGACTAAACTAAACTAAACATCTTCACTAGCCTTGTCCAATTAGATTGAATTTTGCACAAAAATGGCCAAGATAGTCCTTAAAAGGCAGTCTGAAGGACAGTTATATCCTCTGCCGCAGTAGAATGTTGGAATGGATAACAAGTGTGAAGAGAGAAGGTTAGACCACCAAAAATGACACAAGATAATGATTTCTACGGAAATGGGCAGCTACATTTGGACCTCACATTTGTAGCAGATTAAAAGTTATGGAGCGGACATGAAATGTGGACATTTATATATATGACCTTTAGATGTGACCTTGACCTTTGGGGCAGCGACCTGGTTGATGCACTGTACATTGTCTCATAGTGGTGATAATTTGTGCCAAGTTATTTAAAAATCTTTCAAGCAGTTAAATAGTAACGGAGTGGACATGAAAAGTGGACTTTTTATATAATTATGACCTACAAGTGTGACATTGACCTTGGCGGTAGCAACCTGGTTGTTTCGCTCTGCACATCATCACATAATGGTGATCTTTTTGCCAAGTTATTTTAAAAACTTTCAAGCAGTTAAATAGTAACTGAGTGGACACAAAATGTGGACTTTTTATATAAGACCTTTAAGTGTGACCTTGACCTTGGGGTAGCAATCTGGCTGTTGCGCTCTGCACATTGGCTGATACTGATAAAAGTTATTTTAAAAACTTTATACGAGTTTAAAAGTTATGGAGCGGACACGAAGTTACAGACGGACAGACATGGCCATTCCAATAACCCCCTCCCCGCTATGCGGCAGGGGATCAATAAATGCCATGCAAAACGAAACAGTTCCATATACATATCAGCAACTTATATAAAACCAGCAGCAGGCAACTCAATCTACTGTTAACAGTTCAACATTTTTTTATCTCCTAAGTAGCACTTATAATTTTCTATCTACAACACAAAAATACTATCATATATAGAAACAATACAAATTTATACATAAATACCTTCTATAGTCTAATCCTATCAAAATTAAATTTTGACACAAATGAATGGCTAAAATGTTGTTTTTTAAAAAAAAACAAAAACAAACGATGTACTGATTACTTCATTTAAAGCAAACATCTTGTACCTCATTGGCTTCTCCCTAACAACACAATCATTATGTCTTGAAAAACTGGTGCCACATACCTTTCTTTTTAGGCTAAAGTAAACATCAGCACTTTCATATATACTACTATAGCAAATATTAAACACTATCATTCATAAAAACAAAATGAAACTAGACATTGATATCATTGCTAGCCTTACCCTGTTGAATACAAATCTGTACTAAAATGAATAGTCTAAATAGTCCTCTGAATGAGAAGTTAGAGAACATTTACCTCAGTACTAACATCATGTATCTGCAATTTCAATATGTACCTCAGTACAATAAATTTCAAATTTATCTGAGTACTAATATCTTGTATATATAATATCAAAATTTATCTCAGTACTAATATAATGTAATTATAATGTTAACATTTACTTCATTACTTACATTATGTATCTAAAATATCAACATTTATTTCAGTACTTATATAATGTATCTATAATATCAACATTTATTTCAGTACTGATATAATGTATCTATGTCAACACTTACCTCAATACTTTTATATTGTATCTATAATATCAAAATTTATCTCAGTTCTTATATAATGTAATTATAATGTCAAAATTTACTACAGACCTTACATAATGTATCTATAATATCAACATTTATTTCAGAGCTTATTTTTATATAATATCTCAATGATGTTAACCTTTATCTAAGTACTTATATAATGTAATTATAATGTCAACATTTATCTTAGTACTTATATAATATATCTATAATTCAACATATATCTCAGTTCTTAGATAATGAAATTATAATATCAAAATTTATTTCAGAGCTTATATAATATATCTATGATGTCAACATTAATCTCAGTACTTATATAATGTAATTATAATGTCAACATTTACTTCAGTATATATAATGTATCTATAATATCAACATTTATTTCAGTGCTTAAACAATATATCTATGATGTCAACATTAATCTCAGAACTTAGAAAAGTATGTAAAACGTCAACATTTATCTAGGTACTAAACCTGTGTACATATAATGTCAAAATTTATCTCAGGACTAATATCTTGAATCAATATTATCAAATTTTATCTTAATACTAACATTATGTATCAATAATATCAAAATGTATCTCAGTACTAATAATATGTATCTATAATATCAACATTTACTTCAGTACTTATAAAATGTATCTATGATGTCAACATTTACTTCAGCACTTATATATTGTATCTATAATATCAACATTTATTTCAGTGCTTATATAATCTTAGTACCAACACAATGTATCTATAATGTCAACATTTGTCTGAGTATTTATATAATGTATCTATAATTCAACATATATCTCAGTTCTTATATAATGTAATTATAATGTCAAAATTTACTTCAGTACTTATATAATGTATATATAATATCAACATCTATTTCAGAGCTTATATAATATATCCATGATGTCAACATTTACCTCAGTACTTATATAATGTAATTATAATGTATATACAATATCAACATTTATCTCAGAGCTTATATAATATATCTATGATGTCAACATTTATCTCAGTACTTATATAATGTAATTATAATGTCAACATTTACTTCAGTATATATAATGTATCTATAATATCAACATTTATTTCAGTGCTTAAACAATATCTATGATGTCAACATTAATCTCAGAACTTAGAAAATGTATGTTAAATGTCAATATTTATCTTAGTACTTATATAATTTATCTATAATATCAACATTTATTTCAGTGCTTATTTAATATATCTATTATGTCAACATTTATCTCAGAACTTATAAAATGTATGTAAAACGTCAACATTTATCTAAGTACTAAACCTATATACCTATAATGTCAAAATTTATCTCAGTACTAATATCTTGTATCTATAATATCAAAATTTATCTTAATAATAACACTATGTATCAATAATATCAGAATTTATCTCAGTACTAATACTATGTATCTATAATATCAACATTTACTATAGTACTTATATAATGTATCTATGATGTAAACATTTACTTCAGCACTTACATAATGTATCTATGTCAACATTTACTCCAGTAGTTATATAATGTATCTATAATATAACCTTTATTTCAGTGCTTATATAATCTTAGTACCAACACAATGTATCTATAATATCAACATTTATCTGAGTACTAAAACTATGTATCTATAATGATAACATTTATTTCAGTGCTAACACTATGTATCATTGTCAACATTTATTTCAGTACTAGCACCATGTGTCTATAATGTCAGAAGTTTTATGCAAGGTAAATACATGTCGTTTAAAACCATCTTATGTACCAATTCAACTCTTATCTTCTTTGAAACACTATTTTATATTTTCTAATTCAGCACAAAACTCAATCATACATAACACAATAGAAAATTACACAAAAAATATCTGCTCTAGCCTAAACATTACAAAAACTAATCACACAAACAATCCATTGAAATGCAATGTAAGAACACTTCCATACCAACCATTAACAATCTCACTTTCATAACAAAAACAGTACCAAACTGTTATGTCATTTATTTCTATCACTTCAACATTTATCTTCTTAAAAACACCTTTTTTCATATCAGACAATACTGCAAATATTCACGATATTAAAAAAAACCTAAATTAAATAATACATCAGTATCTTCTCTACCCTTATCATATAGCATTTTAAGAAAAATCATGCCCTAAACAATATAATGGTGCCTTCTAGTAAAGCAAGCAACTGGTAACTATTAGTTTCCTCAGGATCACAAAGATAAAATACCATAGAATGATTTTAGAGTTCTCATATACATACCAACATTTCACATAAAGCCAGCAGCTATCAACATGTTTTTTATGTGTTCCGGCACTTCAACTTTTATCTTTTTGCTTTTTTCTTATTTATCACAAGAGCAAAAACACAACTTATGTCATAAAAACAATAAAATAATTAAAATCAAATAACACAAAAAGATCAGAATTTTTTATTAAATATGCAAATCTATATATACATATCTTCTCAAACCTAATCCTATAAACATGAAATTTTGTCAAACATGTACTGCCATTTTAATAATATTTAATGACAGCATTCATATATATAGCACCTTATATCTATAAATATCTTATCAAGCATAAACCTTTCAAAATGTAATTTTGACAACAAAGAATGGCCAAAACAGTGCTTACAGTGAAATGCAATAGTGCCGTCAAGTAAAACTGTTTTTTATGACTTCAATAGCAACATTAGTAACACTACTTCGTATCTACAAATACAGCAATAATATTTCATTATAAAACCATCAAGAATACAATTATTTATAAAACTGCAAAAAGCATGGTAACAGTTATTTTATTAGCAACACATATATACAAATAGAGCAACCAAATTTCATTATAACACCTCCCATCAAGAATACAATTATTTATCAAATCACAACAATCTATATATACATATCTTCTCTAGACTTATTCTATGAAATTTTAACAAAAATGTATTGCCAAAATGGTCCTTAGAATGCAATAAACTGATGATATCATGTTAAGACATATTTATGTATTACTTCTATTTTAATCTATCAGTACCACTAATGATATATAATTTTTACTTCAGAGCAAACAAACTATCAAAGAATCTAACTATCCAAACTATATATAATTTTCTTTTCTACCCTATTCCTATCAAGATGAAGTTTCAACAAAATCAAATGGTCAAAACACTCCTCAAATGCAAGCCTTTATGTTTTACCATCAATATCTATATTCTTTATCACTATTTCATCTCTTAAACTAAAGCATAACAAGAGGGCCATGATGGCCGTAGATCGCTCACCTGAGTATTTTGGCTGTAGGTTTGCAGTTAAGCAGTATTTCATGTTTTTAATTGAAAATATGTAAGTAATGTAAATATAAATATGTAAATATGTAAAATATCAGTCAAAAATAAAGGCTCTATGACAGAAAGTAGAAATATCTATCATAAGCTATGGTGACCTTGACCCAGTGACCTAAAACCCTACCCATGGGTAGAAATCCATGGAAGGATCCTATATACCGAATATCAAAGATATTGGTCTTTAAATGAAGGCTCTATGAGGTACAGTATATAAAGCTATTTTTGGCCTCGGTGACCTTTAACCTAATCTAATAATTCTAAAAAGCTTGATAAAGCTTGTTTCAAACCAAATCTTAGATCTAAGGACCTTGTGGTTTCAGACAAGAAGATTTTTAAAGTTTTACTATATAAGCCTATGTAAAATCAAATGACCCCTGGGTAGGGGCCAAATTTGACCCCAGAGGCATAATTTGAACAAAATTGGTAGAGGTCCATACGACAATGCTACGTACCAAATCTTAAGGCTCAGGGCCTTGTGATTTCAGACAAGAAGATTTTTTTTAAGTTTTCCCTTTGTAAAATAATTTGACCCCCGGGGCGGGACCAAATTTGACCCCAGAGGCATAATTTGAACAAACTTGGTAGAGGTTCACAAGACAATGCTACACACCAAATCTTAGATCTCGGGGCCTTGTGGTTTCAGACAAGAAGATTTTTAAAGTTTTACTATATAAGCCTATGTAAAATCCATTGACCCCCGGGTAGGGGCCAAATTTGACCCCAGGGGCATAATTTGAACAAACTTGGTAGAGGTCCACACGACAATGCTACATACCAAATCTTAAGCCTCAGGGCCTTGTGGTTTCAGACAAGAAGATTTTTAAAGTTTCACTATTTTAAATAAGTTGACCCCTGGGGCGGGGCCAAATTTATTCCCAGGGGCATAATTTGAACAAACTTGCTAGAAGTTCACAAGACAATGCTACATACCAAATCTTAAGGCTCAGGGCCTTGTGGTTTCAGACAAGAAGATTTTTAAAGTTTCACTATATAAGCTTATGCAAAATCAATTGACCCCCGGGACGGGGCCAAATTTGACCCCAGGGGCATAATTGAACAAAATTGATAGAGGTCCACTAGAGAATGCTTCATACCAAATCTTAAGGCTCACGGCCTTGTGCTTTCAGACAAGAAGATTTTCAAAGTTTTTCCTTTAAGTTGCCATAGCAACCAGAGTTCTGCATGGAATTGAATTCTTTGAACAACTTTGGTAGAGCTTCATGCAAGGAACATCCCAGGCAAGTTTCATCAAATTTGGCCCAGAGGTTTCAGAGGAGATGTCGTTTGAATGAAATTTTTGACGGACACCGGACAAAGACCGGTCACAATAGCCCACCATAACCCAAAGGCTTAGGTGAGCTAAAAACACATTCACTCATAAAACAATACCAAGCTACTGTACATCAGTATTTTCATAGCATAATCTTGCTAAGTTATACTTTTTCATATATACTTATACAGCAAAAATATTTCATATAATAAAACCTCTTTTCAAGAACATATGCATTTATTAAATACAATCTATACATATATATCTCCTCCAACCTTATCCTATAAAATGACAGTTTGACAAAATATGGACAAAATGGTTATAAAATGCAAGTTACTGATGCCATCATATAAGGCCACCTTTACAACTTCTACATAATCTATAATATAAGAACCACTAACGGCATATTTACCAATTCAGACCAAACAAACTTTTCAAACATACTAACTACCAACCTATCTATAATTTTCTTTTCTAGCTTTTTCTTAATGAAATTTCAACAAAAATATGCCCAAAACACAATCTTTTAAATGCAATGAACTTGAGGCATTATATTTATCCATTCTTTATGTACCACTACAATAAATTAAGATCTTAACAACAATATTTTGTATTTATCATAAAATCAACATCAAACTATACATAATTATATCTTTAGCCTAATGTTACCAAAAGAAATTTTTGCAAACATCTTGGCAATAACTTGCAATATACTTCACCTTCATGTAGAGCAAACAGCTGTTAGCACATCAACTTTTCTTATAACTACAAAAAATACAATAATAATGACAACTGCACTAGTTTTGTTCTCAAATACACATATCACAGAGTTAGGTAAAGCCAGCATCTCATCCAAATTCATTCTTACCTAACACCTCAACATTCACCATCTTGTAATACAAAACACTATCATTCATATAATGTAAGCAAAAAAGAATAGCCCAAATACACTGCACTGATGTCTTCATGTTAAGCCATCAACATTAATTCTTTAATAACACTATTCTACATCCTGTAAATACAGCACAAAAAAATATCATCAACTCCAAACTATACATACAGATCTTTCCAAGCATAAAGCTATCAGAATGCAATTTTCACAAAAGTAAATGACCAAAAGTTGTTTGAAGAGAGTGTACATTTTGTACTTGAGTGTTCCTGTAAAGTCATCTTAAACTTATTTTTTAAATAACACGATTTCATATATACCATACAACAACAATATTTCATATATACAACTTCACCTCATTAAAACAATTATTTATCTAATTACAACAAACTGCACACACTTATCTCATCTAGGTTATTACTATGAAACATACTAACTATACAAAACTATTTATAACTTTTTTCTAGCTTATTCTCATCAAAATGAAATTTCAACAAAAATAATTGATCAAAATGCTCCTTTAAATGCCTTGTTCTTCAGCCTTTATGTTAAATCGTCTTTTTACATCATGTTAATCAATGAAGATATTCTAAACAACTCTATTTCATTTCTTTAACTACAGCATAAAATTTTTATCACCCAAAAAAGCAATACCAAACTATATATAATTATCTTCTCTTTTGACAAAAACAAAAGGAACAAGAAATGTGTTGCAGACATAAATGCTCCTGGTCAGTCAAGGTAGCTTTTAACTTAATGTTACCTTGATGAATTGTGCAAAAAAAAAACAAAAACAACTTTGCATTCTGTGAACTGAACAAAGTACCCATAGGGGTAAGACTATAATATGTCTTTTACCTGGTAAAATGAATAAATTTTAAAAAATGTGTTTCAAAATATATTTATCTAGTGTTTTGTACCTATAAGTCTCCACATGTCTTTTACTGTGTTTCAAAACAGTTTTTTACCTTTTAACTTTTGGATTTATATGCTCCAGCTGAATGCCATAGGCAAAAATACATTTCAATTATAAAACTGTAGGAGCTGTGCACAGAGGCAGTATTAAGAAAAACTAAACAATGGGCAATAACTCTGCCAGATATGACTGAATTGCAAAAGCTTCACTATATGCGCTGTAGCACTTAATCATTTTAGTGAAAATTGCAGGAGAAATGTAGGAGGAGTTGTGCCCAGAAGCAATATTAAGTAATATTTAACAAAGGGCAATAACTATGCTGAAATTATCAAATTGCAAAAGCCTGAGAATATTCATCATGGCACTTGATAATGATCATTCTTTAAAAGTTAAGTGAAAATCACATGGTAAATGTAGGAGCTGCACACAAAAATATTAAGTAAAATTAAACAAAGGGAAATAACTCTGCCAAAAAACATGAATCACAAAAGCTGGAATATATGCACTGAGGCATTTGATAATGATTCTTGTGTAAAAGTTTAGTGAAAATCAAATCAGAATTGTGGGTGTTGTGCACAAAAGATGGGACAGATAGACAGACAGACAGAATAATGGACAGACAGTGTGACTACTATATGCCACCCTTAAAGGGCATTAAAACTGGTTGTTAAACTGCAATACACTGTTGCCTTCATATTAAGCCAACACCTGTTTACAAATCAGTTTCTCTAAAAAAATATGTCATGAAAAATAATGAGATGATAACTAACTACACTTTTTGTGTTCAAGTACACATAACTACACTTTTAGTGTTCAAGTACACATATTACCAATTTAGGGTAAAGCCTGCATTTGACATCCAAATTCATCTTTATCTATCAGCTCAACAACACAAAAACACTGTCATTCATATAAAGAAAGCAGAAACTAGAAATGGGTTTTTGATTGAACAAAAACATATGTCTCCCCCCAGCCAGTTGCTGCAGGTAGTATTGAGTCAGACGATTGTAAAATTTGACATTTAACCTCCAAGTGTGACCTTGACCTTGAGACACCACACTCGCAGAGTGGGTTCTGCACCTCACCTTGATGAGGTGAACATCTGACCCAAGTTTCATAAAAATCCTTCAAGGGCTTTTGAAGATACAGAGCGGACACGATTTTGTGGCATTTGACATTTAACCTCCAAGTGTGACCTTGACCTTGAGACACCACCACCGCAAAGTGGGTTCTGCACGTTGCCTTGATGAGGTGAACATTTGACCCAAGTTTCATAAAAATCCTTCAAGGGCTTTGGAAGATACAGAGCGGACACGATTTTGTGACGGACAGACGGACGGACAACCAGGGGAAAAACAATATGTCTCCCCCATTTTTGGGGGGAGACATAATTAATTGACAAAAAAGCACCTAAATACAATGTACCAATAGCTTCATGTTATGTCATCAATATTTGTATTTCAAATCTATAAATATAGCAAAAAAACCAAACTATCATTCAATAAACATCAAAGTACACAGTCTTATATATCTTTTCAAGCATAAGTCTACCAAAACAAAGTTTGACAAAAATGAATGACCAGAACAGTTCTTAATAAAGATAAAATACACTGCTGCCTTCATGTAAGGCCATCTTTATCACTTCATCATATCTTCTAAGTAACACTATTTCCTATATACAGATACGTTAACAATATTTCAAATATGCAACTTTCCATCAAGATTTATTAAATACATATATACATACATACAAATCTCCTCTAGCCTTGCCTTATGAAATGAAATTTTGACAAAAATGAATGGCCAAAACAGACTTCAAAAAGCAAAGAACTATAATACCTTCATGTAAGGCAAGCAGCCGGTAACTCACCAGCTTTTGTCAAAACAACTTTCAATATGAATTCTAGAAAAACATGACAGTGTATTCCTTTTTACAGTGATGTAAAATAACACTTTTATTCATAAACAAGAGGGCCATGATGGTCCTGGATCGCTCACCTAAGCATTTTGGCTGCGGGTTTGCTGCTATGCTATCATAAGAAGCAGTATTTCATTTTCTAATTGAATATTTGTAGGTTACTACTAACCAAATATCTAAAATACCAGACAATAAATAAAGGCTCTCTGATAGAATGTAGAAATATCTATTATTAGCTTTGTTGACCTTGACCCAGTGACCTGAAAACCCATCAGGCAGAGGTCCATGCAAGGAACATACGTACAAAATATCAATAATACTGGTCTATGAATGAAGGCTCTATGAGGTAAAGTAGATAATTCTATTTTTAGCCTTTTTGACCTTTACCCCAATCTAATAATTTGAACAAGCTTGGTCAAGATCTACTAGACTATGCCTCATGCCAAATTTTAAAATTCTTAGTCTTGTGGTTTCAAAGAAGAAGATTTTTAAAGATTTTCTTCTATATTGTTATGTAAAACTTGTGCACCATGGGCAGGACCAATAGTGACCCAATGGACATTATTTGAACAAATTTGGTAGAGGTCCACTTGACAATGCTACACACAAAATTTCAGACCTCTGGGCAAGGCAGTTTTGGACAAGAAGATTTTTAAAAGTTTTTCATTCTTCTTACCATAGCAACCAGATATTCTTCATGGAATGGAATTCTTTGATGCATGAGTAACATTCTGGCAAAGTTTTATCATCTTTTACCTAGTGTTGTTTTGAGTAAAAATGCACGAGGCACGAAAGACACAGGGCAATCACAAAAGCTCACCTTTTTTGAGCTAAATACCATGCCAGACTAAGCATATATTTTCTCTTACTTAAGTCTATCAGAATTTGAATTCGATTAAAATGAATGACCTATTTAATGATCATAAATTGCAATTTGCTAGTGCCAACATTAGTCAGTGTTCAACCTTTACGGTTAAACCACCAATACAATACCAATCTAATAATTTGTTCTCACTTACCATTTCTGACCCTATACCTGAAGCTACACAATTGTGTTTTATTATTTCTTTATTAAATGTATATGTATCATCAATTAAATACACAACACAACTGAAGGTATGGAAGTTCTTCCCCAGGCATCCATCTGAAGTTACTGTTCCTCTTTCTGTGAAGTTCATTCTCCTCCAAGAAGTGCTAACAGAAGCTGACCTCATCAGTGGTTTTGCAGTTCCATTCTCTGAATTCTATATACAGTTACTGCACTTTCTGTTGCCTATATGTACTTAATGTATTTAAATAAGTGTTCAGTTCTATAAAGACTTCAATAAATATTGCTCATGAATAAACAAATGAAAAGATTAAAAGCTCAATGCACAGTCTAACACAAGTATAAACAATGTAGAACTTTCTCTTGGTACATAAACTTATAACCTTACAGTTCATCTTTTTTGGGTTGTTATTCCAACAAGATTGTATATAAAGGCTGCATAACATATTAACATAGATCAGGAACATTTGAAATTATCAATATTCTCCAAGTGAGTACTCAAGCTTTTTATGGATTGCAACCTTCTTGATATGTTAAACTCATAGTCATATACAGGACTATGAATCAATGTTTCACAACCTCTCAAAATAAACAGCTCTATCTATTTATCATTGGTAATGGTTTCCCATATGATCGACCAACACCCATTCAAGGGTTTAGTTATTTTAGGTTTTGGGGCGAAAGTACAAGATACAGAAGCTATCACATTCCAGTGAAACTCTTGGTTCTCTAACATGCTCAATGTAGAACATCCATGCATGGGACCTTTGTTTAAAGTCTACCTAAAGGACTACTAGTAGTGTCAGTGGAGAAATGGAGGATCAAACGTAAACTGCAGCTGTCATAGTCAAAGTAAACATCAGTTCTCAGCAGTGTACAAGTAGAAGGAAACACAAAGATCATGTTCATCATGATCATGAGCAAAGGATAACTCTAAACAGACATAAAACAACTGAAAACACAAACTGAACATGGTAGATGTTCATTCAAAAGTTTCTAAACATATTGTTTCTCTGTTTCTCATACAAGAGTTTCTGAAAACAAGTTTCACTGCAGATCATATATAACACTGTTTGCTTAAGTCAGGGTTGACATTAAGGAAAGCTGTTGTAAGAAACTCTCAGATTTATATCTAAATGAAATGGATATAAATAAGAAGAGAATACTGAGGGAAGTCTTTGAATAGTTTTTCTTTTTTCACTGACAGCTTTATAATTCTCTGCTGACAGATTGTTCTGGTCTTTTTCAGAAGAAGAGCTCTTTGTGATTTCCAGTTTGTGCAAATATAAATATTGCAGTTAAAAACAACATTACTTTGTCTACACACAGCAAGTATGATAAAGATTAAGCAGTATTAGAAATAAATATTTATGGTAAGACAATGTAATTTCTTCAAGCCCCATCATTAAAGAGAATTTTAGCATGAAACCTTTTAATAAATTTCAAGTATGCTGGAGTAAGCAGCAACTCATTAGGCCAAAGATGAACAGCTGATGGTCGAGTGTGTATGAAAAGAGGGTAAAGAGTTTGTAAATTGAAAGGCAATTAAATAAGAGCACACATCAGCTATTATAGATTATCAAGCATATATAACTAGGAATGAGTCCATACCACACTGATGCCTGGTCTACAGAGTATGTGATGGGAAACAGCAATAATACAATTAAAAGTAATATATTTAATAATTGTTTTGCCCTGATCATAATTGCTGGAATCAGGACGGAATTGATACCGATCGTTTTGGTCTCTGAAGATGCACTGTGACCTTCAATTTTATTGAAGGTAAGTGTGATACACAGTGTGTCATTGGTGATTATTTTCCCCAGATTATTTCCAAATCTGATGACCTATTTAGAATTAATGAGACAAATATGAAAAAGTCAAACAACAAAGTCAAGACTGATTTTTCACCAACCAAAGATTATGAAGTTCGAGTTGCAAGTATTTTAAAATGATAAAATGAAGCATGTGGGCAACATACAATGGCAACAACATGAGCTTGATCTTCATTTATATGAAAAGGTGGTTTGTAAATTCAGAGGGGAAGGTTAGTGGGGTAGAAAGAAATTGTTCAAGTATGAAGGAGTGAACATATTGGTACTTTTATTCATATTGCAGAGTAGACAGGTGTCTCTGACTATTTCAAAGTTTCCCTGTTTCAATTGTTTGTCTGTGTAAGGCAGAGAGTTTTTGTCACTATCCTGAGATTTGACAGAGGACTAATGATAAGGTCCCATATGTCTCCAAGGGTGTAGGCAGGAGTGCAAATATACTGCTGAAAGCCACTGATTTGGATGAAAGGTTAAAAACATATATAATTCCTGTTTGATTATAAAGTCCCAAAGAATGCCCAGATTCTACAGTTTTTTCAAATGTGTCTTTTGGGGATTTTTGGGGAAACATTGGACTGGGAAAGTTGGTGGCTTTTAACCCACAATGATGTTGTATGTTTCCTATGAGAATGTACAGCTACTCCACGAATTTCAATATATGAGTTTTGAAAGTTCAAATTATTACAACCATGACCTTCCTTCACAACATTGGTAGAACTGTGATTTATTGACATTTAAATAATAATGTCTGCTTGGGACAGCTTTTCATTCTGTAGTAATGCAGTCACAAGTATGCTTTTCAAAGGTCTTATGTTGGTGTGTCCAATTTATAACAATCTCACTGAAATCTAAAGATGGAGGAATTTTAAATAAAGAATCAGTTCTCATTCTTCGTTATCTCATTTAGTGCTTTTCATTAACTGTAATGTCAGACTGGTAGGAGGACTGTGATGATTATTTCCACCTAGTTATTTTGAAATCCTAATGGAAATTATTTGCACCAAATATTTTCATAATCAATGGTCAGTTTCAAAGTTGTGCCAAACAGGAATATAGTCCATTAATGCACTGAGGCCTTCACTTTTGACATGGGTGTGGCTGCTTTTATGTATGACACATTGTGTGCCAGTGGAGATCTCCCACCAAATTATTGTAGTTTACAGTAAGCCATATGTGGGGACAGACACACACTGATATGGGTTCCACTCTATACTTTCACCAATTCATGGTGGGGGCAAAAAAAAGGCAGAATGATTATCATTCTGGCAGATCTGAGAAGTACATGTAGGGCTGAAAAGAGTTGGATCAATTTAGTGCAGCTGTTGATTTAAGACAACAAAGATGTAAAAAGGCAAGCAATAAAGGTCATAGACAACAAATCTCTTCTTTAGTACTCCTTGCAAATAATGGTGGGCAGATTAAACAGTGCAATCATAAGTTTGAACTTTGAAAACATAGTTTGTATGACTATTGACTGAATAGAAATTAAAAGTGTCAAGTAACTTCTATTAATTTTTGTTTGCTTAGAACAAATGCATTTCTATACTAACCTGTATAAAAAATTAATAGAACTCCACCCCCTTTAGATGAAATACAGTGAATAATGACAACTATTTTTTGACAAACCACACTTTAAAGTTTGCAGTCCAGATCTCAATTTTACTGCAGTAATTTTTCAGAAACCATTATCAAAGTCCAGGCCCCTGTAAACTTGACCTTTGACCAAAAGTACCTAAAAAAATGTTTATTTACTCTTCATGCTCATCAATCTTATAAAATGAAGTCCTGTATTCAGTTGTTCTAAAGATATCGAGCAGAAATCACTTTCTTAGTGCAGACCTATGAGCTTCACTTTTAACTTACAACAAGTTACATCATTTACTCAACATACCCAATCATCCTGTAAAGTTCAGTTGTTCCTGAGTAATCGGCTAGAAACTTTCTTCAAAGTGCAGGAGACTGAGCTTGACCTTTAACCTAGAACCCTTAAAGTCAAAAGAAGACATCTACCCATCATCCCCAACCATTCTGAGCAGTCTGAGAGTCCTGGTTAAAGATGTACTCAAGTAGTAAATCAGAAACTATTTTCAAAGGTCAGGCCCCAGTGAAATTGGCCATAAACATAAGCCTAAAATTAAAAGGGGTCATCTACTTATCATGTCCAAATATCCTATACAGTCTGTGAGTCCCAAGTTCAGTTGATCTTCAATAACAAATTAGAAACCATCTTCAATATGCAAGCCCCTGTGAGCTTCGACTTTAACCCAGTGATCCAAAACCAGTAAGTGTTTTATTCAACATGCCCATTATTGCCCAATCTACTTTCCAAGTGTAGTCTTTAGGTTTATGTGTTCTTCATTACTGATCAGAAACTGTTTGGTATATAGACAAACTGACCAATATTAACAAAGGGAAGGCAATAAAATAAAATTTTGTATTCTGTTAAGGACTATTATTCAATTTTAAATTAACATTATATGCTTTAATTATGCACCCACATAGACCACAAAGCCAGAAATAAATCAGTAACTACAACTTAGCTAAACATTTTTCAGTCCTTCTTCTGTTCATTTATGAGCAGTGCTTCATATATATCCATGCATGCAGGCCATGTACTGTTTCCCCGCTATCCGTCCAGACTGCCCTGACATCACAACATACCTTCCTGTTTCACATGCCTTCGAAAGCTCCTCTGCTCTCTTTACCTAATAATTTCAGTACAATAAATCATTTTAAGGAATCTGAAATAACTGTAAAATTGTAGCAGGTTTTGAACATAGCTTTAGAAGTAATAATTCTTTTTTGTTGAAAGATCTGAACCAAGTATGGAACTTGTCTAATTTGTACAATTAACACATACTTTCTTTTCACAAAAACTGATTGCCTGCAAAAGATGCTTGCAGATACTGTTGTAAAACAAGAAATATGTCTCTTATTGGCTCTAGCACTGTTTGATAACAGCACACTTTTCACTTCAAAACACATCCATTTTATAAGCAGCTGAAGCATTCTTTTACTCCCCTGCAGATTACTAAGTCAACACACACTGAACAAAAATCCATCCTGCTGTTGCTGTCAAGGCCCATCTTTTGAACTCATGCAGTCAATAGTTGTCATTTTATTTCTTTTGTTTTATGTAACAGTTGTGCCTTGCTAGGACATGTCATCATCCATCCAGGACCGCAATAGAAAAAAAGAGAGTTTTACACTCACTTTTTTGTGTTATCCTGGGTAAATGACAGCATGTCCTGGTACAGTTAAATGTTATTATATATATATATGTCTTTCAATATATTAATTTATATATATTTTTATAATGTACCATGCCATGTATCATATGCTGAAATAAATTGATTGATTGATTGATCCTGTTAAGTTTTTTTAGTCAGAAAATACATTTTAATCTTGAGAAAGAAATCATCATGGCAATGTTCTGGGTATAAACAAAGTTTCTCTTTGAGCAGGTGCCTTAGTTTTTGACTCTATTGTGACCTAGTTCCAAACTCAAAGAACATCAAAACAGACATTCTGACATAGTTTCACAGTGTCTTGGTAAAACAAGTGACCTCCAGATGTTAAGAAAGTTCTTCATAGATCTAACCTTGTGACCTTGATATTTAAACCACACATGACCCAGTTTCAAATATTTTTGATATCATCAGAACAAATATTCTGGCCTATTGTCTTGGAGATTCCTCTGAAGGAATATTAAAAAACATTCTGATCAAGTTGAAGACTGGGTAAAACATCTGAGAAATAACAGCTGTCAATGTCCCAAGTTTTTATTTTACAAACCAATGTGCCTTGAAAGAATTTGATAAAGGGTCACTCAAGGAAATTTGAAAAGAAATTATTTTGAACAGTTGAAAGCACTCCATGTAATGTTTAAAGAGTTGAACCGCTTTTATAGATCTGATATTTTTTAGTTGTTCAACCTCTGAGACCACCTCAGGAACATTTCTTGAAAAATTTTGATTTGAAATGAAGCAAGTGGTTTCTGAGATGTTCATAGTTTCCCTTTTCTATAGCCATGGTAACTGCAGTTCTACATAAAACCATTTTATTCTGTTCATTGAGAAAATATCTTCAGGATTTAAGTATGTAAGCTCACTAAAAATTACAGACTGTCAGAAAGCGTCTTCAGAAATGATAATTGCCTCTCATTTTTTCGCCTATGAAAGTGAACCGATTAAATGGGCTGATATTTTAAGATTGTTCACATTTTACGACTTAAACAGGTGGTCCTTATGTTCATTTTGGCAATGTTTTATATTTAGCCCATCTATTTAACTTACTTTAGTCGTTTTTGGTTTGTTTTACATTTGCACGAGTTTTCCGCCATTTTGGTACCATGTACGTTCTACTTTAGCTTATCCAATCAACTTGCTGTATACACCTCGGGGAAAAATCCGTCTTTAGGTGACGGTCTGTAAATAATAAAACAAAGTAAAACTATGCTGGACTGTGCTGTTAGAAATTGTGTTATATCATCGATGCTTGGAGGCCTCAGGAATGCCTCATACGAAACTTCCTCTATATATCTTGTGAATTTTAAGTCCAACATAGTTCAAAACATGAAAGGCAAGCTATCAGGACTAGTTGTACTAAACACATATTAGGCAGAACATCTATCTACGGATGTCCGCGTGTACAAGACTGGAAATAACGGATAGAACTTCTTGACAGTTGTGACTAAACAAATACCTAAAATAGCATATATTTGATGTTTTAGTGTTTCCGGACTCTTAAAACATGTAATACGTGTTATTTAAAAAAATGGTATTCACAAAGACATAAATGTCATGACATTACAGAAGTTAAGTCCTCAAACAGAAGATTGGATAAAATTTATAGAATTTCACCAGCGTGGATCTATCGTAAAAGACAAATCAATGTTGTCTAAATGATGTTATACATAGAAATGAATGTTTTACGAGAATTGTAAGTAGCACTTATCGATCAAAGAATGATTTTTAGTTTCGTCCATATGCAGAATTTAAGTTCTGTCCACGGATTGAATACTGGATACAACTCAGTCATCGTAAAACAAGGGTTAATTTAGTATAAAATTACATAGAGTTATAAAAGATATGTTAACTCCAAATTTTTAAGTCATTAGAGAAAGATAATGTTTGAAATAACAAATTTATTGAATGCACGTTTAAATTTCTTTGGTATTTTGGATAACCTGTCTACAAATAGATACGATTTCATAAAGACTCGTCTGCATTTTATCTCAAATCAGGTGCAGAACGTCTTTTCTTTTCATGTAATATGATAATAATCTATAAAACTTCTTCAGTCCAATGGTAAAAGCTGGCACAGTTGGAGTAGCCCTAATCTCGGTCGGTAATTCCGTTCCAGCGTCGTATAGTCCTTGGGAAGAACGAGTTCATGTGATGTCGTGTTTTTGATTGCGGGATGAGGAATTTGTTGTTTCTTGTGTTAGTAAGGTGATAGTGATCGACATTGACTTGTTTTTTTTTTTTTTAGTTTTTTTTTTTTTAATTTTGTTTAGCATGACCAGGCTGGCATGGTTTCGCCTTGGTTCTAATGTTGACCATTTTAGTTCCTTAATCATGTTTGTTACACTGCTTGTATAGTGGTAATCATTATGAACATACCTAACAGCTGACCTCTGGACCATTTCTATTCTGTGTGTGATACATTTCTGCCATGGTTGCGAGAAAGAGACAAGGACCTAAGACCGATCGCTGCGGGACACCTGAAAGCACAGGGAGCCTGTCAGAGACCTTGTTTTCCACTAATACTTGTTGTGATCTGTTTTTGAGAAAGTTTTGTATCCATGAACTGATGTGTGGATGAACTCCCATGTGTTTCAGCATGTGTATCTATCGTGGCCGTTGCGTATCTTGGCCATCTTGCAACCCGATTATGAGTGAAATTTGGTGCATTCAAAGTTATTTCTTGAAAAAGTATCAATTACTATTTTGGAACATTGCCAACTTCAAATTCATCCAAACATGATTTTACTACTTAGACAAATAAAAAAGTAAAAACTCGCCACTGTTTTTCAGTCCTATTCAATTCAATCAAGTCAATAGATCTTGCTACTTTTTTTTTTTGTATTCCCCGCCAAATAAGCGGCGAGGGAAATGGTAATAGTTTCCGTCCGTTATTCCGTCTCACATTTTTGTCCGGAGCATAACTCGAAAAGTATTTGAGATATCAAGTTGAAACTTAACAGGTGGATAGATCTCATTGCGGAGGAATGCAGTGCACAAGAATGACAGTTCTGCCCTTCATAATTTTTGAGAATTTTTATTTTCCATGCATAATTTTTGTCCAGAGCATAACTGGAAAAGTGTTTGAGATATCAACTTGAAACTTAGGAATGATAACTCTACCTTCGTAATTTTTGAGTTATTACCCTTTATTTTTTCATGCATAATTTTTGTTCGGACAATAACTCAAAAAAGTGTTTGAGATATCAACTTGAAACTTCATAGGTGGATAGATCTCTCTGGGGAGGAGTGCTGTGCACAAGAATGATAACTAAGCAAACACATTCCTAGGGGGATGGCCATGTCAACATGGCTCTTGTTCCTTTTTTTATCTCGATCACTTGCATAATATCGGATGCATTTTCCGGAGAATTGAGGCCACGGCGATTTTTCATATGACTAATTGAGATTTGATCATTCAACGTAACGAAGGGTGTGAAACAATTTCAGGAAGACTGTCGTTGGTTATGTCTATATGGATGTCGTTGGTTATGTCAATATGGATGTCGTTGGTTATGTCAATATGGATGTCGTTGGTTATGTCAATATGGATGTCGTTGGTTATGCCAACATTGGTGCAAGTTTGGTGACTTTTTAGTGCTACAGTACAAGGGTCTGTGTATTAGGGCATGGTTAAAGTATCATAATTATATTGATCTGTCACTGTAGAATGCAGTGTGGTATACTGTTTGGGGAGAATGTATTACTGTATACACCACATATATATGTAGAAAGTCTCTTCAAATGTAATCTGCAAGTCGAGGATTTCAGAACATATTTATGATGAGCAATGTAATCATTACAAACAGGACTAGACCCAGTGGACAGTCATCGCATAAGCTTAACACAAGCTTCCAATCAAGGATACACTTGTTCCAATCTAAGTATAGGAAGTGATTAAATGGTATCAACTGGCATCCAAAACTAAGGCTATAGCAGAGACATTACTTGTAGATTTGAGATTGAAGCTATTAACAATCTTACCATAAGTACCAGTGCTCAGTCTTACCTATCCAAACAAAACTGCACACTATACTGATCTAAATCAGGACCTGTGCTTGAAACCAGGACCATGAAGACTTAGTTATAGCAGCATACCGATCAACAAGTTCACCACAAATTTAATAGTGGAGAGTATATCCTCACTGGCAAAACTTTCGTCTTTTGGTTTTTAACTCTAGCTTCAGCCGAAACCCCACAATAACGGTTATCCAAGAAAATGATCAAATGGTGAGGACTTATTAGGTATTGAGAAGAAAACAAGCGCTTTCTTAGTAAATGGATTTTCACAATAAATATTTTATTATAAAACCAACAATACATTATTCTACAAAATAAATGCTCTACTTTAACATTATCCATGAAATTAACACACCACACTAACAACAGTACACTCACACATAATCTTTTCCCCTGAATACCCTACTTCTGTACTTAGTCTAGTACTTCTATGTATGGTGGCACAGTCACTGGGGTTAACTGTTTCTTCTTTAAAATAGAAACACAGAGATGATGTTCATAACATGAAATGCACACTTTTTACAACATGAGCTGAGCCTTTGAAAAGAATGCCAACTGACCTTTTTCATGAAAAGTCCTCTACATATCAAGGAATGAAAGTGAAAATATTCTAAGTTGCATTAAATAAAGAAGATAAAAGGTTTTTGCTTTCACTCCTCCATACAGAGACAAATGTATACTAACAAGTATTGGTAACAACAATTCATATATAAATATTGATAATGACATCCTGGTCTTTTCAACTTTAAATCTCCAATAATGATATAAGTCAGTTCTATTTATTAACCAAGAAGGGGTAAACAACGTCCTTTGTTAGCAACTAAAATACAAATGTATTCTTTGATAAAGCTTTCTAACGCATCCAACCTTTCGACGGATACGCTTGTGTGTGGTGTGTTCACTAATTTCTTATAATGTTACATGCATGCTGGGTAGTTGTAGATGGATTAATACAACAATATAATACTACCAGCTTTTCCAAAAATTACGCCTGAATGATATACCATATTTAGTGTCAATCCATAATGAATTTGGCAAATATTTCACTTCAATAAAGAGGATACCTGTACAAAATGCTTAACCATGTTTCTGACATTGTCTTTTTCTTCCTAATGTCAGTGGCTAATTTCACATATTACCTGATAATTTAAGTATTTGTTTAAAATGTATATAGTGTCTGCAACATTGAATGATCCAGCCTCTTGGGCTTATAAATAACCTGAATCATAAACATCTTGATTTCCGGAGTCTTCTCTCATATGACAGAAATCCCATTGGTTGCTAGTTGTAACAAATATTTTAATTAATAGATGATGACTTAGCCCACAATCCTAATCCAGAACAAACTCCAAGTGGTGCTCAATCAAATGGCTATGACATTAACAGCAATCATATCCCCCTAAGCCATATTCCATAATATATGTCAGCTGCCTTTTAAAGGTATCTCATTTTAGGACAGTAAAAGACAAACCATAAACATTTAGTGCTCTAAAAAGGTAGCCATAAAAAATAGTACAAAACAAATACAAATCAGCCATTTGAAGACATATTAAGAAATATTACATTTATACATTTCAAAATACACAGTAAATGTGTATCTTCTTCAACTGTCACCATTGAAAATAAATCATTAAATCCTAATAAAATCACACAGTATGACAATTCCTGCTTGTTTCAGTGAAGATGCAAAAAATCTTAATGCAACATTATAAACAATCATAGGATAAAAAGAAGCTAGTACTTCTGACAAATTAGACAATTCATATAATTAGTAAACTGAAAGCATAAATTATCAGTAATGGAATTTTCCCCAGGCTTCAAATGACAGATGGAAGTGTGTACAATTATTGATACAAGTAATTTTCTCCCAAGTGAAGAAACCATGAAATTTCAGGTCACTCTTTCATTTAAACACAAGTCGAGTAGCAACAGCATTAAATGCTTGACAATAACTTTTAGGACACTTTTCAGTGGTAAAGAAGACATTTTTTTCTAGAAATTCTTCCTTGATAAGAAACTCTGTTTTAATAAGACATATATTCAACACTTAAAACAAATCAAAGCACTGTTTAAGCTCTTTTACAAGTTAGCACTGTATTACGTTTATCATGATATAAACATTTTCAGGTTTTCCACAAACTCTTTTAAAATTTTAAGTAAAATTTCTAGAGCTTAAACGCCCGCACATTTTCTACTCTTATTAGAGCTCAAAGCACTTATCAGCTTAAACACTTTTAAATTTTTTAGCAAATTTTTAGAGCTAAAACGCCAGCACATTTTCTACTCTTATTAGAGCTCAAAGCACTTATTAGCTTGAAGAATTTTTTAAGTTCATGTCAGCACATATTTAGCACTCACAAGTTATAGCACTTTTTTAAATTAAAAAAAAGCCTTTTATCCCAAGTTCAACCTTGGTGTGCTTAGAAAACACAAATTTCAAAATATTTATGGAAACTAAAAGCTTAACTATTACTTTAATCATTATTTTTTTTTCTGGAACACTTTTTGCAACTTTTTACTGTCTCTGTCAACCCTTGTTCCATTAAAAGACAGATAAGTAACCCAATCAGTAATGGGTGAACTGAAGTTACATTTCAACTACTTGCTATAATAAATTGGTAAAACATTCCAGGAGAACTGAGGTATATTCATAAATAAAATATATACCATAAACAACTTCTACACTAACTATACAATGATATAATATAGTACTAAGTCATTACTGTAAAGCACTCAAAATCTCTGTACATTTAGTTAAAATGAAGTACAGTAAAGTCTCGCTTTGTGACCGACCCTTTTTTGCGGGCAAATCTATATTACGACCGCTTTTTTCCGGTCCCGACTTTTTTGCTATATAATTCAATGGTCGTAAGGTCCGATATTACGACCGACCCGCTACTACGTATTACGACCACTTTTTCGGGTCCGAATTCCCATTTTACAATGAAAGTGGGACCCCATAAGACGACCATTAACTGTTTACTAAAATGACACGTGTCACCAATTATCACCAATAAACAACATAATACGACAATCGTCATCAAGGTGTGAACGATTTGCAGTACAATTTATAAACATTAATATTAATAAACTTTAGGCTATTAGTAATTTAAAGGAAAGTTATTATATACTTCAATTTTTGTATCATGAAAATGGTACTGATTAATGCAGAACAAAGAAATACATTATGAAAGACGAAATAGGTGTTAATAATGCCCAATTTCAGATAGGTACGAGTGAAAAACTGTCAAAAATAAATCGTGTACAGTAAGATTTCAGTGTTGCTAATTATGAAAACAGCTTGAAAGAAAAATTGCACTGTATACTTTCGAGTTTTATATCATTTTATGTCGCACTAACATGAAAATTATGTGAAAAAATATCATGTTATTGTAGGAAAAAATTGATGCCATAAGTTAATTTACTTTTTCAACAAGGTTATTATAGCTAATGATAACCCTTTACAACAGATGTGAAATTGCTTGAAGGCTAGCACGGGTCTCGGAATTAAGACCGACTCGATAATAAGACCACTTCTCCCAGGTCCCAAAGTGGTCTTAATAGCGAGACTTTACTGTATACACAAAATATTAAGCACTTTACAGTAATGGCAGTTACCAGTAACACGAGTGAGTCAGTAGTTTTCTTGTTACTATAGTGACTGACTAGCTACTATGATATACATGTATACAAAAATCTACATGTACATCTAAACATTTCTTATATGCTGCATGGTTTTTACCCGTAATATCAAGTCATCAGGCAATTTTTTTTTTTTACAGATTTTCATTCTAATGAGACCTTGAGATGAAATTTTGGCAACTGTTTTCCCTCCTTTTCAGTTTCAGTATTTAAATACACAATTTAACATTCTGTACATAAAATTTATTCAAACCACTATTTCCATTATTGAAAAATGACAAGATGTAGAACAAAAGATGTGCCCATTTGTCAGGCTCTCTTTCTCACAATTACAATTAATATTACATTACTATAAACAGCCTTCATTTTAAAAACTAAAACTTATGACAAATCTTAGAAAGATACATGCTTAAACCTGATATATTTTGTATTGTCTGATTAATATAACAGAAAATTCAACATGATTATCACTTTGGCCCTGAATTGCTCACCTGAGGTTTATCTTTGTAGGTAATTTCATGTATGTGTTTGTTCCACAAATATTTTACAAGACAATGAAAGTCAGTTTTTAGAAAGTCATAAAGAGGCATTTACCCTGAGAACGAAAAGAAATGCTTCAATAATCATTCAATATGATACTCTTTTGAAACAATGTATCCTGGTGACCTTTGATAGATGACCTTTGATATTTAAGTTAAGATTATAAGGACAGATGGAGAACTACTGTGTTTGATCACAACACTTGAGGGGCTTACTAGTGTTAACTAACAGACTAAGAAGTTTAAAATACATGTATAATATAAATTATGAAATGGTTACTTTCATGATACTTTCACTACACTATGGTTCTAAACTACATTTATCAAAATAAAATGGAAGTTGTTTTCTAAAAGACTTTATTACAAATGAGACATATACCCATTGTAAAATCATGAATTCTTTTTAACTATCTATAATCATCAATGCACAGTCAAGTTCTAACTGCAGGCAAACTAAATTCCTAGAAGTTTTCTTAAGTTATGCAGCGACATTAATAGCAATTTAGGCTGAGAAATTCTATGATATTAAACATTTCTTTATTTCTAAAAATAAAAAATCTTTTTTTTTTAAACTGAAGAAGACAATTTTTCCCTAAACTTACACTTGAAAATGAAATACAAAAACAAGTAAACTTCCTGTTTTTTTTTCTCTTCTCAACAATAGTACCTGTCATGAAGTGAGGTTTCACAAAAAGTTTGTGCAAGCAAAAATTAACAATTTTACAGCAGTTTTGAGTATTATAATCAGTTCTATTTTACAGGGCAATCTTAATGGCACATACAAACACATCATATATCAATATTTCGAAGTAAAAAAGAGACACAACAACATATTTCTATGTGTAATGCATAGAGTGTAACTTATTTCAAAACACAGGTGTGCATTAAAATTTCAGTACTTTAATGCAACATCCCTGTATTTTTTATATATAACAGATTTAACAACTTTCACAAAAAGAAATTTTCTAAAATTGCCTGATTAACTGGTAAATTTTTGTCAATTATATAACAATGGAAGCAACGTTTTCATACCTTAAGATATGTAGCAATGGACAACTCAATATAAGGGAGTATTCCGATCTCTACAGAGTAAAATAATAGAAACTAGGCCAAACTTGAAACATTATTTGTTTGCTGATACATTTATAAACACTTCATTCTTTTGTTTGCAAACAATTTACAAAGACATTTCACATGTAAAATACTTAACAAATAACAAAAGAATATCCATTTTTTTTGCCAAAATGCTAGAATCAATTAAACAAATCAGCTTCAAGAATTTTTGCCCAACATGTACATCAATTGCATAATCAGAAATAAATTTCCTATCTTTTGCCTTAATGTTCATTAAATATATCAACTAAAAACACAAGCTTAAATGGATATCTCAACAAGTAAGTTCCACTTTTTTCTCTGCACAAATGTACTACAATTCTTTTTTCCATACTTTAGGCTGAATAAATGAGCAAAATATAGTTTCACACTTCACTGCCATGTTGTTTGGTGTCTGAATCTAGAAGAAGAGGATACCTTTTCAGACTTTTTCAGTTCACACCTTTCACACTTCTAGTCTATGGGACTACAGCTAAACAGTTCTGTGTTACAACAAGCTGCTGTTCTCCTGAGATTTTTTTTTCACTGACCAGATTATTCCAGTTCTACAAGTATATCTCCTTCATCCACTGTTTCACCTGTTTTAAAGTTTACTTTCTTAACCTAGAATTGAAACAAAATGGAAATCATAATTATTTATATGTCAGATTTTTCACAAGGCAATGACAACAGTACTTCCTTTCCCATTTCTTTACAATTCACATTGCAGACCAACTACAGAACATTATACATGTTAAAACAGAAGCCCCAGCTAATTGTTGCTGAAATTCTAGTATGAAATATATTTTTATTGTTATTTAAATGAGTTTCAGAGGCCAACTGGTTTTTATCAAATATACAAATATTACCATGATTACATTTATTTATTTTAACACTAGAGTAGTCATAAAGGCAATCAATCTATTTACATTCTTTTCTCCAACAAAGGAACAGTATTAAACCCCTAACCTCATCATGAAAACACCAATTTTCTTGTGTAAATGAGAAAGGTTAAAAGCAGGTCAGAAAATCCCTTTCCTAATCCTGAATTAAACAGACAATATGACACAGACAATTAAAAAGACAAAATTTCTGACCACTTTACCCAAAAAGCTAACTTTATAGTTTAAAAAAGTTTTTAGACATAATAACTGCCATGCAAAATATGCTCATATGAACTTCACCTTGCCGGTTTTGGCTGCCACTAAACTGTTCTGCATTTTCATTGCTTCAAGTACAGCGACCTCCTGACCTTCCACCACCTGGTCGCCTTCGGCAACAGCAACAGATTTCAACATTCCAGGCATAGGTGCAACAACAACTGATGAATAGTCAATCTCAATGGTTTCAGGCATCAGATCATGTAACACAGCTGTCCTCTGATCTAATATATGTACTGGGAACTGAAAGAACACAATGGAACAAGCTTAGCTCTCAAACTCACTCTTCACTTTGATTCAAAAGGTTTACCTAATTTTAATGAAGAACAATCATCTCTGAGATATCAGCCATGATCAAACTATAGATTTTTAGGTAAGCTGATAATTAATTTTAATATTATAATATTCCTAACAGTGATATTTGTTCACATTTTTGACAGGTACAATTCATCTGTGTCATTTTCATGGACTTGTTATAGTAACAACATTGATTCAGACATATGAATGTTGTAAACATCAGAACTAAACTGTCTATACGAACCTACAGAAAGACTAAAATGCCCATTGGCAGCATGTCGAGCTCACCAATGGAAAGCTGCCTATGGGGATGGGACAGTTAAATGGAAACTGTGGGAAGATGATGATGGAAGGACAAGGCAGGCCTATATGATGTCTCTTTCAGGGAGCATAACAAATGTATCATGGTATTTTCAAATTCTTCCAAGCATGGAGAAGTAATGGCCCAAACAACATTTTGGACCTTTGAGCTGTCACTGTGACCTTGACCTCTGAGCTATGAACCTGGCTCTTGCACGGGACACACTGTCTCACCAAGATGAACAAATGTGCAAAGGTATTTTAAAATCCATCCATGACCTGGCTTTGTGACCTTGACCTTTCAGTTGGGAACCTGGGTCTTACATGTGACACACCGTCTCATCAAGGTGAACAAATGTGCCAAGGTATTTCAAAATCCTTCCATGCATAGAGAAGTTATGGCCCAGACAAGGCAATCATTACCTTTTAAAGTTATGGAGTTTCTCCCCAGACTAGACAGAATGGCAGAAAGACATAATGATGGAAGAACAAGGCAGGCCTATATAATGTCTCTTTCAGGGAGCATAACAAATGCATCACAGTATTTTCAAATTCTTCCACGCATAGAGAAGTAATGGTGCAGACAAGGTCTATGATCAACATTTTGGACCTTTTAGCTGTCACTGTGACCTTGACCTCTGAGCTGGGAACTTGGGTCTTGCACGTGACACACCATCTCATCAAGGAGAACAAATGTGCCAAGGTAATTCAAAACCCTTCTGTGCACAGAGAAGTTATGGCCCAGACAAGGCAATCTGGATGGAGGCACGCACGCATGCATGTACATACAATGAACTGCGGTACCAAATGTGACGACTATGTCGAGCTATCCGCAATCGGGCTCGGCAAAAAATGAAAATATGATAACAGCCTGATTTGGTCTATGTTCAGCAGATACTAAGAACACTTTAAACGTAAATGTGTGAACTTTAAACCTTTAACAAAGAATAGACATCTGACCTGTCAAACGTCAACTTTCAAAATACATTATGTATAAATATTTGTATTCAAGATAACACTAGAGAAATATCACATTTAATTACAATGAGATTTTATGCTGTTCTCACTATACTTACCACAGTTCCAAGGAATCTAATGTTGAAGCGTCCACCTCCTAACTTCTGGTCAAGCTGTAGAAGATATGACTGACCATCAAGTTTAATGTCCAGTAGAGGGTTGTGGAAACTGATAGTGTCTACAACATTGTAAACTCGCTCACCTACTTGAACCTGAAACGGACACATTCAAGATAAAAATGCTCCAAAGAGAAAATTAGGTCATTTGAAACTTAACACAAAATATGCTTTATACCACCCTTAACCACCTTTAATGTTCTAATCACTACTCACTCCAAGATCATCAATTCTGGAAGTCAAGGTCAAACCTAGCTGTCAGGATATGAACATACATTTACTCCAAGTTAGCTTAATTTAACTAAACTAAAAAGCAAGAATTTGTGCTTGCAAATCCACTGGCACCCCTAACAAACAAGATAATCTATCTCGGGGTATAGTAATACCAAATCCATGTCCATCAAGACTATGAGAGTAATATACAGGAAAATTTCTTTAGCCTAACCTCAAATCTGTCTGTCTTGTATCTAACTTCCAGTGAAATATCTTGGCCACCAACATCAACATTGAGATGCCATGTTAGTGGCAAGTTTGTCCGCATTGGGATCCTGCAAGAGAAAGAAATGATTTGGTGGCAAGGCATCTGCTATCTTGCAGAATTTACTATCTCAAAACTACAGAGTGAATGCTGTGGCCTATAAAGAAAGCAACTGCATGTAGCATCCTGCTCAATAACATGGCAATGCTTTACTTGAAACATGGTTGTTTACTTTCAAAACTGATCTGATAATTCATTGGTACAACATTTGTTGTATCAATTAATACTTCATAGCATATGTACAGAAGGGACCAATATATCCACATTACAACACACTTTTATTACTATTGCAATTTGGTTGATCCTTTTTCAGTTGTGTTAATGTACTTATTTCAATTCACATTTCAGTAATTTACAGTAAAATGTGGCTAACTTGAGCATCAATAACTCATGAACCTCTTAATGTCCCTCTTCGGTCCTAGCAAATTTCTCGGTATGTTTAACTACATGAAGTTTTAGTTTTCTTCAATCTGTTTAAGAGATTAAGTGCAGAAACGAAACTGCATGTGACTTCAAAGTGTGACCTTGAATTTGACCCCAGCCAGCCAAAACCTTTGCTGAGCATATCAACTCATTATTGTGAACATTGCTGAGACACAGTTTAAATTTTGTTCAATCAGGTCAAGAGATACAAAGCAGACAATAAATTGCTAGCAGACAAATGGACAATTAGGGGTGTAACATAATGTCACCCTTTGGGCGTATTAAGTGAAAAGAGAGAATGTTATTTATGATGATTTACATGTATTTTACCAAACATAATTCATAAATGGTTTGCTTTATTTTAAAATAAGTTATGCAGTGCATTCTTGAAGTACATTTTATTTGTTCTTGTTAAAAATGCTAAGGAAAAGTTGACACTTTTCTACATATCTTGCATTGAAAAATGACACACATTATTAAGAACATGCATTTAAGTAGACATTTTAAAAACATCTTTGAAAGCATAGACATGTTGTATTTTTACATTTCTCAGGTAACAAGGAATTAAAGAAGGATGTTTGTCAGCAATGTAGATAATGAGTGTTTTAAATATTTCATGAATCAAACTAGAGATGTCTCATTTTTCTCATCTCCTACCAATTACTCTAATTTGAGTGTCATTTTTTAGTGATAGTGACACATTTCAAACACGTTGCAATACCTCAAGTGAATGCCATTTTGTACAATTATGATATTTAACTGACAACCATGTATAAAACATTCTTGTGAACTGCAGTGCCACTCAAAAAAACAGCCGATACTCATTTCAGCTGTCTATACAATTCTGTATAAAACTCACCTTGCAGGTCTCTAAAGATGTTCTATTCATTCAAAATCCAATAACAAATTATAAAATTTTATTAGAACATTAACCTGTTTTGGGGTTTTTAAAAGCTCTGGCAATGATTTGCCTTTAAGTTTAGGATATTGCCGCCAGGTCAACAATATTGTCTCAAAGATCATTTTAACCAATTTAAACATATATCAATCAACATCCAAAGTGCTGTATAACTTCAGCTCTATAAACCAGACAAACTCTACAAACACACTTACCTGTTTTGGTTTTTAAATGTTCTAGCAATGATCTGTTCTTTAGTGTAGATACAAGCTGCAAGTACTGTCAGCTCATTCCGCTCTGTGTGTGACAAATTTTTTCCTGAAGATAAATCAAATAACAAGGTTTACACTGTTGCCAAATATTTGACAATATAAATGTTTCCTTAAATATATTTCCGACAATACTGTACGACAGTTATGTATATGTACTGGAATATGTATAACTTGGCCTTGTCTCGGCTGTACTGTCTTTAATTATTGGAAATCTTGGTGAAAATTCGATTCTGTCTAGAAAAGATGAAGTGATGGTTTGACGTATAAGAATTTAATAATGCATCTTTATTGAAACATACCTTTCTATGTGAAGAATTAGAAAGTAAAAATAGTAGACAACTTATAACTAATATAATTTCCAAATACTTTATCAGAGATTAAGGACATTAAAATGAACAAACTTTTAAATAGTATATGAAACAATCCAAATTTCATTTTCAAAATTTCATTAGAAAGTACCTTGAAATCCCTCTGGAAACACAGTTGGTAAATATTTGGTGGTTATATCTCCAGAGACAAACGTCTTCTCAGTTATAATATCACGCAAGAGTGGTATATTGTGGGTTACACCTGTAACAGACAGAGTGACAAGTATGACTGATGGTACCCTTTTAAGGTGAACTTCAATCACATGATTGGGGAATGAGTATCTTTTAAATCCATGGAAAAAGTTTCATCTAAATACATCATGATAAAAGATTTAAATCCTATCATCATCTTGATCATTCTGATGAGATAACTGGTATTATCTTACTGTGAAAAGTGTTAACTCTAGTACTGACACTCCACACTGTTTTGTTGTCAATGTATCTTAAATATACAATATTGCTACAGGGTGTTAAACAATGTCAAAACATAACTTCACACACAACACATGCCAGATTTTTTGTTTTAGTAAATTATTCATTTCATTCTTTTTTTATTTTCTTCAGACTCACAACTTAGAATGGTATATCAAATTAGTCTTACTAGAAATCCCTACATACCTTTGATAACATATGAATCAAGGGCTGTAATCATGGTGTTAAGGGCCTCAGTTCTAGATTCACCATAGGTTACCAACTGAAATCAAACTAAAACACATGACAATGCATTCATAAAACCATGGGTTCATGTAGATTTGAACAGATTGTACTGTAGAAAATGTTTGTTGATAAATAATGATGTATATACAGTAAAAAATCACGATGTGACCAACTCAATATTACGAACATTTTCTTCTGGTCCCGATTTTTTTACTATATATTCTATTGTTAGTTAAACTCAGTAATAAGACCAAATCAATATTGCGGATTGCGACCGCAATTTCCGGTCCCGAATGAAAATACAAACCTTTTTTGAACTCGAAATTACGACTGCGCCCAGAACGGAACAAAACGGGCAGCTGTTGACTTTATCTATTCATCATAGGTCGAGGTCGGCAAACTTGTTTACACAAACATGTACATAATGGGCACCTCGTGTTAATCAGTGTTAATTGATAATTTGACAGGTCAAATGGATCCAGGTGTGGATAATTTACTTTAAGGTTGGTAGTTATCGGTTTAATTGTTTATGACACCCTTATTAGAGTAGACTGCGGTTACTGCACGATAAATTTTCTATTGTTATAGTCACTAATTGATGCGCAAACGAATTAATGCAACACTAAAATCCAAAATTTTGTGAGATTAACGTATCACTTTACATTTTTATTTTGATTGATACACATTGTTTAAGTTGATTACACAAAATATTCCTCCTGAAATTTGACAAAAATGAGCTTTCTCTTAAAGAGAAAATAAATTTGATAAATGAAAGCAATAGTCAGAGTCAGAGAAAGTTAGAATGTTATGAGCACGTTTTGTTCTTTTATTAATTTATGTTTTATTGAATATGATCTCTTTAGTTAAGAAATACAAACATGATAGCCGAGCAAAAATTACTTAACAGACTGAAAGAAAAGTATACCCAAACAATATATTTTGCAATTTATATAGATTTAACCATATATTGACCATTATTCTGATCAAATCATTAGTTATCAAAGTAAGGACAAATAAAACAAATAAGTTATGCTCAGTGACACTAAAAATGACGCAAAACACACACTGGGTCGATAAATCTACCATACACCTTCATGTCATCATCTGAACTCAATTTTAGGACCAACTCAATATTAAGACCACTTATTGCTGGTCCCAGAGGTGGTCTCATTATTGAGGTTTTACTGTATGTATTTCTTTAAACTTCTTATTTTACTTTCCAAAACACTAATGAGTAAGCTTTAAAAGTATCTAGTAAATCAGTAACTTTCTTACTTTACAGATCATTGGGTCATAATAAATGCTAATCTGTGAGCCTTCCTGGATACCACTGTCACAGCGAACCTGAAATATAACATTAAATAATCCAACTTCCCATGGTGTCACTAACTGGAACATAATCTGTATAATAATCAAGCTGCCTGACAAAATACACTTGATTTCTCGTGTACTTTATTGAAAAATGTCACATATAACAATTTTCTTATTTACTGAAATAAGAAGGAAATTTTCTAATGTTATGGATATAGCCTCTTTTTCTTGCCATCATTTTATGTACATGTAACTGCAGACAGATTCAAACATTTTTTATTCTTTATTCATGTGTCTCTATAACTCTTGAGATTGAAACTTATGACCCTATAAGAAGTCATTGCTGTATTATGAATGAAATTCATGCATATATAAGCAAAGGAAATGCAATCAAAATATGGCTTCAGAACTGAAAAAAAAAAAAACAAACTTGTGAGATTAAAATATCTGGAGACAGAGTAGTGACCGAAGCAAGTCTTCTAGTCTCAGTATACTTTTTATCTTTTATATATATAATTGATTTTTTAAACTTTTTAATTATGACTTTTAAATTCTTGAAAACTTACTTTAGGTAAATGAGACGGCTCTATATATTTGTACAATCTACCAATTGATGGCATGCCGAAATTTTTATATGGATCTTCTGCATACACACGACACTCTAAAGACCAGCCATCAACCGGTACATCGTGCTGGGAGTACAAGAGTTCATGTCCTGTAAGAACATGATATAAATCATGTTATGAGCATTACGTCAAAGTCACATCATTTATATTCAGATTCTACATAAAATAAAATTAATATTATAAGGCTCAGGCCACGAGGTTTAACAGGACATGAATGGACTTATTTATGTAAAAAGCTTTGGAAGGGAATTAATTTTCTATAATTAGATTAAAAGATTATCTCATTTCATGTCAAGGTAAAATGTGAGAAGTCTTCTTTTATCTTATTTATCAAATCATTTTAAATTTCTTCTATCTTTCCAAAAGATATTTTCTAGCATCTCATACAATTTAAGTAAGTCCATTTTACAGTGTCTAAAGCATTTTATTTGCCTTCTTCATACAGAATCTATATAACAGGTAGAAACAAGGGAAATAACTCATGCATAAATCATCAGTTTAACAAAACAAAAACTCACCTTTGGCAGACCTGATCATCTGGTGCACAATATCTATGCCTGTTATACACTCAGTGATGGGATGCTCCACCTGAAGTCTGGTGTTCATCTCAAGAAAATAGAAATTCTTCTTTGAATCCACAAGGAATTCCACTGTACCTATAAATATGCACCTTCAGCATTTAAACATTGTTCCAAGATATATACTTGATATGATAAAAGATGTCAAAATATCCACTAAATAATTCAAGATTTTGTGTAACCTTGCTTTTTCAGTTTCCATATTTACCCATTTCTCCAGTGAATAGTATTGACTTAAACTGATATCGAAAAAAAAAATGCTAGGTTATTCTCTTGATTGGACAAATTTTGTCAATTAAACTGAATCTTGACAAATCTGCACTTTGGTCCATTTGAACACAAGTTTTACTCAAATATCTGATAGATAATTAGTCTTTAAGCTTGACTATACCTGCAGAGTCATAGCCTACAGCATGAGCAAGGGATACAGCCTGATCTCCCATCTTCTTACGCATCACTGGGTCAACAAATGTACTGAAAATATATACAGTTACCTACAGCCATGCACATGTACTGTTATGTACATACATGATAGACAATGCAGCCAAGCATTTTTTTGTGTGAAACTTCAATTGTGTCGTGTTTCTTGGTGTCAAATTAAAGACAAAAGTCAAAATTGTGGCCCTCAGCATGAAAACCAAAATAACTTTATTTATTTATTTAGATATTTCATTTGGAGTTTAAAGATTCTGGATAACCATATATATTTATACCCATTAATTATCCTCAGAAAAGTATACAAACAATTTCCAAATTTTCATAAATGAATCAAACACTGTCAACACTTCTTGTTCAAATGTAAGACATATGTTACGTTTCAGAATCATTATGACTGATTTACTTATATATGTAGCTTATAAAGTAGTCTTAGGTGTCTTAACCTCCTTTAAACTTCTCAGAATTCTAAAGTTACCTTGGGGCTTCCTCTATAACTTTCTGGTTCCGTCTCTGTATAGAACACTCCCTCTCATTCAGCCACACCCCGTTACCATGTTTATCACACAGTACCTGTACCTCTATGTGACGTGGATTATCAATAAACTTCTCAATCAACATTCTGTCATCTCCAAAACTCGAGGCTGCTTCTTGGGATGACAACCTTTATTACATAGAACTTAAAATGAAGTAACTAATTTCACTAAATTACTACATTTCTTCAGGTTTCTACAAGCAATTACCTTCTATTCAAATAAATGTCTCAATCTCAAAGGTTCCAGAAATTTAGTTTTCAGGACCCTGTTCCAATCACTAGGAATCTAAATGCTATTAAACCATGCTACTGGGTTTTTGATAATAAGATGATTCTATAAATACTAATGTTGAAAGAATCTAAACTTTCAAATAAGCAGAGTCCAGGTGGATCTTGGATTCATCAACCAACCAGTGAGAATCACTGAGACAGCAAGCAAAAGGAACATAGAAAATATTTCTGAGCAACCTTTTCATTCTTTACAATCTGATTTCAAATTAAGCAACTGACCTCAAATACCAAGTATCATTTCTATTATGCGGTTCTTTTTTTGAAAATCCTTAAATACAAGGGAAGCAACTGTTTTAATTTCAAAAATCAATTTAGAAATTTATACCTGAATGCCTCCTGGCATTCCTTGTCATTCCAAGCTATCCTCATTCCTTTACCCCCACCTCCAGCAGATGCTTTCACCATGACTGGGTAACCTGGAAAAAAATTGTTTTACTAAGTTAATTCTATACACTATGTCCACAGTTATGTCTTCAACTTTTACTCTGGGATATTTTTGAAAACATCCAACAAGAAGACTGTACTTAACTGCATCTCAAAAAGTAGCTGTAATGAATTTGACCAGAGTCATGTTTTATAGCATTTCAGCCTGAAAACTTAAGTTAACCATTTGAACCCACCAAACTTCTGAAATGGACTGATGTACATGCATCATTGAAATTTGTCCAACTGATTTATAATTTACAGTATTTGCTGACACGTAGACTTAAAAAGCAAATAGTGCAAAAGATGACTTGACTGCAGAGGTGTAAAGATAAATCAAGATCTGTACTAGATACAATGATGGAAACAATCACTGTCAGAAGATTCAACATAAATAAGGAGCCTTACTTACCTATTTCATTAGCCAGTTGTACACAATGATCAGCATTCTCAACAACGCCATCATGTCCAGGAATCATATTCACACCAGCCTGGGTGGCAATTCTCTTGCTCTCTATCTTATCCCCCATTGCACGTATAGCCTCTGAGTTAGGTCCAATAAACTGTACTCCGATATCATGCTGCAAAATATACTTGCATAATTAAAATACTAGTCTCGTAATGGCCCCATATAACTCACTGAAGTCGGTCAAATCAGAAGCAATGAACTATCAAATATGTAAAAGTTATTTTTCACATTTAGATGCAGTCTTATGCCAGATGTCTCTTAAGAATAGTTTAAAGATTTCAATGCCATTATTTTTATTTAATACCATTAACCAATACATACATTTGTTCTGAAAAAACAGGAAAGTGAGTAAATTTCTATGGCAGTCATCTGTATTTGCCTCTTCCAGACTCTTACTGAAGCATCTATCATTTTAAAAACCACCTCTGTAGGTCCTCACTCATGAGCCAATATTGACTCTAACATTGAACATCAGGATCATAATTTGCCAAAAGATCAGAGCTATGTCAAGCATTTTTTTAATGTTGTTCTTATAGGTTGAATATTTCATTTCATATCAATGTTACCTGTGAAAAACTTACCAATTTAGCAGCAAACACAGTATTTTCTGACAAAAACCCATATCCTGGATGTACCTGGATAAATGAACAAGAAATACAAAATGTTATATTCATACCCCATATTACAGTGTTATGTCCTGAGTCAGACAACATAGTCAAGCTATAACAAAAAGTCAATTAAATAGACATGTTTGCATACTCTAGTTTTACTTGCATAATGAACAGTTTTGTACGGGGACATAAAGGCGGTAAAATTATGTAAAACTTCAATGGACTCATTTTTTTCTGCAGACTGAATATGCTCAAATTTAAAACAAATCATCACTTCTAAATATAAGCCATCCTACAACATCCAGTAGAATTAATACAAGAAATCAAACATTTAACACTGTACTCACAGCCTGTGCACCTGTGTCCTGCACTGCCTTCAAGATATTATCCATGACCAAGTAACTCTGACTGGTTGGTGCAGGACCAATACAGACTGCCTCATCTGCCATCCTTGTGTGAACCTTTGATCAGTACAAAAAATGTGAGCCACACTATGTGAAAAGGAACTTTTGCATTAAGCACAGAGGGGCTCAGGATTAGCTTTTTCAAGATCTAGTATAGAATAATAATAATAAGAATATAATTTGCTTTTATAGACACACTATGTTCCCTAAGTACCAGTATTAACAAGAGTGTTTTTCAATATAAAATTGTTGAAGTCTGAGCATTGTAAAACATTTCTGTGAGTGAACTGAAATGCCTGCAAAACAAAAACTTCACTTAGTCACAGACATTCATTATATGCTTCAAACGTGATGAAAGTGAAGGTATTTTTAAAATTAGTGTAGATTTCTTACTGCCATGGAATCTGCCTCACTATGGACTGCGACAGTTTTAATTCCAAGCCGTCTACATGTTTTGATGACACGGCAAGCAATCTCACCACGGTTGGCAATAAGAATCTTGTCAAACATCTGAAATAAATCATGTACAACAGTTAGATACTTAACTTAAAATCTGACCATGGCTACCATAAATCATAATATATACAAATTGTATCTATAGTCCCTATTTTTTGGAGCCAAAAATATATATGATCATTTTCCTTTTATTCTGTTTACTACAGAAACTTGACAAAATCTTAGACTAGTATGATTTATATTTTGAAAAAAGAATTGTTAAATAAAAAAAAATGCACTCTTTATAATTTCAAGTTCAACATGTATTACTGTTTCTCTTTTCGAATTTCCTTCATTTTCTGTTATTTTCTACGAGACTCAGGTATTGTTATTTTAAAGTGCTCTTTTTTATTAAACTATAGTTTATTTACATGTGCTCTAAGGACTCTTGTTTTAAACTGCTATAAGGAATACGAAACACATACCGGTTCTCCTTCCACTGTTTTATCATTCCAGTACATCTCCTTAAGCCGGGCTCCACTTGTGTAGATAGACCTTCCATACTGATGAACACCATATACCTTGGGGAAAAAGGGATTATGCATAATGATTAAACAAAAATTTATAATGATTTGTTTAAGTATTATAACTTCTAATATTTACTCATTCCTACCTTCTGTTGTAGCCAAAAAAATGTCAACAGACTCGAGTCACCAGATTCAAGCCTGTCTGGCTTCCTTCATACTGGTCATAGATATAGGTTACATCTACTTGCTTCAGATGCATATGTGGCAAAGCAAGATTAAAACTTAAGCATTTAGTTAAAGGATATATATATAAGAGAGAATTTGATTTAATATTAATTTTTGGTTTATTTTTATCTATTATTTCTTTATTCTAAGTTAAGTATGGAAAGCCATTCTGCCATGCTAATTGCTGAATGTGAAATGCCAACTGCTTAATGATATATGCTAAACGCGAAATGCAAACTGATGAATGACTAATGCTCAATAAAAAAGAATCTATCTATCTATATCCCAATAATGTCAAACCCCTTGTGGCGATGTAGACATGTTAACGCAAAGCTATACATTTTATAGTCTTCTCCAAGGGCATAAAATAAGGGCTGAAATAGTCTTGCTATTTCGCCTCCGAAGGTGAACCGATTTTAAAGGTTGACATTTTATAGTTGTTCACCTTCTGTGTCTCACTTTGATCTGCAGCTAATCTAGCAAATTCCCCCAATCGTATGTGGCTGGGCACATATTATCACTCGTTTGTCCCATATTTAGCTGAGTTCACAACAAAAATGTTGATGTTAAGATAAAATATGATAATTTAATATCTGTTCATCCACCATTTTATTTAAAGTTTGGCATTTGGAATTTGTCAGTGATGAACCCAATGATGTGACTGTTGCAGAGGAAATTACCGGAGGTGTTCCTTCTGCCAGATTTTCGCTCAGTTATATGCAGTTTAAAATTAGGCTTAAATGTTGACCAACTAAAAATATCAGATCTTGAAGTTAGCAAGTTAAGCAACATTATCCATGGTTAGTACTTGGATGGGTGTCCCAAATTGGGCTCATAGGCCAGATTGCTACATTGGTGGCAGTGGTAATTCCACTAATCTTGACCAGCTGTTTACCTTGGTTAGTGCCTGTGTGTACAGGAAGTGCAGGGTTGTATTTGGTAAAGGCAGCATCCTGCCTGAAGTCGCAATATTGAGACTAGTCCAGCTCCTAACAGTTAAAGAGAGGAGGAGTGTAGTGGACACCAAACAGATAAAGCATTTCCAACAGCTTGTCTGAGAACAATAGCAAGTAAAGCAATGTTATCCATGGTTAGTACTTGGATGGGTGTCCCGAATTGAGCTCATACTGTCATAAGCCAGGTTAGCCTAATTTATTAGGCTTAAAGTGTTGAACCCGTTTATTGATCTGATATTTTTTAGTTGTTCAACCTTTAAGCCTAATTTTAACCTGCATATAACCGAGCGCATATTGTTCGGCATGGTTTTTACCCTGTCCTGGTTATCTATTAACCTAGAACACCGAGTATTCCGATTGCCAAATTTTGAATAAAATGGTGGATAAATCAGGTACGAAATAAGTGTTTCAGTTCTATACTTATGTACTTGTGTGTTTTCTTGGATTACAGGATCAGGTATGAATTTAGTTATCATATTTTATCATTTTTGCCTTAAACTCTGTGAACTGTTGGACAAACCAGCCATAAAAAGTGCCCAATCGCCTACGATTGGGCGAGTCCGCTTAACCAGATGCAGATCAAAGTGAGACGTAAAAGGTGAACAACTATAAAATATCAGCCTATAAAATGGGTGGTTTCCAGACGTTTCACCCCCAAGACTTTTCCTCACCTAGACATTTCACCCCCAAGACTTTTCCTCCCAAGACTTTTCCCTCCCAGTTTTTTGTTGTACAAGACATTTCACCCCCAAAATATAAAAAGTACTCAGATGGTGAATTTTATTTATATTTTCTGGTTTATTTTTAAAGTTAATGGAGTTCAGAAAGTTATTTTCATAATTTTTAAGAGATAGTGGCTTTTGAATGACTGGATTATAACATTATCAACATCTTTTTACAGTTCACACCTTTAAGAAGCATGCATTGTTAGGATTGTTTATGGTATATTGCCCATGATTGGCAATATACATATTCTTCACACATTTCAGGATGAGGTGCTGATTAAATAGGGGTATAATTAAAACTCAGTCAGGTAGTTATTTCAAAATTTCATCAGTCTTTTATTCATTCATTAATTTTAAAAGCAAAAAGGTGATTAACTGACGATACAAATAAATCTTAAATAAAAGACAGACCTAAAATTCATTAAAGGTCTTTTACAAATAAATACTTAAAAGAACAATAAATATATGATTAGTATACCAGTTGCAATTTGCTTAATATAATATATATCATAGATAAATAACAGAGTACATGTTGTGTATGTCAAAACTGATTTTTTTTTCAATTCATTAGTCAGTCTAGAAAAATAACTGATCTAACCAATCTAATTCTTTTAATTTGTCAGTCTAAAAAAAATAACTGAGGGTGACAATTAACAAAAAGTAATTGATACGAGTCAATACAGTCTAATTACAATTATGCAAATGAGCTCTAATTAATACAAGGTAATTATTTAAACCCATTATAAATTCTTGAAAATAAAACATCAACAGGATTAATATGATTCATAATCCAGCCATTCATAAACATGATTAAATTAATGACATTTTTTTTTCATTGTTTACCGGTATGTTCTCACCTTTTATTATGGAGGCACCATCCTCTACAAAAAATTTTTCAAAGAGGCCATCATCAAAGGGATTAAAGTAGTTCATATAAATAACTGAAAACAAACAGGATTGTATAAATGACGTCTTGTTTCATTGGTTATATTCTCAGCTTTTAATACGGAAGCACCACCTTCTTTGATAATGCTTTTTAAAAGCTAAACTTTTCCAAATCACTTCAAAATTTACTAAATTTAATATTAATCATTTGTTGAATGACTTATATTTATTTCATATAATAAAACCTATTATATAACATATTTTTTATTATATGTATTTACATAAAAATACATGTTTACAACTTAACTGATGATCATTTTTTATATTTAATACACATTATATTTCACTGATTTTTCAGAGTTTTTACTTCAAATTATGATCAGAAAAATAACCTTTTACTTGGTTGTGGATATTTATCAAATATATTTCATGTTATAACATCAAGGATATATCAGTTTGAAACATGATAATGAATATGTATTGGGGATGAGAAAACCTAATGAGTATAGACATTTCACCCCCAAATTGGGGGTGAAATGTCTTGGGAGGAAATGTCTTGGGAGGAAAAGTCTTGGGGGTGAAACGTCTGTCAACCAAAATGGGTTCACCTTTGGAGGCGAAATAGTGTGACTAAGGCCTGGTTACAACATACATCTATCTACATGATACTGCTTCACAATCAACAATTGATTATACAAAGCAGCTAGCTAATGTAATGAAGTAACAGGTGCATTTCTTTGTTAAAACAGAGCCTGGTATCATACAGTAATAATCTAGAGGGAATGACTATAAGTTTATGATAGTACATGAGCAATTTACCTATTGATTGAAAACAACAGAAAAATAATCTAGAGGGAATGACTATAAGTTTATGATAGTACATGAGCAATTTACCTATTGATTAAAAACAACAGAAACAAAACACAAGACCTTGACCTTTTTGAGACCTGAAAGTGAAATGTAAGGACGGAATAATTAGGAGAGAAGTCAAACTCATGCGCCTTGACAGCCTCTGATGGTAACTATGTAACGCAGTCAATGCGTTTTTGTATAACATGCGCTGTATACTTACTTTAAATCTTAACGCAGAATATAGCTTGCCGTGTTTAAACACTGTGCTATGCAGTCGGGTAGTTACTGTAGCCGCCATCTTGGTCGGAGGTCGAGGTCACAGCGGTGTTACCGTGAAAATACTCGACTCGTGAATAATATTTTGTTTTATAGAAAATGCAGCTTCCTATTTTTCATAATCGAAAGTGTTTGTGATGCGCTATAACGTTCTTTTGCGAAAGAAATTGAAGTCGCCGAAATATATCATGGGGATAGCGATCGTTGTTTTACTCATTAGTAAGTTATTCACATCACCTTTTTACTGTTTGGTGTAAGAAAGTGGTAAATTTTTATCCATATTTTCCTCAAGGCTCAACCAGTTCTAGCAGTTGGCAGTGCAGTTCATAGTTCAGATTTGTGTTTTGTCACACTACACTTTAGAATCAGCTTCATTCAGTATGAAGATTTTCAATAAAATGGAATTTACTTTTTGTACTTGGGTAGCAGTTGTCATTATCTGAAATCAGAACGTGGTAAAAAAATGAAAGAGCCTTGACCATTATGGTAGTCAAACTAATTATACGCAAGTTGAGATATTGTGTAATTTTTTGTATGGGTCAATATCTCGCCTCCGCATACAAGATATAGTGAGATTCTGACCCAAAACGAAAATATCTCAGAATTTACTCCGTACGTCACTTGTGTTATTTTGACTAACCTTTATGTATATTAGTGCTGGTTGTTTCATCAAACTACCAGTTTGATAAACTTATATATAGTAAGTAAAAAGTCATTACATCAAACTTAATTTAAATAGTTAATGAGTGGCCCATTAATGAGAGCTGGTCTTGTCAAACTGATTGTGTGGCTGTTAAAGTTTGATTGTATGATTCAGTGTATGACATATGTATGAGCAAACACTTTTACAAACTTATTAATTTATTATCATTAATACCAAATGATATGGTGATTTTCTTTAGAAATAAAAGTTGTTGTCTTTAGATTTTCTTCAGGAAATGGTATTTTGACTTTTTGAATGAACACAATTCTGCCTTTGTTATATTAACATATATAGAATTTTTTTGTAATATAGCTCAGATAAATCCTAATGGAAATCTTTGTGCAAAAATGAGGAAAAACAACAGTATATTACATGTACATACTTTCAGGCTTTCTTTTCTTAGTAAAATATGCTTATATATGTCATATATTTAAGCATTTATAGTTATTCCACTGAAAGAAATGAATACAATTGAGAGTTTATCTTTTATAGCTGCCATATCGTATTAACATACAACAACATAAAAAATAATATTAACCTATTAACAATAAAATAATCACAGACCAACATGTATATACATGTTATTTTTTACAATTATCAAAAATTTATAAATATATACATGTAACATTAAGATCAATGTTTCATCTTATTTATTTTTCCTGACATGTGTTCATAACCAGGGTCATTCTAATAGAACATAAACAATTTTCCTATGCGTGTTTCAAGATGTACTGAATAATATTGAATAAAAACAAAAAATCAGTAATATTAGTTAATATAGAATTGGAATATTACTTTTTGCTAGTTTGCCCAAGGTATATAAATCTTAAATATTTGAAACGTCATTAGTGTCGTTGGCCATAAACAAATTTGCAAATATCATGAATTCAACATCAAAGAATATCTTATACAATATTGCAAGGTTATTTTTTTCTGCAAATAAAATTTGCATTGTATTAGGTGAAATATTGTAGAAATATTTCATGAAGTTCTCATCTTTGTCATTACTCGTACATTTATTATGCTCCTGTTTATGTTAAATTAACATCATGTCTTATCCATTGGATATATTTGTTTTGCTTGATATTAACATTGTAAAATGTTTCAAGCAATAAAATTGGAAAATTAATTGAAATATAAGTTTAAATTAGTTTAAATATCACAGGTGAATAATTATTAAGATTTGCAGACGTGATAATAAAGCATTATATACATCATTTTCCACATCACATACTCTTCAAATAATATGCATGATATCTTCAGCTACACAGTGAATACAAAATGCACTTTTTCTTCATATATCAAAATCGAATTTTCTACGTTTGTCATTTTTTAAATGTCATTTGTTTCTGACATTTATTCAATCACATGTTCATTTATCATGTGGGTAAAATATGATCTGTTATGTTAAATATACATGTATGTGAAAATGTAGCTTAATAATTGACTCTATATAAGTTAAGTTAGACAAAACTACTTCTCACTTACTATAGAAATTAAGTTTGATGAACTGGTAGTTTGATGAAATGACCATAATTCTCTTTGACTACAGGTCAAGTTTAACTTATAATATTGAACATTCTATTTTAATCATATTTGTGATATAAGCATAATATTGCTTCAGTCTGATCAGTGTGGCAATGGATTTTGTCTAAATAATATCTATAATGAGTTGGGCCAAAATTTCTGTGATGTAGACAGATGTTAACAGAGTTAAAAATTATATTAGAAACAGACAGACTTTTTGGTCCCTTTTTTCATTTACAGTATATTGTCTTATGAAAAAGCCACCAGATTTTGTAAGTCGAGTCTGTTTTTGAAGAAGGTAAAAAAGCTGTCTGTTTAACATATTATAAACAACCACCAATTATGTAGTGATCCCTTTTATTGTTTTACTAGACTAAGTAACAATAAAAAATATTTTAATAATTTTAAATAGCTACTTAATATTTGACATTTTAAATTATTTTTATAGCAATATTTGATAGTTTAAATTGAAAGAAAAATATAGTAAGAAAATTACCTTCACTGCCTTAAGCAATGAATGCAAAAAAAAATCTAAGTAAAAAAAAGAAGAGAAAAATACAGTGAATTTGCAATGACTCGAAATCCCATCCGTTGAGTCATCACATGTCATGCTCGGTTTGTACTTTCATTTTCAGTTCGGCGTCATGGTTGTAGCTTATCATGAAATTTGCTTGAAGCACGGTTTTGTTATTAACCAGGTTTTCCAAAGGAAAAAACTGGTTATTAGATTGAGGTATGTCGGCGGGCAGGCGGGTTGGCGGTCGGGCGTAAACAATTCCTTCTGTGCGCATTTCCTCCTACATTTCTCAAGGGATTTTGACCAAACCTTTAAAGAAGCTTTGTCATCAAGTGCCCTGGCGCATATTGTTGGGGTTTTGTTATTCGATAATTTTTCACCTAATTATGGCCCTTTGTTTTTTTCCTTATATGGGATATATAGTGAACAATTTCTTCTGTGTGCAACTCCTCCTACATTTCTCAAGGGATTTTGACCAAACTTTCACAGGAGCTTTGTTATCAAGTGCCCTGGCGCATATTATCGGGGTTTTGTAATTAGATAATTTTTCACCTAATTATGGCCATATGTTTTTTCCCTTATATGGGATATATGGTGAACAATTTCTTCTGTGCGCAACTCCTCCTACATTTCTCAAGGGATTTTGACCAAACTTTCACAGAAGCTTTGTCATCAAGTGCCCTGGCGAGTATTTTCGAGGGTTTGTAATTTGGTAATTTTTGACCTTATTATGGCCCTTTGTTTTTTTCATTTATGCATTTTTCAGTCTACAAATTTTAGTTATGATCAAAGTCATATTACAAGCGTAAATCACTGTAACATATAGTTCCAGCTTGATTTGTTATGGTAATATTATAAATAAATGCATAATAAATGTTTACTTGAGCAGTTTTCAGAATGTAACTTTTATCCTTGACTGCTGGATATACTGGTAACAAAAAGGTAAGAATATGATATGAAATTATCACTTTTCTATTATGTAGCATGGTTCATTGTGTGCACTTGATGACAAAGCTTTTGTGAAACAATAATGTTGAAAACCTGGTTTCGTCACATTTTGATGTTTCTTGTTTGTTCTTTCTTTTATTTTCACATGTAAAGATAGATATTTACTAATAAGCAACTCTATGAAAAGAAAATCAAATTTCACAAACACAGCTACAAGGATATGGATACATTGAATGCAATCAGTGCAGTGTGGCAATAATGATGATGACCACCAGGGACAAAATGAAGCTTTTTTTACAGAATAATTATATCATTTAAATGCCATAAAAACATCAAAGCCAAACAAAGAATAATCAAATTGCTATAATATGTTGTGTTTGAAACTAACAACTATTAAACTGTGATCGTTTAGCGGATATGCTAATTATTGATCATTTTAGTAAATATTTTGAGTCATTGCAACATAATTTTTAATGATTTTGGTTGGCGGGGACTCACATAAGTGTCAAGTTAACGCATTTTTCGAGTCAGGGAATTTCGACTCAATTTTAATATATGGAAAACATTGGGAAAAATAACAGGACCGAGCAACGGTCTCAAGTCAGACCAACATGTCGAGTCATTGCATGTTGACTCATCGCAGAACCACTGTATAATGAATTGCAATCATATTCTTCCCAGTGTATTTGGCTTTAGGCATATAACTCTTAACAAACATTTATATGGTATGTTTGGTATGGCACCCCCCCTACTAGTTTCTCTTAAGGGATATATAGCTGAAAGATATTAGGATCTTAGACTGCAATTCTGAATACAGTCTGAATAGTGATTAACTAGCTATCATTCTCAGGCATGTCACTCTTGTAAACCTTTTTGTTCATTTGTTTATATTGGAGTTTAATGCTAGTTTCAACCTTTTTTTGGTCATATCTCACTGGTCAGTCAGAACCAGTCTACCTAACAAGCATTCCTAGGTATCCAACCAGTCTATATACCAATGTCTCTGCAAGCGACTGATTGGCTTTTTCACTTGAAACAGAGGTGAGGGACAAATAATCTTTTGATGCATTGTACGAGATCAATTATCGCAGAGAAATTTAGGCAGTCCTGGTGGGCTTTTGGACAGACAACCTCTGGATTGACAGTCAGATGCTCTCCTGACTCTAACTTGTGAAGAAGTGTCATGAATATGTGCAAAAATTGTTAATGTATATTCTTACAAAATATACTTTTCTGTACCATGCTGTGAAGATTTTTAACAAAGGTATTTTTCTGGGATCAGTTTTGAATAAAAAAATGCCATAGAAATGTCTGGTCTGAAATACTTTTTTTTCAATCATTGAGGTCATTCAGTCATTTACCAGTGTAATAAATTAACAATACTCTTTTATAATCATAAGGTAACAAATACTTAACAGGAATAAATAAACTGTTGTTAGTTAACTAATTATTGTTAATACATTTCAGAAGGACATTTAAATTTCTTAAGCATCGAAATAGTTTCATTGTCGAGATTTGATACAAACCAGTTGAGCGATAAAGATTTTATCAGAAAATTTATACTAAATATGTGTGAATAATGATCAAAGGTCAAAAACCAAGATTGAAAATAGTGAAGTGAATGTTTGGATAAGCGATAGATAAATGTACCAATGTCCACAAATTGTTTCCAACTGAAATACTGATGCATTTTTTAAACATTCCAAATCAATTCTGTCCTGTATGCAGAATTTAAAAACTTCTACAAAATAAACTGTTACTGATACAATGTACCTTTTCACTGGAAATGCAAATTTTGTACTTAACAATACAGTTTTTACTTAAACACAAAAAGAAGTTGTGATTCATGTAAGATTGATATGTTTCACATTGTGGGGTCAAACTTTTTAATTTTCATAACATTTACATTTAAATTCAAAATAATATTGATTAAGTTACTTGGCAGAAGTTTTTCTCAATTTTACTTTCCATGTTATAAGAATCAAGTGTCTGCCACTGTAAAAAAAATTGAAATTTACATGCTAAGAAGAGACCTAAAGAGATAGTTGCCATTCTGAGTATTTTAAGACTGGGCATTGACAGAAATACAAACAATTTCTTCAGAGAAGCATATCGCATGCATTAGGCCACTATCTTTCCCTCCCAACAGCAAGTGCTTCCTTCTTTACAACAAGTATCGGTCACATGCATGTAAGAAGTTCATGATCTAAACAGTCCCCTTTTAAGTAAAGAAAAGCCCAGTGAAAACCCTTTGTTGTAAGTGGTACTGTCCAAATTGATTCTAAGGTACACATGTCCAGTTTTGAAATTTATCAAAGCAATATGAAGCTTGTGTATTAATGTCAGAGTGGAAGATGTGAATTCGAAATAAATTTTCAAGTTACCTTTTTTAACATTGGTAGTATATACATGTATTATCTCTGGCTAAAGATGATTGAAGAATGATTCCAGTTTTTAATCAAGCTCACAGAGGGTATATTTACCTCCCAAAAATTATTTCTGACAAGTTTTGACCATAACTGATACAAATCCACCCTCCATTGGTGTTGTTATTTTAGCCAATAATACAAACACAAAGTAACTGGATATTATATACCTTTCTTGTAAAGATTGTAAGACTGACAGTACTAGTAAAAATTAGATTAAAGAAATTCATGATTTATTCAAAAGAAAATTAAAATGAACAGAATGGTCATTATAACTCCTGATCTTGAGGTTGCTGGTTCGAATTCTACCTGGGATGAGATTATCCAGTGAGAACTGGCATTCTACTCCTGTTTACAGGTATTTTAGTTTGAATCAAGGAAGTAGTCATGCTTAGTCAATTGCAACAGCTTGTTTTCCTATCCGGGTAAACTCAGTAAATATGTTTAAACTTAAACAAATTAGATATTGCAACAGATTTTATCTCTGCATTTTAAAATACCACTAAATGATTTTTTGCAGCTGTTGATCAATAAGCTTTTATTTATTTCATAAAACTGATTCACTGATTTTCACGCGCAGAAATAAGGTATTCATTTTGTTGATAATGGTTATAAAATTGCATTTACTCGAAATTTAAAGTATTTGTCTAAAATACTAAACCAAATTAGTACCGTATGCTAAATTCAGTGTGGCTATACCACCTGATTGTGATGTCACTAAAGGCATCAAAACCAAGACAAAACTGTCAACATTAGCTCCGCTTGAAAAGAGAAAATAAACCTAAGTATTTCATTTCTTCATCGATTACTATGGGACATGTGTCAGTCTATGGAGAAAGATATCACGCTGCTTTCCACTGAATATACTAGATCTCCATCAGCAGCTGAGTGGGTTTTTTTAAGCACTGCGTGAAAAGTTGGAATTTGTTTGTATGCAAGGTTTCATGCAGTGATTAATAAAATGGCTCAGCTGCTGACAAAGTTCCTATACTCAGTGGAAAGCTTATATTCTCCTGAAACTGACATATGTCCCATTAAAATCGATAAAGAAATGAAAAAGTTACGGGTAATTTTTTATTTTCAAGCGGAGCCAATGTTTACAGTTTTGCCTTGGTTTTGATGCCTTTGGTGACGTCACAGTCATGTGGTATTGCTACACTGAAATTACTACTGTAACAGTTGATTTGTCTCCCTTTCAGTCATGAAAAAAAACTCAGAAAAAAAAATTGACAAAAATGGAAAATTATTTAATGCAATATTTAACTCATTATTTAATGAGTTACTGTAGTTCTAAGTGCTGAAATACTTGATGAGTTAAGGATTAAAGAAGATTTTTGTTTGTATTTGACACTATGTAGCTTTAAGTTTGAACGCTCTTGTTTGACTTTGCTATCAAGCATTTGATATGTGTTTAAGAATACTTTTAATCTTTTAAGTAATACTGCTGGCAAATAAAGATACAAAGAGAATTAAGTGTTGACTTTGTATTCAAGATTTAAAACAAATGAGACATGTTTGATATTTTGTCTGAAGAGGCTTTTGGTTTACTTAATTTGTTGACTAATGTGTAATCATTTCATGGTGAAATTAGACTGGAATAGTGTATGCATGTGACAAACAAACATGTCAGAAGTCTATTGTGTTCAGTGTGTGAAATGCTGGTTTATACAAGGGCCATATAGTGGTGACTTCATCCAGGAAGATACCTTCAAATAATAATTTAGCCAAATTGAAAGCTGAGATCTAGCTATTTTTTGAAAATGGGCTATTCTGTCTTAATTGTTTTGTAAAACCCCTTTATGATTTAAAGAAGTACTAATTGAAAACTTACTGACTGAACAGATCAGAACATGATCATTTGCCATGGGATGCAGGCCACTCATGGTCTGCCATGGCTGTTAAGACAAAAATCTTTCCAGACAGCATGTGTAAAGTTAAATGTGCTTCCAGTTTTTTCAAAATTTATTAAATAAGCCCTGGATTTGTTATTGCCTTTGTTATGAAGTAGTTGCTACTTAATTTACAATGTTATCAAATATAAATATTAGCCATACATAATAATTGTGAAATGTGCCTGTGAAAAACAGACTGTTTATTGCATTTTATGGATATTTGAAGTTCTGAAACACTTTTTACTTTGAAGCTGTAACAATACAATAAAGAAGTTCTTTTGTTTGTAGTAAGAAAGGAAACACTGTGAAATCAATTTTTTCCTTTTCATTTTGTAATTTTTCACAAATTTTTATGTATCTTTTAATGAATTTCCCTATGCAATTGAAGGGAGGCATACAAATAGCTTTGGAATTGTCTGTCCGCCCATCCGTCTGTCAGTCTGCACTACCAAAAATAAAAAGGATGAAGTACTGTAAACAAAACAAAAAGAACAATAGAGTTCATTCCGTAGCAATTGAATAAGGGACCAATGGCTCTATATTAAACAAAAGAAAGCGCTCCCTATCCAGTTTTGTCCACACTTTCATCCATCTGTCAGCTTTTTGTCAAGTCCATAACATTGTCAGTCATGGATGGGAAATGTGCGGCACATTGAGACAATGTGTCACTTGCAAGACTAATGTTTGTAGGTCAAAGGTCAAGGTCACTTTTGAACTTGAAAGAAAATTTCATAAAAGTGCATTAATGGTCATGTCCGGTCAATAGTTCTGGTCATACCTGGATGTATTTGAAAATGGCTTGACATAAATGTATTGCACATGATGAGGATGTGTCTTGCACTAGAATCAGGTGTCCAGCTCAGAGGTCAAGGTCATATTAGGGGGCATATGTCCATTCACAACAACAGGTCTTGTTTATTCATAAGTCTTGAATTCAGTAATGACGACAACATTGTTTAGGTGCACGAATATTCAATACATGAATTTTTATAGAAGTATAGGTAAAAAGGAAACAAAAGGAGTAAGATGCTAGGTTCCAAGACAATCAATACAGTTTTAGATTTCTGCGCTGTAACAGAAGTAGAAGTTATTTTGCTTGGTTATGTTGCTAACGTTTTTATAAGAGGTAAATTAAATATGATAATGGTGTTGCTGGAAGAAGGCATAGTCTTAACATAAAATTAGTTACCTATGGTGTAATACTGTAAGAGTCCTAGAAAGAGAAATATGTTTCTTGACAATAATTATTAATGTAAGAGTAACCTCCCTTTGTTTATAAATATGAGCACCTGCATTAAAGGCTGTTATGATTTTGTTGCAAATTCTGGTTTTTAATAAAATATATCATGTAAAGCACCAGCTGTGCTTTCAATGGACATTTGATATTCATTATGCTAACAATTGTATAAAATGAGTGGTTACTTTCACAAAAGTTCTATTTTAGTTCTTCATTGTTTTAGAGATGTTTTGGGTAGGATGGGTGGCTTGGGGGTCTAAAAGAGACATTTCTCATGTTCATGTATTTCTGCTGTAAATTTCTACGGTATTGCTCTTTTAATTTGTGCTGTTTAATTTAAACAGGGCCTTAATTAAAGGGAAAAAACAATAAAAAATTCAGAAACTCAGTCAAAACTTAATTAAAAAAACATCATTTTTTAAAATTCTTGGTTTCTGGCCAACTTTCAGAGGTAGTCAGACAAAAAAGACTGACAGAATTAGTTGACAAGTATTTGCAGTTCATCTGTTTGAATTACATGTACATTTTGTAGACAGATTTCTGATATAATTATTGTATGAAAAATAGAACTGATTTTGAATGAAATTAAAAGTTGCTTACAAAAACTGTACCTGAAAAATAACAAAATTTTTATTTTTTTTGTTATGAAGAGAAATATCTTTTACTTTTATTAGAGAATTTTTCCTTTATTACAAATGAATGTGCTTGGAAGAAATGATGTAGCATTGTTAGTCATATAGATCCATGTACATGTTTTACAGTTGTAACATTAATATTATTATGGTAATCAATATACTTTGTAATGACAGAAATGCAACACATGGTCATGTAAGGGTTATTTCACTTTTGAAATAGAAAAGCAGTTTACATGGAATATATTAAGCTGACCTTTACAAGAAAGCGATTGCTCCAAGCCATGCTGGTTTTTACGATAATAATGATAAGTAAGTTTTTTTTGTGTTTTACATGAATATCATTAAAATTAATTTTATTACTTTAGACCCAGAACTTCTGATAGCTGAAAGGTAAAATAAACATTTAAATTACTGGTGAAAATGCTGACCACTGATTGTTTAAATTTCATGAATTTATCAATTCATTATCATTTGTTTTGTTTAATAAGTTTGAAAAACTGGGTAATGGAAAACTATTTTACACTACTGGATCACTTGTATATTAGATTCTTCTCTTATTTTGTATAATATATTTAAATTACATGATGTTTTGATAGTGTTCCAAAAATGTTGATGGAGCAATTTTAGTCATATGTGTAACATGTCATATAAATGACAACATTAAAAATCTCTATCAAGTACATGTAGTGACAGGGATTTTCTTTGAGACGAACTTCATTCCCATCTCCCCGCTAAAAAAAAAAAAAAAAAAAAAAATCAAGTATGCCAAGTTTGAAAGTTTTAAGTAAGTCAGTTAAGAGTTCTAAGTCTTAACTAACTCTAACTTTTTTTTAAATGGATATGACAGTCAATCATGGGTTGCTTCAGATCATAATGAAAAGGTATATGAAGAATTATGTCAGAATACCCAAATATAATTATGTGAAAGTGGTTCTTTATAAAATGGAATTAGATTTAACAAGATCGAATTTCAGGAAAACCTATATTTGTGATAAGCAGATGTGATATTCAAAATATATTTATTTATCAAAATATATATATTTGTGAATTTCCCTTGAAATAAGAAACAAACCTGTTATGATGTTTTACATGCCTAAAATTGATCACAGCTTCCAGGTTTTAATCAACCAGATATGAAATACATTAAATGAAATAAATAATCAATTAATTGGAAGACAAAGATCTGCAGTTTAAAGACCTGATTAGGTGTTGTGTTGTTCTCATTTCTTGTCTTTCTTATAGGATATAATTTATAGTATTAATGCAGTTAATTATTAAGCTTTTTCTAAGCTCCAATGAAGTCTGAGTCATACATTTTGTAAAGTCCATGTCTTGCAGCGTTTTTGGATAGTGATAACTGATTAATGTCGGTTGCTTATTTTTATAGCTGGATTTTTTGGTATTTTATGGTACTGACTGTAGGGGCTAAGGGGTCCATAAATACCCTGATGAGGTAATAGTAAATAGATTTTTGTACTTCATTATAGAGAATTTGTGGGCTGTACTCAGTTTGTTCTTTCCTGGAGCTCGTTTGATCTTATTTAGAAATGAACTTGCACCATTTTGTACTGTATTTATTATGTATTTCTTTGATAAATGTGATTATATTTTGTCACATCTTAGATCTAATAGCTGTTATACCATACCAGATCATTTTACATTCACAGAGTTTATCCATGTGACTTGTTCTGATGGTCATAATTTTTCTTTTCAGTTGGGTATGCCAAGATGTCGCTGACAGATGATGCAGCCATGTAAGTAAAACAAAATACATTAAGCAGAGATAAGGCGCGTTATTCAAGAATAGTCTGTCACAAAAAGATGAATGAAAAACAACAGATCTCATTAGCTTTTTATTACATTAGATTTATATATATACCACACAGTTTTAATGGCTGTTTGATTCTAAAACTCGATCTCTGCTCTATTATTGATCTGTTGAAAAGGTTGTTGTTTTTTTGTTGTATTTTTAATTTTGTGTACAAGTTGTCCATTTAAGGAACTAGTTTAATATGTGACTTTCAGTTATAAGGTTAGCTACATGTAGTTCATTAAAACCTGGCTTTCCATTGTTTGAAAGAAAAATTTGTCATGAAAACTTTTAAATGTTACACACTAGAACCTTGCTTCAGGTTCTTGCTTTGAAGTGTTGTAATGATGCTCAGTTCATTTGTAATAGAATTACATGCCCTTGAACATTGGAGTATATTGATCACTTTACTAGTGATGTGTGTTTACATGTTTATATAAAAGTGATCTCAGAATTTCATTCAAAGATACTGTCTAATTGTATTTGTGGATTTATTGAATGTTACAAGAATGAAAGTAGTACAGGTATGAATTTATAAAATCTCTGTCAGTTTTATGATATATATGACAACATTACTGTACACGATAGAGTTAGGTTTCAGATAATATCAGGATTACTGATAGAGATTTCATATATCCATGCAATGTTACAGGCATCCATAGCAACAGGAACTAAAATCACAAAAAATCAGTTACACTTACCAGTACTTTCAAACAATGTTCAGTCAATAATTACTGCTCTTTGTTCATTAGAAGCTTGTTTTATAAAGAAGCTTTTTGAAATCTTTTCATTGATTCAGATGTTTGTACTTGACCAACTGTTACCTTGTCAATAAACTTGGTTTCTTTATAGAAGATAATTATATATCCTGATCTTTTAGCTGTAAACAAAGGTTTTTCAAGAATTGCCATTTCTTTATTATAATAAATCAGAGGATTTAACTTTCAGTGCACTTTCTACCAACTGGTTAATGATGAATTTAGATAAGTGAGCACTTTATCAATAAGTCTTAAAAAAACTTAAACATTACATGTAAATATGCTAATAATTATCATTGGTAAAAAATTTAAGGAAAAATAAAAGATGGAAGATAAAATAGAAGTTTTATGCTTAGAATTGATCTGCCAATCCTGTATTTTTTAACATAAAATTATTGGTATACAGGAGTATACAATACAAGTAAAGGTGTTGTCTCTTTGAATTTTATATTTGTAGTCTGCAAGTTCTTAATTGCAACTTATATTAATCCTGTTCAGTGACTGCTTCCTCAGTTCAAATCAGTACTTGTGCCGAAAGTGAGAAATGCGGAAAGTCACTGTTGAATCTCACTCCTGGTGGGAATCAAACCAGCGACCTCTGGATCGTGAGTCTGGCACTTCTACATTGTATTATTTCCATAGAAGTTACAATAAGGAAGCAGCACAACAAAACATTGCCATTTATTTTGATATGAGGAATATCAAACTGAAAATGTATACCGTGCCTTTTGATGTTTGAATAATTAAGGCAGCTCATGATGCAGCTATTGTTTACATCTTGGGATGAAAGCAACAATGTAAAATTTACCCATTTCAATACTTCTAAAGTATTTAAGTGTAAAAACAGAGAATTGATTGAAATTGAATTGTATTTCAGTGACAGAAGGCAAGTGAATATATTTGAACAAGCAAGGGCTGGGAAGCAGCAGAACACAGCCGATCTTTACCATGAGATTGAAGCTCTTCGGTCACAAATAAAACAAATGGAAAAAGGGTAAGTGAGTAGTTGGTTAAAAATGATGGCTTGATGGCTTTGACTTTGAGCAAAATTTGAAATTTAAATGAAAGTTTTAAATGCAGCCTGCACTCGGACTAAAACATTGTTTCTAAAATGAACAGGTTGAAAATGATCATATTTTATGATAAAAGTGAAGTCAGCTAGTTTTCATTGCAAAAGAAGTTTTGATAAACTACCGAATTAGTGATACAATTCCAAATTTCATCATACCACTGTTATAACCATATGTAAAATTCAATGAAACTTAAGGTTGGTCACAGATATACTTTTTAATATTATTTATAGAAATGAAGTTTGTGAAAGCTGAATTAGTTGTTTTTCATTATTATAATAGGTAACTGACTAACAGTTGCATACAATTGTCTGCAAACAAACTCTCAGAATTAAGGCAGTGAAAAATATTTGTCACTGCATGCCCATGTAAAGAAATAAAAAATGTAAAAACACAACATACTTTGGCATTCAAATGAAAGAGGCAGAATCATGTAATGAATTTAGAGCAGACATGTATAAAGGGGTCATCTTGCCTCTGAATGTAAGTTCTCAGTATTATCTAGTTTCTCAAACCTATAGCATAAGGCCAATTTTCCACACTTTCTACACCCCCACCCCATCGTCAGCCATTCATCTTCAGATCTATTGTTTCTTAATTTTCTTATCATAGCTAGCTGCTGAGTTTGATAATCATTGCAGTACTATTGTAAAACACTCTATATTCATATTGACTTGCAACAGTTTTGCACTGTGTGATCAATATAAGAAAAAGATAATTAAGAAAGATTCATGCTTAGATAATTGTTAACCATTGTTTTGTTCTTTTCAATTCTATTGTCAATTGAGATTTCCTGTCCATTGTTCTGTCCTGAATGTATAGCCATTGTCATATACTAGATATATCGTATATCAGAATATATTCTGCTTCAGATTCTAGGGATAGGAGTGTAATGGTCGAGTGCACACCTACCTGTGAATGTTACATATATTAAGTCTCTGACAACTTTGTTAGGATATTGATTCTTTTCCCCATTGGGCTAAAGGATTGGCTCAGTGGGCATGAGGTCAAATCCCACAAAGCATGGTCTGTTTTTGATGCACTCCATCTTTGTATTACAGACATAAAGTGAAAGAAAAAAGGTTTATAAATTTAATGTTTACTGAAACAGTGTTCTATTTGCAGACACAAACTTTATCCAAGAGTACCAAGGCTGAATTACAAGGACAGAAAAAGAATTCTTGTAAGTAGAGCACTACCCCAAAAATAACTAGCAGCTTAGTGTTTTATACTAGCTATGCAGAGATTACAGGTTTAACTTACTTATGGTCATCAGATATACTTTACTTGCCTGGTCCCCAGTATAAATGCTTCAGGCATCATTCATAAACATGATAATTATACCATAAATTATATAAACATATATTCTCAAAATGATATTTTGTATGTTTGTCATCAGTTAACATAAAAATTTAGATAACTTAAATTCAGCCGAATGTTACTTAGATTTTAGACTAAAAACATATGATGTATTTACTTTTTTTTGCAACCAGATTTCTGGTGGAGCTGGTTTTGTTGGCTCACATCTAGTGGACAAGCTTATGATGCAGGGCCATGAGGTGTATGTAGTTGATAATTTCTTCACAGGCCGGAAAAAGAATGTAGAACACTGGATTGGACATGAGAATTTTGAGCTTATCCATTCTGATATTGTTAATCCACTTTTTATTGAAGGTAATATTTTTTGTTATCTAAAGTTGTGTCCTTTATTATGCTACATTTGTAATGTATAGTATAAAGTTTACAAGTTACAAGAATATTTGATAGGTTATTTGACCCAGTATAAAGGGTTGTGAGCTAATTTAACCCAAGTTGTTAGCTGAGGGTTATATAAGCCTACGAGAGTTTATAGTATATGTGGCCACATAACCTTTTAAAATCCTTTTATAATGGTTTTATAATACTTCACAGCTCTTTGTTAATATTACTATTATTATGATTATTGTTATTCTAATATTTATTCTTAAACTTGCATTGAATATATTAATACAAAGGGGAGCTGTTCATATTAATAACACAGCCATGTATAAAGGACAATATAGATGTCATGATTGTTTAATGAATATAGATAATACAAACATGCTGAATTGTAATTTTCTAAAACCTAGAGAAAAAGTCTAGAGAAAAACGTTTGTCACGTTCATCATGTTAAGATGTCTATCTGCCAGCCTCTTACTAGATACTGATATGTAGGTGTACCTGGTTGTGAAAGTTTTCAGTTTCACACAGTGGTGAGTTCTTTGAGCCTAGCAGTTATTTAAAATGATGCATAAGTGTTCCATTAGAAGTTTACTTGGAAGCAAGAGAGACAGTGTGTTTATTCTGATGATGTTCTAGAACAATTCATTATCTGTGTTTCAGTGGACCAGATTTACCATCTGGCTTCTCCTGCCTCTCCACCCAACTACATGTACAACCCTGTGAAAACCTTGAAGACTAATACAATAGGTTCTATCAATATGCTTGGTAAGCTGTTTTACATTAAAGAGGTAAATGTGTAGGCAATGCGGTCTGGTAAGTCTGGTATAAGGAGTCATTCCCATGTTGACCTGTAGCATTCTAGCAGTATTTCACTTGAAACTCTTATGCATGACTAGGGTAACAAATGATACAGTGAGAAAATTACTAAATAAATGTGATACATCCAAAAAAAATGGGCCTCATGGGGAATTTAAGCGATATTTGACGTTTAACAGAATTAGAGTTATCAGACTTTTCTGTAGAATTGTTTTAGAGATAAAATCTTTAAATTATGTCCAGCATTATTTATTGATGTTATTTTACTCCCACTCATAAGTCCCAGTTGTCAGAACGTACCACAAATACCCATTAAAGTCAGCAAAAACAAAATAAGGCATGCTTAGTGGCTTTATGTTGAAATAGTCATTGCCAAAGTAACATTCTAACACTATCCGCAATTTGCCGATAATAAACACAGAAGGAATTGAGCGTGATATACCATATACAGTATAGAACTCCCATGCGCCCGCTGACGTCACTGCATACTACTTTTGGCTGTTCTTATTTGTCATTATAAAGCGATTATTTTTTTAAGATATTTTTATAGTGAAATATTGTTATGGACTATATTATCTTCTTTGATGTTCATCTATGATAAAATTATACATATTTGTTTAAACGTCAATTATTGACTGATAAGTGAAAATGACCTTGTTGTTTTCATTTTCACGTGGGGAATGAATAGCGGCGTAAACAGAATAGCCTCTCAGGTACAATAACCGTAAGAAATGGCATGATAAGTAGTGCACATAATTGTGTTGTTATAACTATACATATTTGTTAGAATTGAAATAGATTCTTAAGTTTTTGTGATCTACCGTCGAATATAGCACGGTATCTCATTCAGATGCATAATTATTTAATCACTCAGGCCTACGGCCTTCGTGATTAAATTAATACGCATCTGAACTCGACACCGTGCTATATTTGACGGTAGAGCACTCAAACTTAAAATCTATTTCTTAAATATACCATATTCCATCATTTTAAGATTCCTGCTAATAAATCCTCCCTAACTGCATTAAAAGAGTAGACATACCTGAATAATTGTGCAATAATTCAAATAAATTTCACCAAATATTCTGTAAAAACATTTTCCTGAATACAGTACTTTATTTCACAGCCAGTCCAACACTTTAATTGGATCTAAACATTTTTTTCTGTCTGAATAGTAAGTTAGTGGGTGGAGGCACTGTATATACTGAAGTTTGGGTTTAAAAAATGGGCAAATTGCATGGCCCTTTAGACTGCAGGGAGATAAACAGGGTTACATGGTAAGACAAAGGCAAACAGGTTGCCTTTGGTGAGCCCACAGTTCATGTTATGTTTTCAAAGCTTCCTTACATGAGGTAACTCATAGCATTGACAGTTATTTTTGAAACGGATCACTTTGGGGAAATATTTCGTACATGAAGGGAAGGTGTAATCATTATTTACAGCCATCAGGACAAACAATTTTCAGATTATATCAAATTGCCAATAATAATAGTAATGTATTTGTGATTGTACAAATCTGTAGTATTGACTTTTCAAGTAGTACTACATGTACTTTTAAACTCTTTTTAATTATTATTGTTTGGAAAACCAATTCTGACAACTCCATAAACTAATCCCATTTAATGCCAGCTTTCTGGGTTCAAACCTACAGAAGAGTATACTGACCCCCCTTATATATTTTGTATGCCTGTTTAAAATAAGACTATACATGATTACAACATAGTTCGTAAGGGTTTTTTAAAAGTTATCATATAGTTCATATTGATCTTTTCTCTTCTTTGGGTACTATACTGTTAAAGATACGTATTTTATACTTAAGACTTTCTTAAGATCTTACTTTTATTTATAAGAAATATGTTTTTTCTTCTTTTCATTGAAATTCTACTGTGGAAAGCAGACGTTTCCTTGGGGTAAACCGCTTTTATTTATTTGAAAAAAGTATGTTTTCAGGGGATTATTTGTTCGACAGATATAGAGATGATATAATCATATAACATATTTCTTATAAACAAAAGTAAGGTGATATGAACTATATTTATAACTTTTAAAAAACCATTAGGAACTATGTTGTAATCATGTATAGTCTTATTTTAAACAGGCATACAAAATATATAAGGGGGGTCAGTATATTCTTCCGTAGTTTTAGCATATCAGTCATTTTTATATAGTATTACATGGTTTTTACATCAAAACGAGAAAAGGGCAATTAAATATTATTATTATAATAGAAGCGACTTAATCTAATTCAATTTATAATTTCATACATTTCATTCTTTTTTTCATGAGGTTCATATGTTAAAGGCTAAAGTGCATATCTACTGTATGTCAAGAGTTCTCTTAAGTTTCCAACTATCATCGAAGAAACTATGCATATTTGTGATTTTAGGGTGTATAATAACAGTTAAAACTCTTTAAGATCTATTTTATATATCATATAACCAGTCAATTTTTTAAAGATATGTATTACACAAAGGCTTTTTTTCTTTAAGGCATATAAAATATATAAGGGGGGTCAGTATACTCTTCCGTACAAACCAGTACTGAAACAGGAAATATGTTTTGTTATTATTAATAGCATGGTTTTTGTTCTGATGTTTTAGGTTTAGCAAAGAGATGCAGAGCTAGAATATTGCTAGCTTCAACATCTGAGGTATATGGAGGTAAGGAAATTAAGACTTAAAGGTCCTTAAAGTAATCAATTTCTTTGCATACGAACCCAGCTTTTCTTGCTTTTGTTTTTGAGTGTTTGTTGTTACAATTGATCGAGTTTGTAGTGAGATATAATATGTGGTAATTTTGAATGTCTCTAGAAATGCAGTATTATTCTTGTAAAACATTAACTATTTTAACAAGTGCATATATTGCAAGACATATTCAACAACTTTTTGAATGTTTGCCTTAGTTTCTACTTCATTCATAGAAGACTTGACCTAATTTTGTAATGTAATGCTAATTGTAAACAGTTAATACACTTACAGTGGCTCAGTAGAATTCCATGCTTTGGAAACATAAGCTTACTTTTTGACAGCATTATACACATGCTTTACAGTAGTTTAGGAGGTATTGAATACCTAACATTTAAAAGTTATGTGCTGTACTAGTATTGCAGCTTGGCCATCTTTGTGATATAATGGCATAGTTTATGCCTTTGATATATAACAATACCACTAAACATGCAATAAATATAGGATATTAAATCTAAAACAAATTGAAAAAAATATCAAATAGTCTTTTATTGAAATATTTTGGGAATGTCTGAAAAGAAATGAAGATAGTTTAGTAAAAAATAATAAATGAAAAAATAATTACTGAAACAATTTTTTCTGAAAGAAAATTAACTTACATAATTATATGTCTGTATTTGCCATCAGATCCAGAGGTACATCCCCAGAGTGAGGATTACTGGGGTAATGTTAACCCTATTGGACCCAGATCTTGCTATGATGAGGGGAAAAGGGCTGCAGAGAGTCTTTTCTATGCATACAAGAAACAGGTAGATTAAAACCATCTGTAATGCAGTTACCTTCAAGTTGAATCACTCAGTGTGTCTTCAATTCAATGCATACTTTTAGAAAAATAATATCAGATCAATTACCTAATTTCAAATATGGTACTGGAATGAGTTGGAACATTATCAGTTTTACCAAGGTAAGTGGTTTGAGCCTGTGCAAAAAAAACACAACATACCACATGATAAGAAATTGGCATTTTCTTGCAGATTTTACAACCCTACTTTGATAGACTACATCATGTTCAGTTATGATGAAGAAGAAAATGGAATGTATACACACATATATACTTATAATGATGAGAGATTATTACTCTTTCGTAATGAATATCTTTTTGAAAAAGTGTGAAACTTACATGTATTGTCATGATAAGTGTTTTTATGTTGTGATAGGACCAAGTTGAAATTCGAGTTGCAAGAATATTTAACACATTTGGACCACGTATGCATATGAACGATGGCCGTGTGGTCTCTAACTTTATTCTACAAGCCCTACAGGACCAGCCGATAACAGTAAGTTAGCATTATTGCACAATTTTTACATCCTCTGCATATTTTTTTTAGAGTTTAAAAGTTATAACTTGGAAAGTATCTTACTATGAGTTCTCTGTAAAATTTTGCCAAAGTGAAATTTCAGATTCATTGTTTTCAGAATGCCAATTCCATGTCATATATTATCATTAGGTGGAATGATGCACGTTTAGAATAAGATTCATTTGTCTGTTGTCATATCTGAGGTGGTCAGATTGCTCAGGTTATTGTCACATTGGCATTTCAACATCTGCACTACTCAATGACAACTATATTTGTAGTCAGAATGGTCGTCCCAGCATTATAAACAAAGTGTTCTCTGTGTGTTCCAAAATTATACTTGGGAACTAGCTATTGATACGAAAAATGTTTTAAGATTTCTTCAGTAAATTACGTGCATTTTGAGATTATTAGCTGGTCAAAATCAATAATTAAGCTAATGATAAGGTGTGAAACAAAACACTAAATTAACAGCCACAGAGTTTACCATGTACATTTTGTAAACTTCAAGATTTATGGGAAAGGAGAGCAGACAAGATCATTCCAGTATGTGAGTGACCTAGTAGATGGTTTAGAGGCTTTAATGAATGGAAATTATGACCAACCAGTTAACCTTGGAAACCCAGATGAATATACAATAAATGAGTTTGCAGAGGAGATTAGAAAAAGAGTTGGTAAGTACTATGCAAATGCTTTAGGATTGATACCTTATATAGTAAATTAATCTTGTCAATGTATTCTAACAGGCTATATTCGTAGCCTGTTGGTAATTATTGTATAGGTATGGTGAAAAAGAGATCCTATTCAAGTGTTAAAACTGTATTGTAAAAAACAAAGCAATTGAAATTATCATGCCATTAGCATTCAAGAAATGTTAGGTCAAACAATATTTATGTTGATTGAAGCAAAATGTTTTGCACATTACCTTTACCACTGCCATGGTTGCCTATATCTTTTTAATGTGATATATTTCATAATGTTTTTGACAACATTGTAAATTCATGGGCATTACTATCTTGCTAAGTGTTTAAATTCACTGTTAGGTCACTTGTTATGTTGTGACACTGATGAGTCATTGTGTTCACAATTATTGCCTTTTATCAATTATTTTTGTTCCTTAAATATGACTTTATTGATTTTTATTTGTATGCCACAGGTGGGAAAAGCCAGATTGTCCATAAAGAGTCAGTTACAGATGATCCCAGTAGACGTAAACCAGACATAAGTAGAGCCAAACAGTATCTAAACTGGCAGCCTAAGGTAGGTTTACATAAACCAGACATAAGTAGAGCCAAACAGTATCTAAACTGGCAGCCTAAGGTAGGTTTACATAAACCAGACATAAGTAGAGCCAAACAGTATCTAAACTGGCAGCCTTTGGTAGGTTTACATAAACCAGACATAAGTAGAGCCAAACAGTATCTAAACTGGCAGCCTAAGGTAGGTTTACATAAACCAGACATTCTTAGGTGAGTAAGTAGGCAAGCTTTTACCAAAGGTAACAAATCAGTCAGTGTCAGTATGGTGTTGCATAATAACGTTACTTTAACCTGTATTGCTATGATAGGTAACTTTTACCTGTATTGCTATGATAGGTAACTTTTACCTGTATTGCTATGATAGGTAACTTTTACCTGTATTGCTATGATAGGTAACTTTTACCTGTATTGCTATGATAAGTAACTTTTACCTGTATTGCTGTGATAGGTAACTTTTACCTGTATTGCATATTCAGGTACCTTTACCAGTACTGCATATTAAGGTAACTCTGTCCTGTCATAATAAGAGACTAACACTATTTGCCTACATGTTACAGGTTAGTTGACACAAGAAAAACTGCATTGTCATACTTTGTTGTTGTCAAGTTACTATTGCAATTATTATTCTTTCGTTACATTGATAGGTCTTCCATAAAATCTATTATTGTATATTTTGGAAGACCTACATGTATAAAACCAAAATAATGGAATCAGGGAACACATGAATGACCAACAAATGGTACAATGTAATTTTGTTTTTTGAAATTGATAAGGCCAGTCAATATCTGTTAAATGTGATGGCAGCTGATATTATCAAATTACATTTATTGTAACAACTTGTAAATAAGTTGATACCCATTTGAAAACAAATTATTTGAAACTAATAGATATATTAAGTAAACTCTTGTCTGGATATGTCTTCATTGTCTTCTGTCAATTTATGGTCTCCATGTAGATGACACTTCTTCATTTAGTAATGCATGGTAAAGCACAATTATGGTTGCTTGCTAATTTTGACCTGCTTTGGAAATTCATTTCCTCCAACCATACCTGAAAATGTTTTCTCCAGTGAATATTAATGATTTGAAATGAGTTGCTGAATGATCATACTTTACAGGTCAAGGTGATGGATGGAATTAACAAGACGATAGAATATTTCCGACAAGAGCTCCAGCTCTCCAGCATGATACAGTAGACATTTCAAGTGGACAGCTTTATTGTTGAGCTTAATTATTAGCTTTCGAACAGCTTTGAGTTCTCCCTTCCCAAGTGACTCATGTCACTGTCAATGTGGCTTAAAACAAAATGGTTTTGATGAATATTAGAATTTTTCCTTTGTCAGTTTTATTATTTTGTCAACAGGGGACAAACATAGAATGTTTTGAGCCATCATTTCAGATCAGCAATCATTCTGTGTGGTTACACACTAAATGTAAATAAGTGTGTGAAATTCATTTTTTATTATTTTTTCACATTGTATGAAATTCAGAAGTAAGAATGTATTTGTCTCAGGGTATATGAAATTCAGAATTAAGTATTTATTTGTCACAAGGTGTATGAAATTCAAAAGTAAATATTTATTTGTGACACGGTATATGAAATTCAGAAGTAAATATTTATTTGTCACATGATGTATGAAATTTCAGAAGACGTAAATATTTATTTTTCTTATGATAGGGTTATTTTACATTTTCTCCAATATGATGTTATTATTCAGGTAAAAAAAAGAGGGAAGAATTTTTGTGATAAAAAAGAAATAGAAGACATTCTAGGGTTTTCTTATTGGATACTTTAAATGAATATTAAGAATATTTGTATTTTTTGCTGTGCCAGTTATTTCAAAGTTACAATAACTTAGAATTGCTTGAAGATGACACTTTTCATTGAGGAACATGTATTTCATAACTCAACATATGTTGTAAAATGTAACATACTGCATTTAGTGTTGTTTTCCTGAAATGCTAATAACATCTTTACAGACTTTCTCTTTGCTCAAGACTGTTATTGGTCAGTTGATTTTGCATGTCATTGAAACAACTTGTAGCAAGTGGATTTTATTTTACTGAAGCAGAATGTAGTTTTCATAAGAATTTAAAATTCTTGTCTAAGTTGGGTAGGCGGCTATATAGTACTCTAAATGAAGATATTTTTAGTAAGTAAAGAAACAGCTATTACGCCTTCATCAGTTTCAGCTATTCAGGTTTCTTTGATTTTTTGTTATGTTCATTTTTACATGTATTTAAAGTGCTTAGACCAGAAAAGTGTAAGAGAAAAGTTTTACATGAAGGTCATATAGAGGAAATGTTACAAAGTAAGTCTAGATGCATGTTTATTGTACATGATGTAGTCAAGGTGTGTATGTTACATGAATAAGTGTATAAATCAAGCAGTTGTATAAATGACAATATCTGAGCTGCAGAAGATCTATTCACCACACATTTTCACCAGAGCCCTTTTGTTTTTATTGTTACACAATGGAATCCTTGTTTATACTGGAAGTCCCTTGATAGAATCTGGCAGAGGGAGTGTGGTTTATTGCTAAATTGAACTGAAGTCCTAAATGGGTTGTTTAACCATGCTGACAAGGTAGTTAATTAAAAATACAGGACTGAGTCTAAGACTATGAGCTAAACTTTCTTTGCTGACATAAAGTAGATTTTATCAACAAGTCAGTTGTGGAAAGGAAGATATCGGCTATTCAATCTTAAAACTAACATGTATATAACAGCTTGTTGTTAACTGTTTTATGTAGAACTATGCTTTGCAATTAAAAGACTCTTTTTATTTTTGCTGTCTGTCAGCATGGGAAGGCACAGCTGTGCAGGTTTTCCTAAAAGTCAATACTGTTTCCTTGTATCAAGTTCTCATATAACTTTCACTTCATGTATTTCATACTGTAACAACTGTTTTAACATTATACAATATTGGCAACTTCATTGCTTTCTTACAATTCTGCATTTAATGTTTTTTTCAAGTGCTATATTGACACTTTATTCATTATTGAATTTCAACAACTATGCAAAGCATTTTCTCAGCTTGGTATGTACTTTTGAGAAAAATGAGTTTATAAATATTAAGAACATTCCTTAGATTTTTTTTTTCAAATTTCTTGTTTTAAGTAAATATTATTTTCTTTTTAAATACTCTTATGAAAATATCATACTATGCTTAATTGTAACAGAATATGTTTTATATGATCTTAAAGGTAATGTTTAACTAGCAAACAAATGGTTTCCTTTATTTTGAAAAGTTTATTTATGACGGCATATTTTGGGCTAGCCAAGCTGGGAAAAACATTGTTATAGTATATTTTAAAAAGAATTTGTCTCACCCCAAGAAATAGTCTTGCATTACCAAGATTTGTCAAAAGGGAATAAAAAGCTATTGCATTACTATTTAGACTATACATGAGCCTGTCTCAACATTTCTCAGGCAAACAGTTGGAAATTAAAATGCTTTCTAGTTGTTAAACTGCTTTGAATGTAGTTAGTGTATTACTGTTGTATTTAGGATTTGTAAGATTGTAAACTTTAAACTGTGGTTCAGTTTAAGTTGGTAAATGAAAATCCACTGATTTAAGTGTTCAGACTTGCCTTTATGAACATAGTATGAAGTGGTTTTTTTTATAAAGAAATGAGAATTCAAGGCACTACTTAATTTTAAGCGCTACAGGAGTTAATTTTGATGCAGACTTTGCAAAACTGCTATAATTACATATGAAATAAAAATACAATAATTCTGCACTGGCCATGGGTTACAGTTATTTGATTCTTGCCATGACTATTTATATGCTAGAATTTTTTTCATAAGTGGTGCTTAGGTTAGTTTCGTTTGCTAGACACATAATTAAGTACACTTATTAAGAAATTTTCGAGCAGATCTTTTCCTTTTAAGCTCCATTTAAAACCACTTTTATAAACAGACATATCTGTTTCTCTTGAAACTCATTGAGTAGATGACAATGATCACAAATATTTCTTAGTTCCAACTTGTTTTAAATATATGTCTGTGGTAAATACTTTTAAGGAAGGATAAAGATATACCATTGTTAGACACTTGTATGTCACAGTCTTGTGTCTTCGTAGCATTATTATTCTACAATTATGGACTTTTTTTCGTTTAATGTGATGTGATATTCACCAAATTATATTGACCAAGGCAATAACCAAATTTTTAATTATTTTATTTACTACTTAAGTTATAAACATTCATTGAATGAAGACCAAAAGTCCTTGTTTGGTTGTTTTTTTCTTGAGTCTGTCTTCTTGGTTGATAACATTTTTTTTCTTTTCCTTTTGAGGTAGGATACAAATCTGTATTACTTTTTCCTTAACTTATATATCTTGAGCCACTTTTTGTGATTAGAAGAATCAAAAGAATTCTAGTCCTCATAATGATTTGATGTACTATCCTCAAATCAGGTGGCATTTTGCCACTTGTGTCTGAATTTAAAATAATATTTATGTGAGAAAACCAAAAGATATGAAATATCAGCTATTTATTATTAACTTTTTCAGTTATAGAAGTACAGTCCTGTGGTTCAAAAACATGTATTGAGTGATCCAGAGTTAATCACATGCAAAATATTAGGATATGTGTCAAATGAGCAATTTCAGTACAACAAATTACCCACCACTGAACATCAAAAACACTTTAATAAATTTCATTGAACATTTTCTTTCTTACAAAGGTAGTATGTGGTTTTGATCACAATCAGATCAATTGTTACATTTTAGCTTTGGTCAATATGAGGTTTTATCAAGCTTGGAAAAGTGATATAAACCTTGGGGGTTCCTCATCAGTCTATATCACTTTTCAAGGCTGATATATAATCATATTGTCCTCACTAAGAGGCAATAATTGTATAATATTTTGGAATGACAGAGGCACTCTAGGCCAAAAAAATGCAATTTTTATAGATCGTACAAAAACAGCTATTACATCATACACAATAATAGCAGTTATAATTATCTTAACTATCATAACCATTGTCCTTCATTGTGAATGAGCTTGGATAAGTTTAAAATGTATATGACATGGTATTATTGTAGATTTTGTCATTTATTATGTGTTGAGATAATATATATATATATAAAGTTAGAATGATTCATTTATGAAACACTGCTGTATATATAGTCAACTGTATTCTGTTGTTTCTGTGATTCAAATAGTTCTAATATTTGCCCTGCTTACATCATTAGTTATTTTTTCTTTTTATAGTTGTGCTAGATAAAAAATAATCAACATTTAATGACAATTTCAACCTGATTCTCGCTCAGTCTGGTACCAGTTATATGTTTGAGTTGGCTCCCTTTAACTGTATACATTATGATATCACAGTTACACTGATAAGTACAGCTGAAGCATTGTTTTTACATAGTTTATTTGTAGGTATATTTTTATATTATGTTTGCTTGCTTTTGATTAATTTGAGTCATAATTATTTGAACCAACTGCCAATATGACTTATTATGTGAGAAAATTTCAGTTTCTGCTTGAGGAATGTTTTGGAGTGAGTGCCATTCAAACAAACCATAGAACTTGTTCCTGCTCACTTCAGTTGAATGCTTCTGGGGAATGATTAAAGTTATATATTAGATATCTTATGTTTTATTAGTGTTCATGCATGAACATGAAGACATATACTGTCCAACCTCCAATAGCAAACATCATTCGGTTGAAAGGAAAGTGTTTGTTGTAGAGAGGTTGTTGTTCTCTGGAGGTTCAACCAGTCTTCAATGTTTGACTTATCAGCTCAAAGTATTATCATAGTTATAATGCTTTGCAATCAAATAGGATGCCTATAGTCACTCTGCTTTCTTTAAAATATTCCTTTATTTACATGTTTTTTTATTAAAAATCTTCATCAAACTTATATTTCTTACATTGTACCTTTTAAATTTGATTTGACAAAATTCCTGTTTCTGTGATATATGATTTTGATATACAAGCAGAGATTATAATATCTTAATAGTTTGGAGAAAAAAACAGATTATAAATACATATTACTATACTTAAAACCCAAGAGAGCATTCATGAAAGAAATTCAAAACCTCAAACTGCAGATGCTACATTGCTGTATTCAGTTTTAATGAGCTATGAATTCTCAAATTTCAATGTGAATCAAAAAACAACCATGCACATCCATAATAAGACAAGTTGACAAACTGCTTCATCATTTCACTCCAGAATTGCATGTTTGTTTTTGTTCTAAAATTGCAGGGTGTTTGAAACTTAATGATTTTAATACATGCGCACATTTGCTGAAAATACCTTTTCAATATTTTTGGGAAATACCGGATATATACAACTCGCTGACTATTTTTCTGTCGTTCATGGGAGGTTTTCTTATGTCATTGGAGAGAAACAGTTATGCTGTTGCTCGCTTAGGAGAGGTGTTGCTCGATGAAAATGATGAAAATGCACATTTCCAACGGGATGGTGGGTGGGGGTGGGGGGGGGGGCGGGAAAATCAAAATGTTGTAAAGAAGATGTTGTTCTTGGGAGGTGACGTTTGGGGAGGTTGGACTGTACTTAAAGCGTGGTGAATGTTCATATGTCATGAAAATTAAGAGTACAAAATAATTCTTTAACTCTTCAGAGATATATGAATGAAAATATTCCTCCCATTTGATTGTAAATGTTATTTTTTGGCCAGTCAGAAGATTTTTCCATATTTACCTTTATTCAATGGATGGAAAACTTCTTCCTCACATACCCATGGTCACTTTGTCCACTTTAACTGTCTGTGAAAATAATTAATGAATGCATATAGGTTATTCCCTTAGTAGAAATATGCAGGAGTTCTTCATGCAGAGTAGTATAATATTACATGACTTCTGGTGTGTGATATTTAATCACTCCACTGGAAGAATGAGAGAGGAAAAGTGATATAATTACATTCATAAAGATGTAAATATCGGCTTTTATTTATTTTCTGTTAAGATTTTTTGGCTGTCATAGGTTAGTGAATTAGTTCTTCTTGGTGCTTTAGTATTGTAAACAAAACCTGCCATTGATTATTAAAGCTGCTCTGTGTTGTTAATATAGTCAGTTAGTTTTGCCTTGACAGGGAAAGGTGTAAAATGTGTCTCCTGCTTTCTTACATGTATGTCCAATAATTTATGATAAAAGGGAGGTAACCATAGACAATGTCTCTCACTACTCCTGCAGAAGCAAAGCATGTGACATTTCATTTATTGTCTCAGGTTCTTATATCCTTTTTGATGACATTGGGAATGTGATTGTTGTAGGAAATTAGATTTCTTCAGAGACTTTAGAAAGAAAGTCCCAGCTTGGCAACATCATTGCATAAGATAGTTAATTGATGGGTATGATGGTAAGGTTATAAGATGAAAAAAGTAAATTTACATTTTTCCATTGTAAATATCATATTTGGTGAAAACTTGTACCATGAGTTTACGTCCCATTAACCCCATGAGAGTCCATTAAATTACTTGCTTTTCAGTTTATAATGCCCTTTAGTAAGCCATAAAGAGAATTTACATATTGAAGCTAAATGATTTAGGTACAATTTATTTGCTTAAACTAAAAGTAATATTATCTGATAATTAGATTAAAAAAACAGAAATAAAAACAGAGTGGCAATAAAGACATTTTGTTTTTTATTGGTCATGATTGTGATTTAAGATTCTGATTGCCCAGTGCAGATCATGATCAGACTGCATGGATATACAGACTGAACATGGTCTGCACTGGTCACAACACAATTGCTGCCAGCAGGATAAAGGTTAAGAACTGTCTGTTGAAAACAGTTTTACCTAAAAAACAAAAAAAACCCCACTTTTTTCATTAAAATTTAGATTGTATACCATTAATTTTGTTTTAGAATATCAGTTGCATGAAGGTAGCTATGCAAGGTATACAATACACTTGAGAAAGGATTTCTGATCACCCTGTATTTTTGGTGATCAGGTTTTTGCCATGCTTAATAAATACAGCTTTAATAAATGGAGTTTTGCAGCATTGATAACAGTTCTGTATAGGAATATATATATTTTTAACTACAATTAAATAATTTTCCAAGGTTCCTCATTCCAATTTCTTTACGTTTATTACAGATTAGTAAAACTAATCAGATAAACTTTTTTGCTGAAATTTGTTTTATCAGAACATAAAACACTGCATGTTCATAAGACAGTGGCCTCCGAGGGAAATCCAAATTTTTTAAAGTTTGTGTATTAGTGTAAAATTGCTTTTTTTTTGCATAGAACACTTGTAAATATTTAGTATTTTTCTTCATATTTAATGTGTTCATTCTTTCTGTACAGAAGTTGGACTAGCTGGTTATACTACTTGTAATTTTAGAAAATTTGTTTAATACCTAATAATTAATAGCTTTAATTTAATTGGCTTAAATGGTTTTCATTTTTCACATTTTGCAGTCTGTTTCCATTCTGTTTACAGAGCTGACAATGTTAACACTCTGTAAAGGGTGGTGTACTCTATGCCATGTGTCTACAGTTTGTGAAATCCTTACAATAGTTTAATGCTAAAATATTCCAGGTTATGGAGTGGAGTGTTTACTAAGTTGTGAAATGTTTCCATTATTTTAGGTGTGCATAGATGTTGTCAAACTCATTTTTATGTTGTATGATTGTGTTAGCTTCAAAAACTATTCACAGTATTTTAAATACATAACAACATTGTAAACACTACAAAACATACCACTTCTCATAATTGCAAAACACTTAAAAGGGTTTCATAGTATTGTTAACAACATTTAAATATTCATGTCATTTATAAAACAATGAAAATTATTACCATTTCCAAAGTTGGAAAATGACTTTGTAAATTTATTTGCTTTGCATTCTGAAATAAACACGATTTTGTATTATCATGAACAAAGACATATAAAAATAGAGAATAATAGGTAAGTGTCTTAATATGAGAAAGTTTATCTGGCAAGGCGTAGGAATTTATCGGGTGAGCCGAAGGCGAACCTGATAAATACCGCAGCCGAGCCAGATAAACTTTCTCATTTAAGACACTAACCTATTATTCTATTTATCCTGTCACATCTGGCATTTGTCAATAAATTACTAGGATATTGAAAACCTATCTTTAAAGTGTTTCAAATGTCAAGGTTATCCGTCAGGTGAACATATACACAAAAAATAG